>CM053561.1:40821665-40958604 GCA_028646485.1 Cryptoprocta ferox | reverse complement strand
GCCCCTATTTTTACTAATATTTTAAAGCCACAGTTTATTGTTATTAATTTTGTTTTACACACTGAAGTATCTTTTAAAAATAAAAAAATCACTTATATATATATTATTTCCTTTACTCTTTATTGAACAGATAAATCAATAGATAAAATCTATTTATAGATTCACATTTCCATATGATAATGACTTTACAGCAGCCTGAAAATTTTCCTATAAAAGTTTTTGTTGGGAGTTTCATTGTTTGTAAATATCCTTTACCTTTTCTTATTTTTTTGAGGATTTTATTTTTGCCGCATATAGAATTCTACTTTGAATTAAAAAAAAATTTGCCAGTAACAATTTTGCTTTTTATCTTCTGGCTTGTATTGGAATTGGTAAAAAGTCTGCAGTAACATTTTCATACTTTTTCATACTCTAAGTAATATTTCTTTTTTTCTCTGGCTTATTTTTAAGATATTCTCTTTATTTTAGCATTTGGATTATAATGTGCTTTGGTGGTATGTGTGTGTCTGTGTGTGTATGTATGTTTTTACACTGCTTGATTCTGTAAGCATCTCCTCATCTGTCTCTTTTCTCAAGGATCATAGTCCTTCACTGCCTCTTGTCTAATATCTGAAATAGTTGTTGCATATTATTTAGTGCAACTTTTTAGTTATTTATGTTGGAAGGGCTAATGTGATACTGATTACTCTGTTATGACTGGGATTAAGAGTACTTCTTATTAAAGTTTAAATGTTTTCCTTTGAAACTTAAGGTCTGAATCTATCAGGAAGTGATTTTTGTACATAATATAAGTTAGATATGATTTTGGTTTGTAAAAGTGATGGACAACCATTTACCCCAGTTCAATTTATTGAATAGTACTCTCCCTGATTTACCTCCATGATTTATCATGCCTCCTCTTCCCTCATGACAAATTTCCATATATAGCTGCGTCTTTTTCTGGGCCTTCTATGCTATTATGCTGGCCAATTGGTCTACCCCTGTACTAATACTGAACTATCATAATATCATATGAATTATACTATCTTTTAAAATGGGTCCCCTCCTGAGTTCTTCAGAAATGTCTTAGGTATTCATAGCTCTTTATTCTTCTAAATTCCTTGGAAAATACTGCTTTTTTGGTTAGAATTTCTTTGCCTGTATAGATCAACTTAGGGAGAATTGATATCCTCACCATATTATGTCTGTCTTTCCTTCATCATGTGTTAACAATTCACTTTTTCAGTACTTTAATGATGTTCAGTGATTTTTTTATAACTTTCTCCATATGGATCTTTTACATATTTTCATAGAATTATCTGCTTTTATAAATGCCCACCTTTAAGGATATTTTTTCTGATTGTTTGGTGCATAAACATGCAATTGACTTTTAGATGGAATAGATTTTATAATCATCTTTCTTGCTAAATTCATCTTTTATAGCTAGTAATTTTTCTCAAGATTGTTTCGTTTTATATATAAATGAACATGTAGTCTACAAATAATGACTCATTTCCTCGTCAATAATACTTAAGTGTTTTTTTTTCCTGTCTCATTGTATATTTTATAATCTCTAGTATAATCTGGTAATAGTGAGCATCCTCTCATCCTTCTTATTTTAAAGTGATTGCTTTACTATTTTCCCATTTAATACTGTGTTTATTAAATGTACTTCGCAGATAGCTTTTATCAGATTAAAGAACTTTTCTTAATGTATCCTGACTGTCATCATGAATAAGTATTGAGTATCATGGAAAAGCTTTCTTTGCCTCTGTGAGGTGATGACATGGGTTTTTTTCCATTAGTTGTTCAGAATTTTCTTTCAGACATTTTTGTTTAGGTATTTTGTATCTATGTTTCTAAATGAGAAATGGTTTGGTGAAATTTTCTTGCACTATTTTTGTGTCTTTTGGGATCAAAATTATCATGTTTTAGGAGATGGGCTTGGTCTGCTCCTTCTTATGATCTTTTAAAGAATGTGTACTTTATAAACTTACTATAAGTTGCCTATAAAACTGTCAAGAATTTGTTGTGGGAAAAACTTCACTGCTTTAAAATTTATTTAAAAGTTATAGAAAGTTTCATGTATTATTTCTTCTTGGCTCATTTATGTATTAGTTTTAACAATTTTTTTTCAAATTTTATAAGTTATTATTACAAAAGAGTTAATAGTCTCATATTTTAAATCTCTGCTATATTGGTAATTAGGTCACTTCTTCATTCATAATATTTTTAAAAGTTTATTTATTTATTCTGAGAGAGAGAGAGAGAGAGTCAGAGGGAGAGGGAGAGTGTGAATCCCAAGCAGGATCCACACTCAGCGCAGAGTCTGACATGGGGCTCCATCTCACAACCTTGAGATCATGACCTGAGCTGAAATCAAGAGTCAGACACTCAACCAACTGAGCCATCCTGGCGCCCCCATAATATTTTTTTATGTGTACCTTTTCTCTCTTTCTTTTTCTTTAAAAAATCAATAATACAAGAAGCCTGTCTATTTTGTTATTCTTTTTAACAAAATAACTTTCATCCTTGATTTGATTTTTTTTATTTTAACAAAGCAAATAGCCCAGATTCTGGCTGTAGTGATTATTAGCTATTGTGTGGTCTTTTATAAATTACTTAAGCTCTCTGTGCTTCAGTTTCCACGTTTTCCTAAATAACATAGTTGCTATGAGGATTAGATGAGTTACTAAAATGTAAGACTTAAAACAATACTTGGCAAATAGTTATATAAAAATAATTTTTAGTAAATAAATATAAATATTTTGTTCTTTTCTGTTCTTACCTTTATCTCCTTTCTTATATGTTTTTGAGATTATGCATTATCCTCTTTCTAAATGTTCAGATCTTTCTTCTCTCCTAATATAAGAATTGGAAGCTATACATTTTCCTCAAATTATTACTTGCTACATCCTATAAATTGTGTTATACAGTAGTGCTGGTGGTGATTATTCAGTGCTATGTAGTTTTGAACTATACACTATCAATGTATAGTTCATGATCTATGAGTTATTTAGAAGTACTTAGTACACACACACAGGAATATCTTATTTATGTTTTTATTATTAACTTGTACTTTTGGTCAAAAATAATGTATTCATGCTTAGTATGTCATTGGTTTTTTAAAATGTACCATTATGTATCTGAGAAGAATGTATATTTTTAAATTTTCCAGTGCATAATTATATGTTTATTAAATTTTGCTGTTCACATCTTCTACATTTTTGGTAATTATTTCGTCTACTTGACCAGTGATTGAAGTAGCTTCTTGCAAATTAATCACTATGTTGCTAGATTTTTACATTTTTCTTTGGAATTCTGTGTATGTTCGCTTTATACATTTTGAGGCTAATTATTAGGTATGTATTTGTTTAGACATATTATAACTTCTTGATTAAACTCTTCAACATTTTGTAGTGACTCTCTGTATTCTTTATACTTTTTGACTTAATGTTTATCATGTCTGATATTGTTTTAATTTTTTTTCTTAATTAGTACTGCTTGGTATATATTTTTTCCTCTTCCTTTTTCTTCTAAGCTCACTGTGTCCTTTAAAGCACAATTTATAAACAACCCACAGCAGATTTCCCCCAATTATTGTCTTTGTACTGGAAATAATATTTATTTTAATTACTAAGAAATTTGGATTTTTCTATCATTTGAACTTTTGATTTAAATTACTGACTTTTTCTGCCTTTTAGGGGTACCTGTGGCTCAGTCTGTTAAGTGTCCAACTTCGGCTCAGGTCGTGATCTCACTGTTTGTGAGTTCGAGCCCTGCGTCGGGCTTTGTGCTGACAGCTCAGAGCCTGAAGCCTGCTTTGGATTCTGTATCTCCATCTCTCTCTGCCCCTTCCCTGCTCGCACTCTGTTTTTCTCTCTCAAAAAATAAACATAAAAAAATTAAAATGTCTTTTGCCTTTTCCCAAATGTTAAATATGTAGCTACTTTGTACTATTAGCTTTTCCCATTGCCCACATCATCTTGCTATTTTCTAGAATTTTCATTTTGATTTCTTATGGATCTACTCTGTCCTTTTCTTTTGGGAATGCTCTTATCCTTTTGAAATACAAAAGACAATTTTACAGGTATTTTTCTCCCTTACTCTACGAATCTCTTACAACATCTACTAGATTTGTTCCTTTTCTTATTGGAGTTCTTTCTCACAGAGTCTTTTTAAAATGTGCCTTTGTGTGACAAAACTAATGACGCTTTGTATGTCTGACAGTTATTTTATGACATTTGAAAGGCAATTTGGCTGGATATAAAATTCAAGATTTAATGTTCCTTTTCTTCAAAGCCTTAAGAAATACTACTCCATTGTCTCGTGAACCCAGTGTTGCTACTGAGAAGTCTGATGTCAAATAGTACTGATAGGTTACTTCCTCTTTCTCTGAGGAAACAGTTCCAATATTTTCCTTTGTTTTTGGGTATTCGTAAATTTCATTACAATACGGATTCCTACGTTTTGTTATTTCCTTGTATCTCATCCTGTTGTGCTTTCAGTCCAGGGTCATCCAGGGTATCTATTTAAGTCTTGAAAAAAACTTATCTCCAGACTTTCCTCATTATTTTTTCCTCCACCCCCTCCCCCCAACCAGAATGTTTTTGGTTTGTTTGTTTCTTCCTTTGCTCCTCTCCTCTCCTTTTCTTTGGTGCCCAGCGTGGCCCAGGAATGCCTCTACTACCATGCGCCCCCTTGCATTCCAGTGTTCCAAACAAGGGCACTTAATACTGGTTTTGGTTTTTTGTTGTTGATTGTTTTTTGATATGCTACTTGTGGTGGAGAGGAAAGGGGCTGATTGGCATATAATTGTCAGAAAGGCAAAGATTAAAATATATAAACTATGTGATTATGTTATTTCAGTGTTCAATGTCGTCGTTTTTCTACCATGATTTGCAAATCTTGATTTCTGGACTCTTACCTCTTTCAGGTGGCTGGATTTTACATTCTTGGAATTTTTCCAAGTTTGTCACTTTTTGTTCATTTCTGAGACTTTTATATCTGGCAGTGCCCTCCTTAACCTATAATGTACTTCTTGTGTTCTTACAGAAGCTGGAAACACTTACTTTTTTTCTTTTTGTAATGTAATAAAGGGAAAATCTGAAATCAGATGGATTTTAGTCAATAGTATTTTTTTCTGTAAGAATTTATTGCAGCATATACTCTTTGTTCAATTAAAGTATTTTTTTTATCAGAATATGTCTAGATTTACTTGAAATGATTTTGTGTTGAGCATTTTAAGTCCTTTTGATTTACCATTGATTCGTTTAAAATTCAAAAAAGCATTTCTTTGTGTCTTCTTTGGTTTTGTTAATGTTTGTGTGTATTTGCTGGTTTGCACAGGTATTCCAAAGAGTTTTCTGTAATTCTGGTTGTTGCTCCTCATTCTCTGTCCTTCCCTCCTTTTCACCCTAGACCTTGTCACTGCTGTCTCTCACATGGTCAGGGAGAGGAGGTGTCACCTTATATAACCATTTTATCACCTCTTCATCAACTCCAGTGTAGACTTGAACATGAAGGTTAGAGGTTTGGTTTTGTTTGCAAGCCTTCCTTCTTTTGACTCACCAACTCTCCTCTTAAGCTCAGCTTTTATATTTGTGTCTCTTCCTGTGACTTTTTTCTCTTAGCTCATTTTCTTCTTTTAAGTTCTTTGTAATAGTTTCATAAAAAAAGAAATGTCCTCTGAATTATTTTGCAGCTGTTGTTTACTATATTATACATTGTTCTATCTATGGTCATTCTCCCTGACGCTCAACATAGATTACTTGGTAAACCACCACAGTGCCTGATGTAAGATGTTAAGATTTTTTTCTCAAAGTGTCTTGGCCAAATGAACTTCGCTGGTGGGGATGTCATTTCCTGGGATTCAGTGTATCCTCTCCTGTTCCCTTTCTTCTCCACTTCTTGCCGTGTAATTCTCTGGAAATTGTTTTCCCTGAATGAATTTAAAGTGTTTTCTGAAAATATGTTTCAGGGAACAGTAGTTCTTCCAAATGTGTAGATGTTAAGCAAAAAGTAAAAATGCCATGAATTCAAATGCATTTAAGAAATATTGAATGAAATATAAAAACAAGGAGAGGGACAAAACAGAAGAGACTCTTAAATATAGAGAATAAACTGAGGGTTGCTGGAGGGGTTGTGGGTGGGGGGATGGGCTAAATGGGTAAGGGGCATTAAGGAAGACACTTGTTGGGATGAGCACTGGGTGTTATACATAGGGGATGAATCACTGTAATCTACTCCTGAAATCATTATTGCACTATATGCCTAACTAACTTGTATATAAATTTAAAAAAAGAAATATTGAACAAAATAAAACTATAAAAGATTTCTTACTGAATGGCTTCTGAGAGCCTTTGATGGCTGTGTAGCTCCTTGGGATAGGGCTAGATGAAGCACTTTGAGGTGCACCTTGTAAGACTGATGTAACACTTTTTGGGAACCTTTGCTGTCACATGTTTGGGAAGATCCAGAAAATCATCTGGCCACCCAGGAGCAGGAAATACACATGAAGGGAACTGATGCACACTGTTCAAGTTAGTGTAGACCCTGGGCTCCAATCTCAAGAGCAAGCAAAGAAGGGGAGGGTGATGTTAGAATATCCACTGATGATGTTTCAGAAAGGTGAGGCTGTCCTGTCTTTTGCAGAAAAGTATAGGTAGTCCACTGATTACATTTCTCAATCCTTATCCATCAACCTTGTATTCAGTGGAAATTTCCCCAATATTTACAATGAGATGAATTGCCAGTATCATCTTCATCCTTTTTCTTTGATTTTTAATTTTTTAATGTTTACTTATTTTTGAGAGAGAGACAGAGAGCGAGCAGGGGAGGGGCAGAGAGAGAGGGAGACACAGAATCTGAAGCAGGCTCCAGGCTCTGAGCTATCAGCACAGAGCCCGATGTGGCATCTCGAACTCGTGAACTGTGAGATCATGAGCGGAAGTCGGACGCTCAACCGATTTTTTTAAAAAAATCATTTCTGTGTCTTCCTAAATATTTTCGTTAGAAGTCGAGGGATGATGTGCCATCTGCCATTTTAAACCCAGAGACCTATCTAAATAGTGCAAAAGGTTGGTAAATAATCCACACTGAATTTGCTATCTCTTTGGGGGCAGGGAAAGCAATCACTTGGAAGTCTGCCAGCTTAATGCTTCTCCATGAGTGCTTGACCTCAAGGGCACAGCTATGTTGCCTCATGATTACAGCAGGCAAATGCATGGTCTTATCTCTGGCTCAGCTGCTGTCACAGCACGTGGCTCTGTTGGCACCCAGTGGTAAGTACTGGCTGCACCCCCAGGCACTTGTTTAGGAGTAAAACTCTCAACTTGCCACTACTTAATCCCCATCAGAGGTAGGTGGGGAGAACCGATACATTTAGGAGATTACCTAAAAGCCTCTATCAATCCTTTAGACATTCTGATGTTTATAGTCTGGGAGAGCTGGACTGGAGCATGCCTCCTCTGTTGAGAATTGTGGACACCTGTTTCATGAAATATTTTTGGTGTGATATCATTGGCTGTCACTGAGGGACAGGGTTAGAAACGTGCTTAAGAATTAAGAGATTCAGGATTGACTTTATTGCGGGCATGAGCTTGAAAACACCATCGGACACGTGTTCTGCATAAGCACTGGCACACTGAGATTCAGTCTCCAGGACTGAAGCATCTATGCTTGTTTTTGTCCTAGGATATTATAAATCGTGTCAATGATGAGATTCCTGATCATGTTAAGTAGCTAAAATGATGGGTGACAGAGCTGATATTCAAATCATTATGACAGACTGGTAGAGCCTTAACCAAATCACCTCAGCAGGGGAGAATCTACAGCCTTCATTTGGGTAAAAACAACCCATTGAAACCCCTGTCCTTCCAGAGAGATGAATATGGCATTTCCAAGAGTGTGTTCTGAGCAACATTACTTCAAGAAGATGCTTCCCAAAGGAAGGAGGCTCTGGGGAAAGCTAAGTATGAGGAACGCTGTGTGTTAAATCTATCTTCTGATGAATCACAGCACACTTTAGCATATTGAAAGTTTGTAGTAAGGAAATCTGCTTAATTTTCATCATGACCATTTTTTTTCTTCCAAAGTTCATTTACCACAGGACTTTCCTTGTTGTTGCTGCTGTTGCTGCCCCCCCCCCACATCGGATCTGGTACTGTTGGAGGGGTGCTGTCCCCCACATCGGATCTCATACTGTTGGAGGGGTGCTGTCCCCCCCATCGGATCTGGTACTGTTGGAGGGGTGGTGGGTTTTTCCTCATACCATGGGCTGTCTCCTAGGATAGTCATGCTCTTATTTTTCATATACTCTTCCTTATCTGCCTGGAACCTTGTTTTCTTTGCAGTAGTTGTAGCAGTTACCATCTATGGGGTGTCTAGGACATGTTACATCATGGGCAAAGTTAATATCGACTAACTTTGATATTAAAGCAAAACAAGAAGTCTGAAAGACAGGGTCTTGCAGAGACCACCTTGCGCTGAGGCTGGAGAGCAGCACGTGACAGCCAGCAATCTAGAAGCGGGACTGGATTCCTTCACGCACCTTTTCACTTACCTTCCAGGCCTGTGCTAGATTCTGTGACCAAAGTGATGAATAAGACATAGGGATGGACTCCACGGGCTTCATATCTGGAGTGGGGACAGATACGTGAACACACAGGGGCCTGCCATGTAACAGGCTGGGGCAGGAGACCCCAGAAGAGGAAGGACTTATTTGAGGTTCAGGAAAAGCTTGATTGAGGAGACCGCAGCTGAGTTGCTGGGTGGATGGGAGGCGCCAGGCAGTGGCTAGCAGGCTGGGTGGATGGGAGGCGCCAGGCAGTGGCTAGCAGGCTAAGGATTCCGTGCAGAGGAAGCAGGAGCCATGGGTCTGTGGCTTGAAGCACAGAGGTGTGTGTCAGAAAGTGCCAATGACCACTTCTGCTGGGGGCAGCAGGTTTAGGGTGGCCAGACACAGAACCGTTGAGGAAAGGAGATAGAAGAGGGAAAATGGGCCTGAAGAGGCTATGAAGGGCCATCTTTGGGTGCTGACCTGCAGCAGGTGGGAGTGCACCCACTCTGTGCAAGGAACACTGGAGCTGGGATCTAATATCTGGCACTTTCCAGATGTTTAATCTTGAGAAAGCTACTTAGAGACTTGGTAAAGGCTCTTTTCTTCATTTATTAAGTGGGGACTTTTAAAATAAGATGGTAGGCTTAGGCCAGTGCTTGTCATATTCTCTGAGTTCCATGCAGGTTATCTGTTACATAATAGCTAAGTTTCACTGTAGAAAGATCACTCCATGTGGTAAGGGGTTGAGGGAAGAGAGCCTGGGGACACAAGGGGAGATGAGGAGGCCAAAATAGTCTAGGAGAGAGACGTTCAGAGTATCGACCAAGGCTCTGGCAGGGATGCTGGAAAGCATTGAAGGGTTTGAGGGAATCCAAAAAGGGAGATAGAACTTGAGGCTGCTTGGGAGGACTGGGTGACCTTTGATAGCTGAGGCCTTACCTCCTAAAAGCACACATGTCCCTGGAAGTAGTCCTAGGACACTATGTCTTAGAGAGGAATGGGAGTGTGCTCTGTGTTTTTCCAGAGGAAGAGATTACAGGAAGGCAGTTTTCGACTAAAATACATTTCTAACAGAGCTGTCAGAAGAAAGGGGGCTGCCCTGTGAAGTGGTGAGTGTCCCATCACCGGGGGTATTCAAGTAGAGCCCAGAGGCTATGAGGGGATTTCTGTTGCCATTGGGATTTTTGACTGTTGGACTCCGAAAGTCCTTCCAGTTCTAAGTTTCTGTAATTCTGAGCCTCTTCCAGATTCTGAGGTAGTCAGTGGTTCCTAACACTAGTCATCAAGGTGGGGACAGATTTAAGACCACACCCTACAAATAACAAGCAACACAGAATTTTCCTATCTGTCACAATGGAGGGATCTGCGTATTTGGATCCAGGCTTCGATCTCTCATCTCGTTGATAGTGGAAGCCTTTTGGGAGCCTATGAACACCTGTATCAGGCCATGTGGGCACTGGTGCTTGGTGGCTCCAGCCCAGGATGAGGTACCTGCACACCATTTGTGGGATCTCAACCTCAGTGTGCATTAGAGGCCAGAGCTAGGTATGAGGGCCTTTACATACGCATCTCCTTGATGCTGCCTTGGGTGTCCTCCTCTATGGTCTGAGCATCAGGCACACCGCCCATCAACAATTATCTTGTTTGAAGGTGGTAAAAAGAAAAGGGCCATGTTGACGGTCCTGGAGGGTGTGGGACTTGGCAGTGCCATGGACCCCAGAGACCTGGACATCTTGACCCATGGGGAACACCACTGTCCACAGGCAGCTCTCCTTCCTGCCAGGTGCCTGCCTTGAGTGGGAATGGCATGGGGCAAGCATGTGGTAGAGGCCCCAAGAAGGCATCTGATTAAATCCGAACTGATTTGCAGCACGGTCACTGTTGAGTTTTGGCTGGGAAAGGACCTGAATTGCCCTCTGCTTTGCTGGCCCGCTCTCTCAGGAGCCCTGCACTCTTGCATGGTTTTATTGGAAGGGGCATCAGACTCAAGGCACTGGTGGTTCCCCCTGCAGAACTCTGGGTTCTTATTTCTGTCATGCTGTGAGTGAGGGTGTCACATAGGAGAGGTTTCCACCTTCCACTAAGAAGGCCTGGGGTGGCCCTGCCTTGGAACCTGCCCCCACGGATCTAGGTGCCCAGACGGAGTTGGAGCTGTCGCTCTATTTAGCCCATGCCAGGAGAAGGGCAGGGGGAGACTGGGGCCTGAGGCCTTCGGCAACTCTCAGCTTGGGTCGTGAGCTGTATTCCAGAGTAATAAACCATGCATCTTGCCAGAGAACAAATCATTTCAGCAAGAAAAAGGATTCTGGCTTTCAGTGTCTGATGACTTATTATGAAGTACAGCCAAGAGGAAAAATCATTTTAAAAATATTGAAAGGCACCTCGCCAGGGCTCCCTCCACTGGTGGAAATATCAATACAAGATTTATGTGAGGCCCCGGGTCCCGTGGCATCATCCAGAGACAGGGACAACACTGTCTGCATTTCAGAACTGACAGCTACAGCTTGTTTCTCCTGCGGCAGCCTTCAGGGACTTTGCATGTCAAGATGGCTCTCTGGTGGCACTGACAGAGGGGACATGATCGTCATGACATCCAGCGGGCTGGGCCACAGTTCCAGGGCAGGAAGAGATCCCAGGCCTGAGGAAGGAGGGTTTGGAGAAAGGAATAGACAGAGAGCTTTAGTTACACCCCAGCCCATAAACGCACTTCTCTGCTCTCTGCCCTGCTCAGCACATGAGGCTGGGACCCCGCACCCCACAGCCACCCTCCCTCTGCAGTCCCTGCCCTGTGGTCCGGGGTCTCCCGGGCTTCTCTTTCTGGAGCCCCACCATTTTCTTTCATCTTCTCCTTCTGTTGTTTTATAATCTTCTTTCAACCCTAGTCTTTCAGATTCCTTTTCCCTTCCAGAGACTCTTGTCTGCAACTTCTCTGGGATCAGGGAGAATAGAATCTGTCTGAACTCTTTATCTTTTTTTTCTTTCCCCCTCTCCCTGAGGGATAATCCCTAGCAGTAGATTTTACATTTTCATCATCTGCTCTTTGAGATGTTTCTTTCTTCTCCATACCTGCCCCTGCCTCCTGCACCCATTTTTGGGGGAAATTCTGCGTATTGTTGATTCCTTCCTGGAAGGAAGACAGCGCCTCTTTGAGGAGCACTGGCTCCCTGTTAAGTGAGGGGAAGGATCAGGGTTGGGGTTGGGGGTGTTAGGGCAGTCCTTGGCCTCCGTGGGAACCGGTGATGCTTTCTCACAGAGTTTGAGCTCACTTTGTCCAAGGTGTGTGTCTCTCTATAATTTTCAGCATTCAAAATTTGAAGGGACTTTCAGAAAATTGCCTTCAGATCTGCGTTCTCCTTGTTATGACTTGAGCCCTTTGTCCTCAGCTCCTTCGTGCCACTTCATCTTGAAGCATCTCTCCTGGCTGGGGCCGGGAGAGGCCACAGTACAGCTTCTCCCCTGCCCCGCTGCCTGTTGTGCTGGGGTGGGGGGCCTGACCTGGCCTCTTGGGTGACATTGCTCTCTTCTTCCATGGGCTCGCTGCAGCACTCCTGTGGGGACACCTGTGTTCTGCTTATTAGTGTCTGTCATTTCACTCAGACACCACCACCCAGCAGGTGTGCTCCACTGTGGGTTGGAGTCTCCTAGGGGTGAGGGTCCCTCATTGTCTCTGGGAGAGGCAGAGTCTGAAGGGGAGCAGATTATGGATGCAATAGAGTGTGTCTCACCCCCACTCCCCACCAGGTAACAGAAAGTCCAGAACTACAGGCAGTGAGCCTCTCACTCCTGCTTAGAAAGTGCCAGAACGTGGCTGGCTGGCCCCTCAGAGGGCTTCTCTAACAGTAGAGCTGGAGCTGAGGGGCAGAAAGCTCTGTGCTGGCCATGATGAGGGCTTGGTCAGGGCAGTGGGTGGGGGAGGGAGGAAGAGTTTGAGGAGGAGGAATGACAAGTCAGAGGTCCCTACGACGACCAGGTGCCTGGCTCTGTAAAAGCCTAATGTCTCTCAGTAGCCACCTGCAGTATTCACCGAGTAGGGTGGTGTCTGTCCCCATGTGGCCTGACCAAGCCAGAAGGCAGGTTGGACCAAGCACCTGGCCACTCCTTGCCAGGCATTTCCTGGTATGACCCAGTGTGGACCTACTTAAGCTAGTGACTCCAGTGTGTCCTGGTCCTCTTCCTGATGGGGCTTGAACCCTCCCCACCTCATCTCGCCTGCTGCCCTCCCCTCTGCCCAACGTAACCCTGTTCTCTATGACAGCTTCCTTTCGGCCAGCTCCTAATCTCCCCTGTAATTCTCCGTCCTGCTATCTCCCCACAGACATAGACCTTGTTTGTTTCTTGCCAGTTCCCCATTGTCAGGGCCTGAAATGGCCCCCGAGTATAGAGCCAGGTCCCTTGAGGACAATTGCCTAGTGACAAAGTGCTACTGCCTGGTGGAGTGTCATCTCATTTAATCATTCTGCTGCTCAATCTGTATTTATTGAGCTCCTGATATCTGCCAGTCATGGGGTTAGGTGCTAGGGAAATGGCAGGGGACAAAAGGAGACGCAGCCTTGCCCTCCCACATTGAGAAGCTGGTCCTTACCCCATCCAGTAGATGTTTTCAGTGATGCTCAGAGTGCTGTGGCCGGGGGTTGAGGGGGACAGGGTGCTATAGAGCATACATCAGTGGTCCCAGCCAATTTGGGGGGAAGGATCAAGAAAAGCTTCTGGACAAAGTAACATCTAAGCCAGGAGTCCTGGAGCAGATCCAGGCAAGGTTGTGGAAGAGGGAGAGGCCTCCCTGCAGGTGGCAGAGCAGGTGTGACTGCCCGAGAAGGGGAACGAGAAGGGGGGTGCTGCCATCATGGAACCGGAGGCTCCTCGGGTGGGTGAAGTGGGAGAGTAGCAGGCCCAAATCGCTTGGCCACTTGGAAACCACACTTGCGCATTTGGACTGTATTCCCAGGGTAGAGGGAGGCTTTGCATGTGATGAGCGCACTCTGCCACAGCGTGGGGATGTTTAGGACTGGCTGAGGCCCGAGCCTGGGCTGCTGCCGCGCGTCTGCTGTGAACCCCTGCCAGCCAGCTTGGGAGGCACCACAATCGCCTGGGTGCCTCCGCGACGGTCACCCCGTGGGCAGGCCTGAAGTCAGCCCAAGCCTCCCTCTCTGTTGTGAAACGTGAGGGTGTGTGCTGCTTTCGCCTTGGCAATGGAATCCACAAGGCAGTGCTCAGAGGGCGTCGCCTGAAACCCACCTGTGCACCCAGATGATACCCATGCAACTAGTGTGATACTAGGCGCCACACTTCCTGGACACTGCACCAGGAGCCGTGAATCCCTCTCTTCACCCTCACAGACCGTCTTTGTCCCCAACCCCCATTTTCCAGGCCAGGGAGAGATGCGACCCCCGATTTTTCCTCTGGATCTGCCGTGCTGCCGGTCTCTGTGGCCTTCCCATCCCTCCTGGCTACCATGGCATCTTCCCCAGGCCCTCGGGGCTGGTCTCAGCCTGCACACTAGTGGCAGGGCGCCGCTGAGTGTCGGCTTTGGCAGGTGTCTTGGTCCTAGAGCCAGCTCTGTGGCTCCTGCTTACATAGCCAGAATCCTGAATTTCGAAAATAGATCACAGACATGTGGATGACCTAAATCCAAGTGGAGTGGGGCACCCTGGGGGAAGACAGAGCTTATTTATTTATTTTTATTTATTTATTTATATCCTGCCTCATGCCAAAAACAGATTAGTGGCAGCTTATGGAAATATTCATGTACAACTGGAAGCTGGTTTTTTTTTCCCCCCTAATCAAGAAATGGGGGAAATCAGGGCAAAGAGAAATGAGGGCAGGGATGCGAGATGAAGCCAGTTGAAAAATTAGTATACAAAACGCATGCGCCGGCTCTGCCTGCCACCTCCCACATTCTCTAGCCCAGTTGTATTTCCAAGGCAAGTCCTGACTTGAGCTGAAGCTACTCAACCCCCTCCCCCCGCCCCAGCTGGCAGTTATTAGAGGTCAGCTCCAGATACTCCTTATGTACGTGGGAGCCTGCTACTAGCTACACGGAAGAAGGTAACAAGTTCTGGTTAAAGTACCAGGCAGTTCTATGGCAAAAATAAAGCAGGTAACCCGGGAGATGATGAGCCTTCCCAGGTACTCAGGACTGAAGACATCTTCAGTTGATGATTTAATATTTAGAAACATTTAGTGTTTGCCTTCCAACAGAGAATAAATTCATGTGACCAGCCAGCAAATTCTCATTGACCCTCCTCTGGTCCAGCCACTGTGCCAGGTGCTGAAGAGAGGAGAACAAGGAGACAGATCATAGAAAGAACACTAAACATACGAATTAAAGGTTGGTAAATGCTAAGAAGGAAACAGGAGGGGTTCTGATGGAGACCAGGGCGGGCTGTGCTCCAACCGTGCCCTGCTGAGTTGTTTCTGAGGATGTAATATACAAATGGAAGCCTAAACATTGAGTGGATGAAATCCACATAAAGAGGCATGGAAACTATGTTGCAGGCAGAGAAAAGGAAGAGACAAAGGCACTGAGGTGTGACGAATCTTGGAGAGTTCTAGGGATTGACGGAAGTTGGATGGCTTCTATGATGGCTTTGCTCCTGTTACTATTCAAGGGCTCCAGGGACGTCTGCCTGAGAGCCTGACTCTGAGACTAGTCCAGGTGAGAGTCTGGATCCTCTTGGAGGCATGAGGGGCTCAGGAGGATTCAACGGTTCTGCCACTTAAAGCAGAGGGAGCTCATTGGGCTCGGTGGATGCTGGGTTAGGGCAGCAGTGTTTCAGCAGGGGGATGTCATCTTCTCTGGTCAGGATTGCCCCCTCCCCTCATGAGAAGAAGAAGGTGCTGGCATAGGAGCCTGCATAGGAGTCAAAAGGGGCTCTTGAGGATTTGGGGATAAGGATTGGAGCAGAGAACCGAGGCCAGGAAACCAGGCTTCCTCTAAGAGCTGCCCTCACACCCAGGGATCAGGTGATTCCTCCTAGAAGTATCCATGGTGAGAATTTTCTAACTCATGATCTCCCTGAGTATTGCATGATAAGGAACTGGATGCAGACACCCTCCAGTCATTGCATTAGCCTGCCCATTACTGGAAAACACCTGGTCCCCAAGACAGAGGATGGGGGTCAAACTCAGCCATATATTTAGGACATGGAGGAAAGTGACTGACTTTGCCTGGTTCCCTCCACTAGTGAGATCTGATCATGGGCATCACATGGTACAGAAGGACCCACATCAGACTTACCTTAGAAGATATTAGCTTTTGAGAAAGGCCAACAGGGACATCAGGAGAATGTGGAGGGCAAACAAAGAGGCTACCTTGTATGGGATCTGTTCCATGGGAGGCAGAGTCCCAAGATTTTCCACTGAGCAGTTATCCTTCTGAGACTCTATACCACTGCAGGTGCTCCTAGGTCAAGGTTGGTTGAGTGTGTTAGAAGTGCTAGCCTAAAGATGTGTGACAGTGGGAAATAGGGATGGGAGCTTTGTTGTTGAGGTGACATGGCAGCATTGCCAATGCTTTCAGTTCATGGATACATCGGTACTTTGGTTTTCTTTCCAGAGGGCAGGGGCCAACAGGCAAACCATTGAGCCTGAAAAAACTGGCCTGGTAGCAACTTGCAGATTTTCAGGAAAGCATTTAAATTGGATTCAAGTTTCCTATGGAGTAGAGATGATAAGCAACATAAGCCCCATGTCAAGCCTGGGGTTTCCACCCTTCTCGAGTAAGAGGAGGCCATATGGAATCTCAGATCTCCTAGTTTACTTATATTGATGAAGACTGTATCTACAGGCCTTATGAGAAGCCTGACATAGCCAGGATTTTCCAGTGCTTTCAGGCTCCGTTCAAATGTGTTATTTCCACAGAGCAAATGGGAGTCATCCTTGGGATCTGCCACATCCCCCTTCCTTTCTGACTTTCTGGGCCCAGTGCACCATATAGCACTGCACTCATGTCACTGTCTGGCAGTGTACCGTGTAGCATTGCACTGAGCACCAGCCTGTTCTGGCCAGACTCACTGCACCTCCCTACCCCTGATTATATGCCATAAGGAAAGTTTCCCCCAATAGAAATGAAGTAAATGAAGAAAGTTAAAGGCTGGTGAGATTCTAGACATTAATATTTTCTTATGTTTTTCATTCATTCATCAACTCTTAATTGGAGTCTGCCATGTGTCAGACACTCTGCTAAGTGGTAATTAAAAGGCAAAATAACGTTTTTTTGCATGAAGTTTATAGCCTTCTGAGGGTGACCGATGAGTAAGCAGATACTTATGATGTGATGAGCATTTTGCAGGCGTAGTAGGAGATGAGAGCAGAGAGCATAACCAGTAGCAAACCCTGGGCGGTGATTTTAGAATGGATTCTGTGCGCCATAGGTCCCCTTCCCAGATCTGGGAGCCAAAACATCACACCTGGGAAGGAATTCTGGGGGGCCTTCAGCTGATGGGTGTCAGCAGGACAGAGCGTCAGAAAGTGTTGAGTCTTGGGGCACCTGGGTGGCTCAATTGTTAAGCGTCCGACTTTGGCTCAGTTCTGGTCATGATCTCACGGTACACGAGTTTGAGCCCCACATCCGGCTCTGTGCTGATAGTTCGGAGCCTGGAGCCTGCTTCAGATTCTGTGTCCACCTCTCTCTGCCCCTTCCCTGCTCATGCTCTGTCTCTCTTTCTCTCTCAAAAATTAATAAAACATTAAAAAAAAAAAAAAACTGTTGGGCCTGGGCAGTAGACACACCTACTGAGGCTGATCAGTGGATGGTCTGACCTGGGAGATGGTGGGGGTCCAGCAGGTGGGGCAGTGTGCCTGGCTGGGCATATGCCTGTTTCAGACAAATAGGTGGCCTTGAGTGTCCAAGTAGCACTAAGTGTCACTGAAGCGGGCAGAGTCTGGGAAGGGACATAGGGTTGGTTGGGCAGGAGATATCCATGACATCAGCTCCCAGTTATCCCACCCCAGGACTCAAAATAGGACTATAATTCTTATAGGAGAGATGAATGAGAGGGAACACTGGAGGCTGTTATCAAGGTGGATACCCAACCCATGAACAAGCTAGGAGCTGCTCAGGTGGTAGCTTTACCCACAAGACCTTTTATGAATGGGGTCCAGGTGGACAGCAGAGCCTCTGACAGTTACTCAGAGGGCCATGCAGATTTCATGGTCAAGGCAGCCATAGGCTATGTTCTTCCACCCAAGGTCAGCATTGTTCAGATCAGGAGGCCAGGCTGGCCCTGAGGATGGCAGTCCCAGTAGATTCAATGGGAATAGGAGTAGCCAGGACAGGGGAAGGAGCAGTCACATTTACCAGACCCTTCTCCTTGCGAGGCACAGTCTGTCCTAGACATTGTATTTCTGTGATCTCACTACAACGTTGTGTGAATGGGAATGGTCTCTGCATCCAGGATAGCAAGGCTGAGAGAGAGTCTAAGTCACTTGATAGTATCTCAGTCATCCTTGGTAGGCCTTGTGCTCCAGACAGACCTCTGTGGCCCTGATGGGAGATGGCAGACCAGAGCTGGGAGGACTCAGTCCCTGATTGTACTAGATCATGGTGGGAAGCCCAGCCATGACTCTGCCCCTCGCGTGGACTGTGGGGTTGGCTAGGTGTGACCCCTAGGCAGGCTGGCAAGAGGGCTCATTGTCTAATGGCTCATTTATTTCCAGATTAAAAGCTTCTCCCTCCCACTGCCCCTCCTCAGCCTCCCTGCCCTTTGTAGCCTGGACCCTGTGAGGCTGTAGTGACATCCAACGCTCACAGCAGGTTTACCGCCCTCTGCACAAATCTGCGTCATGTCAACCGGGTCCTGGTAGGGGGTGGGCGTGCTAATCTACTCGGCCCTTTCCCCCTCTGTAATTACTGTAATCTATAACAATAATTACAGTCCATTTTATTTTAGTGCCACTTATCTAAATGTGGATGTGCACCACTGAGATTGCCAATAGAAATAAGCCCCTGGGTGAGGCGGGAGGGTGGGGAGGGGTGAGGGGGAGTAGCCTGCCTCACAGCTCATGGAGACTGCCTTTGCCTTTTGAGCTCCTTGCTACCTTCCTAGGACGCCCCCACTTTCTCCTGGAGTCCAGTGTACCTGCAGAAGGGTGGGCCAATGAGCCATTGGGAAAGAGGCAGGACTGTCACCTCAACTCCCCAGGCACAGGGTCCTCTTGGACCTGAGAGCCAGAGTCACCACTGGTTCCAGCTCCCGGGAGGTGGCCACTGCAGTCTGGTTGTGAAGTCCTCCCAGGATGGGGATGCCTTCCTCTACTCCCAGTTTCTCAACTGGGATGTCCAGCACATGGTAGGCGCCTAACAAGTGTTTGGCAAATGACATAAAAGCAGTATTGAACAAATGTTGTGCCACTAAGTCTGGCCATTGATCTGGGCAGCTTTCTATCCATGAGTCGGGACTCACTCGCTGTGCATTTTGGGAAAGATGATTGCTTGGTGGAATAACTTATGAAAAACATTTCATTTTACATAGCATTATGTAGTTGGGCCAGACATTGTGTGTGTGTGTGTGTGTGTGTGTGTGTGTGTGTGTGTGTGTATTAAGGTGAGCATGTGAATATGGTGTGTTCTATGTCTGTGTGTGCACTTGTTTGATCTACCTTGGTGGCTGTTTTTCCATTTCCTCCCATTGGAAGGGAGCTAATCTTCTGTCTTCAATCTTACTCTGAAACAGACAAATTTCCCAAGACAATTCCAGGGTTTGGAAGTCTGGAGGATGGTGCTGGTCATGGTGATAGAGAGTTGGGTGCCAGCCATTTATTACTGGAGACTTTGCTGTTAAGTTCAATGGAGCTGCTTCACTGGACGCACTGGCCACCAGAAGCAGAGAAAAAGGAAGTCACCAGCTTTGTCCTCAGGGACTGGTGGAGACAGATTTCTTTCCACCTGCAAGCCTCAGACTCTGGAAGTCATGCTTCCATCAATATGTAAAAAGGGCCGAGTCCTCATCCAGAATGTGGTGGCAACCCCACACCTCCCCCTGTCCACACCAGGAGCTCTGGGTCTCTCCGGGACACTTGCTTTCCTCCCCATCACCGTATTTCTCCTCTCTTCCCCACCTCTGTGGATTCATCTCACTCTCATTTGATGTCCTACTGTGCATTTCTTTCCTTGGGGTTGTGCTGCACCACTGTGGGACCAGACTCTTCTCCTTTGAGGTACAGAAGTGACCCCAACACAGGGTTGTTGCAATAGCAGAGTTTCAGTGAAGGGTTCGGGGTGTGTGGAGACCAGCAAAGGGCATTGCTTACCTGAATATTTGGCCTTAGCATTTAAAAGCTTCTCCACCCTCAGGGTGCCTGGGTGGCTCAGTCAGTTAAGCATTCAACTTCAGCTCAGGTCATGATCTCACTGTTCATGGTTCAAGCCCCACGTCAGGGTTTGTGCTGACAGCTCAGAGCCTGGAGCCTTCTTTGGATTCTGTGTCTCCCTCTCTCTCTGCCCTTCCCCCACTCATGCTCTGTCTCTGTCTCTCTCAAAAATAAATAAACGTTAAAAACAATTAAGAAATAAAAAATAAAAGCTTCTCTACTCTCGTCAAGTTTTTCATTCATATAAAACCCTCAATGACTGTTCCTGATCACTAGCATGCACGTGTGTATGTGTGCACACATGTGCTCTTGCATGTGGGTGTAGGAGACAAAATGTGATTGGCCCCAGACTGAATGGCTTGTCCCAAAACAATGCTGGGCAAGAGTGTCCTGTCTGCAGATGGGGGTGAGCATAGGAATCTCCATGGAGAATCATTGTCAGGCTTGGAAGTATCACCAGTCATACCTCACTGAGCAGAACTCAGTTACATGTGGCCAAGTTAAAATGGAAGCGAGGCTGGAATGCAGTCCAACTGGGTGCTCAGAGAGAAAAGAAAGAATTTGGTAGTCAGCTACAACGGTGCCACAGTCCGCCCTGCTGGTCACCATATAGTATTCCACCTTTCTCCCCTCTTAATAGCACATATGCACTCCATCATCAAAAACTAACCCTCAAGTCCCATCCAGTCTCTGGGTCGGGTCTAAAGGACAGGGATTCTGGACTCCATTAGTTTATGATGACGATCCTTGCGGTCCTGCACCTTAGGTGCTAAAACAAGCAAACTCATCCCTCTGGTTGTCTGCAACCGTCTCCCCCAAACCCTCATAGACAGTCCTGGAATTGGCACAAGATGAATGTGGTAAACACTTCCACTCAGGAGGAGGAAGAAAGGGAGGCACATGGCAGTCATTCAGAGCTATGCCAAATCCTCAGGGCGCCCCCATAAGTTCTTCTGCCCTGGCGGTGGATGAAGCCTGGTTCTGCTCTCTGAGGGACCTTCCTGGTTCATGTCCTCTGTGGCTCCTGATTCTCTCTCCAGAGGTTTGCCCTTGACTCATCAGCCTCCACGGCCACATCTGAGGTGGGTGCTTGTATGTATGTATGATTAGGGGCTTGAGGATCGGTTTATATAAACCAATACTCAGAGCTTGTGTTTGATGTATATACATCTATTACTAGATAAGCTTGAACCCCGCTAATGAGATGAGAGTCAAATGTTTTTTAACATGGAGCTGACATGCGTTTAACATCTCGAACTGGGAGATTCCTGGTCAGGCAATAAACCATCCAGAAGAGTTCTTCTAAGACAAGGTCCACGTTTCTTCAACGTCCCTAAAATCTACGTTACTCTCTTTGCTACATGTTCCCTAGCTCTTTGTCATCTGTAGCAGATTTTAGTGAACGTTTGACGTGATGGAGGGCAGTTACATCACAGCCCCATGCAGGAAACCACCCAGAAATTAAACATTGCATGCTCTTGTCCTTAACAGGCCCTCATCTACCCTGATATGCCAGGGGCACCCCAATCTGAACTCACCAATCCCTTCCACATAACGCGGTCTCCTTGTGCGTCCCAGTCTGGCTATCCTTTCTCAAAGGCTGTACTTCTCTGGGTGCTCTCGTTGGGGGTTATTTTGGCTCAAGCACATGTCTGGTGGCAATGACTTTGTATTTTTTCAGAGTAAAAGGATTCTTGCCATGCTAGATGAAATCAGTCCCTGATTGCCCAAGTGCCTGTACACGGAGGCAGACTCCCGTAGTTTTCTGAGGTGATTCCTGGTCCCACCAGGGATAATCCTTGACTTGCCTCATGGCACAGGTGAGACTGTTCCAATTAGCACCCATGGTTTCTACAAAAGAATGTCATCTCTACCTGGCTCTATTTCCTGCTAAGGCTTTGAGGTCACTACTTGACCGGCAAGCAGAGATCTACAGCTTCGGGGTTGGTGGGCAGTGCCAGGACAGTCCTGAGATCACCCTCACTCTTTCTGTCAGCTGCAAGAACCCCCACTCAGGATTACATGAAGACCAGAGGTCTCTCTCCTCAATATTAGAAAATAAATTCGTTAAAAATTTTTTTGTAATGTTTATATTAGAGAGAGAGACAGAGTGTGAATGGGGAGGGGCAGAGAGAGAGGGAGACACAGAATCTGAAGCAGGCTCCAGGCTCTGAGCTATCAGCGCAAAGCCTGATGAGGGACTCGAACCCACAAACTGCGAGATCATGACCTGAGCCAAAATTGTACACAACCGACTGAGCCACCCAGCCACGCCTAAAATAAATTCTTAAGTCAGTCTGTGCATCTGAAGATGGCGCCCTTAAATGCCCAGCCCTCCTGGCATGTTTGGCAGAACTGGTTAGGGTGCATTCTACTTTGCCACCAAAGAAACAGGGTCTGGAAAGCTTTTCACTGCATTCCTGGCAAAGAGACTGCGGCTGCTGTTGGCCACTTTTTTCACAGTCTGGGCTTATGATCCCCAGGAAAGACTTTCTGATTATCATGCCAAAAATAGTCATAATCCCCAGAGCAATTTGTTTGCTGCATCTTTTGGCTATGAGGAATGTGGTGACTAACAGCATGCCCCTGTTCGTGCTGACTCCTAGGAGGCTGGGAGCAAAAGGGGGGCTCACCTGTTGAAGATGCGGAGACCATCTGATTTCTTGTCAGGGGCTGGCTCCAGTTTATTTTCCTCCTTACTTACTTTCTTTCTTCTTTTGATCCCATGTCAATGTATGCAGTGTTATTGCAGTTAGCTTTGTAAATTGCCCTGAATCTCTCCTGGAAGAAGGTTTATACCTACAGACACACACACAGACACACACGCACACAGGCTTGTACATGAATCTTGTCTAGAATAGCCCCCAAGACAAGTTACATAGTTACTTGTCACCTCTGACCTCCTTGACTACACTCGAGACACTACACTACCGCTGTCTGGACTCCTTGTTGCTCCTTACATCTACGAGGCACACACCTCCTCAGGGTTTTCGCACCTGCTGTTCCTTTAGCCTGGAATGGCTCTTCTTCCTGATATTCATTTGGCCTATTTTCTCAAATCCTTCAGGGGTTTACTTAAATATCTCCTTTTCGATGAGTCCTTTTTTGTCCACTTTATTTAAAATGGCAACACCTGAACATTCACCATCCTTCTTCCCATATAGTCTGCTAGGGTTCTCCAGAGAAACAGAACCAACAGGAGAAATAAATAAATGAATAAATAAATAAATAATATATATGTTATTATTAAATATATTAAATAGCAATATATTATTAAACGTATATGTTATATATATATATGAATTAGCTTACATGATTATGGAGGCTGACAAGTCCCAAAATATACAGGCTGAGTTGGCAAGCTGGAGACTCAGGACACCTAAAGGTATAATTCTAGTCTGAAGGCTGGCGGGCTCAACACCCAAGGGAAGCTGGTGTTTTATTTTGAGCTCAAAGGCAGGAAAAAGCTTATGACCCAGGCTCAAGGCAGTCAGGCAAGAGGACTTGTCTCTTTCTTGGGGAGGGTCAGCCCTTTTCATTCTATGCAGGCCTTCAACTGATTGGGTGAAGTCCACCCTCGCTGGGGAGAGAAATCTGCTTTACTCAGTCTATAGATGTAAATGTGAACCTCATCCAAAAACACCCCCACAGAAATACCCAGAATAATGTTTCACCAATATTTGGCCACCCTGTGGCCCAATCAAATTGACACATAAAATTAATCATCATACTCTCTAACACACTCTTTATTTAGACTTTTTTTTTTTTTTTTTTTTTTTTTTTGCTTTTTGACTAACTCCCTCCACTAGCCTATAGCATGCAGGAAAGCTATGATTTTTGCTTGTTTCATTTAGGTTTTGAACAGGGCATGGTATCCTCAATCAACATTTTCCAAATGAAGAGATTCTGTTTTCAGGCTGTCAACAGACAATAATATTGTCCATCCCACAGAGATCTCATGAAAGACATTGGGTGCTGACAATTCAAGCATTTCCTTGGCGTGATGTTATGATATAGATTCAGACTGCTGTGTGCACACACCTTTCTGATCTGAAGGTTAATTGTTAATTGTTGTAATTAGTATCATTGCTCTCATTATCATTTTATGCTCACTCTAGTGACTCTCAGACCTGGCTGGCTTTTTAACATAGGAATGTCATGAAACACTTAAAAGAATATTAATTTGGGTTTACTATAATTAAACTTTTAATTTATGCCCTGAGGAAGAATAATTTTGAGACAAAAGACTAACAAAAATAGGTCAAACCAATGCTATTGAGAATTCCTGGCCTCCTGAATGATGAGCAAGTTCTGTCAGACCTTGTCAGGGCTTAGTGATTAAGATCATGGCCTCCGAGACCAGGCATTTCAGGGTTCAAATCTAGGTCCAATCCGTCACTGACGGTGTGAAAAACTAGTCTGCGCTGTTTCTTTTTAATGCACAATCTCTGTGTCTTTGCTGGAAAATGGAGACAGTGACATTTACTTCACAGACTTACTGAATATGATTCTTTGTGTAAAATGCCTACCGGAAGGCCAGGGCGTATAGTAAGTGTTCATTAAGTACAAGTTTTACTCGAGACACTTAGAGGAATGAGTTAGCATCTCCAGAGCCAAGCCATCTGGTTAGAAAGTGTACCCCAGTAAGATGCCTATTAACTGCATTATATATGCATTTTCTCATCTGAACTACGTGTTTACACTGGTCAACCACCACTAGATTGTAGCTTCTGTCATCAGTAGTGCCACATTTTAAAACAGCAAAGATTATTCATTTGTCAGAGACACTATTAAAAAAAAACAACAATGGATTTCAGAGGACAAGGAATTCATTTCTGGTAGTGCCAGAAGTGCTTATATAGTGTTGCAGGAGTGTGTAGAGGTGTCTCAATATTTGAAGGGAAATGTTCTTCTTCAAATGATCTTAGGACTCGGGAGTCTGGAGCAATTAGCTTGTGTTTCTTTCTAGAAGAGGAAAAATTATCCTTGATTTGGTACTGATTTTTTTTTAAATTGAGCTCTGCTGCCTTCACACTCAATCTGAGAGCAGAGATTCAAATGCCAGCTCTTAATCTTGGGAGCACGTACCTTTCCGTCTCCCTTCTGGTTGGGGTGTTAGGAAGAAGCTCCTGGCACTCAGCAGAGATGGGAGGACACATTTCCTGTGATACAGAGAATCATTTACTTCCCTTGCCGCCTGAGTATCTAAGCACATGTGTACCCATATGGAACACCCTCTGGGCCAAGCAGGGAATCCTGGTCTCTCTCGACAAGACCACACACCCTGGAAATCATAATAGCAGCAAATTTGTTATTAAGCCCTTACTATG
This sequence comes from Cryptoprocta ferox, assembly GCA_028646485.1. Classification (NCBI taxonomy): domain Eukaryota; kingdom Metazoa; phylum Chordata; class Mammalia; order Carnivora; family Eupleridae; genus Cryptoprocta; species Cryptoprocta ferox. The sequence continues at coordinate 40,933,425 of CM053561.1, read as the reverse complement.
TGCCGGAACTTCTTTGAAGCACTTTATATCTAATGACTGATTTAGTCCTCATACTCCTTCTGTGACTTAGGAACTGAGGTGGGCCTGAGGCACAGGTAGGTGTAGCTTGCCCAGGATCACACAGCTCCGAAAGGGCTGGAGATGGGGCTGAACCAGATGGTCTGCCTCCAGATGGGGTGTTAAGGAAGATGGGACACGAGTGTCACTGATCCATCTAATGTCCCGTCGGGCCTGCTGTGTGCCCAGGACCTCAGACATATCATCTCTCGGTCCTGGCAGCCACCCCCTGGGAGGGATTATCATCCACATTTTACTGCTAGGAGGACTCAGGCAGACTGAGTTTAAACCATGTGCTCAAGGTCGCCTGGGCAGTGGCTGGGAGAGACAGGACCTACAGCCGAGTGGGGAAGGATGAGAACCAGGCTCTTAGTCTCTCTGTGACACAGGTTCTCAGTGGTTCTCCTGCAAGCACACTTGATTTCTGGGTCTGAGGTGATCTATTGGCAGTTGAAGGTCAGCATGTTCCAGACTTCCAGCTGTTGGTGGCCTTGGCTTTGAGTCCATTTGGGCTGCAGTACCCACGGGAAGTCCAGGAGACCCTCTTTTCCATGTAGCACATGCACCCTGAGACCCCGGGCTGGGGTTAGGCGAGGGGCCTGTGACGCTCTCCCAGCTCTGTGCAGTGCCATGAGGGAGAGCTGCTTTGCTCCTTTTATTTCACCTTGTCTTGACCTGGTCCCACCTGAGTTGTGACAGAGGGCCAGGTCAGGGCTAGTGCCTGTGGAAGGTAGATAAAATCAGAATCTGCACATGGCTGCAGGCTGCCCTTCCCAGGAAGGCATCTTTCCATCACTCTGCCCGCCAGGGTGCAAAGCCCAGCAGGTCCCCAAGAAAAGGGCCACCTCTGTGAAAACGGTGGCATCGTGGGAGCCACCCATCATTTCTGCATTTATCTTTCCTTGTCCCCTTCCACCCTTGTCTCAGCAGCTGTGAGATTAGCTGATGTTGCCGACTTTTCACTCAGGGGCACAATGAGAGGGAACATGCCTGGAAGGGGCAGTTAGGACCTCTTTAGATGGTGTGATTAACCTCATCACATTTCTGCTTGTAGAGCGGATAACGCTGTCAAATGCTGTCCAATCTTCCTGGTATTCAACATGTTTTAATTAAAACAGAAAAGCTCGGGCTGGGCAGGGAGAGGAGTGGCTGATCCCTGTCCTTTGGGATATGCTGAGAAGTTTATAGCCTTGTTGGCCTGTCCTTCCAGAACATGGGAGTAGCATCTGCTGGGGGTGCTGGGAGCCCAGCCCAGAGTCGGTGCTTAGTAAGCATCCGAGCCCAGTGGTGGGGACGAGACCCTGGCAGGAGAATTGCGAAGGCTCCCACCATGCAAGACTGTTTACACTTTCCCAAGGCAGGCTTTGGAGTTTTCCGAAAGAGTGAGGCAGGGAATCAAAAGTCGAGCCTTGTTTCCATTTGATGTGTTTTGTGTGCCTGCCCCAGGGGCCTTCGTGGAGTGAGAGACACCTGCAAATGATTCAAGGCCAGGGGCTTGCCAGCTACAACGTTTCCCGTCGGAGCATTCCTACCCCACTTTCTCTCCAGCAGCACCTCGGGTACACGAACAGCAGGAAGAAATAAAGGCATCCTACTTCGCCAAAAATATTTTGAAGAATGACAAGTTTGAAACATTTCTGTTTAAATAGCTCCTTGTCAGACTTCGGTGCTTTCTTACCCTTCACACCCTTCCAAATATTGTTATTTCCTAGGGATATTATATTATTCCACACTCCTCCCAGTTAGTGTCTGTCACACCCCAGCTTTTGGGAACTTTCATGTTTGTCCTCCAGCTCAGGAGTCTTTTCAAAGGTCATTGCTGAGAGAGGTCTTTCTTTCTGCTTGGAATTCTTGGTTTCCTGTTGACTGTGAGTTAAACTCCAAAATGTCAGCACAGCACGTGAGGCATGCTTGTCCCCATGCCCCGAAATTATTTCTTATGGGTTCATCTCATCCACTGGAAAATGAGCTTCCTGAGGTCAGGAATCATATCTTTATTGCCCATCATAAATTCTCAAGGGTCTACATCGACTAGCTGTGACCAGCACCACATGCATATATGTATGTATGTATGTATGTACATATTTGTGGATATATATATGGTGAATAACTACACAACTCTTGACAACCTGGCCCTGGAGTCACATTGCCAGGCATCATCCACTGCCATCTTATCTTGGTTTCCCTTGGTGCCTGTGTCTTACCTCAATGAGCTCATCACCCCATCACTCCATGCCCCTGCTCCCCTGCTTGTGAGCCCCACTGGGTTTCCCTCCTGCCTCACAGGATGGAATGATGCATAGGATGTCCCCATCCCAAGAGCCTGAGCTCACAGCCTATTCTCATGTCTCTGGGCCCCTTCTACTGGAACTGGGGCTCCCCCTGCTCCTCAGAGCCTCTTCCCTCCTCTGTGATCACCCTTATCTTATTGTATCTTGCTTTCACCCTCTGTGTACCCATCTCAGACATTCCACAGAGGCATGGCCTCTTCCTGTATATCCTGTGGGCAACACGAACCTGGTATATGGATGCCCAAGAATTTGGTTGACTGAATGAGTCTTGAGGTGATAGACCATAGACAGAAATACATTTGGGGTGTGTATTCGTTCTTTCCTCAGTACGTTCCCCATGATTTCACGCATAAACTTTGCATGTAAGCATATCTAATGATGATAAACATCTGTCTACTACTGCTGACTGATGTCCTGTCCTGTGCTGTGGTGACCAACTTCTCCAGTTTGCCTGAGAGATAGGATTTGAAAAGTGCTCAAACTAGCAGAGTCCTGGGGTTGTTTTGTCCATCTATCCTGAATTGTGTCCAATGAAGAACTCTCTTTAGTAGAAGAAAGGCTAGGTATTTGCCATTGTAACAATCTTAGCTCCTCCATTGGTTTATAATCTCCATGAAGACAGATAATGACACCTTCAATGAAATAAAATTAGATAGCAATAGGATGTGGGTTTCTGGGAGCCCTTAAAAATTCCAGATCCCACCTCATACCACTTGAATCTTAAATCTGGGGGTGGGATCTGGCTCCCCATCTACTTTAAAGACTCCCAGGAGGTTCTCATGTTGACCAGAGTTGGGACGGCTGTGATGTGGAATTGTGAGGACACATTTGAGAATGGATTTGATGAGTGGACCGTAGGTGGAAGATGGATAAAGCACTGTAGCAAGGTTATTGGCTGCCTGGGAGAAAGGAGGGGCCCAGGGCAGAGTAGACCCCTTGAGTCAGGCACCCTGATCACCACCAGTGCTTGTTTATTTGTATGGGAAGATCCAGGTGTGACAGCCTAAGTTGGGGCGTGGAGGAAGCCCTCCATCTGGAGGTCTCCAACTTCCCTTTGGCCCCTTGGTACTGTAAGTCTGACCACAGGCCACACTAGCTCATGCCCATGCTTTGCATAGGTGACTGTCAGCTCTGCCCCAGCCAGGATCCTGGCCCTGTCTTGTAAAAGCTGTTTCTATTTTTGTCATAAGTGGAGGAAAGAGCATTTTTTATTTATTTATTAATCTTTTATATTTTGTCTTCTGTCAATTGTCTCCCCTGTCCTTTGTTGAGGAAATCATGATGTTGATCTAAGCTTCGCTTTTGTTATTTTAAAAAAGGATTGTTTTGAAGATAAATTTTTACTTCATACACCCATCTCGGGTGCTCGTTCTTGGCCGGTACCATCAAGAGCTGCTTGCTAAATCTTTATAGCCTTCCCTCAGAGCAGCAAAGGCCTTACCCACCATCTCCTCCAGCATGTAAGGCCCAGGGGTGTTGGGTGAGTTGGCCAGGAATGAGGAGGGGTTAGTGCCAAGGTCAGGAGGCACACCTAAGTCTCTCAGTCTACAGTTTCTAACTAGACACCTTGCTAACAGCACCACTAACAGAAAGCATTTGACTGTATTTCTGATGGTATAGAACTCAGGCAAATATTATTCTAAAAGTTCATGAGGTTAGAAATTTTTTAACTGTGAATAGTTGATTATGTAATACATTTACATAGTTCAAAAAATCTCTTTTGAAAAAGAGTATAAACGCATATAGTGAAAATTTCCCTCATGGTAATTCAGAAAGAACTCCTCGATTTCTATTTTTACAGGTGCATTACTACAGATTTTTTTCTCTCTGTTTACTGCTGCAGTACTTTCCTGTGAGTGAATGGACCATGATTTATTTTACCAGTACTCAATAGAGGGACATTTGGGCCATTTCCAATCTTTTGCTACTGGAAACATCATTGAATGAACAACATTGAACATACATTAATTCAGAAGTGTGAGAATAACTTTAAGAGAAATACCTAGAAATAGAATTGCTGGTTAAAAGGATTTTTGTGTGTGCAATTTTGCTAAGTATTGCCAACTTGCCTTCCATAGAGGTCAAGTCATTTTCTACATCTCCCAACGATGTAGGGAGGCAGCATTTTCCCCACAGCCTTGCTAACACAGTGCATTACCAATCTGAGATGTTTGCCAATGTGACAGATGAAAATTGTAACATAGAATAATTGGAGTTTATTTTTTTATTTTCCCCCCACAAGGCTCTGTGTATCTTTCCAAATATTTTAGAACCATTTTCTGTTAACTGCTATTCATATACATTTCCATGTTAAAAATTGGGTTTTTGATGTGTCTCATTCTTATTCATTTGTCGGTGTTTTTATACGTCAGAAGGATTACCCTTTGCATTGTGCATTGCTAATATTTTCTTCAGAATATTCTTAGTTTATTTATTATCATTATTATTGTTGTTGTTGTTATTACTTTCTTACCACATGGAAGGTTTTTATGTAGTCAAATTACCATTCTTTTCTCTTTATGGACTCCAGATTTAAATAATTTTCCATGTTTTCTTCCAGTATTTTTGGAGTTTTAATGTGTTCCATTTAAAGCTTTGATCCTTTTGGAATTCGCTCTGGTGTGTTGTGTGCCTAGTGTGAAGAATGAATCCCACTTAATATTTTTTCCCAGATGGCTACCTGGTTGTCCCAATACCATTTATTGAATAATTCATATTTCCTGTACTTTCTTAGAGTTTGGTTAGGGGCAAACCATTCTCGACTTTCATCCTGCCTTAATGGATTTTAGCCTGGGATTTCCTAGGAAGGTGATAAATCTCTTTGTCAGGGTTTCTGGTGTTTGCATTTCCTGTTCTGTCCGGGATTCCTATGCACTTCTTAACTCCATCACCTGCTGGATTTCCAAGCCTTTGTGGTTGCCTCCTTTGGCAGCAATACTCTTTTCATACAAAAAAGCAACTTAAGGGCTCCATGTGTCTAATGTGCCTTCATGGTGGCTACAGCACCATTACCACCACAGCCATTTGCTAGGAAAAGGCTCTCAACAAATACCCCACGGCTTGCTAATTTCTACCAAGTGATTCTGTCTCAGGACAGGATGGGTGCTGCCAGCCCAAGAAATATCTGCAGGTGGAATACGGGCTCCATTTGGGAAGCGAGAGCATAAAGGTAGAGGAAAGTGTCAGCTGTGGAGCCTCTGAGAAGATAACAGAAGGAATGCCCAGTCCCTTCCCTGATGCCACCTCACCCTTATCCCTCCCTCGATCTAAAACTTTTGCTGATGGAATGGTTAACAACGAGCTGAAAACTCCAGCAAAATGCAGATGAGTCAGGACTTCTGGACCCTGTTTGTCTATTTATGCATCTCTATATAAAGTTTATTGCCCCCTTGTAAAAATAAGTTTGCTTATTGTGTATAGATATGCTTTTTAACTTTTGTGCACTTTTCATGAATCTAATCCACTAAAGAATAGGAAGCAGCTAAAGAAAGTTAAAAAAAAAAAAAGGTTAGAAAGAGTAGCTAGTGGAATTAGAGCCAAGATCACGAAGGACAAGAAATTAATAAAGCCAGGGTTGGAGGATGGTGGGGTAGGAGGAGGGTGGACTCACAGAAATGTGAATTATACAAGTTAGTCCGCCCTGCTACCTTGCATACAGATTTGGCTCTAGCTGGCAAAGCTCAAATGGAAATAGTAATGATAAAAAGATACAGTAGTTACAATAAGATAAAGAACTGTGGGTGAGGAGTTCAGCTTCACTTGATACCAAAGCCTGGGACCTAGTTCTCTCTCAGGTACAAATGCTCATTATAAAGAAATTCTAGAGCTCAGGATTGACAGTCACATATGTGGATTTGCTTACAGGAAACAGGAGGAGTTTAGATGTATCCTTGCTCCGTGGAGAAAAGATTCTTCACTTCTACCTTAGCTTCGCAAGCTGGGGAGGTCCCCATTTTGCAAGACATGAAGCATATGCAACATCAAAGGATGTTTTTAAGGAAAAGGACGTGAAATTGTGAATATAAAATCAGGTGTGAAATTGAATATTTATACACTGAGAATATAAATTGCAACACAAATCATAAAAGATGTGAAAAAAATGACAAATACAACAAAATCACACACACACACACTGTATACACTACCTGGTACACAGTTCTATAATGCTTTTTCCCCTTTCTTTCTTTGGCTAATGTTTGATTTTGCCTTCATATGATGATCTTTTTTAATTTATTTGTCTATAACAAGGATAGAAAGATAATTAAATCTTTTCTCTGGTATGGACGATTGAAAGGGTTTTTTTTTATTAGTGTTTATTTAGAGAAGTTTTATTTAGCTTCCCATCAATACTGCAGTTCTGTAAATTTAAGATTATTGTCAAATTTAGGTGCTTATATGTGAGTTGTAAGATCTGGGACATTTTTCCATGGCTAGCTTCTGATTTCAAACCTGGTTTCTCCACCACTGCTACATACATCTGTTGGCCAGGGCTGGACATGACCTCACCTTTGCACCTTGGTGTTACAAAGCCAGGTGAGTCAGCACACAGGGTGGCTAAAAGTAACCCTGAGTCAGGTGGCAATAAGTTAACTCTGCAATGAAGTGATGTTAAACCACAGAAACGTATCCCACTGAACTCAAACCAAATGTATCAAAACTTGGCTTCCCCAAAGTTCTATTAGCTGCTCCACCAGCAGTAGATGTAAAGAGCAAGTTGCTAAAGAGAGATAGAGTGAAACAGTGGTCTTAATTGATTTCAGTTAAATATCTTAACTTCTGCACATTTTATAAAACCAAATGGGCATGGGAGCACATAGCTAGGGCCCCTCCCTAGCAGTTGGTCAGGCCAGAGCAACAGAAGGGCCATGGGCCTAAGTAGTTCCCTTTAGTTAAATCTTCCTCATGCAGAACTCCATGGGGGTAGCCATGATCATTTCCCATGCCTCCGAGGGCTTTAACATAAGGGATTTGAAGGCAGACACCAGATCCCAGTGTATTGCCGTGTGACCTTGGGATAGTTATTTCACTTTGCTGAGCCTCAGTCCATCAGCTTAAAAATTGAGATCATCATCATCATATGAATGTATGAAGTTGAGGATTAAATGAGATATACGTCAATTGCTTTGTGTAGCACATCATAAGCTCTAAATAAATACCAGGTATGAAGATATACCAGGCATTTCGAAAGAGAACGTTTAACCACTACTTTGGCCACTGTGAGACCGAGAAAAATGCCTGGTACATCTGTGCTTTATCGTCAAACTACCCTTAATATTTTAGAACCATAGAGGTCTTGCCTTCAGACAAGTAGATCCTGATTTTTGTTTTCACGTTTCCTCTTCTCTTTTCCTTGAATTGTTCCCATACTTCTGGTTAATACTCCCAACATTAACCAGAAGTATAAGTTAAAATCAGAGCAAATCCTGGCTGCTTTCTGTGAGTGGGGTGAAGGCACAAACCTAGTGTGGATGGTGGAAGGCTAACTTGAGGACACAGGTTTGCTAACTTAAAGTAGATTCAGGAATAAAGGCCAAGTATGTTTTCAATGGGCATCCATCTGTCTCTTTCTACCCACCATCTCCTGGATTCTAGTTTGCTCTAGGCACTGGTGGACTCCTACAGCAGTCTTGTGTGGCTGAGTTTCTCCATATCATGAAGGCTGGCTCTTCAGGGGACCAGGGAAGCCTTTTCCTCCTGGGTTTGCTCTCTCTGTCCTTGTAGGGTCTCACTGACCCATTAACTTGTGAATGCTGCCAAAACGTGCCATGAGGGGCCAGGCAAAGGCCCTGCATTTATTTGAGGCCTGTGATGGGTTGATTTGCCAGATGTATATACCCTACTAAAAATGGTACGCCTCACAGGGACTCTGTGCTGCCCTTGAGGACAATCACTTTACAGGTTGGCACCCAACAGTGTGGAGGGACACTGGATCTCTCTGATTATTAAATGCAGCTGCCCCTTCACCTGGGGAGGATTTATTGAGTCTTTCAGATCACCTCTTGTCACTCTTCATGGAAAGGGTCATCATTTGAAAGGCTCATCATCCTTTTCCTGAACAAACTGGATTTCTGTGGGCAGAAAACATATTTATTTAACTTTTATTAAGAACTAATGTGGGAGCATCCAGCAGTCTCCAGAGGTCTTCTCCGTGGCCTCCTCTGTAATTTATGTATTATTTAATCTTTAAATGCAGTCTCTTAGAGACTTTGCCAGATTTTCCTCCTCTACCTTCTAATGCAGAGACGAAATTATTCCCCAAGCGTCTTAGATCACAAAATGGTACCTTTTGGAAATGAAAAGATAATACTGTTTATGTATGAGTATGAGAGAATTACTTTACTTGTCTGTAGTAACACTGATTAAATGGAAATGTCAGAGCTAATGTTACAGTTAATAAATGTTATACATATTCAAATCTGTCTAAATACTGAAGATTCTAACTAATGCAGAGGATGCTATTTAAAATTGCAGGAATACCCAAATCTTCTTGTGAATGCCATTTGTGCTATCCATTTTCAGTGAATAAGGTACAAATGTGTATTATAAATGAGGCCCGTGTTGGTGATATCTGCCGCTGATGTTTTGTCACTTTGGAATTTTCTTAACCAGATAAATTGGTACTGTTACGAAAAATCTACCTGCGTTTGGGAAATGCTTTGGGAGATAGGTTGCATTATGGAAATCAGAAGGTGGTAGGATAGTGGTGTGTTGTCAGGTGTGATGGGGAAAAGGAATGTCAGACACTGTGATGTCAAGGGCCTTCCATGATAGGGAGGGCAAATGGCCTCCCCATGTCCTCCCCTCTCATAGCCTTGCAAAGAAGATCTATTGCGTCTTCTCTTCTTCGTAAGATGAAACGTAGCTAACTGCTGTCTCAGTGGGCATCCTTGGGCAGATGGCCATTGCATCGTTTCTTTCAAGGAGTAGAACACAGAGAACATGAGGAGGAGGAAACCAGAAGAATGGGGATTAGGGCTGTGGCATGGGCAGCTGGCTCGGGGTCACTGGAGAATGGACACCAAGACTCCAGTGCACTTTGCCTATCCTCTGAAAGTCAAATCTCAATTTTTGAAGAAGACTGACACCTCTTGCTCTGGCCACAGGAGGACTTTGCCAGTTTGCTGCCCCACCCAGCCCCTCTCCCTAGATGCCCTGTGTTCTGCTGTGGCTTCCCAGTTTCCAGAAAGAGCATGAGATTTCTAGCCCCAGAGATATAGTTGCAAATTCTAGTCTGCCCCATGGTAGGTGTGCTGGGTGTGAGACTTTAGGTTAGGTTTTGAGAGTAAGGCTGCTTAGGGGCTCCTTGTGTTTAAAGGGGGGTGGACATAGCTGTTTCCTGGAATCAAGCTGCTTCATCAGTGAGCTAACGTATGTGAGGCATCTTGCAAATCACCTGGCTCATAGCTGGCACTTACTCTTTGCACATGCTCCAAACTTACTATCAGGTGTTTTTATACCCTCAGGAGTGAGGATTCTCTTCTACTCCCCTCTGCCCTCCCTCTGTCCCGGCAAGACCCAGTCAACTTTTTCGTTCAGCAGGAAGGGAGCAAGTAGCCTGTCCTCTTTCTTCCTGGCACGTGGAGTAGTCTAGGGCTTAGGTAGAAAGGAAGAAGCGATTGTGGCACAGTTTCTGCAGCAGGGCAGATCTGGGAGTGACTTGCATGTTCAAGCTCTATGGTGAAATGTCTGTGACAGAGTAGTGGGCATCCGCGGACAGGTAGCTCATCACCCTAGGAGAATTCTAATTCAGCAGGATTTTACCAGCAAATGACTGTAACAAAGAAAGGATATATTAAAGTGTGCATTAGGGATTGTGGTTATTATAAATTCTTTGAAATCTCATTTAGATCCAGGAAACAGACTGCATTTGGAAGGCTCTGAGGATTAATCCTTTTGGAACAATGGAGTGTCAGTGATCATTTGGAAAAGTAATTATGCCAAATTTAATTATCACACACGTGCATTTCATCAGCATCACCGTGCACACCCAGAGGACGGTGGGGGAAAGACTGCCCCAGCAAGGGCCCTTGATTGAGGAACGTGGTACAAAATTATACATTTGTAATTGAGCATCGCGTAATATGAGGCTTGATGGATATAGAGATTGTGGGTGGAGCAAATGGGAAGGGGGGCGTTTGGCCCACTCAGCAGATGTTTGAGATATTTGTAAAGGCTTTTCAATGTTTTCAACATACTAGAGAGGAGCAAACTACATTTCAAGTAGGCTGATAAAAATGTTTCCCTGTCTTAAGCATTTCTTTTGTTCTGTGTTCTTGTGATATCCTCACCTCTTCCGAATTGCCAGATTCGGCCTGGAATAGTCAAGTGAGCTGCTAAACTGGAGGACAGATAGACCTGGGCAGTATGGATTCTGAGATTTTCAGAGTTTGTGATATGGGAGGCTGCCCTGCTGGGGACTCATGTCAGATTTATCTGTCTCCTGGCCTCCATCCCAATTTCCTCCCTGTGGCTGGCTAACCCTTAACCTTAAGAACCTATTGTCATTGTCTCTTCTTTAGAAGGCTTCCCCAATGACCTTGGGTTTGGTTGGGTGCCATGCGCTGACTTGCACAGCACAAAAATACCACTGCTACTTTATGTACCTGTCACTTCTGTTCACCATGGGGGTCTGTCTGCCATAAGAGAAGTGGCCACACCCTTTGCTCAGCGCTGGCTCCTCAGCCCCCCAGCACACTCCAGAATAGAAAGGGCTCAGTAACTGTTTGAATGGATGATCAAAAACTGGAAGGAACAGGAGTCCATCTTCCCTCTGTACACATCCTTATCCACCCAGAACCCTAAACAAGCTGTCATCAAAGCTATTGCCTTTGGTTCGGGGGTGTGATCTGTACAACTTGAGGCAAAAACATTAGTGTTTGAAACCTGGATCTTCCACTTGACGTGTGACAGGAGCTAATGGCTTCTCTGGGGCTCAGTGAGGATTGTAAAACTGGCTGTAGGCATCCTTAAGGAACCAAAATAGCATGTAGCAGGTGCTCTGGCCTTCCTGAGATATGCACAAAAAGGTACTTTTTATTTGCTCAGTTCAGCTCAAATCAGAGTCTCTTTATCTTTTGAAGAGTTTACCAAAAAATTATTAAGAATCCAAAAGCCAGAACCTTTAACTTCAGGTAAAGGTGTTATTAGTGGATCATCAACGTCATGGGGCTGAAGCCACATCTCGTGGATGTGAGTGGTCAGTGGGAAAATGTGTGCATAATGTATGCAAGACTTTTTGCCTCTGCTTTTGGCTGAGAACTTCACTGCCACAGGTGGGGTTCAGTGACCCTGCTGGGGTTTGGTATCCATGAGATACAGCTTTCCTGGCAAGGGTATTTTACGAAGGCCCATGATCCTCAAATCACTACAGCCAAGTACAGCAGCTACCATACTGGAAATTGAGGTGTAACCCCTCCTTCATGGAGCTCTTAGGAGAGAGAAAATGGGAAAATTATGTAGGTGGTGTTTGAGAAACCATGGAGAGCATTGCAGATATACATTTTTGTCAACCTCCATCTCACTAGCTAATACAATGAGTGTGACCAGTTGCAATTGCTTTTCCAAGATGTGGGCAGGCTTAAAGGTAGAGGAGTGTAAGGCCCCTATGACTTCTGTGGAGTTAATCCAGTTTTCTTGGCAGCAAATGAATGGAGCCAACCCAAACTTGGCAAAGCGGGGGGATGAAATGTTTACAAATTGGCCAGTGTGTCAGTACTTTATCTCACATAATTTCATCTGATTCTCCAAACAACCTGAGAAGTAGGTGCTACTGTCTCAATTTACAGGTAAGTTGCCCAAATCATGCAGTTCGTAAGAGTGAGAGTTAAGAATAACGGCTGAAATCTACTGAGCATTTCCCATATGTAGGCATTTAGTAACGCCGAACCCTATAAAATTGCCATGTGTGGTCAAAAACAGTTGAAGGGCAGCATTTTAATATTTCTCATTTGTGGCTGAACTAAGAGGTCAGAAAGAGCTGGTTGTCTCCAGATTTTCTTGTATGACACAACCTCCCAAGGAGATGAGCTACAGACCTACTGACAGAACCAGTTGTCAGCATGGTCAGTAACCACCATTGTTATTCTCAAGGCCCCCACGGAGAAGGCACGGGCCTGGGGATGGCAGGAGATGGTGGGGATATAGGACGTGAGAGCGTATCCCCAGGCGCCATGCTTTAAGGACTATTCTTTTCTTGCGCTAATTTTTTACCTGGCATGGCAGGGTGCCCTTAGAGGTGGAAGATGGTTTGCTGTATTAAGTTTAAAATGTCATTACTAATTAGCTAGGATTACAGGCTGGAGTGATACAGCACTAGGCCTGGGGACTTAACTTTATAGACACAGAATTGAAGGGAAAAATACATTTTGCAAACTCATTTTAAAAATAGTTTCCCTTGGAAATTAAAACCATTAAATGTACATCATTATGCAGATCAGTATTCATGCTTTAAAGAAACATAATTTTGCCTTCATTTAATTTGTTTCTCCTAGACCTAATTATGGATTGGATAAAAAATGTTATTTTTCTATCACTGAGCAAATCGCCTTTTACCACCCAGGAGGACATTTCTCTCTGGTTTTCCAGAGTTGTTTCCATGCTGTGATTAGTGAAAGAAAAGTCAGGGAGATGTATTCCTAGAGGGAGCTTCTTGTTTGTGAAGAAGAAAAAAACATAGCAAGTGTGCTCCTTCTCGGGAAGACGGAGTGGTGGGGACTGGCTTGAGCGGGGTTCCAGGTCTTTCCCCAAGAACAGGTGCATTTAGCCATTTTCTGGGGTTGTAAGGATATAGGAGGCCAAGGGCTGGCCCAGGAGCCAGGAGCAAGTCCCATCAAATGGGACTGCCTGGCAGGGAGTACCAGGATGGTAGACGGCGGGAAAAGCATTCAGCGACCTTGACTGATCTTTAGGAATGAGGCAGAAGACAGTATCTCTGTGGAAGTCACTTTGCTTGGTGGGAAATGCTGATGCTAGTGACTTGATTGAGGGGAGGATCTGAGACTAGAGTTAGCTTTGATTAGGATTATAATAACCGCAGGCATATCTGTCTGTGTGCTATGTGGCAGGCACTTTCATGTTGTTAAACACTAATGCTTGTTCATTTTATGTGTTTTTAAAATTTTTATTTATTTATTTTTTAAATGCTTATTTTTGAGAGAGAGAAAGCATGTGCAGGGGAGGGACAGAGAGAGAGGGAGAGAGAGAGAATCCCAACAGGGTCCACACTGTCAATGCAGAGCCCGATGCCAGGTTCAATCTCACAAACCATGAGATCATGACCTGAGCCGAAATTAAGAGTCGGAGCCTTAACCACGTGAGCCACCCAGGCACCCTCCTTTTTTATTTTAAACAGAGAAAGACAGAACATGAGTGGGGGTGGGGGGAGAGGGGTGGGGGGGGAGAGAGAGAGAGAGAGAGAGAATCTTAAGCAGGCTCCACACTCAGAGTGGAGCACGATGTGGAGCTTGAACCCATGACCTGGGCATCATGACCTGACCCAAAATCAAGAGTTGGATGCTTAACCAACTGAGCCACCCAGGCGCCCCTTAAAGTGTGCTATAAACACTTTGCAAACACCCACTTACTGAATCCTCATAAGCAATTCTAGAAGCAAGTGCTGTTATGATCTACATGTTACAGATAAGGACTCTGGGGTACATAGGGGGTAACTAGATATCATGGGTCACATCACTGGTGAGTGGTGGGACTCCGGCAGTTTGGCTACATTCTGTAGCTTTGACTACTGAACTGTCCCGCCTCTCAGTATGAGCAGATCACTCACGATTTGTCAAGAACTGTACATTCAGGCATACATTTAATCCTCTCGGTGAGGGAGATGGGACTATGGTGAGCTGTTTCTCTGGTGGTCCTTGATGACTCACATCTCCTGGTATTCTCACCCTGTTGTTGTCCCTTCCCTTTTGATCCTGGGCTGACCTATGACCTACCTTAATCAGTAGAATGTAGCAAAATGGACACTGTGGCACTGTGACAGGTCTGGCCCTTAGCCTTATGACACTTGTCAGCCTTTACTCTGTGCTCTGGCGGAAGCCAGTTGCCCAGTCAGAAGTCTGACTACCCCTGAGGCCACTGTCCTCAGCAATGAGAAGCTATGTGGAGGTAAACTGAGGCCCTGGCCAGCAGCTCCCGCTGAGCTCTCAGCCAATAGCCCACCACCTTGCAGCCTGTGAGAGCGAAGCCACTTCGGAAGTGAATCCTGCCACCCCAGCGACCTTTCCTGGCTGATGTCACATGAAGCAGAGATGAGCTATTGCCAGGCTCTGTCCAAATTGCAAAAGCATGAGCAAATAAAAATCCGAACACAATTTTTGTCTTAAGTCACTAAGTTTTGCAATTGTTCAACAATGCAGCAAAAGATAATTGAAACACCTATTAACTTCACTTTACAGATGAAAAATCTGAGGTACAAGGAGGCTATGGAACTTGCCCAAAATGATGTAGCTAGGAAGTGACGGGTACAGAAATTGAATCAAGGAGTTTGAGTGCAGAAATACCCTCTGACCGTGATTTTCTACTTTCTCTGTTGGTGCCTCATCAAAGATTTCTTCACTGCCAAGGAGAGTCGGTCTGTATGAGGCTGTGTAGGGAGTACTCAGATCTGTGACCCCCGCCCTGCCTACTGGGCCTTCTTGGTCTGGCTGGAACTTATATTCCCCCTTAGAATACTTCCCAGCATAGAGGCATTTTGTGGGCCTTACTGACCTCCAAGGATGTACAAGATACCTTTTAGTGTCCTTATCATATAATCTAAGAACAGATGAGATGATTGCCCCCACCTTGCAGGCAGGGAAACTGAGGCTTGGAGAGTTAAGACTTTGTTCAGGTTAACACGGCATGTTTGGAGTACAGCTAGAATTAGAACCTGGTGCAGCCCAACCTTTGTACATAGTACATGCACCTCCTCGTCGCCTCCTGTACCCACTCTCCAGGGTCCCCAGACAGGCTGTCACACCATCGAAGCTGTTCCTGAACTGTGTTGAAATTCAGCTTCCTCGCCACTTCCTTCAGCACCAAGGGCAGCAACTACCGGGAGACGCTTTGCAAGTTTGTCAGACCACCTAGACTGGGAAACCTCTCCTCAAGTCCCTGATCTGAGACTGTGGTGTCTTTTTTCCATGCATGCCAGCTCCCACAGAGGACAGATGGAAGATTTCTTGCCCTCACCCCGCCTGTGTGCATCAGCTCCACTCAGCATTAGCAGAGCTCAGCAGGACTTTGTCAGGATGGAGCCCTGGCTGGGCCGCGAAGTCTTTACTTCTTAGCCATAGATAATGAGCAAGCGAGGTGCTCCTAAGTGAAGGGCTGATTCTTCCTAGGGAGGGGGCAGCAGAGCCCCCAGAGGAATTAGAGGCCTTCAGGCTGTGAGGCCAGTGAAGGAGCATCTGCAGATGAGGGAACCTGAGTCCCCAGGCCTGTTTCTCCTGAGTTAGATCCTGCTCTTAGCTCAGGACACAACTCAACATCTCACCCCCTGGAGGGTCTCTGTGCAAGTAGCCGGCAGACCATGAGCACATTTTCATTAAAAAGAAAAAATGCAATCACCTCCCCTTATGCTTGAAAATGACTTCCTACCTCCGTCTCTGCACTGTACCTGGAGTTAGTAATGGTACCTTCCTCCTTAGGTTGCCATGAGGATTCGAGGGGTTCATGTTTGTGCAGTGCTCAGCAGCACCTGGAATAACCTATATATTTGGTGACTCAATCAACAGAGAAGGGATGAATAGCCCGGTGTACAGGACAGATGGACAAATGGCCAGATGCCTATGCACACGTGTAGCTGGGGGATGAGAGAGAGAGGGATGGAGTGGGTGGGAGGGAGATCACAGTGAGGGGAGTTTCAAAGCTACTTCTGGTAGTAGTATCCAGTTCATTGGGTGGGGCTCAGTGTGTCCTGGAAGAGGCATGGAAGGGCTCTGAGAAGTCTCAATGGCACTCCCTTGTGTTAGGGTGAGAGGACTGAGGCTGGGGGCCAGGGGAGAGGCCTGTCATTTGGAGTAAAGTCATGTCAGACCTTTCCTGTCCAGGTCATCAAGATATGGATCTTTGGAGGGATCTGAGCATCAGAGCCCCCATCATGTGTGTTTTGGGATTTGCTGTGCCTTGGGCCCCCTGCATAGGTGCCCAGGTGTGCCTGAGCACAAGTGCCAGGTTAGAGCCTGAAGGGTGAGACTGCCACTGTCCCCTGCTGTGTTAGGTTCTCTAAAGGTGGCAGGTTACTCAATTCAGCGTGTGTGCCCTTGGCACTTGCTTTTTGACTCCTTTTCCTTCCAAACAGGGAGTCTCTTGCTCTATCCTAGGAGACTAGGCTGGCCAGTGACATGCTGTGACACATATGAAGTGGCAGAAGCAACGCTATGGAAGTTTCAGTCTCAGGAGGCCACTCAGCTTCTGCATGGTGCACTAGGATGCTGCCTTGAGTGAGCCACACCCGGAAGGGCCCAGGTCAGAACCACAGGAAAGCAGGGCCCTATGACCCCAGCCTCCTGCTGGTGCCCCAGCTGAATGCAGTCCCCCCAGTGAGCCCTATTAATCCACTGACTTGTTAGAAATAATAAATTGTAGCTCCTTTAGGCCAGTAGGCTTTGGGTGGTTTGGTTTGCTACAGGAGGTAACGGAAACACCTGCCCAGGTCAGACCAGGCTTGGAGTCCAGGAACTTTTCTGGGTGCTCCTCTACCAACATATGAAGTAATATTGGATTATGTTTGCAAAAGGGTCACTCTGAAACATGCCTCATGAGGAACAGTGGGAGGAGCTGGTGAGAAGAAAAGCCTGGGGGTGCCTGGGTAGCTCAGTTGGTTAAGCGGCCGACTTTGGTTCAGGTCATGATCCAGTGGTTCCTGAGTTTGAGCCCCACGTTGGGCTCTGTGCTGACAGCTCAGAGCCTGGAGCCTGCTTCGGATTCTGTGTCTCCCTCTCTCTCTGCCCCTCCCCTGCTCATGCTCTCTCTGCCTCTCAAAAATAAACGTTAAAAAAAATTTAAAAAATGTAAAAAGCCCAGCTTTTACTTAAAAAAAAAAAAAGAAAGGAAAGAAGAGCCTGAAACCTCCCAGGTGCATGATCAGGCTGCTTTGAGTACCAGGAGGCCTGCCATGTGCCAGAAAAACTAGACCGATTCAGAAACAGCCCAAGCAGTTGCAGAAAAACCGTAACAACGATAAAAATAAGTTTAGTTTCAATATGCCAGTCATTTTTTTATATACAACTGACCCTAATCCTGTAAGTAACTCTGTTAGCTATTACTTTATTTTGCAGGTGAAGAAACAGAAACAGAGAGGCTAAGCTACTTGCCCAAAATCACACATTGTGCGGGCGGGGGAGGGGAACTAGCATTTGAACTTGAGTTTGACTCCCAAGAACAACCTCCTCCCTCCATTATGCTTTGCAGTCTCCTTCTTCTTGGTCCACAGGATGGAACTCCAGGAAAGGGGGACTTTTTTGGACGGAAGGAGGTGCTCTCAGCGTGGCATGCTCTCCTTGACCCCCATGATGTTGCGTATGCTCTTCTTTAACTAGAAGGGACCTTTCTGCTGTTCGTTGCTTGGGGAAATCCTATTCACTCTTTAATATCATATCTCACTCTTTGTCATAACTTTCCCTACTATTCCAGGCTTAGAGGATCATTCTTTCCTCAGACTTTCCACAATGCAAGGGACAAACCCTCCTTTTATATGTACCCCATGACTTTAATCACTCTGCGTTATTGTGTCTTTCTCCCTTCCGGATCATACATTTCCCTGGAACAGGGACTGTGCCTCATTCATCTTTGACTTGTGTCTGTCAGGGTCTGGCATGTGGCAGGCTTTAATAAATGCTTGTTTAGTTAATGAACATGTTGATGATTCAACAGAAGAAGTAACTCTGTGAACCATTGCCCAGATTTGGAAAATGAGCCCTATGACGGAAGACAGCTCCCTCCACCTTCGCTCGTTGAGTGTCTAAGTAGTCATTGAGGCTGCGGTCATGTGGATTCTGATGTCGTGGGATTTCACGAGATCATGATCTCAGGAGCGAAATGGACCATTGGGTGATAGAGGACAAAATTAGAATATTTCTTTATAGGGCTTTTTTAAATTTCCTAAAACCTGAGAAGGAAATGAAGCTTTACAGTATTTGCTATGTAGAATGACCTACGCACGTCAGGGAATAGCTCTCACACGATGCTCTCACATCCCTGCATACATCCAGACAGGCCACACAGGCAGAGGCTGTCACCGCCGCTAACATACGTGTCGGTGGAATACTTTGTGGTCTTCCTGGAACAGGAGAGGAAGGGACACCTGGAAACAGTTGCTGTAATAATCTCCCACTGCCCTCCCTATTTCTCCTGGGGCTGCTCTGAGATGCTTTCTTATTGCTTCTCAGGCTGTGATGAGTTACAGGGCTTTCTGTGTACTGAGTATAGCTGAGGGGTATGAAACCGCTTAACTGAAGTCTAGAACTGGCTTTAGCAGCGCGGTACTCATACAGTTCCTGGTACAGTCATGCCAGCCCTTTGGTTTCAGGGCCATTGTTTTTGGTGTGTGGCAGAAAGACCCAGTACCTAGCATATTTGGCTACTCTTCCTTTCTCTGTCTGCATAAGTAATGAACTGTCTGAATCTAAATGTGGCTTGTTGTATCTTTACCAGCCCAAACAATCCAGGCCTTGGCCCTGGCCTTGCCTGTGTGCCTGATTCTGCCCTCTGTCCACATATCCGTCTGTCCATGTATCAATATGGCAGTGCTTCTCAGCTGTCTTTAATAAAGGACTAATTATTTTTGATCTTGATCTGCCACCAACCAACATTTTCACAAAGTATAATAAAATGAATTCCTGAAAAGATAAAATGCAATAAAAGACATACGGGGCACCTGGGTGGCTCAGTAGATTGAGTGTCCTACTTCGGCTCCGGTCATCATCTCATGGTTTGTGGGTTTGAGCCCTGCACTGGGCTCTGTGCTGACTGCTCAGAGCCTGGAGCCTGCTTCCAATTCTGTGTCTCTCTCTATCTCTCTCTAGGCTGGTCCCCTGCTGATGCTCTGTCTCTCAAAAATAAACATTAAAAAATATATTTTAAAAAAACATGCAAAATACAGTCCCCTCCTCCCTCTCTTAGTTAATAAATTAGATTACACAGTGTAATCTGTCAAAGTGTTAGATGCTTATACACACTTTCTTCTCATTTCTCTGCTTATCTCATTGAGGACTAGAAACAGTTTGAGGGCTGGCACTGCTCCACGGATGACACTCTAAGCAGCACTGATGTGTGGAATGTGGGGTACCCCAAGGGAAAAGTAGGGATTTCAGAACACAGATGGTTTGCCAGAGTGCCCAAGTTTTTATTTGATTTCAGTAAATTATAATATATTGTAACTCATATTTGTCCGTTAAGGGATTTATGGATAATACTTTATAACTATAATAATCCTTAGAGAATGAGTAAAAAATAGCTTAAAAGTTACCCACTAATAATTTACAGATTAAAGATAATTCTAATAAGGCAAACACAGCTAACAATAGGAACATGGTGGAGTGGACATTGCTTCAGATCTACAGCTGAGCTCGCTGACAACCATATAAGGAAGCAAAAACAATGACAGTTTATTCTGATATTACAGGAAGTTGGTTTAAAAAATTCCAAGTTATCAGGGCACCGGAGTGGCTCAGTCAGTTAGGTGGCCGGCTCTTGGTTTCAGCTCAGGTCATGATCCAGGGTTTGAGCCCTGCGTCTGGCTCTGTGCTGACAGTGCGGAGCCTGCTTGGGATTCTCTTTGTCCCTCTCCTGCTTTCTCTCTCTCTCTCTCTCTCTTTCTCAAAATAAAATAAACTTTTAAAACAAATTCCAAGTCATATGTAGAACATTTTATGATAACAAATTAAATTTATAGTGATTAACAATGAACCTTGCCTGAAGTGTATATTGATTCTTGAACTGTTCCCTAATGATAATATGATCTATCCAGTCCAGCAAGACATTTAACAATAATTTATTGCAGCTGTATCTCCACCTGTGAAATTCTACATTATATATCTTATACATTTGTGTATATATATTATATATGATATATTTATACATGTAGATAAGCATTCATATATTGTTTTGAGGTTTAACATTCCTTTCACTGAAGGAGTAATATCCAGAAAGTGTGGAGACCCTGGCACAAGGTCACCTTCAAAGCCTTCCCAACCTTGGAGAAGGTGGTCAGACACATCTCCACCTTTCCCCTGGAAGTGCAAGCCACGATTTCTGTGCTTTCTCCAGTGGGAGTGTGTCTCCAAGAGCGAGAGCTCAGTGCTGGCCCATGGCTGTGTTCCCCAACAATCCTCGCTCATAAAGGGCCTGAGTGCTGGGATTGTGTGTGCTTTGGTCTTGTACCAATTACAAGGATCATAAAGATACACTCAAGGGGCACATCGACTCTTTCTACAGTTTGTCTATTCCAAGCTTCATTAAAGAATGTGGATTAAAGAAAGGCCATTTTGTGAAGGCTGATGTGGCTCTGCCCTGGCCAGAGTGGGCTGGCTAGCACAAATGTGGGGATGATTACTTTCAGCTGGTCACTGGCATGGCAGTATCCCTGGGCTTCTCTGCCAATGAACACTGAGCTTTCTTGCATAAAAGCATGGCCTAATTTAAAATTACAGTTTATTTTTCTCATCATAAATGCAAGTCAAGACCATTATAGACAGTTTTAAAAATGCATTGAATTCTAAAGAAAAAATTCAGCAATAACTTCATTAACTTAAAGGAATCAGTATTAACTTTTGTATCTATCAGTCTTTGAAATACATATCCCTATATCACATACCATATATATATTATTAAATATATATGGATGTAATAAGAACATGTACTTACCATTTACCTTTTCTTTTTCTTTTGAAATCATGTAGTTTTGATTCCCCACCTTTATCTACCTTGACCCCAAAAACCACTGAGGACAGTGAGCTGTCCCATTCTTTGGAGCTGAGGTATCTTCTCCATGTAACAAAAGACACCAGACTGAATAGGTGAGGTGTGTGGACCCAGGCTGTGATGGGACCACCTCGGTGGGAGTGACAGCAGATCTGGAGTTCTCCAGCTTTGGGGTAGCAACGCATTCACATTCTGAATGTGCCATTGTCTCTTCTTAATGCCACCTTTTGTCTCCTGCACAAAACCTTCCCAAACTTCCCCAGACCTGCCCCCAAGGCACAGCTTCCTAGAGCCAACCTCTCTCTTCCCTAGTATCTGCCTGCTTCATTTGCATGTGATTTGGCCCATTTATAATGTCATTATCCAGAGAAGGAGGCCAGTAACCGGGGCAACCGGAAGAGGTGGTTTTGCAATTCATACTTAACCAGACTTTCTGCTCCATTTAGTTGGATTCTGATCCACTCTTGGCTCCCTTCTCTCTTGAGATTGTAAGAACGTAAACACCCAGAATCTTCCTTCATCTCGTGTCCTTTTCTCCCAGAGCCTCCCCTCAACCCACTGACATAGCATATTCTATTTCTACTGATGAAACATTTCTTCAACAGAAATGACAAGATTTCCTTTCTCATTACTGCCATCCAACATTTAGGGGAATATTTTCTAATGTTATTACAATCTCTAATAATCATTTTTAATGATGCATAATATACCTGGGGGTGGACCATAACTACTTAACAATTCTCATATAACTAGATGTTAAATGTTTTCATTTTTATTTATTTTCACCATTCTATTTATTTCTCTGAGAATCATTTCTGTGGATTTTTTTTGTTTTGGTCATTCATATATAGAACCCCTTCCCTGTGAAAGTCCCCTAGAATTGAAATGACTGGTCAAGAGGTGTATTTGTTAGACTCTTGACACATACTGCTAAGTACCCTCCACACAGGGTCAATTTAGCCTGTATTATAATTGTGCTCATTTTACTATGTCAGCACCAGGTATTTTATCATTTAAAAAATATTTTTGTAAGCAGGAGATAGCATATCACTACAACTTGTTTTTTTATGATATTCAATTGAACATATTCCCATCCTTGTTAGATAGTTGCATATTCTCTTTTGTGGACATATTTTCCCCCCATAAAATTACTGGCTTCCTTTCTTTTCAGTTTTTAAAAATGTTTCATGTTGTGAGGCATTCAGTCTGCCCCCCCCCAAAGTAAGTAAACATTAAAAAATAATAAAAAAGAGTATCAAACCTTTCAAACAGTCATGATGGGTAATCGGATGCCCAAACTTGATAGCTGGTCAGAAGAGTCATGTGCTTCTGAGCAGGGCTGAATCTTCTCTGAATTTTAGGTGAGGGAAGGCTCCCTATGATCTTAAATTAGGATTTGTCCAGATCCAGTCACCTGTCTGCACTGGGATAGATGTTCCTCTTGGAACTCAGTTAACTATAAAAATAGGCATGCATTTCTGCATTGTTTGTTATAATGATAGTAATAATCATTAGCTTTTATTGAGTGCCTGCTCTGTGCTCCGCATTTTAATAAGTGCTGAGGGTACTGCCGACCATGGTTCAAAAGTATTCTGTCCTCATGTAGCTTGTATTCCAGTGAGGGCAGATACACTATATATTTGTATAAAGTTTAGCAATTAAATAATAAGATAAGTTGGATAATTTCATGTCATCATCCATACTATTCAGAAATGAAATAGGAAAACAGGATAGAGAGGGACTTAGTAGGGGAGCCTGCTTGGATAGAATTGGCAAGGAATCCCTTCAGAGAAAATGAGGACCGAATGATGCGCGGAAGCCAACTCAGAATAGTTCAGGGTAAAAATGCTTCCAGAAGAAGAACATGTACAAAGGCTCTAAACTAGAAATAGTTTTGGAATGTTTGAGAAACAGAAAGAAGGCCAGCGTGGCTGTTTTAGATAACTAGGAGGAAGTGATAGGATGCTATGGGAGGACTAAGCAGGGACCAGATCTTGGAGAATAGGTCATGCTTAGGCACTTGGATCTTATTTTAATTGGGAGCTCAGGGAGCCTTTTAAAAGAAGGAGTGATATGAAATCATTTATGCTTCTGAAATGTCACTCTGCCTGCTGTGTGAAGAATGGGCTATGGTCAGGGTAAGCTAGAGTGTGTTATTGTGAGAGGCTTGATATAATAAGTTTATTTCTTGGTCACACAAAGTTGGTTGCTTAAGCAGACTTCAGTCATCCTTGGTTTCACCTCCTGCAGAAAGCCATGCGCTTGTCATGAGGCCCTGTGCCTGGTTCTAACAAATGAGAATGTTTGCTTAGAGGACTCTTACTTTTGGTCCAGCATGTATAAGAGTTTGTGTGCTTATTCTTTCATCTCTTCACTGGTGCCATGGAGGTCATATGTCGATAACGTATAACCACGGGATAGATGTAGCATGGATCCCTGAGGGACTGCATGGAGAAGATATTCCCTAGAGGTCGCCCTAACCTCACTGAGGCTGAATAATTTAAGGGAACATATTGATATTTGATAAACGATAACTGCCTGTGACTGCATGAGCCTGGCCATGAACATAAGTAATAATAGGGATTCCAGTTATTTACAAAGCAGTTTCAGTGATCTAAATGATAATGGTGCCTGAGATTTGCAAGGTGGCAGTAGAGATGGTTCAGTTTTGGGATATATTTCAGAAGCAGAGTAAGAAGCAGACAGCTTTTATATGGGAGGTAGAATCAAAGATGACGGTGCCATCTTTGGCTTAAGACACTGGGTAGATGATGGTGCTTTAAGGGAGACGAGGAAGAAAACAAAAGAATAGCCCATCATGTATATTTGGGGAATTGGAGGATGAAAAGTTACATTTTGGAGATTTTTTGACTCTGAGGTACTCAAATGGAGATGTCAGTTTGGAATCTGAACATTGGACTGTGGAGTCCAGGAAAGAAAGCTGATCTAGGAATATAAATTTGGAAGCCATCAGAGCATTGGTGGATTTTAAAACTCATAAAAACCCGCCATCAGTGCTATTATAGCCTCTGCTTCAAAGAAGCAAAGCTTGAGGCTAAAAAGGGTTAAGTAGCTTGCTCATTATCTTAATTAGCATATGATTGAGGTACCATTCAAATTCAAGTCTGTCCAAACTCATTCTGCCAAAGATAATGATTGCTTTATTACTATTAATACAATATCAACTTTTTGTTCCATTTTAAAACTCTCAACCTGCTTTTTCATACATGGTTTCACTAGTAGAGATGGTAGATATAAAAAATTCCACCCCAATTTTCAAGTGATGACATAGGATATTCAAGTTTATTGACCGAGGTCATATAATATTTCCCAGGCAATCATACCCTTGATTTGCAAGTTTTTCAACCATACCACATTATACTCTACCATACTGCCTTTCAATAAATAAGGAGTCATGTGAACATTCTATGCCATTCTATTCATTTCAGTTCGGTTGTAAATGTCCTTTAAGGAAATGTCCTTACTGAGCATTTGCTGTGAGTCCAGAGTCTCTAGAGGCCACTACAAGGCACTCTTGGTTGCCAACCTTCAGGTGCACCCAGCCAAGATGGCCAGATGTCTTTTATTCCCATGACTCATTCCCCTGCACATAGCCTTGAAGCTCATCAAATTCAGAATCCCCTCCAAATTTTACAAAGCTGTGTACTGATTGTTTTCTGTTTTTACTCTTGTAGAAGTAAAGATCCTTTATTTGGCTACCTTCAGATCTCAGTTACATGTATAATCCAAATAAGAATCAGTGGTACAGAAGCAAACATCATTTTACCTTCTGATTATGGACTATGAAAGGGAAAATTAGAAATGGGAAGAGCCGTCTTTCTCCTCCCACACTGTCTCTGCTGTAGGCTTCCACTATCCCCCATAACATGCCACTATCCCCCATAACATGAAATGTTTTCAAAATTTCCATCTCTTGACACATATTTCCTAATATCAGCCCCAGGTTATCTATACTAATCACTTTCAGGGGTGGGTTTACCTCTCTTATTGCCACCCTTATATACATTTTCTGGGTAAGAATAATTGACTCTGGTGCTAGGGGAACAAGAGTCTATTTGCCTTCTGGGCAGTTGAAGAGATCACTCAAGTATGGGGCTAAGAGCAAGGGGCAGGAAGAAGGAGGTCTGAGGCCTGTGAGGTTTCCAGGTTACACCAGTGTAATGATCTGGCTCCCAGAACATCAAATAAAATTTAGGGAGAATGAGAGCTGGCAAAATGCTGACCTCAGGGAGTGCCTGCATCCAATGCCTCATCAGTAACCCCAGAATATAGATGAGATTCCATTACCATCAAAATTAACATCTTGGACACATCATTCTTTCTATCTTTAGGAAACGAGTAAATCCTCATGCAGACCCTACTATGTGCAGAGGAAGTATTTTACAAGAGAAGTCCAGTGGACTTGGATTCAGAAGTCCAGAGTTTACAGCCTCCTCAAACTATTTAATGGACACACAGCAAGTCACATAACTTCTCTGAACCTCTGTTTCTCCACTGGCAAAACTGAGGATAATAATTCCTGTTCTACTTCACTTACAAAGTATCAGTGGCACTCAAATGAGATGTTATGTGTGGCAGTGCTTTGTAGAGTATAAACAGGTTTACCTGTTGTATGCCATTAGTCCACCTGTTAGGTGCCGTGAGAACACAGAGAGGAATGACCCAGGCGTGACTGTAAGTTGAGCATGAGGACAAATACTTGGCAAACTGTTATAATTGATGTATAACACACTACCCCAGAACTTAGTGGCTTCCAACTACAATATCTCACAGATTCTTCAGGTCAAGACTTTGAGTAGAGCTTGGCTGGGTGACTTTTTGCTCCTTGTGGCACTGACTGAGATCATTTAGTTGCACACAGCCTGCTGAAGGACCAGACTGGAGAGTTTAAGAGGCCTTCACTGTCATGTCTGGCACCGTGGCACGGATGTTGGAAGGCTGAGCTCATCTAGAACTATCTGCCAGGGCACCCGCGTGTGGCCTCCTCAGTGTACGGTCTCAGGGCTGTTGGATTTCTTACATGGTAGCTGGTTTCCCCTGAAGCAAGTGTCACAGTAGAACCAAATAGATGTTGCATGGCCATTTAGAATGTAGCCTTGGAAATTGCACGGTGTTACTTCCACCACAATTTATAAATTACACATGAAACCAGTCAAGATTCAAGGGAGAGGAGGGGGGTTAAGCTCCACATGTTGATGAGGAAGTGGTAAAGTCACATTCTAAACGAGCATATGAGATAGATGATTTTGTTGCTACCCTTGGAACATGCAATCTGGAAGAGTCACTCCTTCCTCTGACCACAATGATCCACACCCCTTTACATGAAAAATAATCATGTTCCTTCCCTCAAGAAACCCAGAGCCTTGCCCCACTGTGGCATTGTCTCCAAGTCCAGGATCTTATCATCTAGATCAGGTCAAAGTAAAAATGAAGTTCCTTGGTTCAGATTCTTGGATATAGCTTCCAAGTGTAGTTCCTCTCAATCTCAAGACCTCAGTCTAAACAGACAAGTTATCTGACCCCTCCACATTCAATAAATGTAAAGATAAGACCGTGGTAGTATCAGTGCAATAAACACCCCCATTCATAAGAGGGGGGAGGAGATAGGAGGCACATAGTGATCACTGGTCCATAGCAATTCTCATATCCACCTGGGCTCATGTCATTAGCTCCTTAATTAGGGCCTGTTACTGCTTCCCAGGAATGATTCCCTGTCTGATCTCCTTTGAGCTCTTGATTCTGCCTCCTAAGACATCCTTACTTTTCCATAAAATGTATATTCTGCAGCTGTGTCATTTTCACAGCTGCTTCCTGCCTGTAGGGGCTTGGGGATCTGAAGTCTCTCTTCCTTTTTCATTCTCTCTGTCCCATTTAATCTGACCTGGCTATGCTTCTGTCATTACAATTCTGTTAAAAATTGTGTGTTTTTTTCTTAAGTGTATTGTTGGTTCGCTATACCAGATGAAGTCCATACCCACAGTTTTCTTGGAGTCAGGCTCCTCTCTATCTGGAGTTCCCCAACAGGCTGCTATGGGACTACAGAAGCTCTGTTGTCTAACAGAGATGGGCTGAGACACACACCTTTCAGATTTTAGAGATTGGTCTCCCTAAGAGGTCTAGAAGATGCTTTCCTGCGTATTTCTAAAACCTTAAGAAATGATTTTACAGTCGTACCCTTGATTTTCTGGGTAGCGTGTGGGATTAGTTCTTTGCATCAAGAACCTCTGTTATTTTAGAATTTTTGGCTAGAAGAGACTGGGGTTGAGAAAGTTTCATTTTTGAATCCAACAAATCCTGGTTGCTGTACATTTTCTCTAAATTTTGCTTGAAAACAAAATTCCTTCTGTAGTTCATCTAGGAACCATTTATACATCTATGCTTACAGGATGATATGCAACTAAGAGAAAACAGAATACTATAAAATTCTGGTTGATACTTTCTTAGTCAGATCCATCATCTTATTAAGTAGATTTTCTGTTTTCCTTATTATTGCAGGTGATGGTTTTGTTAAATTTTCTGCCACTATAGCACAAGGGTACTCTTTCCTGCAGCTTCCAATATTATTTTCCTTGCTTTGCTTTAAACTTTCATAATCTGTGCCCTCAGGGTTTATTTTGCTTCTACTTAGTCTCCTCAAGGTCCTTTTAGGTTTTTTCTGCTACATGGTCTCAAAGCCAATTCTACATACTTGGTCTATTTTTTATAGTGACACCATATTTCCAGCTACCAAATTCTGTTCAAGTTATTATTATTGCATAACAAATGTCCCCCAATTTATTACTGCAGACAATAATTTTATTATATCTTATATATTATACATGTCAGACATTTGATTAAGGCTTGGCTTGGCTTGGCTTGGCAATTTTGTTGACATTATTTGAGATCAGTTGGTGCTACTTATCTGGCTGATAGGCTGGTCTTACGGGTTCAAAATGGCTTCACCCACGTGTCTAGCACTTGGGCAGAGGTAGCTGGAGGGCTGAACTCATCTGGAACTGTTGCCCAGAATACCTACATGTGATTTTTCAAAAGCGTTTTTCCCATATGGTTTCAGAGTGTTGAACTTTTTACATGACAGCTGGCTTCTCCTAGATAAATGATGCTAAATGGGGGGGTCTATTTGGTCCCCCAGGGGATAGTTGACAATGTATAGAGATATTTCTGTTTGTTATTCTTGGGGAGGGGATGCTACTGGCATATAGTTAGTAGAGGAGAGGGATGCTGCTAAACATCCTACAATGCACAGGACAGCCCCCTCACGACCCCCGCCCTGCGAACAAAGAACCATCTGGCCCCAAATGTCAATGGTGTCAAAGTTGAAAAGTCTTGTCCTAGAGCAAGCATCTCAAGAGTTGGGTAGAATCTTTAATGGCTTTTAAAAAACCTAGCCTCAAAGACAGGTAGCATCAGATTCAGACCAGGTTTTAAGAGAGAGAGAAATTAAACTTCACTTCTTGATAGGGGGTGGTGAAGTCACATTATAGAAGAGCAGGTGGGTTGGGAAATAGTGTCACAACACTCTTTAGAAAATACAATCTGCTACAGGAACTGTCAAGGAAACCTGAATGTAATCAGTGCCATGAAAAGGCAGCAAGGGTAAGGCTTTAAGGATGCAGGAGGATCTGTCACTTTTGATTGGAGGGATAAAATGAGGTTTCCTGAAAGGATAGCAATTAAACAATTTTTTAATGATAAATTAAATCTTGAAAGAAGGATAGTGTTTTGAAAAGTTCATTTGGAGGGGAGAGCATTCTAGCAGAGGGAACAAGAGAAATAAAGGTGTCAATTATTAGACACTAGTAAACTATAGCTTTTGGGCCAATTCCAGTCTGCCACTTATTTTGTGTATTGAAACCCAACCACACTCATTGGGTGGTTGACCACAGAGGCCATGTAGCCCAAGAAGACTGAAGTATTTACTGTATAGCCATTTATGGAAAAGTTTCCTGACTCCTAGATTAGGTTACTCATTTATTTGTTTATTCAGAAAAAACTTAGTAGTCTGCTACATGCCAGGAATTGTATCAGATGTTTAACATATGATGCTGAGCAAAACCAAGCAAAACAAACATTATTTCCTGTCATGGGGGGTGACTTTAGAAATTATTACATTTGAGAGGTATAAAGAAAATAACAAAGTCCTGTGCTTGAAAATTTGGAAGAGTTACCTGGGAGGCTTTATCAGGAGGATAACTCATCAAGTAAGATCTGCCAGATGGGAAAGAGCCAACCATAGGATGTGAAGGATAGAGATGAGAGTTATCAGGGAAGCGAAGGGCACACACAGAGTTCCTAAGAGAGGAAAGGCATTGGTTTGGGAGAGTGAAAAGTGGCCAGTGTTGGTGGCTGCAGATGGGACCTGTGACATGAGATGAGGTTGAAGGGCAGGCATGGACCAGGTCTTGGAGACTCTTATGGGCTATGAAAAGGATATATGCTTTTAATCTGAGTTTAATATGGAGCCACTTGAGAATTTTAAAAGGGAGAGTGAAATAAAACAATTTTCAATAAAAGAAGAAAAAGAAAAAAAACTCTGGCTGCTGAGTGGGATTTCGATAAGAGGCAGATAAGGGAGGCACCGAGAGATTGGTAAAGCAACTTATAAAAAGATTCCAGGTAAGAAATAATGATGGCACGATCTAGACACTGTGCTTCTCCAGCTTTACTGTGTCTATGCACGACCTGAGATTCTTGTTAAAATGCAGCCACTGACTCAATAGGCATGGAGTAGATCCAAGATTCTTCGATTTAAACAAGTTCCCAGGTGATCAGGCATAGACCACACGTTGTGCAACAAGGGTCTGGAGGTAAAGACATAAAAAGTGGGTTTTTAAAAATGTCTTCTGAATCATTCATTTCACTAACACTTTTTCATGACTCAAAGCCTTAAAGTAAGTTGGCAAAACAAAACCACGCAAAAGAGAAAATCCAGCCCAGGCACTTACAACCATCATAAATAAATCAGTGCTGAGAAAGCCTTTTGCAGAGCTTCAGACACAGGGACATACCTGGAAGCTTGAGTTTCAGAAAAATGTGAAATTCTGGCCAGTTAATGAGGAAGTACCCAGGGGATGGTCAATTTCATTAATTTTTCTAATAAAATTTTATTGAGTGAGTTGAAATGAAGAACAGATAGTCCCTGCCATACAAGAGATATCATATATTTGTGAATAGATAGACATGGAATTTAATGTATCGTGAAAAGCATTTCCACCAGCATCAAGTGCTATGGGGTGGGGTTGCCAAAGGGAGACACTTGCTCTTGATATAAGGTGCCAGGAATGATCTTTAAATGGTGACTAAGAGTCAGAGAACAAAGAAAGAGGAGAGTGTTCCAGGGAGAGGAGAGAGCCAAGAGTTGATAGAGAGTATGGTGAGAGACACCTGCTGCTGTTACAATGCAAAGACTCCTAGTGCTGGCTGTCAGGTACCTTGTCAGACTTCAGACTGATGTATAGTGTAGATAGTGTGGATGGTGCCAGTGATTCTAGTCTATTCAAATTGGCAAGAGTTTCGTAAGCTGCTAGTATGGCCCTGGGCAGAGTAGAGACCTGAGAGCAAAGAGAGTATTGTCAATAACAATAACTAATGTCTATTAATGACTAATAATAGATGAGGACATTTGATGCCAGAGAAAGAATATGACCAATTCAAGTAACTTGCCATAGGTGTCCAGCCTGGCTTGTCTCACTGCAGACACTGCCTTTGCTAGAATGTGCCATTTATTTAGAGAGACAAAACCAACACATCTAAAACATTGAGAGAGAGATACAAAATCAGCATTACAGTTACAAGCTAGATAGTACAAGAAATAAATATTCCCATTGTTCTACCTAAGGTCAGAAATAGACACTTGAAACTACCTTTTCGACTTAGGCATGCATGTGTACCATCTCCCTAAAGGAAATAAACATTAAAAAGGTGGATCATGCTACATATAATGTTATGAAATCTATTTTCCGCCACACACTAAGGAACTATTTGAAGGTAAAACTGCACTTCTGTTCTTCCTAAACCTTTATAAAGATATATTCAGTTCTAGATTGATACGTAATTTCTTGGCTGCTTGATACATACTTCAGCGAGTTCAAGAATGATGAACAAGTGTACTGACATCAGTCAGAGTTAGTATTATATCATCATCCTTGCTTTAAAAGTCATCATCCTTGCCAAAGGGTCATAGGTGGGTCCCTTGAGAGGTTAGTGCCACTACTTCACCTCTCCAGCACATGGCTTCATCCCTTTCCAAATCACTAGCAATGTGTGTGTGTGTGCATGCATGTGTGTGTATGTGTGTGTGTAGGAAACAAATCAGGTTAGTTTAAATGCAATTATGTGCAATAAACTCACTACTTTAGGTATACACTGCTTGATCAGCTCTGACAAATGTATACACTCAACACTCAAAGCATAGACCACTTCGATTACCTCCACGTAGCCCTTCCTCCTCTTCCTCTTTGCATTCAATACCTTCCTCCCACTCCTGCCCCAGACAACCATTGATCTAATTTCAGGACCAATTATATTGCCTTTTCAAGGACGTCATGTAGATGGATCATAAAGTCTTGTGTGGCTGGCTTCATTCACTTGGTGTGATGCTTTTAAGCTTCATCCATGCTGTTGCACATGTCAGTAGCTTATTGCTTTTTATTGCTGAGTAGTATTCCATTGTATAAGTATGCCACATTTGGTCTATGCATTCACTGATGACCATGATCAACATTTGGAATCCTTCCTTTTTTTTTTTTTTTTTTTTTTTTTGCTATTTTGAATAAAGCTTCTATGAACATCCACATACCAACCCCTGTGTGGACATACTTAATATGAAGTGTTTAACTTTCTAGGAAATTGCTGAACTGTCTTCCAGTGTGGCTGTACCTTTTCCTTTCCAGATTTCCACCACCACTTGGTCATGTTAGTCTTTGATTTTGGCCACTCTAGGGAGGTTAGTGGTATGTCCTTGTAGCCTTGTTTTGCACTTCCCTGATGACTTATGATATTCAGCATATATAGTTTCATGTTCATATTATGCTTTCACATATTTCTTGGAAAAATATGTCCTTTATTTTTAAAAATTGCAATTTCTTCTTATATTTGAGTTATAAGATTTATTCTTATATAGCAGATTCAAGTCCTATAATATTATAGATACACGTATATTTTATAAATACCAGATCTATAACTTTTGGATGCTCTGTTCTGTTTTTCTTTCTTCTACTCCATTCCCTAAAGGCTTGGAGGAAAGAGCTGATGAGTGGATGTGGCCTCTGCTGTCTCTGGGTTCACTCTCATTCTAGTCCACACTTGGCCTTTAAAAATTTGGTAAAATTTCAGTGCTTCTCCTTCTTATCCACTGTTATAACTTCAACTTTTCTTGTTCCATACTCTGACAAAGATGAAACATTTCTGTGTTCTGTGTCTCTGTGTCATCTTTTGAAATTCAGTTTACCAGATGATTGTGTGACCACAGCTCTCTTAGAGGCTAAATGTTTTTAAAATATAGTTTTGTTGATTATCTGAATTTTTGTTTGTTTCACCGAGAGCAACATTGTCTTGCTGCTTTCTACATCTTAGGCAGAGTGGAACTGCCTCTGTCCTTACTGTTAATGTGACAGAAAGACTCCACCACTGGCACCACTGGAGTTGGGCAGTTCTTCTATCGCTTTATGGGTGCAGTGAGTCCTGTATGTCTGTACTTTCAGATAATGGAGGCTAGCACTGGGGCATGTTCATGGTCTCCATCACAAATGACCTGGTTGCCAATATTGATGGCACTTCTGCTAGTTTTTCTGGTTCTCCTCTCTAGCACCATTAGGGGGAATATCTTTCTCTCATCCTTGCTAAAGGTTTTTCATGAAGCCCCCATTTGTGATACCTCTCTGGCCTATTTTATTCTTCTTTCCAGTTACTCATAGCTCTGCCCTCTGGACATTTAACACAAATTCTGCAGGAGGTTTAAGAGTGTATAGCTTTTACCATGTGCTCAATTCCCTGTACACATGGTCCTGGGCTGAGATGTTAAGTTCTTGCCTGTGAGTCCTTCACTCTCATGTGAGTCTCCTCTTCTCGTTATAACACATCTGGGGCCTCAAGAGTGGTCTAGTGGGTACCTCTGACCTGATGGTCATCATCTATGGTTCATACTCTCCAAGGCCCATACCTTAGTGGCCTGATATACTGTAATTCACAAATGAACTCTTAAATTAGACCTTACATCAGAAATCTTGGCTACAAATTATATTCTATGCTCAGATTCTTACATTCTGTTTCCAAGATGCTCTTTTGTGTCTAAACATCTCCCTTCATTTAGCAGAAGCTTAAAATGTGCAATTGACTATCTGAAATAAGTGCTGGCTGAATGCCCCAACTCAAGTTGATTCAAGATGTGGGTTCCCCCTTTATACCAATCCCACCTAGGGCCATGATCCTTTGAAACATATACTGAACTCATCTATTCTCCAATAAAAATGGATGATGAAACAAAAGTGGATAGAGGGATTGTTGTTTTAGAAAAGTCCATGCACTGCCATGATGATAAACCCACTGTGGCTATCACTACTGATGCCCATGTTCCAGCCAGGGCTGTATGCTCAGCTGAATGCAGTCACTGGTCAATGAGGGTATAGCTCAAACAGGACTCCAGCAATTGCTGTGAGGTATGACCAACATGGTCATAAAAACTTCACTTCCTTCCTTCAGTGCTCTCTTGAGATAAGCTTACCACCGAAGTGGTTGGTCACTCAGTTGTAAAATGTGAAATAGAGGTTATTGATCTACTGCCTTGTTGAATATAGTTAAGTACGAGATTTGAGATGAAGCAAACCTACTTCCTTTCCTTCCCTTACTCCCTCCCCAGGAATTGGCAAGACTCTGTATGTGGAAGTGGTCATATTCTGTCTCTGGGCTGTGAAGCAGTTAGACTGCCTCTGCCCTCCTTTCCTCCTCCCCATGAAAAGAGATGGCACTTCAAGAGACCTCTGTAACTAGATTATAGACCACAAAGCCCAGTCTTCCAAAGAAGGCCTGTCCCATTTATGGTTAATAGCCCTGCATTTATTAAACGCAAAGCCACAGAGTCCCAAATCCCCACATCTCACAACTCAAACACTAATGTGAAGAACACCCCGATTAACTCAGGAAATATATTTTCCTGAGACCAGTGGGTTATGAAATTTATTCTCCAATTGGCTGATCTCTTGAACAGTTGTTTGTCATAATCAGATTTTGAAACCATATATCTCCTCTCAAGGGATGATTGTGCTCTAACCTCTGGCTCCATCCATGCTTCTGGTCTGGGTAGAGCAGACCTCCGGGATGAATGAGAACCAGAGCTGTCTTATCAAATAGTGGCAGTTCTCGTATTGTTTAACAGTGCTGGAAATTAGTTTTTCAGGCACTGATCTTGACAGGTCAGCTGTCAAACATGGGTGTCTGTGGCCATAAAATTCATTGATCCCATAAACAAAATTCTGTCTGCAAAATACAAGGGGAAGTCAGAGTAGATGCACTTATGTACAGATGAAATGGTCTGCAGCTGTATGAGTAAGTGTCAGGACTTCTATGGGGGAAAGCTTTTTCTGGTTTCTCATTTATCAAGCCCATCTCATTTGGTTTCATTGACTGAAACTTCTTCCTAGGCATTCTGAGCCAGGAGAACCAGGCAGCCTCAGGAAGGAGGCAGAATACAGTCTCTCCTAATTTGGGTTGGCTGCAAGCTTAGAATTCTATTTAAATGCTTTATTTTATTTAAAAAAAAAAAACTCCCCTAGAGTCTTCTGTTTGGACCATGCTTTTTCTGGTCTTATATATCAGGTGTTTAGAGGGATGGCCTCGCTCAGAAATGACGAAGGTTTGGGGTGCCTGGGTGGCTCAGTTGGTTAAGTGTCTGACTTTCGCCTCAGCTCATGATCTCATGGTTTGTGAGTTTGAGCCCTGCATTGGGCTCTGTGCTGACAGCATGGAGCCTGGAGCCTGCTTTGAGTTCTGTGTCTCCTTCTCTCTCTGTCCCTCCTCTCTCTCTCTCTCTCTCTCTCTCTCTCTTCTCATTAGAAATGGTGAAGGTTTACTGCTCTTAAGATTCGGGCAAAAACACAAGGCTTTGTAGAAATGGGGGGATTCACTCAGCCTGGGGCACTCGGCTTCAGGCTGATGTGAGGGAATAATAAACTTCCCTGTGCAACTGAAGGATCCTGGATCCTAGAACATGGTTGCACTTTGATGTGTTTGAAGGCAGAATTTTGGTTTCACTTTGAAGTATCTTTTCTTTCTCTGTCAGAGTACAGGATGCCCTGAAGGCCAGGGAGAGAGAGGTCTACATTAAAAAACAAAAACACACAAAAATAAAAACCTTTAAGTCCTAAATACTTTCAGACAAAAAATAGGGGTAATTACAGGCTTGGAGGAATTTTTTTTTTCCTCTCATGTAGTTGCACTTTGATTTAAATGACTTTGCCTTCAAACTGGATTTGCTGTCTTTCTTTCTTGGTGGAGAAGGATTGTCTTCATGGAGCTGGACCTCAGCATTGGCCACTTCCCCATCTCCAAACCCAGTAGGCTCATGGGGTCCCACACCATCTTGGAGAGGTCATAGAATGGGAGAAGCCATGCTGAATGAATCCACAGTTGCCTCTTCTAGGCATTGGACACCCCTTGGCCACAGGTCCTGGCAGCCAAGGGGACTGATTTATTGGATTCTGACCCTCAGACTTATCACAAACCAACAAACTATTTAACTTTGATCACTCCCCTTTCTTCAGTCCTTAGTCATACAAATGCATGTGACAGGATTTTGTCGCCTATAATAATTATTTTGATCAACAGCTTATTTTACTTTCTGTGTAAGTAGGTGAAAAACCTGCTGAAAACACAGAACAGTGTCAAGAAGTCATAAAGATTATTCATAATTCTACCACCTGGATATATTCCCATATTACATTTTAACAAAGCTCCTCCCATTTTTACCACCACCCTTTTAATGAACCATAGTTAAGGTTTTATTGCACACAGTTTTTATATTCTGATTCTTTACTTTGTGATTATTATTTTATAACAGATCATTTCAAAACGATTGTTTCTTTTGAATAGCCCCTGAATGTTTGGTAGGCAGGGAAAGTATTTTTATTTTACTTTTTAGACAAGAAATTGGAATCTCAATGGAGTCAAATTTTATTTTAAAAATATTTGTAGATTGCCTTCTGTGTTTTAAGCACTGCAGTAAAACGTGATATCTGAGGTCATTCAGGTAAGTGGTAGAAACACAACCAGAATTTCGGTCAGCCTACTACTGAACATATGCTGCTTTCACACCTCCAAGCTCCTGTCTTCTTCCCCAAATCTTTACCATGTGTAGTAAGTTGACATTTGAGAGAACATGGTATTCAAAGCAAGGTTGGAAATCCTGAGATGAGAATAAGCAAGATAAGATCTAGTCCAATGGCCTGAATTTCTAGACAGTTTATGAAGACAGGGTTTTAATCTCAGGGGACAGGGTAACAAACCCAAATAGCACAGCAGGATCACAGACTGAGGTCCAGCATAGAGGACACTGGAGATCCTTTCTACTGCAGCTGTGTATAAATGGGAGATTGGGGGGGCGCCTGGGTGGCTCAGTCATTTGAGCATCCGACTTCAACTCAGGTCATGATCTCACAGTTCATAGGTTCGAGCCCTGCGTCAGGCTTTGTGCTGACAGCTAGGAGCCTGGAGCCTGTCTTCAGATTCTGTATCTCCCTCTCTCTGACCCTCTCCTGCTCACACTCTGTCTCTCAAAAATAAATAAAAAACATAAAAAAATTTTAAATGGGCTAAACATTGCATTAGCTATGAGGAATGTATTATACTAATAGTAACATCTTAAATGGGGGAAACGGGGTGTAGGGTAGGTATCTGGGCAGTCTCTGCACTACCTCTACAACTTTTCTGTATATCTAAAACTATTCTAAAGTGGAAGCTTATTTGTAAGAAATATGAGTAAGAATGTACCAGATCCAACCCAAAGAGGGATGGTGTTATGGGCAGAAGGAACTGGATGCAGGGTCAGGAAGAAGCATGCTGTGTGAGGTGCGTGAGAAAAGTGCAGGGGTTGGTGAGGTTGGCATGAACTGTGCCTACATAAACTGAAGTGAACCTGATGGTCAGGCTTGGATCTCAATGACGAAGGCCTTTCTTTTAGGCCAAGCTTCAGAGTGTTTGAATTTCTTCTGTAGGGAATGGAAAGTCATTCTAAAATTTTCTTTGACACAGATCATGTTTGAGTTTGTTTATTACAAGGGTACATATCAGCACAATGGAGGAGGCTATAAGAGAGAGATGTTGGGGGTAATAAGATCAATGGGGAGGCTATGGCAGTACTCTGGGGCAGAGGTGCTGCTGCCTTGAACCAGGCAGGGGGCTAGAAAAAGAGGGTTGTATGGACAGGCATTGAGAGGCAGAGCCCTTCTTGCAGCTGAGCTAAAACTCTAGAAGGACAGGGCTTCATCCCAACTGCTTTTTCCTGTGCCTCCATTCTCCATTCTGTTGACTGATTACAATCCCACATGACAGCCAGGTAAGATTTCTTTGATCAAGGCCAAGCAGAACCCCAGTCCAGGTGCTTGCTCATCTATGTCAGGGTAGCACAGAGTTGAGATGCCCCTTCACCTGTGCCAAGGAGGTTTGGCAGCATGTTTTAGGAATTCAAGTCTTGCTACAAGGCAGAATATCTAGTACTTGGAACTGACACGTTGTCATTAGGACAAGATTGCCTTCATTATGACTCTTTCAGTCACTGAGGTGGTCCAAGGGACCTTCTTAACACCACCCAACTCAGTAGGTGCAGATTACCCATCAGGGTTAAGCAGCTCCAATGTCTGAGCTAAATAGTTATGGGGATAAGATGCAGGCAGCCCAAATATACATCATGAGTCCCCTCATCCATGTCAGAGCGTCCAAAGAATGTAGGAAATCAACACCTTGACTCTTTTTGTCTGAGTTTGTCTTTTCCCTTTGACCAGCATTTTAATCCAGATACAGGAATTGATCCTGGGTCCCAGTGCTATTTCCTGAGACCCAGTGGGGAAATAGCCATGAGCTTTCATTCTGATAATACCAGTTCCCAGAGCGTGGTATCTTGGATATCCTTGAACAGGACTTTGGGTAGATTTTAACTTTGCTCTTTGCTGCAGTGCTCCTGAAATTAATTAGTGGTGGCTGTGAGGAGCTCCTCGGAGCACATGACCATGCTATTAACTAAATGATTCATTCATCACTGCCAGGCATCCTATTACTTAGGATGGAGTGGATCTTAGTTGGTATTGTGTCCGAAGTGACAGCCGGAATGTCCAGGTTCCTTTTAAACTGGTTGTACAACTATGTATTTCGTTCTGATGTTCCTGCTTTAGGCCTCAAGGTTCTAGTATCTTACAGGTGGAATGGTTTCAGATTCTGCAACTGTGGCCTCATAGTCAGAGCTCAGTGTGCAGACCCTGCTGTAGACATCAAGGCTACAGGACATGCTGGGAGAGTAGAAGTGTCCTTAGGTGGTACTGCTGGTGGCTTCTTTAGGACATCTGGTGACATTTCTCCACAGAGGGATAGTTCTTCTGCTCAGCCTAACTAGGGGACTTGTGGGCTCTTTCTGATGAAGAGTAGGTGCTGCCTGCAGCAGTCTGATTCTTTAACCCTTGCTACTTAAATGGCGGTCATAGATCATCATCAGCAGTGTCACCTGGGAGCTTGTTAGACAGGAATAATCACAGGCTCCAGAATCAGAAAGTGCATATTAAATCCCTGGATAATTTGTGTGCATATTATAGTTTGAGGATCATTGCTTTAATCTATAGCAGTGGTTTACAATCCTAGCTGTGCATTAGAATCACCTGGGGAGCTAAAATATTCATATCTAGCCCACTACAGACCAATTAAATTTGAATCTCTGGGGGTGAGGCCCAGACTTCAATATGTTTAAAAGCCTTCTTAAGAGAGTCTTGATAAGCAGTGACCTAGAAGAACAGGGTTTCTCAATGAAGATCGCTGGGGAAGCATTAAAATTCCTCAGGCCTAGTGCTGGGATCCTGATTAAGTTGACTTGAGATGGGGGCTGGTATCTGTATTTTGTTTACATTTTACCAATTAATGAGAGAATCATTGATCAGACAAAGAGGTCATCATGGTTGCCCAGACACTGCAGGATGCAGAGAGGGAAAGCAGGTCCCAAGAACTTCTGTGCCTCCTGTTGTTTCTGAGCCAGGAAAGGATCTCCTTGACCACCTCAGGGTGCCTGTCAGAGATTCATCAGGCTATTGGATAGACTCTGCAAGGTCAGGAAAATATGGCAGATCAGGGTATTTTTATTCTTGGCCTATATCTGCATATCAAGGAAAATTATGAAATATGCACTACAATGAAGACAGGCAGCGAGCTCTTGACCCTGTTTGCAGTAGGCATTGGGTGCAAGACAAGCTGTACACATGGATCTTTTTTTTACCTGGTTCACTGCTGAGCGTCATCCTGCCCTGGTGGCAGCAATGGCTGAACTCAAGGGCCCTCTGGCCTGGACAAGTCTAAGTTGTAATTAAAGAAAGAAGACACTTTGTAGGAGATACAGTGACGTGACCACAGTGAGTGGACAAAATAAAATTAGACAGAAATATTCTTTCTAGAAACAAGTTCTTACCAATTGGCTTTATTTTAAAGATATGGCAGGTCCTTGAGTTCCAGATGAGCTGATGGAGGAAGTGGAACTTTCTGTCATACCTGTATTCTTCCTAAGGTTTGAAGATGGCTCTCAGTGTCTGGAAAACGGATTGGACTGCTGTCCGCATCTCTGCCTGACTCAGGATCCCAGTTTAGGAGGCAAGTTCCTCAGGTGCACACAGGTGCCCATTCTGTCCCTCACACTTCCTTTTTCCTTCACAGTTGGCGACGTGGGACTCAGAGAAAGGCCTGAATGGCAGCCTGCAAGAGAGGCCCATGGGCAGCCGCCTCCAAGGACTGACTCTCAAAGTGGTGACTGTCTTGGTAGGATCACGGGCATATTGGGGAGGTTCACCATTCAGGATTTTGAGTCAGAGGCTTCTGTCCATTTTGTTTAATACTGGGTTTGGAGAAAAGGGGATCTTGAGTTGTGGCTTTCTGGCATAAGGCCTTTCTGGCAAATAATTTTACAAATAATGAAGTAAGAGTAAGATTGGAGATTCTGCCCCAGGGCCTTCCACTGGAGGTGACTGGGCTGCTCTAGAGAAAGACCACAAATCTTGATCCACTGCTGCCCAGCTCTACCTGCTCCTGGATGTAAACAGTATGTTGACCTACTGGTGGTCCTTACCAGTCAGAGTCCCCAGAAAGATGCTTGGACGAGGACATTCTTCCAGCATCCAATCTCTCTGATGGCACCCATGTGGCACAGACTTTATGATGAAGATCATTTGCTGCAATTTTTCTCCATGTTTGTCCTGGAATCATAGACTTTTAGATCTTTAAGAGACCTTAGAAGCATCTTCCTTTCAATTTCTTCCTTTCCCTTTTTAGAGCTGTAGGAGACATTTTAGATTTACTTCTTATCAGCTGGCCAGACATGGTTCAAATGTCCCCTCTGTCCCATCAGGTGCTGACATCTCCTTGGCTCTAGAAGCCTTTTGGCAGCAGTGTTCCTGCATTCCCTGTATGCACATCACATAATAAGCATTATAGTCTACCCCCTGACCACCCCCCCAGTTAATGAGGTATATTTTCTGAGGCTATTCGCCAAAAGTCCACTTCTTGTTCAGTTTCACAGGATTGTGGGGGGAAGGCTGAGGTGTTTTCCAGAGGACCACATGCCCTATAGGCACGCACATGACAAATCACAGAATGTGTGAATGTGGCTTTGGGCTCGGAAATTGTGGGGTTTAATTCTGTCCTGTCCTTTGACTTATGGTATGACTTTCTCCCATGAATCAGAATCCATTTTCCAGTACAATCTGATAGATGTAATACTATCTTCTCTCAATCTAATATCATAGAGCTTTTATTGTCGTTCTTTATCCTGGATGAAAAGTAACCACATTTCTTATGTGGGTCCTGAAGAATTATGGTGTTTCCTAAGGACAGAGTCCTGAATGTCACAAATGAAGGAATGAAAACAAATCATGTCATTCTGGCAATGGGGTTCTGGGCAGAGGCTGGGATAACATCACACAGGACAAGTAAATCTCCATTCCTCCATCAATATGCTAATTGGAGGGATCTTCCTATGCATTATGCTCTGAGTTTCCATAAACTGCTTTAAAAAGGGGCAGAGACATTCAGACTCCAGGCCTAAATACATGCCCATGTTGGGAAACATTCTGGAGCTATGATTCATCAGGTTGATCTTTCCAATAA
The DNA here is from genome assembly GCA_028646485.1 of Cryptoprocta ferox. Taxonomy (NCBI): domain Eukaryota; kingdom Metazoa; phylum Chordata; class Mammalia; order Carnivora; family Eupleridae; genus Cryptoprocta; species Cryptoprocta ferox. The sequence continues at coordinate 40,891,801 of CM053561.1, read as the reverse complement.
TACCCTGGAAAGATATGTGTTAATGAACCTGTTATTTAATTGAAGAACATCCATTCTGTTGTCCTCAGGAAGAGCCTTTCGTGATGGTGGCTGAGAACATCCTTGGACAGCCCAAGCGCTACAAAGGGTTCTCCATAGATGTCCTGGATGCACTGGCCAAGGCTCTGGGCTTCAAATATGAGATTTACCAAGCCCCCGATGGCAGGTATGGTCACCAGCTCCATAACACCTCCTGGAACGGGATGATCGGGGAGCTCATCAGCAAGGTACGTCCCCAAAGTAGGACCATGGGGAGGGACACCTCAGTCTGCCTCTGGGGTGATATCTAAATTTGATCTATTAGGCAGTTAGAACCTTGGAACTAGATGAACAGACCACAGCCTACCACTCACTCTTCACTCACTAAGTCTCTCTTTTCTTCAACTCACCCCTCCCTGCTATACTTTCTGCTCTTTTATTTTCTCATTCTCTGGCACTCTATGTTTTCCTTCAGTGCCCATTGCTATCATTCCTTTTGAGCCTATCCACTGAGCCTGCTTTATAATACACCCTTCTTGAAACCCACCCCCATATTTGGACTGAAATAAGAACTTAGTTCTGATGGGAGGTATTAGTAAGTGCTTATTCTTTTCTCCCTCATGACTCACAGGTGGAGTATGTATATGCAAGTGTCTGTGTGTGCGTGTGTCTGTGTGTGTGTGTGTGTGTGTGTGAATGAGTATATGCATGTGTCTGCATTGTTGTGTAAAAGTGATACAACATTCGCCACCTCCTCATTCATTTCAAATAATTACTCCTCCTATCTCCTATAGAACCTGGGTCTTCATTGAGACTTATGATATGAGGCAGGTTCACAGTGTTCCCGTCCTTGCCCCCTGTCCTCCCGTTGACCTCTAGGTCATTTCCTTACAATCATTTATGATGGTGGCATCCGCTCAAGCCTTCCCTCTCTAGTGATGCTGTTGCCACCAACTTTGACATTTCTGACATCCCTATGGACAACCGTGGGCTCCCAGTGTTTTGACCACCTCATCTCCAGTGACCTTTGTTTGTGCTCCACATTAGCACCTGTACCGATGAATTTTGTTAGCATCCTACATGTTACTGTCTCTGTCCCACTCCATGACAACTACCTGTTTCCCTTCTGACTCTTTTGAACCTTGGCTCCTAAAACATAGGTCCTTTGTTTTATAAACTCACAAAGGCAGACCAATCTCTCCAATTTCTGCTGAGCTTAAAAAAAAAAAAACTTTGTTGAGGTTATTAATTTATAAATAAAATTTACCCATTTAGGATATACAATTCAATGATTTTTAGTAAATCCACTGAGTTGTGCAACCATCATCATTATCTAGTTTAAAATTTTTTTAATGTTTATTTATTTTTGATGAAGAGAAAGAGAGACAGAACATGACAAGGGGAGGGCCAGAGAAAGAGGGAGACACAGAATCCAAAGCAGGCTCCAGGCTTCAAGCTGTCAGCACAGAGCCCAATGTGGGGCTCAAACTCATGAGCCATGAGATCATGACCTGAGCCAAAGTCAGATGCTTAACCAACTGAGCCACTCAGGTGACCCTAGTTTTAGAATAATTCCATCAACCCAATGAGATCCCTCGTACTTATTTATTTAATCCCATTCCCAACCCCAGCCCTAGGCAACCATTGATCTATTTTCTATCTCTATAGATTTGCTTTTGAGAACATTTAATATAAATGAAGTCATACAATATATGGTCTTTTTTGTCTGCTCCTTTCCACTGAGGTTCATCCTTGTGTAAGAGTTTTGTGTCCTTGTGATACTGCATCCTTTTCTGCCTGGTGTGCCCTCAGTGGTTGATCAGATAATCCTGTTCCCTTCATCTTTTGTGATTCTCTTTGTTCTTGGTTTCTTATTGTACTGAAACCCTGACTTGATTATATTATCTACCCTCTGACTCTGACATCCGAGTTGCTGCATGGAATTAGAGAAGAAAATCACAAATTTTCCCCGATGGGTATGTGAACAATGTGTGGCCTCCAATCTCAGCTCAGCTCGAGGCCTTCAGGACAGGCCAAGTTCCTTACCTTGACCTTTTTTGGGATCCCTTAGAGACTGGTTTCCTCACGTTACAGGTCATCCTTCTACCTGTGTCATGAGTCGATCCCTTGTGCTTCTGGACCTGGCTTCATAAATTACTTTTCCTTACTCCTACATTGTAAACCTATCCTGCTCTACTAGATCTCTTCTCAGTCCTTAATTATGGTCTAAACTCTCTAAATCCTTAAAAATAAATCCCTGGATCTTGAGTTTTTTAAAAAAGAGGCAAGAAGCAGAGATGCAAATGTGACAACTCTAAGAGGAGAGCATCACGTCACCATCGTTACCTCCAACATTTTTTCTCTTTGCTCTAGATATGTTGTTGGATTTCAGTTTATTGTATTGTGTTGTATTATATTGTATTGTATTTTAATTTTATTTTTTGGATTTCCTACTTTACAACATCAGTATATCTTCCCCTCTGGCCCATATATTAGACATGATAATTTTTTTTTCTGATAAAATCTTTCTATGTATGTTTTCCCAATTTAAATATACAGGTTGCATAAGTTCTTAGAGCTGGTTATTCTAAAACCTGGTTTTATTTTTATTCTTCTTTTTTGAAGAGAGATTTTTCTTCTTTTTTAGTTTATTTTATTATTATTATTATTATTATTATTTTGAGAGAGAGAGAGAAAGAGAGTGTCTGTGCACGAGCGTTGGGAGGGGCCGATGAAGAGAGAGAATCTTAAGCAGGCTCCATGCCTAGTGCAGACACAGGGATCAACCCTGAGATCATGGCTAAGCTGAAATCAAGAGTTGGAAGCTCAACTGAGTGAGCCACCCAAGTGCCCCTAAAATAAACCTAGTTCTGATGATCCTTCCCACTTAGAGGTCCAAGAGTCAAGATCAGGGTGGTCATTGTACATTTTAGTGCTTCTGTGGTTTAAGTAGGGACTCCAAGCCCATTATTGCCTGCCACCCTCCATCTAGGCATAAGTATCCTAACTTCCACCAGTCTTGGTAGCTTTAATCTCACATATAGTTCCATCTTAATGGAGTCTTTGTCTAATTTTAAAATTAATCCCATCTTGGAAAGCAAAAATCTTACAAGATGCTTTAGAGGTCACAGTACAGAGTGGCCAGAGAGTCTCTTTACAATGTGGCTTTACTATATGAAGAATCAATCCAATCTGAGAGGCCATGAATTAAGGGCAGTGGACAATCAGAGAAGTAGCTAACCCCTTTTCTCTTGGAGGACATTACTCTGGCATAGACTCTACATATAAAACAACCAGGGGCTGAGGTATTAATGAGATGTAAAGTAGTTGTACAACTCACCGTATAATTTCTGAAGAATCTCAGAAAAGGGCGACATCATGTGGACTAATGGAAGTTTGGAGAGGTTTGATGGAGCGTAGATAAACCTAAAAGAAGAGAGAAGAGACTTCTTGGTGGGGGGCAAGGACAGGGTTGAGGGAAATGCCAGCAAAAGAAAGAAGATGGTGAAAGTTTGTGAGAAGAAGAACAAAAAAGTGAAGAAAAACTACAATTCAAGCAGACAATTTAGTGTTGGATTTTGTTTTTTTTACAGTATTCAAGGTCACAGTGTGTTATCTCTTGAATCCATTTCCTCTGGACTTGAATAACCCAAAGGGCAGAGGGTGAGCCTTGACCCAGGGTGGGACCCAGCAGGAAGTTGAGGACTGCTGTCTGATGAGATGATTTTGCCTTTCAGAGAGCAGACTTGGCCATCTCTGCCATCACGATCACCCCGGAGAGGGAGAGTGTTGTGGACTTCAGCAAGCGGTACATGGACTATTCAGTGGGGATCCTAATCAAGAAGCCCGAGGAGAAAATCAGCATCTTCTCTCTTTTTGCTCCATTTGATTTTGCTGTCTGGGCCTGCATTGCAGCAGCCATCCCTGTAGTGGGCGTGCTGATATTTGTGCTGAATCGGATACAGGCCGTGAGGGCTCAGAGTGCTGCCCAGCCCCGACCAACCACGTCGGCCACCTTGCACAGTGCCATCTGGATAGTCTACGGAGCGTTCGTACAGCAAGGTACTTTCCTGGTTTCCTGTTATTGCAGAAGCCCCACAACCCTGGAAGAACTTGCCCATGGGCAGACCTCTTAGATGCATTTTGCCAAAGTCCTTTTAAATGCCTTTTTAGTTCATCGCTAGAACGGTGCTAATATCATGCTGCACCCAGTTTCTCTGAGTTATATCAGATAGAAATTAAATGAAGTGACAAGGAACTCAACTTCAAAGCCTGATTCTCCACTTTAGATAAAATTGGCTTTGGAGTTCTGCTTTGCACTTTTCCCCCCTCCCACATTAGATTGATTGTTATGCACATGGGGTTTGTCAGATGAAACTGAATCTTGATTAAATTTGAAGTCTTAATAGGAAAAAAGATCACAATTGTTTTGTAATCATCGAAGCAGTACTCCATCCATTCTTGAGATACAAAGTCCCCTTTTTCTGTGAAGTCTGGAGAGCCCTTGGTGAGTTATAGGATTATGCAGTTTGGACCAAAACAACAAATTTCCAAGTTCCTAATGTGAATGTTGGCCTTATCTGCACCATGGCAAAGCATGTGGCGCCTGTTTGCAAGGTTATGTAAGAGCAGTCAGTGAGAAGCTTTCTTTGGCTACCACCTAAGGGACCAAGGAGAAATAATTGGCCTCAACGGGGCAGCTTCTGACTGCAAGTCACAGGCAATGATTTCTGAAAATCTTAGGGAAAAAAAAAGTCATCTAGTGAGGGCTGAATATTAATAAAAGTGATATCTCATTTCTGAGGTTTAAAAGAAAGCTGGGGAACCCTCCAGGTAGGAGGTAATTCTACATTTACAGAATTCCAGAGACTACTCTCTATGAATTTGAAATTGGAAAAGGATCTTACATCGGGCTGTAGCCCTGGAAACTCAAGACAGGGAGATAGAGTCTTCTAACTGGAAGATTTTGATATTCAGAACTCTATCGTTGGCATTTTGATAAACACCACATCACTAAAAGGCCAATCCTGCATTTTTTTTTTCCGTATCTGGTGGGCCTTCATCCCTTTCTGAGATTGGTGATCTTTGGATTCTTTCCCAGAATTGTCCCAGTGGTCCCCCTTAACCAGCCAGCAAGTTGCTTCCCTGCTCCCCAGCCTATCCCCAATGGTGTTTCCCTAAGCCATGCCTCAGGGTGGAGTATTTCTGTGGGGATGGGAGTGAGAGCGGAAGCCTAGGACAAATCCACTGTGCTGGCCTCCTGCAGGTGGCGAATCTTCAGTGAACTCCATGGCCATGCGCATCGTGATGGGCAGCTGGTGGCTCTTTACTCTCATCGTGTGCTCCTCCTACACGGCAAATCTTGCTGCATTCCTCACCGTGTCCAGGATGGACAACCCCATAAGGTAAGATCCATTCATCCTTCCAGATCTCGGACCACTCAGCTCCAAGAGGTTGTAAAGACAGGACGGCAGTCTTGTCCAGAGCAGCCTGGTGTCATTTTGGAGGCAGACACACTTAGATCCTAGATCTGCAATTTGATTATTATCATCTTTAGCTCATGAAGAGCTTCACTTCTGTTGTATTTTATTTCATACACAATTAAGTAAATGTATAAATGAATTAAATAATACTTCTCTGAATATTTAAATGCTGCTTTATAAGACTAAGAAATCAAAACATTAAAAATTAACAAATTAAATTTCCTCAGGCATTTAAATGTTGATTACAAACTTATTTAATCAAAATTTTCTAAACATTAAATTAAAATTAATTAAGACCACAAGTCTAAGATGTTTTTTCAAATCCTCAAACACCTTAAAAGTATTTTGAAAAACATGTCATTATCACAGTGATTGGAAAAATTATTTCACGTATATTTATAAAATTATGAAATTACTGAAACCAGGGAATGAGAATGTTTCTTTGTTTTATCAAAGTGTTAAAAATATGGCATAAAAGAATTAGTTCAACTTAGTGAAGTAATGGGAATGCCTTTGTTTTAGGAGATTTCCACATACTATGTAAATTGCAAATGACCTGGGCAAAGTGAAGGGGTATTGGAAATATGGTTGTTGAGGTCACCACAGGCACAGATCTAGTCTACATTCCCTTGGGTACAATATTGGCTTCACTATCACCTCTCACTTGATCCCTGATTAAGTTTTTCTGTGTTCCTGCCTTCAGTAATTTCTCCTTGAATTCATCACACTCACTATCATTATATGGATTCTTTTGATCCACAGCCCTACTGGTCATCCATACTTAACCAGCTAATCTGGCTCCCAACTGCCTATTTAAAAGAGTTCAGACTGTGGCCAGGATTCAAAATTTAGTATACTATCCAGTTTTATTTTTTAGCATACCTTTTGAATTGCCTTTTTCATCTGGCTTAATTCTCAGGAGATTCATCTGAGTTGGTGTCTGTATTAATAGTTCATTGCTTTTTGCTGCTTAGTAGTACCCAGTGTATCACAGCTTGTTCAGCTCACACTTTGAAGGACATTTGGGTTGTTTCCAGTTTTGCGCAATTATGAATAAAGTCACTATGCATGTCTGTATGAAGGTTTTGATGTGAACAGAAGTTTTCATTTGTTTTTGATATGTATCCAAGAGTGCAATTGCTGGATCATGTGGTAATTGCAATGTTTTGTAAGAAAGTATCAAACTGTATTCCAGGGTGATATTATATTACTACTAGTAGTGATGTGGAAATGACCCAGTTTCTTTGCATCTTTGCCAGCATTTACTATTTTCACTATTTTTTATTTTATCATTCTGATAGGCATGGATTGATACCTCATTCTGATTTTAATTTACATTTCCCTGATGAGTAATTGTGTTGAACACCTTTTCATGTGTTTATTGCTATCAATATACTATTCTCTTTGGTGAAATATCCATTTATGTATTTTGCCCATTTTCTAATTGGATTGTTTACTATTACTATTGTGTTTTGAAAGTTCTTTATATATTTTAGATACTAGTTCTTTGTCAGACATGTTGTTTGCAAATATTTTCTCCACTGTGTACTTTCTCTCATAAACCTCTTAACAAGGTCTTTCAAAGAGACAAGTTCTTAATTCTGTGAAGTCCAATTTATAAATTTATTCTTTTGTGGATCATACCTTTGGTGTCAAGTCTAATTCTTGCCTAGCCTTAGACCATGAAGGTAAACCCTATTTTTTTGTGTTTTTCTTAAAAGCTTTGTGATTTTACATTTTGTATTTCAGTCCACTGTCAATTTTGAGTTTTCATAAACTGTGAGGTTTAAGTGAGTTTTATATATATAATTGTAACACACACACACACACACACACACACACACACATATAGTTTTGTCTGTGAATGTCCAGTTGCTTTAGCATTGTTTATTAAAAAGGTCGTCCTTTTTTCATTTAATTTCTTTTGTAATTTGTCAGAAATCAGGTGGGCATGTGTGGGTCTATTTCTGAGTTTTCCATTCAGTTCCGTTGATCAATGTGCCTATCCTTTTGCCAATACTACATTGTCTTGGTTACTATTGCTACAGAGTAAACCTTAACATATGGGCAGAGTGACTCCTCCTATTTTATTGTTCTTCGTTAAGATTGTTTTAACTATTCTAGGGCCTGCATCTTTCCACATAAATTTCAGAGTAAGCTTGTCTGTGTTTATAAAGAACTTTTTCATGGCTTTGATAGGAATTGCATTAATTATAGTTGAAATTGCATTAAACCAATAGATCTTAACTTGCTGAGACTATTTATCATGAATGGGTATTGGATTTCTCAAATGCTATTTTTCGCATTGCTTGATATGACCATGATTTCTCTTCTTTAGCTTTTTAATATGATAGATTACATTGATTGTTTTTCAAATATTATGTACCTTGAATGTATCTTACCTGGTCATTATCTGTGATTCTTTTCATATATTTTTGGATTCTGTTTGCTGATAATTCTGATTGAGGATTTTTGCATCTACATGCATGAGAAATAATGGTTTGCACTTTATTTACTGTGCTGTTTTTGTCTAGTTTTGGTTTCAGGGTAACACTGGCTTCATAAATAAAATGATTTAGGAAGTCTTCTCTTATCTTCTATTTTCTGGGAGAGATTATATAAAGTTGGTGTTAATTCATCTTTAAATGTTTGGTATAATTCTCCAGGGAAACCATCTAGAAGATTTCATATTCTTAGAGCTTTTAAATTAATAATTAAAATTTTCATAGCTATAGGGCAATTCATATTGTCTCTTTCATCTTCAAGTCTAGTTGGTTTATAGTGCTGTTCGTATTTTCCATTTATTGCTGATCTTCTGTTGTTGTTGTTTATCAATTATTGAAAGTGGGATATTAAAGTCTCTGACCATTTTTTCAGAACTGCCTATTTCTCCCTTCAATTTTATCAATTTTGATTCATATATCTTGAGACTCTTTTGTTAGGTGTAGATTTGTTTCTAATTGTAATTTTTTATATTCTTATTGAATGATCAACTCTTTCATCATTATATAATGTCCTTCTTTGTTGCTTATAAAAACTTTTCCCTTTAAGTTTACTTTGTCTGATATTAGTGTAGCCACTTATTCTCTTTTGGTTATTCTTTGCACAAAATATATTTTTTATTCTTTTATTCTCAATCTGTTTTTCTTGGAATCTAAAGTGAGTCATTTCTATACAACATGTAGTTCAATTACATTTTTTAATCCATTCTACTAGTCTTTGTTTTAATTGGAGACTTTAATCCATTTACATATAATGTAATTAGTGATAAGGATGAACTCACTTCTGCCATGTTGCTATTTGTTCTCTGTATGTCTTATACCTCTTTTGTTCCTCATTTCCTCCATTACTGCTTTCTTTTGTGTTAAATAGATACATTTTGTGTAGTCTTTTAACTCCCATAATATTTCTTTTACTATATATTTTTGAGTTCTATTTTTAGTGGTTGCCCTAGGCATTTCAAATGACATTTTAATTTATAACAATTTAATTTGGAGTAATGCAAACTTTATTTTAATAGTATAAAAAAATGTTTCTCCTATGTCACTCTGTTCCACTCAAACCCTGCCCCAACAACTCCTTTTTGAAGCTGTCTGATCCCTTACCTTTTAGGAAGTAATTAAACATATTTTCCCCAATTTATTCAATGGAAAGTCTCCTGTATTTCTAATTTTTAAGTTATTTTATTATTATTTTCAATTTTTATTTGTGAAAGAGAGAGTGCAGGTCAGGGAGGGGCAGAGAGAGAGGGAGACAGAGATTCAAAGCAGGCTCTGCGCTGACACAGCGGGCCCGATGCAGAACTCAAACTCATGAACTGCGAGATCATGACCTGAGCCAAAATGGGACACTCGACCTACTGAGCCACCCGGTGCCCCTAAGTTATTATTTTTTATTGTTTTTAACTTATTGGGTAAACTTCACAATTTGTTTTAAAACAACTTTAGATATTAGAATAATTATTAAAATACATGTGTATAGTTTTTAATCTTAATTTCTAAATTATAAAATATATGTAACAGAAATTTTATCATTTTAATCATATTTATATGTATAGTTTAATGTCATAAAGTATATTCATATTGTTCTACGAACATCACCACCATCCATCTCTAGAACACTTCATACTGCAAAACTGGAAGTCTACACAATACTCCCGGTTCCCCACTTCCCCAACCCTGGAAACCACCATTCTGTTTTCTGTCTCTATAAATCTGACCACTCTAGGTACCTTATCTAAGTGAAATAATACAGTTTTTGTCCTTTTATGAAAGGTTTATTTCACTTAGCATGTCTTAAAGTTTCATCCATGTTGTAGCATGTGCCAGAATTTCCTTCCTTTTTAGAGCTAAAAAGTATTCCATTATATGCTAATACCACATTTTGTCTATCCATTCATCTGTTGAGAGACACTTGTGTTGCTTCCAGCCTTCGGCTATTTAATAATCCTGCTACAAACGTGGGTGTACAGATATATGTTCAGTATATCTTTTCAGTACTTTTGGGTATACAATCAGAAGTGGAATTGCTGGATCATCTTGTAATTCTATGTTTAATTTTGTTTTTGTTTTTTTTAGGAACTACTTTATCATATTCTATAGTAGTTCCACCATTTCACATTCCCACCAGCAACTCACAAGGTTTCTAGTTTCTTCACATCCTCACCCTTACTTGTTTTTCTGCTTTGTTTTTGTTTCTGTTTTCATAATAGCTGTCCTAATGGGTGTGAAGTGGTGTCTCATTTTGGTTTTGATTGGCCATTTTCCTAATAATTAGTGATGTTGAGCATCTTTTCATGTGTTTATTGTCCCTGTGCATATCTTCTTTGAAGAAATGTTTATTTAAGTCTATTGTCCATTTTTAATTGGGTTGTTTGTTTCTGTTACTGAGTTGTAGTTTTTTATGTATATGCCAGGTATTACTCTCTCATCAAATATTGATTTGTAAATATCTTCTCCCATTTAATGGGTTGCCTTTTAATTTGGTTGGTAGTGTCCTTGGGCGCAGAGAAATTTTTAATGTTGATGAAGTCCATATTAATCTATTTTGTGTTGTTGTTGTTGTTGCCTTTGCTTTTATTGTCATATCTAAGAAATCATTGCCAAATCCAATTTCATGAAATTTTCCATATGTTTTCTTCTAGGAGTTTTATAGTTTTAGGTCTTATATTTAGGTCTCTGATCCATTTTGATAATTTTTTTAACATGAACTAAGGTAAGGGTCCTACTTCCTCTTTTGCATGAGGATATCCAATTTTCCCAGCACCATTTCTTAAAAAGACTGTCCTTGCTTCATTGCATGGTTTTTACACCTATGTTTGAAATCTTTTGGCCGTTTATGTGATAATATTTCCGGGTTTTTATTTTATTCCATTGGTCTGTGTGTCTGTCTTCTGTCAGTACCACACAGTTTTGATTACTATAGCTTTGTAGTACATTTTGAATTCAAGAAATTTGAGATCTCCAACTTTGTTCTCTTTCAAAATTGTTTTATCTATTTGGGATCCATTTTGGGGGGAGTTTTAGAATGAAATATTCTTTCTGCCTGAAACATCATTGGAATTTTGATAGAGATTGCATTGAATTTGTAGATTGCTTTAGGTAGTATTGACATCTTAGCAATATTAAGTCTTCCAGCCCATTAACACAGATGTCTTTCCATTTATTTGTGTCTTTAATTTCTTTCGGAAACATTTTTTAGTTTTCAGTATATGTGTTTTTTGCTTTTCTGTTAAGTGTATTCTTAGGTATTATATTCTTTTCAATATTATTATAACTGGAATTGCTTTTGCCTTTCAGATTGCTCATTGTTAATGTATAGAAATGCAACTGATCTTGGTGCATTGATTTTGTATCCTACAACATTGCTGATTTATTTATTAATTCTAATAGTTGTGTGTGGGATTTTAAGGTTTTCTACATATCAGATCATGTAGTCTGACAACAAAGATACTTCTACTTTTTTCTTTCCAATTTGAAAATCTTTTATTTCCTTTTCTTGCCTAATTGTCTGGCTAGGACTTCTAGTACTATGGTGAATGGAAGTGTTGGAAGTGGACATTCTTGTTTTGTTCCTGACCTTAGAGGACAAGCCTTGAGTATGGTGATAGCTTTGAGTTTCTCACACATGACCTTTCTTAGACTAAGGTAGTTTCCTTTTCTTTCTAGTCTGTTGAGTTTTTATCATGAAAAGCATTTTGTCAAATGCTTTTCCTTCCCTGAGATTATTTTTTTCCCCTTCATTCAGGTAATGTACTATTTTATACTGCTGGATCTTTATTTGCTGAGCCATACTTATACTCCAGGAATATGTATTAGTTGGTCCTGGTGCATAATTTTTTTATTATTGCCATTGAATTCGATTTCCTAGTAGAGTAAAACCTTGAATTGCAAGTACTTGTTCTGCAAGTGTTCTGAAAGATGAGCAAACATTTCTAATAAATTTCAACTTGAGAAGTGAGAGATGTCTTCCAATATGAGTAGTATGTGACACAGAATGTCACTTGATCACAACTGAACCAATGGTTCTTGAAATTCGCTTTGATATACAAGTACTTTGGATTATAAGCATGTTTCCAGAAAAAATTGTACTCACAAACCAAGTTTAATGTATTTTGTTGGGGATTTTTGCATCAATATTACTCAGGAATATTGGTGTATAGTTTTCTTGTAATGTCTTTTTTGGGATTTGATATCAGGATAAATCTGGCCTTGCAGAATAAGTTTGGAAGTGTTCCTTCCTCTTGAATTTTTTGGGAAAGAATTTGAGGATGATTGGTGTTTATTATTCTTTATTTTTTAAGTGTCTTAATTTATTTGGGGGGAGGGGGCAGAGAGAGAGTGGGAGAGAGAGAATCCCAAGCAGGCCCCATGCTCAGCACAGAGACTGTGGGGCTCAATCCTCACAACTGTGAGATCATGACCTGAGCCTATATTAAGAGTCAGACACTTAACCCACTGAGCCACCCGGGCACCCTGATGTTCATTATTCTTTAAATGTAGGTTGTGTGTTGCTGGGAAATTGTTCATTTTATGTAGGTTTTCAAATTTATTGGCATACAATTGACAGGTAGTGTAATATAAATATATTTAATCTTCCATCATTTCTACTTATTTATTCTAAATTGTTTTTATGATGTTTTTCATTCTATTACTATTATTATTACAGTGGTTTCCCACACACCATCACAATTGGAAAGTAAGCATCCTCTTTTAACCTCTAGTCATTTCCTTTAGGCTTAATCTACCTGCATTGCTATTTCTCTTTCAGAATCAAACTTGAAACCATATATTTATATCTCTTCCTATGTAAGATGGTACTGGCGTACTTTTTTTTTCCTCCTCTCCTTCCACCTACTCAATCATGTTTCAGTAATATAATCTGAGATTTAAGGCCTAGTTTACTATTATTATTTCTTTTCTCTTCCTTCTCCACTTCCTCCTCCTTCTAATATATAATAGTTTCTCTAATATATATTTGGCATTTTCATTCTTTTGTTTTATCCCATCTACGTTTATGCTCACTATTTGGACTGAAGTCTATGTTCCAGGGGTTTCAGTGACTGTTGAATCTCTCTATTCTGCAATTTAGCCATTATTCATTTTTTTATTGATGACTTTTTGTTCAGCTAGAGTAGTTATTTGAGCAATAGATCTAGCAAGAGTGCTAAATTTTCTTATTAGATAATATACCCGAGAATCTTTCTGTTGCATTTATGCATGAATTAAAACTTATCTGGGTATAATGTTGTTGTGTTACAACTTTTCCCTTAATATTGTATAGAATTTGCTCTATTGTCTGGATTCTGTAGAATTTGCTCCATTGTTCTTCCTGTATGTAATGCTACAGAGTAGCCTGAGAATACTCCATTTGCCTCCTTCTTCTCCCCTCCTCTTTCTTTTCCTATCCTTCCTTCTCACTCTTTCCTCTGTTCTCTCCTCGTTTTCTCCATATCCTTTTTCTCCCTCCTCTTCTCCTTCCTCCTTCTCCTCTCTCCTTCATAACCTTCTTGTTGCCTTTCCTATTCCCCCCTCTACTTTAATCCTTCTGTCTCCTCTTCCCTCTTAGTCTTTTCTCCACCTATTCCCTCTACTTGTCACTTTCCTCTTCCTTTTCTCTTTATCCTCCTTCTCTTTATTCGTCTCCCCTTCCTCTTCCTAACTGTTCCCACTTCTTCCTTCTTCTCCATGTCTTCGTTCCATTATTTCCAATTTTTTCTTTATCTCCCTGATCATCTTCTTCCTTCTCTCTTCTCTCTGCTTCTAATCCCTTTTCATTTTCTTCCCTCTTTCCTCTTTTCTTCCTCCTTTACATCTCCTCCTTTTCTATGCTTTCTTCCTTGTAATTACCCTTAATAACATCATTGAATTTAAAAACTTCTGTCAATATTTAATGAGTTGGCCTATATGCCATTAATTATGATTAGAATTCTGAGTTATTTTTACATGCAAAAACAACCTGATAACTTTAGCTCAATAATTTTGTCATCTATTAAATCTTTCCTTATCTATACATCGTTTTCATTTGTTTTCATCTTGTTTCCAGGAAAGTTAACTTTTCATATGTTGATGTTATGAGTCCTCCATGTCTGTTGTATTCTCTTTGATAATTTTCAATTCATTATCCTTTTACTTTTTATTCTGAGAGTTCTTCAATTTGTCTTCCAAATTTCTGATTAGATTTTCTCCAGCATTCACTTGCTTTTCAACAACATTAATGAGTATATAAATTCTCCTTGTCTGTTTGTATTTACCCTTCATTTTGTCTACCTACCACTCTGTTAGTACCTCTTTTTATGTCTCTGCCACTCTTTATGGAATTTTTAATTTTTTGTTGTGGAGTCCTTACTATAGTGAATTATGCCTATAGAAAAACAAATATTTTTAAAACTCTATTTTCTTTAGCATATACTTTTCAAACAATGTTTTTAGTGTCTTTAACATAATATAATAAAACATATTTACATATTTTTTATTTCATACTAAATCCTTTGCTTATACCTCCATTTGTTATTTTGATGTTTAGTTTGCTCTTCCTGGATTCTGGAGAACTCTTTCCATAAACAGATATGTAAAGACTCTGTGAGTCTCCTAATAGTTAATGTGGCTGCAGGTAGAATCATCATCTCAGATCTTAATATGGATTGGTGAGTTTAACTGGAGACTGTGATATAAATTCCAATTACCAGTCCTGTGCCTTAGTGGAACTTCTCTTTTTAGAGTTTTTGCCCTGATAAAGTTTCTGTTTCTAGAATCCTGATTGATGCAGTCTCTACAACTGTAAGAAAAGCCACAGTGTTTTTTAACCTTCTTTCTGGAAATGCTCTTCTCTGGGTCAAAGACAAATGCCAATAAACTGGGGTTTCTGAACACTGTATTCTGCAGAGGTTAGAGGAATTCCAGGGCCTTCCATTATTGCTGCTTTAAACTGCTTTGTTATGTAGATATAAAGGGAAATCCACTGAGGTGATGCACTTTCAAAGCAAGATGAATTTGAGTCTTCCATTGCTGTCTCTCACTAATTTGCTTTCCCGAAATATCTGATAAGTGGGTAGCATCCTTCCCTAGGTTCATGGTACATGATTCCCTATAGTTTACAAAATTACACAGTCATTTTAGTAGGTACCTAGAAGGCTTAATGATGTGTATCTGTTCTCTTTTTATTGATGAATCTTTCTTATTAATTGAAATGATCTAAGCCTATACATTTTCAAAGTAATATAAAACCATTCAATATTGATTGTACTAGCCCTTATAAATGTTCATAGTCACTATCCATGTAAGTATCCTAGTCTTTAAAACCTATAAATTCATTTAAAGACATAAGGAAGGCTGGTATCCAAGAGAGATTAAAATTTTTTAAAGAACAGATACACACACACACACACACACACACACATATATGTGTATATGTGTACACACATATATATAAACAATTACCTTAATCAATTTTAGCTTTTTTTGTTTGGAATGTGTATGAGGCCCATTCAGAGATGAGAGCCTATCTTACTTTTAGTTCACTAACCATGCCTCAAAATGTAATTACTTTAATCTCCATTGCAATTACAAATTGATCTTCACCTGTTATGATGAAAGCAGTCATTTGAAAATGGTAGCATTAGCAGGTGGTTTGGCACTACAAGCATCAATGCTCTGTATTTAGGAAATGCTTTGGTTAAAAGTTCTAGGAGAGTAGAATTCAGAAGGATCACATTGAAAGGGATCCCATTTGGCCTGGAGGCTCATGTTGGCTAGTAGGAAGCACAATGGCATGACTAAGAGACATAACAGAGTGTGATTGTAATGAGCATAGACACTAAAGCTTGATTGCCGGGGTTCAAATCTTTTCTCCCACTTACTAACTGTGCGATCTTGGGTAATTTACCTAATCTCTCTGTACTTCAGTTTTCACAGCTATACATAGGAGTAAGAATAGCATCTATCTCATAGGACTATTGAGGGAGATTAACAAACATATTTTAGAGTTTAGAATATAACCTGGTGCATAGAAAAGACCACATAAGTCTAGGTACAGTTGTTGCTGACAAGGACCTTGGTAGTCAAAGTAATAGCTCTGAGGTTTGGATTCCTGGATTTAGGAAAAACAGCATGACTGGGAGAGTTGGGTGAGAAATGATAGTCTAGGAAGTAGACAACTCTGTTTCGGTATTTTCACCAGTTGGATGGATGACATTAGTCACTTGTCCCTTCTCATTCTTAGTTTCTGTATCTGTAAAATGGAGAGGTTGCTGTAAATGGCCCAGTCATGGTATTTAAAATGTTTGTTCATCTTTTCATGGCATTTGGAAACATCAAATTTGTGAAATAAAATGAGCAAATACTTCCTACAGATAAATTCTTGTGCTAAGCTAGGGAAAGATAGGCAATCCATGATGAGAGCTTTGTCTTATGCCCACACATTCATACAATTTCAGAAAGGAAAATAAAAAGATTGAACACATCGCCAATCTAATTTATTCCAAGATGGTTTTCCTTCCAATCTTCCTGATGTAAAAATGATCTTTATTCACACAAAACTTGCTGTGAGCTTTTTAAGTGTTTTTATCATTATTTACACTCTTATGATAAACTGAAAATTTAGATGACCTTGGGTGTGTTGATGACTTCTTAGCTACAACACCAAAAGCACAATCAATAAAAGAAAAATTGGTAAGTTGAACTTCATTAAAATTTAAAACTTCTGTGACAAGGATACTGGTAAGAGAATGAGAAGACAAGTCACAGACTGGGAGAAAATCTTTGCAAATATGTATATCAAATAAAGGATTAGTATCTAAAATACTAATCCTCAGATTAGTATTTTAGAATTTTAGAATTTAAGAAATTAAGAATTTAAGAATACTAAAGAATTCTTAAAATTGAACAATAAGAAAATAAACAACCCATTTTAAAAATGGGAAAAAAGATCTGAACGGATATCTCACCAGGAAGATAGGCATATGGCAAAGAGCCATAGGAAAAGATGCATAATATGTATCATTAAGGAACTGAAAAATAAAATAACAATGAGATATTACTACACACCTATTAGAATGGTCACGATGCAAACACTGACACTACCAAACACTGGTGAGGATGTGTAGCAACAAGAACTCTCATTGCTGGTGGGAATGAAAAATGGTATAGCCACTTTAGAGGAAAGTTTGACAGTTTCTTATAAAACTAAACCCACTCTTCTTACCATATGATCCAGAAGTCATACTCCTTGTATTTTACCCAAATGAATTGAAGACACATATCTACATAAAAACTTGCACATGAATTTATATGATAGCTTTACTTGTAATTACCAAAATGTGGAAGCAAGAGGTTAATGGATAAATAAACTCAGGTACATCCAGTCAATGGAATATTATTCAGTACTAAAAATAAATGATCTATCAAGCTATGAAAAGACATGGAAGAACTTTAAATATGTGTTAATAAGTAAAAGTGTTATGATAGATGAATAATTAAACATTTATATATTATTTATACTCATTAGTTTATTTTATATTTAATTATAAATATAACTTATGTTTGTTTATATATTAGTAAGTTATTATTTATATTTAAAAATAGAGAGAGAGAGGAGAGAGAGAAATATAGATGGGCTTTATTAAGACCTATCTAGTTTTAAGATATATTTGTGGATAAAATGGGGGATAATATGAAGGGTAGGGCTAGCTATCAATTAGGCCAAATGAAGCCTATTTATCAATTTTTTTATTGATCATGCTATTGGCATTGTATCTAAGAAGTCATCGTCAAACCCAAGGTGGATCAATTGCTCTTTGCATCATGAACTTAAAGGCTATTTACACATGGATTATTATTAATTTGGATATGAAGTGTTCATTTTTACAATTAATATGTGGATAAAGACATTGAATAGGAATTATAAACAGTTGGATATGATGTGAATTTACCTCACAAGCTGTTTGTTTTTTATTTGGACAGCATAGTGTTTTAAATATTTAAATTTGAATGACTGGTGGTGCTAGCACTCTTCTGGTTACATCTGGTCCCACTATCTCTGTTTTTGTTTGTGTGTTTGTTTTTGTTTTTTTGTGTGTGTTTTTGTTTTTGTTTTTTTACATCTGCTGGTTTCACACTCTTGTATACCTACCTTCTACCATCAAGTCATTCAGGTTGGTAAGCATGCTGAGAAGACCCGAAAGACTCTTTGCAAGTTAGCAAATCCTTTCCATTCTTGCTATTTAAACCATGTTTCACAGACCAGTATTGCTGGCATAGATTAGAGTCTCAGGCCTCATTTTTGATCTCCTGATTCAAAATTTGTGTCTAATTAAGGCTCCAAGTGATTTTTATTTATATTAAAGTTTGGAAAGCAATGCTCTGATGAGAAAAAAATCACCTATATAATTCTAATAGGCTGAAGTGATTGGCCACATCTAACAAATGCATTTTAACAGAGCTACACATCCATTCCTGCCTTTGGGGCACCACAAACTGAAAAAAGAAGGTGGTGCATATAAATGGTACTCATAAAAAAGAATGTGGGAATTCCTCTACCTGCCATGATGGAATAGCAGGTATCTGACTAAACCTTCCATCATTAACAACTATAAAACGGGAAAAAAATTCACTGTCTATAAGTATTTTAAACTTAAAGGCACAGGTAGATTGAAAGGGAAGGGAAAAGATGAGCCATGCAAACAAAAAGCATAAGAAAGTTGATGAGGCTATCTCAGTAGTAAGGTACTTCACACTTGACCCTTGACCAAGGCAGGAGTTGGGAGTGTTGACCTCTGCACAACCAAAAATTTATATATACCTTTTGACTCCCCCCAAATTTAATTACTAATAACCTACTGTTGACTGGAAGCATTACTGATAACATAGTCAATTAACACATATTTTATACATTATATGTATTATATACTGTATTATTACAGTAAAATAAGAAAAGGAGATGTTATGAAGAAAATCATAAGGAAGAGAAAATACATTTACAGTACTATACTGTATCTCAAAAAAAAATCCACAATATAAGTGGACCCATGCAATTCAAACCTATGTTGTTCAAAGGTCATCTGTATACCACACAGTATTACAAGGGATAAAGAAGGATATTGCATGATGATAATAGGAGCAATTTCACCAGAACAACAATTCTAAATAGGTATGCACTTAAGAAGGAAGCATCAAAGTTTATGAGGTAAAATTTGACAACTCTAAGGGGAGAAACAGAAAAATCTAAAATAGTCCAAATTTTAACTTCATCCCATTAGAAATTGACCTAGGAAGTAAACAAAAGACCAGTAAGGCTGTGGACGATCTAAACAGTCTTATAAACCACTTGACATGGTTGGCATTTATAGAACACTATACCCAATAGTTGCAAAATACACATTTCTTTCAAGTATACATAGAACATCCACCAAGACAGATGATTTCTTGGGCTATTAAAGTTACATTTCACTCAGTTTCAAAAAAGTAAAATCTTACAGAGTACATTCTATCAGTGTAATTACATTAAATTAGAAAGCAATAAAAATAAATAATCTAGAAAATCCCCAGTGAAATTTAAATAACGTAATTCTAAACCTGTGGGTCAAAGAAAAAAATCGCAAAAGAAATTTTAAAAAATATTTCATACTAAGTGATAATGAAAACACAACATATCAAAATTTGTGTAATTCTGGTAAGATAGTGCTTAAAGAAAAATTAATTACATAGTTTTAAATGCCTAGTAAGAAGAAAATGAGGGACAGTGGGTGTTCAGTTGGTTGAGTGTCTGACTTTGGCTCAGGTCATGATCTCATGTTCATGGGTTTGAGCCCCACATTGGGTTCTGTGCTGACAGTTCAGAGCCTGGAGCCTGATTTGGATTCTGTGTCTCCCTCTTTCTCTCTCTCCGACACATCCCTGCTCATGCTCTGTCTCTCTGTCTCTCAAAAAATAAAATAAAATATTAAAAAAATTTTTTAAAGAGAAGCAAAAGAATATTTCAGTTCATGATTCTTAGTTCCCCCTTAAAAAGATAGAAAAATAAGAATAAGCTAAACTCAAACTAATTTTAAAGAAAGGAACGGACTATGTATGATAACAGAAAACTAGCAAAGGCAAAAATTGGCTTTTTGAGAAGTTTAATATGTTGGTAAACTCCAGGCAAGAATAATCAAGATAAACAGACAGGAAAGAAAGAGAAAGAAAGAAAAAGAAAGAAAGAAAGAAAGAAAGAAAGAAAGAAAGAAAGAAAGAAAGAAAGAAAAATAAATGAAAGAAAACTGAAATTATCTTTAGATCTTTCAGACATTAGAAGAATAATAAGACGGGCACCTGGGTGACTCAGTTGAATAATCGTCCAACTCTTGATTTCAGCTCAGGTCATGATCTCACGGTTCATGAGTTCAAGCTCTGCATCAGGCTCTGTGCTGGCAATGAAAGCCTGCTTGGAATTTTCTCTCTCCTTCTCTCTCTCGTGCTCACTCTCTTTCTCTCAAAATAAATAAATAAACATTAAACAAAACATTAACAGGATAATAAGACAATATTTTAAGTTATTTGACAAGTTTATGCCAATAAATTAAACTTAGATGAAATGGATACTTTTTTAAAAAAACACAACTTACAAAAATTGATGTGAAAAGAGATAGAAATCTGAATATCTATACATTAAAGATAATGCATTGTAAGCCTCACCACAAATGAAATCCCGGCCAAATGGCTTTTATTGGTGAGATCTATCCAACATTCAAAGAACTAAGACAAATCATAAGCTCTTTCAGAACATAAAGAGGAGAAAATGTTTTTAAATTCATTTAATGAAACTGGAATAACTCTGATACCCAAAGCTGAAAAAGATATTACAAGAAAAGAAAATTACTGGCCAGTATCCCCTGTGAACCTAGATGCAAACATCCTCAACAAAATAGTAGTGGAATTTGAATGCAGCAATGTATAAACAGGATAATATGTCATATTCAAGTGGAGTTTTTTTCCCTGAGATACAAGATTCTTTCAGTATTTGAGAACCAATCAATGTTATTCACCACGTTAACAAAATAAAGGAAAAAAATTCCATCATCATCTCAAATGGTACAGAAAAGCATCTGACAAAATTCAGCATCATTCATTTTTAAAAAATAAGTAAATAAAAGGGAACTTCCATACCCTGATAACAAGCAGAGGGAACTGACTACTAACAATATACTCAAGGATGACATCTTCACTGCGCTTCCCCCAACATTGTTCTGGGTGTCCCTGCCTGACCAACAAGCAATAAAAGAAATAAAAAGTGTACACGCTTGAAAGGAAGAAGTAACCCTGTCTTTATTTTCTTTTTTAAATGTTTTTTAATGTTTATTTGAGAAAGAGAGAGAGAGAGAGACAGAGTCTGAGTGGGGGAGGGTTAGAAAGAGAGGGAGACAGAATCTGAAGCAGGTTCCAGACTTTGACCTGTCAACACAGAGCCGACGCAGGGCTCAAACCCACAAACCACAAGGCTGTGACCTGAGCCAAAGTCGGATGCTTAACTGAGCCACCCAGTCACCCCACCCTGTCTTTGTTTTCTGATGGCATAATAGTCTTTGAAGAACAGCCTAACAATCTTATACTAAAATTAAATTTATTAAATAAATCTTCATAGCTTATAAGAAACAGTCTCCATATAAATATCAATTGTATTTTTATATACTAACAACGAACAACTGGCAAACAAAATTTTTAAAAAATTACAGTATTATCAAAAACAAAATTCTTAGGAATATATATTTAAAAGATGTGAAGATGTAAAAGATTTTCCCTTAGTGAAAAAAATTAGTGAAATATGTTTCCAAGAGAATTGAAAGATCTAAATAAATGGAGAGATATCCAATATTCATGGATTGGATAGGAATATTAAATATTGTCGAGGTAGGAGACCTTCCTAAGTGAGCTATAGATTTAATTCAACCACCATCAAAATTCCAAAAGACTCTGTGTGTGTGTGTGTGTGTGTGTGTGTGTGTGTACACACATACATACATACATACATACATACAGAGAGAGAGAGGAGAGAGTCTAAAGACTCTGTAGATTGTACATGTGTATATATACACACACATACAAAGTGTCTAGAATGGGGGAAAGAATTTTGATAAAGAAGAACTAAGTTGGAAGACCAGCACTACTTTACTTCAAGAGTTTCTACAAAGCTGTAGGCGCATTCTGCATGCACTTTCTAACTTTATCTGCTATAATTTCTCAATATTTTTGCTTCCCTGGCTACTGTATGCTCATCAAAGGTCATAGGTAGTTTCCTACTCTGTGGCTTTTACTTAAACTAATTTATATTTTTGGAACACTCTTCTCTGCTTTTTTACCTACTCAACTCTGACCCATCCTTTAAGTCTTTGCTCAAATGTCATCTCCTCCAGAGTGGCCTTCCTGAATACACCTCAGTTTAAATCACCCTTTTCTGTTTTTCTCTTTATAGACTCCAGTACTTGTCTTTCTTAGCAGTTATCACATTGTGTAACCATGTGTTTATGTGCATACTGTATGTATGCAATGGAAGAATTGGCTTTGGCATTTTTGTTTCTCTCTATTTTTATCTTGAGGGCAAATGCATATGTTGTGTATACACATTGGTCTCCTACTGGGCAACAGGACACCTTTTCTAAAGGTCAAATTGGAGATTTTCCACATCTTTTGATTTTTTTCATCCTTCTTATTCTTCTTTGCTCCTATATTCATGGATCCATTAGAATCGTGTGAAATGCAGTTTGCAGTGTGCATAGTGTTTCACATTTGAACCATGAGATTCATGAATTGAAAAGCTCCAGATTTTATAGCTGTGCTAAGTCATCCATATGCACAAACTGGCTGTAGAAATGGTATTTGTGCTCAGGCTTATGAATGCAAAAATCATATGATTCAAGGGAGATGGGTTTACAAGGGGAAAATGTATTGTGCAACTTCTGTGATGGGGTGCATGCCCCATTCTCTCTGGTCACATCTACAGCTGCAGCATCATGTTGTGAAAGCACTTCAGAGTCATGGAGTCCAGCACTCTGAGCCAGATGCTGGGTTCCCAAGGAAGTGGAGAGACAGGGCTTCCCCAGACTTTGTACACTACGCTCAAGAGATGACCCTCTTCAATGCTAACCTAAAGCGTCATGCCCAAGGTGCTGGAAGATCTCAGTTTGGTGCTTCTTGCACCTTCTATTTTGTTTCTTAATAGTAAACTATTTTCTTGAACAGTTTCAGGCTTATAGGAAAATAGAATGGGAAGCATGGAGAGTTCCTTTATACTCTCCTCTACCTATTTCCCTATCTTTTTAGGTTTTATTTCTGAAAGAGAGAAAGAGAGAGTGAGAGAGAGCGAGCACAAGCAGGGGGAGGGGCAGAGAGAGAGAGGGAGACACAGAATCCAAAGCAGCCTCCAGGCTCTGAGCTGTCAGCATAGAGCCCAGTGCAGATCTCAAACTCACAAACTGTGAGATCATGACCTTAGCCAAGTTGGACATTTAACCAACTAAGTCACTCAGGTACCCCCAATTTCCCAGCATTAACATTTTATGTTAGTGCTGAACATTTGATGAGCCAGCACAGATACATTATTATTAACTAAATGTCATGGTTTTCTTAAGGCTTGTTCATTGTGTTAGACATTACATGGATTTTGATAAATGTATAATGACATGTGTCTACCATTACAGTGGCATACACAGTACTTTCACTGTACTGAAACTGTCCTCTACTCCACCTATTCATCCTACCTTCTTTCTTCTTAAATATCATTTTTTGATGTTTATTTATTTATATTGAGAGAGAGAGAGAGAGAGAGAGAGAGAGAGAGAGAGAGAGAGAGAGAGAAAGCAGGAATAAGGGAGGAACAGAGAGAGAGGGAGACACAGAAAGAATCGAAAGCAAGCTTCAGGCTCTGAGCCGTCAGTACAGAGGCTGACACAGGGCTCAAGCTCATGAAATGTGAGATTATGACCTGAGCTGAAGTCAGACGCTTAACTGACTGAGTCACCCAGACACCCCTGAAACTGGGTTGATTCTAAATACCTACCTACTCCGTACTCTATGGGACTACTCTGTCAATACGTAATATCCACTCTATGTCCTAAATGTCTCAAATAGTTGTAATTTCTATATTCTCTCTACCATGTCCAGGTTCCAGTGACCACTTATTTTATTACAACAGCCTTCAGACTTTTCTTTTTCTCTACTCTTTTCACTTCTTCAACCCTTTCTCTGTATTGCCAGCAGAAACACCTTTATAAAATAAGTTCTGATCAAGTCAGTATATGGTGTTTAAACCTTCAAGGGCTCCACATACATTTCCAGTTAAAACTCATCTTCCTTAGCACAGCATCTTTGCTTGGCCTTGGCCACCTTTCCAGCTTTACTTTTATTTAACTACATGTATGTTCTGTTCTGCCTCAGATGCTAAGCCTTGGTGGGTATCTCAGTATATGTCCTGTACTTAGATAGTTTGAGTTGTATTTTTCAAGATGTGTCTTTGTTTTCTTTTAGTTTTGTTTTTTTATCTTCTATGGTTTTCTTATTTTTTTTCTATGGCAGCTTCTATAGAGAGCTTCTTAAATTCAGTTGTAACTTTTACTTATATTTTATCTTTGTGGTTCTATCATTGAACTTTATTAAATTGGTTTATTACTGTTCATTTATAGGTTATTCCCTTCATTAGATCACAAGCTCTTCAGGGATGGAAACTACATCACATTCATTTTAGAATTCTCCATGGTAGGCAAAGGGCTTGACACTTAACTAGAATTTAGTAGGGGTCAGGTAAATGGATGAATGAATAAACGAGAGAATTTGACAGACTCAGGTAACCTACAGTCAATAAGAAAATAAGTAATAATAAAAATGAGCATTGAGAGTTGGAGGAAGAAATGGATGGATGTAGAAAACATAAATGGAGCTGCCAGTGTAACTAGGGACAATATTTGCTGCTGAGAACAAGCTCCTCATTGAGCTTGTCCTGTGTGATGGGGGGCATTTGAGTGCCAGAGAGACAGACAGAGAGGCTGTCTCAAGAACTACTGAGAGGGCATAGGGACAACTTGAAGTGAGACCACCCAGTGTGCAATGGGACCCCAACTGTAGCATCCCCTAAAGTGGAAACAAGTAGTTTAAGTGTCATTGCTGTTGGTGTTCAGTGACTGTGAGACCATGTAATCTTCCAGCCTACCCAGGTGTTTTGGTGTTCATTGACTGTCTTCTAACAAGATGAGGTCAAATATCTTAGAAACCAACCAAGATATTTATGGCAAATTTAAAACCATGTGGAGCTGTTCTCATTTTAAGTATTATGAAAAGAAAATGATTTGCCGATAATAAAAATAATGGGAAATTTGAGAAGAAGAGAAACTATCATATTGAAATTTTTGTAACAGATGTGTAATAGAAGGAAGAGCTAGGCATAACTTGGCTGGTATCTCAGATTACAGGAAATTTAAAAGGAAAGGCCTTTAAATAATGAAATGGTAGTGGTCTAACCACAAATTATCCTACTGAGGAAGGGACAGGAGGATGCCCAGGGGCTCTCCAGTGGAGTCAGATGGCTACAAGAAAACAAGAAGTTGAAAGGTAGTGCACAAAACAGGGACATCCTGTGAAAACACGAGCAGGTAGGGCCAAGTTACCGAATTCACTTTAACTAGGGAAAACTGCTGAAGAAAACAAATGTGAAGCTTTGGCACAACTAATTTCTAAGCCCTAGTTTTGATTAAGAATGTGTCTCAAGGAAAAAGAAGGTGAGTACTTAAGGAATACTGCATGCTATTGATGGATGGTTAAGTATAATCACGGCTGCAATATAAAAATCACTGGATTCAAATGTTGTGCTAAGCATGATGGTGTGCTTTTTGTGTGATTTTAAGCGTTCACTTTATGGATCAGAGCCTTAGCTTTCTCAACTCCAAAATACACACAACTCTGCCGGTTCAGTGGTATGCTATATCAGTTAATTGAAGGAAACTTTGTGAGATTCACCATGATGTTGGCACTCAGTTGGTCCTCAGTAAATAAACAGATTCATTGTTCCCTTGATGCCTTTTAAAATCTTGCTTCCAGATGCAATTGGATAATTATCCCAAGACATCAGAAACTTACAGAAATATATGCAAGTACATTGTTCATAATATTTGAAAATGGGAATGGTGTCAGATTATTGATGATGGTTAAATATTTAAAAAACAGTTGAAATTTTGAATTTTTTATTTGATATGCCAGCCAATTTCATGTGCAACCATGAAAAAATTCATAAATGATCTATTAGAAAGGAGATTTGTGAATACTTAGGAAAGATCCCTAGGAGTAGTACCAATTCCCCAGAAAAAAATCATGTTGGGCTGGGCTAACCTCTTTCTATTTGTTTTTGTTTGTTTTTGGTAAGCTTATTAGACTGGCAAATTAGAGTAACTCTATAGACATAGTATATCTTGATTTCAGCAGTGCAATTGATGGGCTTATCCAGTAATCTTGTGAAAAAGATGGAAATTGTGGTTTATAGTTACACAGATTTGCAATTGGTTAAAAGTGGTCCCAGAGCATTAATAAAATAATACTTAGCTTAACTTGTCAAATGATTGCCCAGGTAAGTGGCACAAAGTTCAGGAACCATAGCATTTAACAATCATCAAAGACTTAGATTAAGATATCAGAGGCATGCTAATCAATTTCACAGATCATATAAAATGTAAAGGATATATAAATGTGTTTTATACAAAGCTTATTATTTAAAAAATAAATACGTATTAAAGACAAATACACAAATCAAAGCACAAAAATACAAGACTGTGTATTTCAATGTGTAATTATTTTATTGCAGATTCAATTCATGGCCCATTCTAATAGGTATGGATTGTTGAAATCTTTCTCCTTAAGATAATTTTGATAAATTGGGTATAGCTCCTGCCAATAAGTTTTTTTTTAATTTAGACATCATTCTATATATAGCTTTTCTGTAGTTAGGTTCTTACTGTCAATTTAACTTTTGATTGGTTCAAGTATGTTTTCAGTAGGTGTTTCAACAACAGAATAAAGGCATTTTCTCTTCTAAACTCCTTCATTTTTGCAGATGTGTTTCATTTCTGGATCTTTATATATGAAGGATAACTGGCTGGATTTAAGTTTGTATCTCTACCATGTAGGACTCCTCAGGGTGTGAATGACCAACTTTATTTTTCTTCCTTTGGCTCCTTACTCTCTTCCCATTTTAAAGATTGAATTCCTGTCATTCCTTATTAGTATGCATACAAGTAGTGTATGTTTCTTTTCATTACATTTCCTTCAAATGTGGCCAATCCTCTAAATTGTCATGCTTTTATATTTTGTTGGTTTGTAGTATTTGAGGGTTTTTTTTCTTTAGTTAGAAGTACAGTTGTTTACTATCTTTGCAACTCATGTATTCTGAGGGTGGTGTTCTGGTCTCTAGCCTCTGTAACTATTAGCATTTTATTTTCACTTGCCTTCCATTTCTTTGTTCTCTTATTCTGCATTCAGAGGCAGCATTTGACATGTGTTCTTCACCTTCATACCACCTATTCTGTTTTCTCTACCGTCAATGTGAATTTCATTTGAGTAACTACAATTTTTCCCCCTGTGATTCATTTTATTAACCATTTTCCTTGACATTTCATCCTGTCGACTTTTCACTTCTGGCTTTTATCTTCTTAGGCTTTAGGTACCAGTTCCAAAAATGTTTGTAAAAACAAGTGGCACATTTGCTGTTTTACAAAATTGTAATTATTGAGTGATTATGTGACCTTTTATTCCTATTTTAGTTATTTTATTAGGAAGTTGAGTGAGTAGTGTGTGATAGTGAGAAACCATTTTAAACTGGAAGGTCTGGGATAGCTCATCTGTTGACTGATAGAATCACGACTCTAAATGATATCAACAAGATGGAACAAAGTGCTGAATTCAACAAGATGGATAAATGTAATCTGACAGGCTACCTAAAAATAATCAGCCACTTAAGTATAGGACAGGCTGGAGGATGCCTGACATGGTATATTTCCAGGCTTACACATTCAGCTCACTGCTTAGCTCACTCTCCTGCCTTTCTTGGGCAATTTAATCTATTTGGAAGGCTTCAATTACCAGCAAATACTGAAGATGTGACATCTGTGGCCCTGGTCCAGGCCAGGCACCTAAACTCAACATGTTCAATGCTGAGCTCATTAGCTTGACCCCCAAACCATTCCACCAACATTACTCGTTAGTTGAAGAGCATCACCATCTACCTGGTCATGGAGTCATCCCTAACCCAGCCTGTCCTCATTTCCCAGAGGAAATCATTTGCCACCTTTAGATTTTTCATAAATATTTCTCAAAATTTTCACTTCTTCACTGTACATTGGGAACAGGTGTTCATACACCTGGATGATTTCCTCCCTACCTTTGGTTATATTGAAATCCATCTTCTCTGCTTTTCTTTTATCCAGTACCTTCCAAGTACCTTTTGAAAAGACAAATTTGATCATGTTATTTCCCAGCACCCAAGAAAAAGTCTGCTAGTGTTGTGCCGCTGGAAGTCAAAACTCTTTCAGAAAGCACAAGAGGGAATAACCTTAGAACCCTTGCTGCCTTTGGGCCCTCACCCTTTCCCAGTCCCCCTCACACATATTATAATTGCAACAAGGTGTATCTTTCCTGTGTTTTTGCATTTTTTCCCCATCTCAGAATACTTTATTCCTCTCGTCTTCTTGGAAACCTCATAGTTTTCCATTCAAGAATCCATGTTCCATCCTCTGTGAATCTTCTGTGATCTGCCAGACTCGGTGAACAATCCCCACTTTCCTAGCACTTTTTACATGCTGCATTAATGGCTAGCTTCTGCTATTGAAACTGTGTTTTTAAATATACTATTATCCCCACACTTTTAAATGCAGGCATTTCACTGTGGGCAAACCAGTCATTTTCAGATTGCTTTCCTCCACTTCCCAGCACACATTCAATTCTTCTGTTCTCTGTGATACTTGGCCATTCCTCCAGGTCAGAGTAAAACATGCTCTTTTTCTAATTGTTTTTGAACTTTTTCAACTGAGTTGGTATTCTCTTCCTTAAAATTCCTCATCACATACTGTCTGTTCCTTGCAGATTGTACCTCATTCTCATTGCCTTATGACTTAAAATAATAATGGTTGTTTTTTAAACATATATATATATTTTTAATTTTTACCATAAAAATTAAAATACAAAAAAAAATCATCAAAAATTTCCCCCTCTGCCTCAAATACTTAATATTTTTATTTGGAGAAAATCATTATAGGTATCTGGCTCTGCATATTTATAGATGGATAGAAAGAGGCAATCTAGAAAAAAATGGAATCATATGATCAAATCTATTTTTAGTAAAATGATTATATTTATTTTTACTTTGAGGAAAAAATAAATGTAAGTAAAACTAAATGTATTGCTGAAATTTGATAGCTTTTTTTTATCATAGGAAAACATTAGTTTCTAAATTATTCTTCTGTGTTTATACAATTAAACCTGAAAAACTGAAGAAATTCATGTGCATTTTAACAACATGCTTCCATTATTTGAATCTGTACTAAGAAATTA
The DNA here is from genome assembly GCA_028646485.1 of Cryptoprocta ferox. NCBI lineage: Eukaryota > Metazoa > Chordata > Mammalia > Carnivora > Eupleridae > Cryptoprocta > Cryptoprocta ferox. The sequence goes on along the minus strand of CM053561.1, from coordinate 40,862,247 downwards.
CCATACACAGGTCACCTCCCATTTCCTAAGCATTACTTTTCATTTTTGCTAGTTACTATATTTACATTGTAAAAAATTATAACATTTGCATCTCTTTTCTGTAACCACAATAACCCAGAATTGCCAAATATTAGTTCTGTAAGAAAATTAATTCAAGGCTTGTTCAATATTTGTGTTTTTATCACAGTTCACATCTCATTAGTTGTCTTGGATTTTGCACAAAACATTTAAGTTGTGAGAAATATTTAAAAATAATAAAGCAAACCCTTATGCCCCACCACCCACATGTAACCAATGTTACTTAATCAATTTGCTTCAAATTATGCTTTTGAAATAAAATCTTCTAGAATTGAACACACATTCAAACTTGTCCTGTTTTATTTTTTTTTTCTATTCTATCCAGAGGCATTTATGGACATAAATTCAGTGTCTGCCAAGTTCACACATAACTGTATATATAAAATGGTACCATATATAATATGCATCTGTAAAAAATTTTTAATATATTTATATTTTTAGTATCTTAATATATTTAATATCTATATCTTTAATATATTCAGCATATTTGAAATATGTAGATATATGTAATATATAATCTGAAAATTTAATATATAAGTATATAATATATTTATGTTTATATTACCTGTCTCCCTATTCACATTTGGATTGTTTCCAATATTTTGCCAGAATTGACAGCACTGCGGAATGCATTTTTGTATTTGTCCTGTGAACAAACACATGAATGCTATTTCTTGAGATACATACCTTGAAATAGAATTGCTGGCTCATTGATATAGTCCTGTTTAATTTTATTAGATATTGCCAAATTGCTCTCTAATGAGGTTTTGGAAATTTATATTCTTAATAGCTGTGTAACAGAGTACCCTTTGTTTATCAACCTTGTGAATATTTGATGATTTCACACTTTTCACTTTTGAAAATCTGATAGGTGTGACAAGATATTTTATGACTATATTAATTTGTTCCTGGTTATAAGTGAGGCTAAGTATTTTTTCATGAGTTTATTTTCACTTAGGCTTATCCTTCTGCACATCTCTTATTTATATCTTTTGCTTTTGTTCAACTGGATTATTTGTTTTAATCTTATTAATCATACATGTATCTATCGCATGTGCACAAATCTTTTCTTCCTGTCTGTGGCTTATATTTTATTTTACTTAGAGTGTCTTGTACTGTGAAGAAGATTTATTATTAATACAGTCAACTTTATCATTTATTCCCATTAAGGTTTTTTCTATTTGTGTGTTATTTAACAAATATCATCCCTAACTCCAGGTCACATGATTTGTTTTAAAAACTGTATGCTATTGATTTTTCACATAAATGTTTTTTATCTATGTTGAATTTATTTTGGAGACTATCATTTAAGTCATATGAATAAATAATTTTTATACACCGTTTATTGAAGACTTAAAGTTTCCCCCTTAAGTAAATCTTTTTTTAGAATAATTTATATTTATGTAAAAATTGGATAACTAGTACAGAGAATTTTTGTGTACTCTTTACCTAGTTTCCCCAATTGTTAACGTCTTACATTATGATGGTATCTTGTCACAACTAAAATCCTACATTAGTATATTACTATTAGCTAAACACCACAGAGTATTTGGATTTCACCAGTTTGCCCCAGTGTCTTTCTTCCATTCCAGGATCCCATTCAGGATACCACATTACATATAGTTATCATGTCCCCTTTGTCCTTCTGGTCTATTACAGTCTTTCAGACTTTGTTTCTCATGACCTTGGCATTTTTGAGGAGTGTTGGTCAGATATTTTGTAGAATGTTCCTCAGGGGTTTCCCTGATTTCTTTTTTCCATGGGCTTTTGGAAGAATGCCTCTCTCATCACATCATGTCAGGTTTACATTCTATAGATGCTACTTATTACTGGTTCTGTTAGTTTTGTTCACCTGGCCAAAGTAGGGTTCTCCAGGTTTCTTCAATGTGGAGTTACTTTTCCTTCTTTTCCATATTCTGCCTTTGTTTTAGAAGCAAGTCATTAAGCACAGCCTGCACTCAGATATGAAGGGATATTAATTTCCACTTTCCGGAGGAGGGAGTAGCTATATAAGTTATTTGGAATTCCTTAAGGGAGAAGTATTCCTCTTCTCCACATTTATTTATTTATTCAATTATTAATTTGTGTTATTATGGACTCATGAATATTTTATCCTTCAAGTTATAATCTAGTACTACTGTATCTATTTTGTTACTCAAATTATTTCAGCTTTGGCCATTGGGAGCTCTTTTGGGTGGGCTCCTGTGTCCCTTTGGCACACCACCATTCTTGTAATCTCAGAGCACTTTTTTGTTTTCTGACATTACAGAGGTTCTCCACAATCATCTTGTGTATTCCATGCCCCAGTCCAAGAATCAGACATTCTCCAAGGACCTTTATTTAAGGATGAATTAGAATCTAAGATATGGGCTCGATGTGTGCTCATTGCTACTGAGGTGCTTCTACACCCTCTTAGAGGTTAGAGTTAGGAAGTATCTGTATGTGTATAACTCATGTATCTGTAGTCGTTTCTTTATCTGTTCATCTGGACCTTGGCTAAGCTAAACATGAATTCATATTATTGTCCCTGACTCTAATCTGGTACCACATGTTTCATTCTGGTTTCCTCCCTTTGCTTCTCTGTAATTTCTCCCTCGAACCGTCAGAAACACCCATCCAACTATCCACAATTCATTTACTTATTTGTTGAACTCCAGTGTATATGCACACCAGTTTCGGAATTATTAACCCATACTCTCATGAGAGACAAATTTACCAACCAGAACACCATGTTTTGGACACTTCCTTTTGTCTTGAGCCTTACACTTAACAGTAAAACACCATTTTCCATAGTTGCTTGGGTTAGCTTATTCTTCTCCCAGCCTTTTAGAGGTTATGTCACACATTTGTATTACAGTTAGATTTCTACATTGCAATTCTATTCCATTCTGGATTCCCGCCAAAATCCTGGTCAATTTTTAAAAATTTGTATGCATTAATGTTCACTTTTTGAGCTATAAAATTTTGAGGGTTTTGACCAGCACCACTAGTTTCCAGTGCCTGCTCTATTCACATAGGAAGTCTTTGTATGTCCCAGAGACAATCACTGGGCTTTCTTTTTTCTCCCTGTGATCTATTTGTCTATCCCTATGCACTGTAATACTTTTGTAATTGCCACACTCATCTTGGTTTTTCTTTTCCAGAACTGCCTTCATTATTCTTTCATATACATTTTATTTTATTTTTTTATGTTTTAACATTTTATTAATTAAAATTAAATAAAATAAAAAATGCAGTCTGTCAGTTACACTAACAACATTTTAAGTCCTCAGTAACCCCAAGCGGTTAGGGATAAGAATTAGTGCACCTTTATACCTTTGAGAGAGTTCCCATTTTTTGACTCATATACATTTTAAAATCAGCTTCTTAGATTTCACAAAACAAAAGATACACATATTTGCAGGTAAATTTTGAGATAATTGGTCTCATTATGACATCAGTCATTCTACTCATGAACATAGTATACCTGTCTTTCCATTTTTTGTTTATTGTATTTTTCTTCAGTATTGAATGTTCCAACCCATGTAATGGCAATCTCTCCATTTATTTGTTTTTTTTCCTCAGTTTAATTTCTCTCAATAATGATTTTGCCATAAAGACAGACAACTTTTGTTAGATTTATTACTTGGTACCTGAAATTTTCGTGGCATTTTAAATGATATCTTATAATTTTTAAATTTATTTTGAATATGTTTCTGTAATATAGAAAAATAATTTATTTGGATAGTGATTTTAAATCTAGTTACTTTTCAGGACAGTCTTACTAATGCTAACAACTTAACTCTAGATTTTCTTGGGATTTCTATGTACCTAATCATGTTACTTGTGAGAAATCAGGATTTTTGTTTATTTTTTCCATTTCTTAGAGTTTTACTCCCTCTTCCCCTTTAAGGAACTAAATAGGACTTCCAGCATAATGTTGAATAAAAGCAGTATTAGTGGATGCTATGGGCTGAATTGTGTCTCCCCGAGATTCACATGCTGAAGATCCCTAAGCTCCAATGTGACTATATATGGAGATAGGGTTTCTAGGAGGTAATTAAGGTTCAATAAGGTCATAAAGATAGGGCTCTAATCTGATAGTTGTGTGGCCTTATAATATAGAAGAGGAAGAGAGATCTCTCTCTTTCTCTGTCTCTGACACGTGAGGACACAGTGAGAAGGTGGCCATCTGCAAGCCAGAAGACAGCCCTCAGAAGAACCTGACCATGGTGACACCCTGATCTTGGACTTCCAGCCTCCAGAACTGTGAGAAAATAAATTTCTGTTTTTTAAGCCATTTGGTCTGGTACTTTATTATGGTAGTCTGAGCTAATACAGTTGTTGGTACTGAGAAGTGGGGTGCTACTATAATAAATACCTAAACATGTGGAAGCAGCTTTGGAACTAGGTAGTAGTTAGAGGTTGGAAGAATTTTAGGTGTATACTTGAAATATGGATGTTAAGGACAATTCTGGTGAGGTGTCAGATGAAAATAAGGAACATGTTATTGGAAGCTGAAGGAAAGGCAGTTATAAAATGACAAAGAACTTGGCTCAACTGTGTTATGGTGTTTTGTGGAAGCTAAAACTTGTCAGCAATGAAATGAGATATTTAGTTGAGATTTCTAACCAAAGTGTTGAAGGAGCATCTTGGTGCCTCCTGATGGGTGATGGTAAGACATGAAAGGAGAGATGAATTGAAGAAGAAATTGTTAATCAAAGAGGAATAAGAACTCACAGGTTTGGGAAATTATCAGCCTATCCATATTGCCAAATATGAGAAAGCTTATTCTAAATAGAACACTAAGGTTGTGGATGAACAACCATTTAATAAAAAGATCAGGAGTGTGACTCATGGATTTAATCAGCCATCTCAGCAGAAGCCAGGAATAGAGTGGGAATATACCAGCAAAAACATTTCCAGTTTGAACTAAAAGGGACAGAGAACATGAGGTGGAATGAAGGAAGTCATCTTGGACTTCTTGGATCCAACAAGATTAAACCATAGAGCCATTTGGCTGTGAATGTGCACTGTCCTTCAAGGAAAGAAAAATGAACCTGAAGGTTATTTAGAAATCATCAGGACTGCCATTTCTATTCCAGACCCAGGTGGGAAAGATGTTTCCTACCTGGTTTCAAAAAGTGGGGCTCATCTCTCTGGTTTCAGAGGGCTAAGATGACCCTGCCCAGTGCTTTGAGGGCAGGGGTACTGTACCCAAAGAACCTCAGGGGCAGGCCACTCATGACCAAAGGGGAGGACTGGCCCTGCAGAGCTGCTGACAGGCAAAGTAACCAGAGGATAGTTCTTCAGCCTTAAGATCTAATGTAATATACCTTGCTAGGTGTGGGACTTGCTTGCGACCCATCATCAATCCATTCATTCGTTCATTCATTCGTTCGTTCCTTCCTTCCTTCCTTCCAATTTTTTCCTTTAGAATGGGTATGCCTATTCTATGCCTGGTAGACCATTGTGTTTTGGAAGCACATGGTTTCATAGGTTCAGAGTGAGAGGAATTTGATCTCGGGATGAATCATACTTCAAGTCTCACCCATATCTGATTTAGACAATATTTAGATGAAATTTTGAACTTTAGATTTTAGAATTAATCCTGAAATGAGTTAAGACTTTTGGGACTGTGGGGATGGAATACTGTGTTTGGAATGTAAAAAGGACATTAATTTTGGCAGGCCAGGGATAGAATTGTGTCCCCTCAGAACCCCTACCATGATCTCAGACCTCCAAACTCCAGGTCTGTGAGATAATACATTTATGATGTTTAAATCAGCCAACCTATGGTGTTTTGTCATGGCAGCACCAGCTGACTAATAGAGTGGGCCTATTCATCTTGTTTCTTGTCTCAGAGGGAAACCTTTCAGTATTTTGCCATTTAGAATGATGTGTGTTATGTTTTATAGATAAACATTAAGAATTTCCTTCATTCCTATGAAGCTAAGAGGTTTTGTTTTGTTTTGTTTTTCTTAAGATGAATAGATATTGCATTTTATTAAATTCTTTCTCTATCTCTGTGAAGATGATCAGAGATTTTTCTTTTTCTGCTTTAATATATTAATACAGTAAATTACATTGATATTTCTAAAGCTGTACCAACTTTGTATTTCTGAAAGAAACCCAATTAAGTTATAATGTTTATCTTTAAAATATATATTACTGTGTTTATTATCCTAATATTTTGTTTAGGATGTTTACATCTATATTTATGTTTGACCTATAATTTTTCATTCCTTTACTATCTTTGTCAGATTTTATTATCAAAGTTATGATAGTTTCATAAATTGTGTTGGAATATGTGTGTCTGTCAGGTTAGTCTGGGCTATACTGTGTTAATAATCAAATGCCAGAATGTCTTAATACAATTCGTTCTGGCTTCCGTTAGAGTCTAGTATAGTTCGGGCGACTCCCCATTGGCATGGGGATGACTAAGAGATCCATAATATGTATATATTGTAAGACTCTTATATATGTGGTTTCTGAGAATTATATAGCATTCTGCCCATATGCCATTAATTTGGATCTAATCAGATGACCCCAACCTAACTGCCAGGAAGGGTGCAGGAAGTAGCGTTTCCTTGTGTCCAGTAAGAGGAAATAGTTTTAATAAGTATTGAGCCACTGTTTATCACAGGAGGAAACCTTCATTGGCTATTATGTGCAGGAGGAACTATTTAGTTCTTAAATATTTGGTAGAACACTACAGTGAAGCTGTCTGGGCCAAGATTTTTCAATGAAAGAAGGCTTCAAAATATGGATTTAGTTTCTTTAATGCTTGTAGGACTATTCAAGTTTTCTTTTTTCATGTCAGACTTTACTAGAGGCAGTTTCTAGATTTTACTCTGAAGCATTTTCTAACATTCGTTCATGTACAGTGGCCATGGAAAGCTATATCCCTGAAGATTATATGGCAAGTTTCTTCTCTAATGAGGAAAGGAGGAAATAAGTATACCTTAGAGTTGACTTCATGACCTTTGCATGGTCCATAGCACCTCTTCTTAGCTCTCCAGTCCTCAGGACTTAATATGCCCCATGTGAAGTCATTACTAAGGGCTCTTAAACAATATTGTGAAGATCCATTCATATTCTTTGTCAGATCATAACTTTAAAAAATTCCTCTCTTAAGGTTTAGAGATTCTCTCTCCAATGGGATTTGTATATTGCCATTGACAGAGACTCAGTTTTCACCCTGCTTTAACACTCACACTTCCCTCAAAACATGTGGCAGGAGATTACTTTCACCTCTGTCCAGTGAAATTTTGCTTTTCTATTTTTTCTGCATATCTACAACAACCTCTAGAACTTTTTGTAAAGTGAGGTCTCTCTTGTTGAGTAGATTTCAGTTAGAGATAGGAGGAATATCTGTTGGAATTGTTGTTTATCTGGGAGTGGTGATGAGCTGGTGTGTGAGAGCTACTAGCCCAACTTGTTGCCATGGGAACCGAGTGCCACTTAGGTACTGATTGTAGAAAGAAGTTGCTTTACCAAACTGGCTGAGGCAAACTGAGAAACAAAGTAGAATTGAATCATGAGGAAAAATGAAGGATGTTCTTCATATCCTTGGAAATTGGGAAATTTCTGAAGGGCTATCTAGCCATGAACCATCTTCCTTGGGGGATATCAGAAGGAGGCTTTTCCTGTGCCTTTGAAGAGAATTCTCATAACAGGCAGTCTTGTGGTTCTTTCCAAGCACCTGTATTCCATGAGCATGGCCATACCGCAGACACAAGGACTAATACAGCCTGGTATATGGATTGCTGAGGCCATGCAGCCTGTTTGCTAGGAGGGCTCAGCCTCTGTTGGCAAGGATGCCTCAGGTCTCAGTCTCCTATTCACACTCCACTGGGTACCATAGTTATTGTTTCTTTTTCCATCTGGCAAAGAAGTCTGTGTTTTTAGGAAGTGGAGGGAGTGGCAAATGGAATTAACTTTTTTTGTGTGAGCCACAACAATGTTGTCTTGGAGCTGGCTAGCAATGGTTCTTTGCCATCATGTTGCTTGCTTAAAATTGGACATGGTAGGAGCATCTATCTATATCATAGAAACTGGTGAATGCTACAATTCAGGGCTTCTTATTTATTAACTAACTAACTGATTTACTTTGATTTTTACTAATTTACCTTTAAGTTTACTTTTACTAATGTACTTTTGAGAGTCTGTTGTTGAAAATGACCCCATCAACCATAGAATATAATTGCTGCACACCCACTATGCACTAGACTCTCTAGTAAATGTCTTATAAACATAATCTCATATTATCATCCTAACTCTCTGGGAGGAGTGTACCATATTTTCCCCATTTTGCTGAAGAGGAAAACAGAGGATCTAGGAAATTGAGAGACTTGCTCACTGCTACCTGACAGCCCATGGAAGTGCTGGTCCTGGGATTCATCCTATACTCTTGTTTGGGATCCTTGTCTCTTGCTACAGAGAGGGCTGCTGGTTCTGAGAGGGCAAGTCTGTCGTTCTAGCCATCATCATCCAGCACCTGTTTCTCTCTGCTGCTTCCCCACCTAAAGTAAACTTAAGACCATGATGAGAAAGAGAATGGGATGCTCTCTCCACGTTTGCAAGTACATGACTCATCCAGGGATTTCACTGAAAGCATGAATTGCCCAAGGTACCCCAATATTCATTCACCTCTGGTTGAGCATCAGCTCTGTGTAAACACTGTGCTGAGCATGTGTGAGAACAGTGGAGCAACTACTGTCATCCTTGGAAAGGACCCTCCATCAGGGAGATTGTTGTTTGATATGGGAAGTAGGAGAGAAGCAGAAATGCCAGCAGAACAACCCAGAATGATGTGTCAGATGCATAGGTCAAAGGCAGTATGGAGGAAATAATTATTCTCAGTGGAGGTAGCAGGATGGGAGCTGGGCCATGAAGGAGATGTAAGATCTAGAAAGTTATGGTGAGTGGCAGGGCATTGCAGGTAGAGAAAATGCATGTTGGGTAAAAGCAGAGGTGAGAATCCACAGTGTATTCTGGGGAAGCATCATGTTGTACTGAAAGGAGAAAAGATGTGGAGACTATCAGACAAAGGTCTGAGTCGCTGCCCTAGGAATTAATAAACCCTGTAAAACTAAACTTTTCTTACCGTATTTTTCATTTTTCTTTTTCCAGAGATAAATGAAAATGCTGATATCTGATTTATGAGGGTTGTTTGGATTGGGAAAAAAGCTAATGCATTTAAAAGTGTTGGATGTCGTGCTGGACCCCCAAGGAAGTGCCCAGAGAATCCATTCAGTGCTCCTTTTCTCTCTCCCTGGGTTCAGATTAGGTAGAGGATAGGGCTTATAAGGGAGCTGGGGGAATAAATTTGAAATGGGGTTGGGCCAGGTCCCTGGACAAAGAGCCTTGCATATGAGGCCAAGGATTTCTACACTTAACGAGTAAGTAAATAAGGGTTTCAATCAGGAGTCAGTCATGATCACAGTGGCACATCTGGGAGATGAGTTTGTGTGAATATGCTGCAGCAAGAAGCTGTGAGCTGGTCTAACCCCTCTAGGCTCACTTATCTTCACATGTACCCTTTATTATTATTGAGAGATCCAAAACCTCCCTGGAATGGCCCAAGAAAAAGTCTTGGGCATAGCAAGGAAAAACAGATCAGTGGTGTAGGCTACACATGTAGTCTTATGTGGTCAAGGTTACGATGGATGTGGTAGAGGTCAAGCTCCCCTCCCAGTGCCACATGACACCTGTAACCACCCACATGGACCCACTCCACTTCCCTAGGCCTTCATAGTCATTACCTGCTCATCACTCTCATGCTATTCCTACACGTGGTTAGGGCTGCCTCAGTGGTGAGAATTGGATGAATTAACATCACCGCAGGGACTCTTGCAGGTCATTTGCCATTGGGTCCTAAAGTTAGTTTAGAGACACTTTTTGCCTTTGTTAAAACACTACTGTTTTTGTTTCTTTTTAGTAGCTGGGTAGCATTTGCTCTAGAAACATTTTAGTCTCATATACTTCTCTACCCTTACCAGTAAAACAATTTTGCCTAGCAGACCAGGAGGTCCCTCGCTCTGTATCCCATGCTCTTCACCCTTCTTTCTCTCCCTGGAAGGCCCTGCTCTCTTGCTTCTCCAGGGCGCTGATATCTGATATCAGTTCAGTTGTTACCTTCTCTAAGAGGCCTTCCCAGATCCCTCTAGGATGGGTTGAGGAACAGCTAGAAATGTGCACCTGTTCATCTGGGAGAAGTAAGAACTGCTAAACCCAGAGTCTTCAGAGTCTTTTGGTAAGACATCCACGCATCATTATGAAAGTTAATGGATTTCCAGTGGTGATACTATAGAATGTAAAGCAGTAGGGCTTGAATAGGACCTTGGGCAGCAGTAACATGTAAGGTATGGCTGAGGAACAGGTGGGAAGTCTGTGGTTAGGGAGGTGGGGAAGAGGCCTAGGGAGCTAGATTGCTATGGCATTTTAGGGAGCAGGCTTCGTGGGGATGCAGTAGGGGTAGGGGAGGCATTTGGTCTGGCATTGATATCAGTTTCCCGTTGGGGGTATGCAGCTATGCTTCTCACCACCATGAGAACCACTGCCACGATAGCCAGGCCTTGCTGCTAACAGGAGGATATTCTATCCCTGGATGTGATGGGGCATGAGAAACTAGAAAGAGCACTGGATTAAATGACATATGAAGTCATCAGCATTCTTTGAGAGCCTGTTTTCTCTTATGGCAGGTGTAGATTACCTATAATGAGGCATGTTAAGCAGCAGCGTGGGACTTGGCTGAGTGTAGCTCGTTCTCCTTTATCCATTGAGAGAGAAATTTAGTTGCATGCTAAGGGTGTAATTTAAATTTCAAGGAGTATAAACCAAAGTTGAAGAAGTGAGGATATATCATTATTGAGACCTTAAGTGGTGAGAGGCAGGGGAAAGGAGGCAGTAGCTTGCAGAGGTGGTGGCGGTGGGGTCGGAGGTGGGGGAAGGAGCTGTCCAGGGAGATTTGAGTGTTGTTGTTATGGTTTTTGGAGGAGGCAGACCTGATCATGCTTTTAGATTGAGAGGAACCAGAGGTAAGAGAAAGATGGGATGATCAAGGGGCAAAGTCTCTAAGACTAGATAAAATGAGATTAACAGTGAGATTCAGGTTGAGAAGGGAACCAGAGAATAGAGGTACAAAGTCCACCTGAAGAGATGAGTCCTCTCCACAGGCCACCAGATGCAGAAGAAGCCAGGCATTAAGCCTGTCTTTGGGTATCGATCCTTCTAGAAGTCCACATTTAGTGTTCATGCTCCTAGGGCTGAGAAAGGGCAGAAGGGAAGCCTGAGGTCATAATTGTCTTTGAACATGTTTGAAGAAGACTGGAAGAGAAGTCAAATGAGTGTGTTATGTCTAGCCATTTTTATCTTTTCCTTTAGGGTGTCAACAAGAAAAGCCCCTTCTCTGATGAATCATTCCAGTGGAGGTTTCTTATTAGGGTATATTGACCAGCGAGAAGGTGGTCATTCCTCTTGACACTCAGCAGGGCCTTGAGCCTCATGCCCCACTGAGACCTTAGTTGAAAGACTAATTAGAAATGACTCCATTCTTGCAAGGAAGCCTATCCCAGGCATTGCCTTAGCCCTGGCCAACTTTAAGTTTGGATGCAGGAGGGGGATAGGGAGTGATGGAGAAATGGGATTCTTGGCCTTTGAAGTGTCTTGTTACTGAAGAATGAGAAACAGCATCCTGCCTTCACATGTCCTAGTTAAATCCCTTCCAAAGATTCCAGTGTTGTTTTTGGTTTAGTTTTTAGTTTTTGGTTTTTGGGTTTTGGGTTTTGGGGGGGGGTTGTTTGTTTGCTTTTTGTTTTCTGTTTTTTGGTGTCTGAGGGGTCCTGGAACCATCACCCCCTGAAACATCTTGGTTTTTGTGTCTCAATATGCAGCTCTATCAACTCACTTCTCTAAATCTCACCAGTCTATAAAGTTCATCATGCCTTTACCCCATCACTGTTGATGTTGTTCCTATTTTCTGGTATGTTCTTTGTAGCATATTTACCTAATATTCTACTTTTTATTCACAGCTCAGCTCATAAGCACTACTTCTTATGGGAGATTCAGGGTCAAGACTCCAGTCAGACCCAAGACTCCATTCTCTCCAGAGAAGTTCACATCCAACTAGCATTCCAGAAAATAATTGAGTGTAGATATATGGTGGGTGAAAATCACCTTGACTGATAAGAGGCTTGTCTTCTTGGCTTTGTTTCCTTGGGCATTTAGAAATATGAATCCCTTCTCTATAAGAGTGAAAGGTTAATAAAGACAACTATGTGAATGCATTTAGCACATAGTAGGTCCTCCATTAGGATTAGTGCTTCTCTGTTCTTTCCTTTTTCTTCAATTCCCATTTCTTGACACATCCAGGAACTCATTGACCTCTAGCCTCACTCTTCCCCCAACTCCCAAATCACGAGGGTGACCCAGGCTGCACCTTCTTCCTTCTGCTTGCTGACTACTTGGTACTGTGTACGCTTACCAATGGGGCACTTGGTCTACAGCCATCACCCCTGCCCTAGTCCCACTTTATCTCTTGCCCTATTGAATGCTTTGGCTCATGAAATTTTGCTTTAGAAATAGATTCCAGGCTTAACACTGAAGTGACCCTGGCTGTTTGGGAGGTCAGGAATCTCTGCTCAGAGATTACCAGAGGAGACCTGTCACCCAGCCCTAAATCATCAGGACAGCTTAGCATATGCTAACATAGGGGCTAAATAATTGGTTTTTCAACTTGTTTGTAAATGGTATCCACTGTGGAGCCAGGTTTTCTCCTAGGTCTTATTTATTTTATCTTTTCCCAAAACAGAAAAATGATGGTTCTGATAACTCTGCTGCCACTAACTAATGGCAAATTCAGTGACTAATTGTGCTAGAATCTGGTGAGCAAGTGAAATTAATTGTCCTTGTAGATCCTGGGTCCTGAGGACTTGGAAGGGAACAGAGACATCAGCATGTAAACAGCTAACCATATGAATTTGGAGTTTTATCAATTAAGTCAAACCTGTAGGATTTGATGGGTGCTTATGACATTGCTCAGTTCTGTGTGTTATAACTTGGAAATATATGCCTTTCTAGCTTCCAGCTGCCATCCTGGGGCTGGGAGAAGCTCATTGGAGCCTACATCTCCATTACGGTGTGTCCAACTTCATTTCTCCAGGTCTCTTGCCTCTCACTGAGACCCAAACAAGTGGAGCCTGAGCCCAGGATTCTTGCCCAAATGGTTTAGGAGGGTGTGTGTGTGTGTGTGAAGGTAGAGTCTCAAGAGAAGCAGAATTAGGGAAATAGGATAAGGCAGGGAAACCTTGCTGAGCAAGAATGTGATATAAACTGGAAACTAGCTCCAGATTGATCCCATAAGAGCTCTGGTGTGAGGGTAGCCCTATGGAGCACAGAGTTGGTCCTACTATCAGGCAAAGGCAACTGCCTTTACAGTTCCAGATCATTCAGATGTTGGCTATGGGCTGCCCTCTGCAGAAGAGATGGGAGAGCGGTCACATCTAGGGGAGGCAGCAACCCTCTGTGGAGGGCAGTGCTCCAGGAGGGATGGATCCATCCTTGCAAAAAGGGATCCAGGCATGGCACAAGCAGTGTCATCTGTAGATCTGACTGTTCTTCATTCTATGAGGGGACTCAGAATATACCCATGTTCTTTGCTGCCATGAAAATCCTCCCATTGCAGCTGTTTCCTGTGGTGCTGCACAGCCTTCTTAGTAAAAACCACCTGGCCACAAGTAGTGAAAGAAGCAGAACTTGACAACTGCCCTTTGACCAAGCCCTAGGGCCTTATCTTGGACTTTCAGTTCCCCATCATGGCTTCCCCTGCAGGTCCCAGCCCTCACCGGGTGCCTGGAACTCTCACAGTGCCTCCCTGTGGCCCCCTGACATTGAGTCCACGCCTGGCCTCTGACTTTGCCCTCATGGGTCAAGAACCAAGCCTGCCTTGCTCTTTCACACACACCTCCAGCAGACACCTCCAATTTTGTCTATACTGGTTAATGTCACACTAGGCTCTGCAGCATTATTATACAGGGGCCCTGCTGCATGGTGAAGGGACTTCATTCCTCTAATCCCTCAAGTTTGAATGCTGACTTCATTGTGTTTATGATCTCCCTCTGTTTGGGAGAGATAAAGATGGAAAGAGAGGTAGGTGTTCCTTCTCTACCACATAAACGCATTGTAATTAACTTGCTTTGTCTTTCTCTCAGACATCTCCCTTAAGGATCTTGAGCCACAGTCTACAAGACTGGATCAGGCAACCCCTCAAGTGACATGCTTACAATGTCATTCCTCAAAGCAGCCTTCTCTCCAACAGGCATGCCAATCTCCTCCTGGAGTAATTTGCCCCAGGTCCAGTTCTTTACTATCCCCTAAACTGGGAGAAACTGGGTGAAGGGGAGGGTACTTACATGCTAGACTGTCCATGCAGGGTCAGTTGCCAGCCCTTTTGTATCTCATCACTCCCTCCCAGCCACGTCTCTTATGTGTGAGCCACCTCAGGGTAGCCTCCTTCTGGATACTCTAATAGTGTGAATAATTTCTGGAAACTTTCCCTGAGATAGGTTTCTCTTTTTTTCTGGGCAATTTTCCTAAGAGGCAATGGCACAAACCAGCAGCATTGAGCCTGATGGACGGTCTCTTATCTCCTCCAAAACAGCTGTAAAGCCATTGATAGAACATTGAACGTGAACCCACAAATGAGCTCTAAAAAATAATTTTCAATAAACTCCAATGGAATATATCAGCAGTTAAGGCAGAATGATTCTCTCCATTCCTTACTTCCATACCCAGGATTTGTCCTACATATATCTCCTCCTGGGATAAAAGACCCAGTGTGCATTTGGTTATTATTTGCATTAATAATGAATGAGCATCATATGACACTGGGTGTGTCAATGGCAGGAAATCTATTAGTCTCTGCTGTGGTGATTCATGTATCACCTAAAAAAAAAACTACAGTGTCAGCTCTTAACTTTCCTTGTGTTAACTGGTGTGACCAAAAGGATGGGTGATAGGGTTCCACAAAATACTAGCTCTGTGGTCCAGAATAACCCGTCATCTCTCAGAACCTTCATTTTCTCATCTTTCAAATGGGAATAATTAATTGCAGCTGATCTCATAGGATAGTCCTCTTGATCAATCAATGTATTCAATGTAATGTGCTGATTCTTGGAGTATTGTAAAATGTCACGTGAGATATAACTTAAAAGCCTTTATAATTTATCAGTCTTCAAAAAAGGATTTTTATAATTTGTATTTCCAGAGCTTTGAGTTGTGCAGCAGGATATGTTAAAGGTGTTTTCCAAGTGGAGAAAGATGCAGACTTTTCCCTCTAGGTAGTATAAGGGGAGAACACACCAATGCACAGCTTTTTAACTAAAGAGCAAGTCATGGCATATGGGCCAGAGAAGTTACCCAGAGAGAAGGGTGAGCTCACACATTCAGTATGAAAAAGTGGATGGAAAGGAGCAGGAAGAAGTCACCTCTGAAATGGAACAGGTATGGCAAGTAGAACACACAGAGACACAGGAAAGTGGAGTCAAAAAATGACATATTGGATAAAGGGCCAGTATCCAAAATCTACAAGGAACTCACCAAACTCCACACCTGAAAAAACGAATAATCCAGTGAAGAAATGGGCAGAATACATGAATAGACACTTCTCCAAAGAGGACATCCAGATGGCCAACAGGCACATGAAACGATGCTCAGCGTCACTTATCATCAGGGAAATACAAATCAAAACCACACTGAGATACCACCTCACGCCAGTCAGAGTGGCTAAAATGAACAAATCAAGAGACTATAGATCCTGGTGAGGATGTGGAGAAATGGGCACCCTCCTACACTGTTGGTGGGAATGTAAACTGGTACAGCCACTCTGGAAAACAGTGTGGAGGTTCCTCAAAAAACTATCAGTAGAACTCCCCTATGACCCAGCAATAGCACTGCTGGGGATTTACCCAAGGGATATGGAAATGCTGATGCATAGGGGCACATGTACCCCAATGTTCGTAGCGGCACTTTCAACCGAAGCCAAATCATGGAAAGAGCCTAAATGTCCATCAACGGATGAATGGATCAAGAAGATGTGGTTTATCTATACAAAGGAATACTACATGGCAATAAGAAAGAATGAAATCTGGCCATTCATAGCAAAGTGGATGGACCTCGAGGGTGTCATGCTAAGCGAAATAAGTCAGGTGGAGAAGGACAGATACCATATGTTTTCACTCATAGGTCTAACAGGAGAATCCTAACAGAGGACCATGGGGAGGGGAAGGAGGGAAAAGAGTTAGAGAGAGGGAGGGAGACAAAGCATGAGAGACTCTTGAATACTGAAAACAAACTGAGGGTGGAAGGGGGAGGGAGAAAGGGGAAGGGGGGTGATGGTCATGGAAGAGGACACTTGTGGGGAAGAGCACCGGGTGTTATATGGTAACTAACTTGACAATAAACTATAAATTAAAAAAAAAAAGAAACACAGGGTAGCCACACACAAAGGAAAGCAACTGGACACCTATGTAACACCACACACAAATACAGAGTCAAAACGTATTTATTAAAGACTTAAAAAAATTTTTAATGTAAGCCAGATTAGAACATTGGATCTTCCCAACAGGTGCCATGATTGTGAAAAGAGGTGATGTCTATAAAGTGCTCTTCACAGTGCCTGGTACATGGGTGGTCCTCAGTAAATAGGAGACCCTCCCCACTATACTCTCCCTCTACCCACCCCCTGCCCCACCTGAGGTGGACTTAGTGGACCCAGAAGAGAAGAGAATGTTCTGAATTTGGGTTATGGCCATGAAATAGCCACAGACCATGGAAGTTGAGTCAAGCTTGGTTAACACCTCATGCTTGTTCAGGCTTGGACCCGGGAATCCAGTAATTAGCCCTGTGTTATCCTATGGGAATCAAGAGGATCCCTAACTTGGATAATAGTTTCCAAACACCTGACTTTGCAGGTGCAAATCCACAGTGGCTGCCAATCTGGATCACTTCTTTTCCCTCTGGCCTCCTGAGATCTGGATCCCTTAGACCAAGTCCACTGTCATGACTTGGTTTCTGGACTCACAGGGAGGATCATGAGCTGTTGAGAACACAGTAACCAATGTGACTCTCTGATGTACCACACTGAGTGTGAATACTGGTGGCTTTCCTTTTAGGAGACTTCTCTTACTACATTGCTAAAGCATGGGATAAAGTCTACTTTTGAGCTGCAGTGGGTTCTGTAGCAGCCCCTCAGTCTCCTGAATAGGGGCAGAGAGTGCTGGCATCCCTACCAGCTGTGTGTCCTTGGAAAAGTGACTGTCCTTTTATAATATTCCTGAAGTGTCCTCCCATACTCTAAGAGTTTGTGATCTTATCAACAACTTAGCTCTAACTTGTATCTTACAAAATAGTTTCTGTAGAACATCTCAGAGTTGGCTTCTCTTGGCTCAGCACACTAAGAAAACCAGGACTTAGTCTCGGGTCAAGAATAGACACATTTTCTTCCCTCTGCTGCAGAGCTCCACATCAAGAGGACACACATTAGCTCATACACATTCACTCAGAGGTGGACACACAGGCACACAATGTCATAACCACACACTCTGTTGCTCATACACAGAACTTAATCTCTGTGCATTGCCCTCTTTTATTCCTCTCTCTGCTCTTGGCTGCAAAGGGCAGGGCTGGAGCTGAATTTGTCTGTTTAGGATTTCTCTTGGAACCTCTGCATCAGAGCATTGCCTGTATCTGACAGACTGTGGAATGCATGTGTGTGCCTGATGCCCTCACATGGCTAGTGTGCCTTATATCATTAATAATGATGGTCAAAATACACAGCAGGTTAGTACAGGCTTTTCCTCTGAGCCTGGGGAGAACTCAGCTGCCAAAATGTGTGTGATCTCTGCAGGGCTGGGCTTTGCCTGGGCATTGTGGGTCCTCTTCCATTGCAGACACTGGCTCAGCCTGAGTTGATAAAGAGGTGAGGAAGGAGAAGGTTTCATTTCTTGCAGGGGAGGGAAGCGAAGTCATGCAACAGGGCCAGAAGCAAAGTGTTCCTGAACCATTGCAGGGTTTACGTAATGAGGTGTACTGCAATGGGGTAGGCTGAACTCATCTACTTATCCACTGACAATTCTATTGATTACCTACTGTGTGCCAGGCAGTTTTAGAGATGCAATGGGGAAGAAGCCAAAACTGTCAAATATTTTCATGGAGCGTAAAGCATGGAAGCATGACTATGAGGTTGCCTGATCATACATCCTGGACCCAGTGTTTAATGGAGGCATGACTTTGGGCAACTTAACCTTCTGTGACCCAGATTCCTCTTTTGTAAATTGGGAAGAATAATAGATCTTACCTAAAAAGCTGTTCTGCAAATAGTGAGAACAGTGCCCTGTACATAGTAAGCACTCACTTATAATCTTTTCTGATTTACCTTTCTTCTTTTTAAAAAATAACATCTTATTAGGGGAGCAATCAAGTAAATATGAGACATATACTGTATATAAGAATTTGGTTAAAGAAGAGTGTGCTTCTTAACAGCTCACTGCCCCCACCTGGGGTCATAGGATTCTGGAGGGGTGAGGTCTCCTCTATTTGTCTGTATTAATGAGATTTATCTCTCCTCAATCTGTCTGCTTCTCTTTGCTTCTGCTGGGTTCTCTTCTCCTTATAGCCCAAAGAACATTTTCTATATTTTCCTGAACTAGGGAAGTGGCATTGTTTGAGGAGGAGAGAGATCTGAGAGAGATGGAGGAGGTTGACTTGATCATGCATTTTTGGATGTGGCAGGTGGGAGAAAGGCTGAAGCAAGGGGGCAGGGCAGCCCAGGCTTGAAGACCAGGGGGCTGGTGATGCCCATAACTGACATGAGTGTTAGGAGAAGAGCAGGGTTGGATGGGCACCACGAGATCCAGTTGGGGCTAGATATTTTAGATGTTTATGGATGCTCAACAAGTGATGATGGTAAGGGAGCCCAGGATAAGCTGAGGTCAGATCCCTTATAGTTTTGGAAATCAGGGCACACAGCATAGTGGTCTGTGAAAACTGATTCACTGACCACAATGAAATTGACCTAACTAAAACAGTGCAAACATGAGAGTCTCTAAAATCATCCATCATCTCATGCCTTCCAAGTTAATCCCAAGTGAATCTTGTACTTCTCCACCCAAGGTGGCTGGTACCTGTCCTTCCCTGGGGGGACGGGTCTCCCTGGCTGGGATGTGAGAATACCAGTGCTGATGGGAGGGACAACGGCAGGTGACAGTCTTTTAGAGAGAAACTCTGACCCTGTTCCAGGACTGCTCTCTTGGATAAAAACCTGATTGTTCTAACCTGGCCTCCCATGTCTCCTATTTTAGTCAAACATGGTTTTGATGTTTGATATTTGGCCAATACATTGAGTAAACATACTGGGCCCCCATTTCCTCATCTATAAAATTGTACCACTCTATCTTTGTCAGTACATTGTGAAAATTGAGTATATAATAACTATCCATTAAATATTAGCTACTCGCCAGGCCATATGAGGGAACATTTACAAAAGTGATGGTCTAGTTTCTTACAAAAGAGGGGGCATCCGGTCTAGAGAAGCAGTCACCAGAATGAGAGCTGTGACCTCCAGGGGTAAGCTGTGCACACTCCTCTCCGCCTCCCCCGTGGTGAAATTATGCTGATCTTGCCTGGCCACGTGCCTCCCTTCTCGAGACAGCCTGGAGATGCATATTTATGTATTTCCAGTCATCACCCCAAGAGCTCAGATTTTCCTGTCCTTGGTGTCACTTTAATTAATACACTCCTGTGTGCTGGGTGACAAAATTAGGTTGCAGGGGTGGCAGGCATTTATATCACAAAAGGGGAGAAAAAGGTGTTTTGCACCGTTTTCCTTCTTAAGCTCCATTATTAATCTTTGCAATCAATACTCCTTTATTTTTGGCTCCAGGAGGTGGTGGGGTGGAATCAGACTGTCAGGCAATTTAAGGCCACATCTGCATAAGTAATAGAGATGGTTTGTTACTTTCACTCTAGGTGAGAACATGTGTCTCAGGACAGATGTGGCAAGGCTAGCCTCTGTGATTCTCATGCCAACTTTATGATATGTTTGATTTAGGTAAAGTGCCTGGAACCTGCTGGGACTAAGTTGTTATTAAACACCATCTGCGGTTTTCACTTTAATTAATATCATAAGAATTAGGATCTCATACTTTAATTACCATGGTAACCCTTTACAGTCATGGGAAGAAGGAAAGAAAAGTGGCAACATGGACCAGAGTGGTGCTTTAGAGGCTATTGGGTCTATGTATTGATGCCCCTTATCCTGAACTCAGCCCAGAGCTTTGGATGCCTGCTGTGGGCTGGTCGCTGCCCCGATGTGGCCCTCAGAGCTGCTGGGGTTTGCTTATGTGGAAAGGGAACTGGAGTATGTGGCCCCAGTGGAGGAGTCTACTGAAATACCAATACTTCCATCAATGGTATTATTTATTGAAGAATTACTGTTATTTTACTATATTATCTGATATAACATGTTCACTATATATGTATGTACATCATATACACTGTGTTATACAATACGGTTATGTGCTACAAGTTGTCTACGTGTTCTACATACATTTTATTATTTAATTTTTACTACATTGAGCTAATATTGCAGATAAGGAAACCAAGGCAGAGAACCAGTCCATACAGTTGATATGTAGCAGAGCCTGGATTCAAATGTCTGCTTGTTTGAATCAAAGCCAATGCTTTCACTGACATATGCCACTTAATAAAATATTCATGTTGAAAGTTGAAAGGAAATTCTCCAAGTTGAGAGGGGACCTATTTGGCCCTTTCGAGTTTCATTTTCTTTGAGTCTAGTATTGCTGCTGCCACCACCTCCAAGGTACCCACAGCTGTGGCTTCAAGCTCCACTATTCAGCAAAGAGATTGAGCTCATTGCCTGGCTTCCCCGAGCACAGCTAAGGTTGGCTAGGACTTTGAAAATACTTCATCAGCCCATGTGGAATGATAAACATGAATACATTCAGTCAATATAAGGGATGAAAAACTGAAAACATATACTGTGAAATCTGAGATGGAAGTCTAGTCTCAAAGTAATTCTCCAGTTCCAAAGGAAGAGCATTTGGGAGTCAGACACCACTGTGAAATCTTTGCTCACACCCTTGCCAGCTTCAGAACCATCGACAAGTCCCCTAACCCATTTGTCTTGGCTTCCTCATAGGAAAATGGAAATGTTCATGCTTAACTCCCTTGGGTTTTGTGAGGATTGGACACAGGGTCTGACACTTAGTAGGTGTTTTTTAATGTTTATTTTTTGAGAGAGAGAGAGCATGCACAAGCAGGAGAGGTGCAGAGAGAAAGAGGGAGACACAGAATCCAAAGCAGGCTCCAGGCTCTGAGCTATCAGCCCAGAGCCCAATGTGGGGCTTAAACCCACGAACCATGAGATCATTACCTGAGCCAAAGTCAGATGCTTAACCGACTGAGCCACCCAGGCACCCCTAGTAGGTGTTCTTTAAACAGCATGATTCCACTTGCTGAAGGCTTGTACATGTGGACTCTCATATTAATTGTGCAAGGGGGCCATGATCTTTGCCTCCCAGTTAGGAACTCTCTACTAGGCATCTCAAAATCTCTGTTCCTACTGTGCTACACACCAAGATCGAGTGAATATTCCATGTGGTTGGGTTCATCTCTAGGAGTGTGACTCCAGGAATAAACTCATCCTAGAGGGGAAACTGTGCTTTCTACATTCCAGGAAAGCCCAGGTCTCTTTACACATTTATCAATAGTTATTCAGTTATTCATTCATCACACAGTTATTGAGCATCACACGGTTATTGGGCTGGGCAGGAATAGGGTAACAGTGCTGGAGTAATATTACCATGTAATTGACACAATGACCATAATATAAGAGTTGCCCATAACCAGAGGTTGTCCGACCCATTTGTTAATTCACTCACTCATTCGTTCACACCTTCCTATAGCAAAGAGATCATTTGTTTCTATTGTGCGCCTGGCATTGTGTTAGGCTCTAGAGATAAAAATGTGAAAGAGAAGAACATGTTCTCCACCTTCATAGAATGGCACTTGCTGATTCAGAGAACTAGGCAAACCAGTGACTCAATACAGTGCAGTGAGGAAAGAGTGTGATGGAGGAAGTGTCGGTGATTGTCAGAGCACATAGGTGTATACATTTCCTGGGGCTGCCATAACAGAGGACAGGCATACCTCAAAGATATTGGGGTTCCAGACCATCACAGTAAAGCAAAAATCCTAGTAAAGTGAATCAAATGAATTTGAGGGGATTCCCAGTGCATATAAAAGTTATGTTTACATTATAGTGTAGTCTTTTAAGTGTGCAATAGCATTATGCCTAAAAAACAATGTACATACCTTAATTTAAAAATACTTTATTGTTAGAAAAAAATGCTAACTATCATCTGAACTTTCGGTGAGCCTAATCTAATGGAGGGTTGTGCCTCCATGTTGATGGCCACTGACTGATCAGGGTGGTGTTTCCTAGGGGTTGAGGCAGCTGTGGCAGTTTCTTAAAACAAAGACAATAGTGAAGTTTGCTGCACCAATTGACTGTTTGTTTCATGAACAATATCTCTGTAGCATGCCTTGTGTCTGATAACATTTTCCCCACAGTAGAACATTTCAAAATTGGAGCCAATTCTCTCAAACCCTGCTGCTGCTGTTTTATCAACTAAGTTTGTGGAATATTCTGAATCTTTTGTTGTCATTTCAACAGGCTTCACAGCATCTTCACCAGGAGTAGATTCAATCTTGAGAAATCACTTGCTTTGCTCAGCCATAAGAAGCAACTCCTCATCCATTAATGTTCTATCATGAGATGGCAGTAATTCAGTCTCATCTTCAGGCTCCACTTCTAATTCTAGTTCTCTTGCTATTTCCACTATATCTGCAGTTAACTTCCTCCATGGAAGTCTTGAACCCCCAAAAGTCATCTGTGAGGGTTGGAGTCAGCTTCTTTCAAATCCAGTTAATATTGATTATGTTTTGACCTCTACCCATGAATCCTGAATGTTCTTAATGGCATCCAGAATGGTGAATCCTTTACAGAAGGTTTTCAGTTTGCTTTGCCCAGATCTGTCAGAGGAATTCCTATCTATGGCAGCAATGTATTACAAAATGTATTTCTTAAATAATAAGACGAGATTTGAAATTATTCCTTGATCGACAGGCTACAAAATGGCTGTTGTGTTAGCAAGCATGAAAACATTAATCTCATTGTACATCTCCATTAGAGCTCTTGAGTGACCAGGTGCATTGTCAGTGAGCACTAATATTATGAAAGGAATTGGTTTTTCTGAGAAATAGGTCTCAAGAGTTGGCTTAAAATATTCAGTAAACTGAGTTGTAAACAGATGTGCAGTCATTCAGGTTTTGTTATTCCATTTATTGAGCACAGAGTAGATTTAGCATAATTCTTAAGGGCCCTAGGACTTTTGGAATGGTGAGTGGGCACTGGCTTCAACTTAGTCACAAGCTGTATTAGCCCCTAACAAGAGAGTCAGCCTATCCTTTGAAGCTTTGAGGCCAGGCATTGACTTCTCTCTAGCTCTGAAAGTCCTAGATGGCATCTTCACCAGTGGAAGGCTGTTTGTCCACATTGAAAATCTGTTGCTGGAAAATCATGAATTATCATAGCTAGATACTTAAGATAACTTGCTGCAGCTTCTATATTAGTACTTGCTGCTTCATCTTGCAATTTTATATTATGCAGATGGCCTCTTTCCTTAAATCTCATGAACCAACCTCTGCTAGCTTCCAACTTATTCTGCAGCATCCTCATCTCTCCCAGCCTTCATGGAATTGGAGAGTCAGGGCCTTGCAGATTGGGCTTTAGCTTAAGGGAATGTTGTGGCTGGTTTGATCTTCTATCTAGACCACTAACACTTTCTCTACATCAGCAATAAGGCTGTTACACTTTCTTATCATTTGTGCGTTCACTGAAGTAGCGCTTTTAATTTCCTTCAAGAACTTTTCCTTTACATTCAAAGCTTGACTAGCTGTTTGGCACAAAAGGCCTAGCTTTTGGCCTATCTCAGCTTTTGACCTGTTTTCCTCACTAAGCTGAATCATTTCTAGCTTTTGATTTAAAGTGAGAAACATGTGACTCTTTGTTTCACTTGGACACATAGAGACCACTATAGGGTTATTAAATGGCCTAATTTCAGTATTGTTGTGTCTCAGGAAATAGTGAAGCCTGAGGTGGGGGGAGGGACGGAGAGGGAGAGGGAGAGGTGGGGGGAGAGACGGAGAGGGAAAAAGAGAGAGAGAGAAAGGAATGCTGGTTAGTGGAATAGTTAGAACACATACATTTATTGAATAAGTTTTCCATCTTCTATGGGTTTTGTTGTGGCACCCCAAAACGATTACAATAGTAACAACAAAGATTACCACAACAGATAAAACACTAATGAAAAAGTTTGAAATAGTGCGAGGATTGCCAGAATGTGACAGACATGAAGCAAGCAAATGCTGCTGGGAAAAATGGTGCTGATAGCCTTGCCTGATGCAGGGCTGCCACAGCCTTCCATTTGTAAAGCACACAACATCTGCAAACACAGCAGAGGGAAGCACAATAAAATGGGGTGTGCCTGAACTGCAAACTGGATTACTTAACAGAATTTCATTGCCTCCCAGCTCTGGCAGTTCGAAAACAAGGTGTTGGTGGGGTTGTTCCTTCCAAAGTTGGTGAGGGAGAATCTGTTCCATGTGTCTCTACTGGCTTCTGTAGGTTTGCTGGAAATCTTTGGAATTTCTTGGCTTGTGGATGCATTCATTACCCCAATCTCAGCTTCATTTTCACATGGCGTTCTCCCTGGGTGTGTGACTGTGTCCAAATTTCCCTTTTATAAAGACACCAGTAGTTGGATTAGGGCCCATTCTAATGACCTCATTTAAATTAGTTACCTCCTGTAAAGACTCTGTCACCAAATAAGATCACATTCTGAAGTACTGAGGCTTACAGCTCTTATACATCTATTTTGGGGGACATGATTCAATCCATAACAGACAGAATGTCTTAAACTGAATCCTGGAGGTAGTGATATGTAACCCAAGACCTAGAATATGAGAAGATACCTGTATGTTTAGGAAGGAGAAGTGGTCCACACAGCAGATGGGAAGGACCAGAGGTGAGATGAAGTTCCCCAGTGGGCTTAGGAAACAGTGTGGCCAGGACAGAAAGTGTAGGGGTGCTGGCTTGAGGATCAAGTGGACACAAGTCCAGCAAGGCCTAGGGAGTTGCATCTAGGAGGGGCCACTTTCTTCTGAAAGAAATGCGAAGCCATGGAGGGTTGTCTAGACAAGTATCTTGGTCAGAACTCATCATAGCCTCCCACTCAAAACATTGGCACACCATGCAGCAGGGAACCACACCTCCTAAAACTCAGCATGCAGTGCTGTTCTGGTCAGCCAAGTTCCCCTCTTAGGCCTCCCATCAGGAAAATGCTATACATGGCTCATTCAGGCATGGGGGGAATGTGGGCTCTTCCCTGAAGACAAGTACTGTGGTCTACAAGGAGCCTAGAGCCTGTCTCTGGTTGGCATTGGATGCATTGGGAGGGATCCTTTTTCTTTTAACCCTCCCTTTACTTTTGATTTGTCAAGACTGGCTGGTCAAACCCATGAAGGGTATTTTTAGAAATGCCTTTATAGAGAGATTTAAGCATCCCCTGTTTGTTTATCTGACCAGAACATCCAGAATAGAAGAGAAGATGAGGAAACATGCATGAGGCAGCAGAGGTATGTGGTTTATGCATCATTCATCCACTCAAACAGATTGCAATGTGTTGTTCACTGAGTGACTCTTGTGATCTGGGCATAAACACCCAGATAGAGTTTGGTTCTGGCACTCCAGGCTGTAAATCCTAGAGCACGAGAGGCAGCTTCTGTCCTACCTGGTCCGATGCCCTGTAAATGTGGCAAGAGGGAGACATTTCAGGGAGACACAGCTCTATGAAGGGACAAAGAAAGCACATTGACTGAATAACACAGTCCTTTGAGGGATCCCATGATAGGCTCATTTCTCTTGAAGACTGCAGGCAGCTTCCTCCTAATATTCGCTATCAACTCTTCCTGCTGAAAGACCCTCTTGTCCTACCGAGGAGGGGATTGGCTCTGCTTTGGGTTTGTGGCTGGGTTTCATGCATTGTTTTTCATCCCAAGGCACTATGGGGACAATATTATGTCAGAGAGGCCCACAACAATTTTTGAAGGTAGTTAATTTGCTTTGCCCTGTTGTGTATGATGTGGCTGTGGCCTTGGCGTGACTTGAAGACAAGCCCTGGCAGCCCCTGCTTCTGGGGAGGTGGCTGTAAGTGCTCCTTAGTGGCAAAGCTCCTGGTGTCCAGACAAACTGAATTTTAACTGCTAGAGGCCTGTTCTTTGTGAGATCCTCCCCACAATAGCTCTGAATCCCAGCAGACACTTCAAAATGAGATTCCAGTTTTCAGAGAGAACAGCCATGTTTCAGAGAAAACAGTTCTTGGTGTTGCTTTGTCAGAAAAGAGAATCCTAAATAAGATAAGGATTTAGTGCCAACCCAGGCCATAGAGTCATGAAATGTCATGGTGGGAAGACCTAAGAGCTCGTCTTGGCCAGGGGTTTCAATCACAAATGTTTACAGGGCCAGGCAAGAAAGTCAGTGTAGGCTTACAACCAAGAAGAGTCCTGGGGTTTGTGGTGACCCAGAAATCATATGCTCATATTAAGGGGAGTCACATTCAAAACAAATAAACCCTATGCTAGGCAAACCAGCTGCTCTGGACCTGTCATGAAGATTGGCATTTTATAACTATAATACAGTGCAACTCTCTCATTGCATAGTTGGGATTATGGATGCGACCACATACGAAATGTCTCCCATGGGCCAGCACTGTTCTCAGAGCTTCCTGAATTCTCTCAATCCATGAACATCCCTGTTGTATAGAAAGGAAACTGATGCAAAGAAAGACCAAGCTTGTCCAGGGCCACAGAGCTAGCAAGCAGTAGCGTGAAATTCACAACCATAGTCTGACTCCAGTGTCAAGGTTCTGGACTCCTGCCCTGTATGGTCACCCCATTATGGGTGCCCTCAGAGCAGGAAAGCATCATGTACCCTGGGCAGAGCCCAGAACCCAGACTCCAGACTCCCAGTGTGATAGCACTAAACTGGACCATGTTGCTCCTGCTTCTCAAGAGTATAGTAGGTCAAGTAGACCCAGACTTTGTAGCCATAACAGACTGCTTTATTTGCCTAACTCGAGGGCTGGCTGGCTATAGGGTCCTGGCTAGGTTGGTATGAGTCTCTAACTCTTGAGCAAGTTAATTCATCTCTCAGAGTCCTGAGAATGACGACTGTGATAACTTCCTCCAGGGCTGTTAGGTAGAACTAAAAAAGAGGGAACAACATAAGGTGTGGATATGTTTGGATGCCCCCTAAGTGTTGGTGTCTTTCTCTTTGTCCTCTGGTCTATGGAAGCCACAATGTGCTTTTCCAACAAGTACCCCTTGGTGGTTGATCTAGTGTTCTGCAGCTGGTTGTGTTGCTCCCATGAGACAGTTTACTGTTGGACACTGGCAGAGTTGTCCTGAGTGTCCTGCCCAAACCCTGTGAAGTTAATGGGATGGGTAATTATTTTAAACACAAGCAGCATCGTGCTCAGTTCTGCCAGCATCCAGGTGCTACAGTGTATGCTGTGTTTCTCTGATCAAGGCACATGTGGCTCCCAGAGGTGCCTGCCAGAGAGAGTGCCAGGTTGAGGCGCATGGGGCCCCTGGGGTGGTGTGTCTGGCACCTGGCATTGCTAATGGCACTTGAAGAGCCTTTTGTCCAAGAGAAAGCTAGCTATAACTGAAAAGTCCATGGTCCATGGCATGGACACCCTCCTTAGTTGGTATGGGAAGATCCCTCAAGCATCTTAGGGAAAACCTCAACATCAGGCAGACCAGCAAGCCCAACCTGATCCTGGCACAAACTATCCCTAAAAACCTCATCATTTCCTCATCTCTAAGGTGGGATGAATAATTTATCACAAAGTTTGAGTCTAAAGATGAAATGAGCCAACCCTTATACAGCACTTGGCACGAAGTAGGGCCCCTGCCATCCCAGCACCCAAACAAGACTCATCAATAATAGAACTTACCTTTCTCCTCCCAACTCCCTTCCCAAACCTTTCCATCAGTCTGGATCCTTGTTTGAGCGATTTTCCTGCACACCGATTCAGAACAGCCAGCATCTTGTAGCTTCACATTTAATTACAGTTGGTTTTGTTTTGCTCAGTAACAAGCTCACATGTGTTAGTGTTTTCTTTCCAGCTTTCCCATATGGGGAGGGCTTGAGTCCCTGCTTTCTTACAGTGAGTACTGACTACCCAGGTCCATAAACAAGCTCAGGTGGGCAGATGTCTCATGTGCTGTGATCCCTGCACTAGCTGCATTGGTTGGTTTCTCTGTCACACAAATCTTCCACCTACGGGGTCACCATTCCACCACTAAAGAGCCCCTAGTTGCTCCTTTATTTAAAACTCTGTCACTGTGCATGACATCTCTTAGTCTGAGTGTCCCAGCCCTCAGGCAATCCCCCCTTTCCCTCTTTCCTCTCTTCTTTCTGCCCTGGGGTCCTTCCATGCACATTCATACATGTACATATATATGCATGCCCAGGCCCTAAACACATGTGCACATGCATGCATGCACACACATGTACAAGCACATGGGTTCACCACTACTCATGGGTTCATCACTACTCTTCAGCCCTGACTTCTGAAGCACATGTGACAGCTTTCAGTGGTAACTTCCCCAATGCCCAGTGCATAGAATGTGCCCACCTGCCCATCTCACACATTCTCTGATCCTGTAATCAGTACTTCATTTCCCATCATTTCTGAACTTCTATCCCATCATACCGCCCTCTTAGTATTTGAAAAGTAATTATGCCTTTGGTCCTATCCTTAGTGCTTCTTAGTCATTTTACCATTTCTGCTCCCTTCTAGTAAGCTGCTATAGTTCCTGGAGCTTTCATTCTCTCCAAACATCAGTAGTTTGAAAACACAGTCATCTTTGCCCAAAACATCTTTTATTCCTCTCCTCCACGTGTCAGTTTCTGCTTTCTCCTTAAGCTGAAATTAAGCCTCACCTTTCCTGCTAACCCTCCCTCCTCGTCCCCACCCCAGTCTCTCATCTGCTATGCTGCAATCGGTTCCACATCTTGTTCTAATAACTCTGAGCTTACTTCTAACAATGTGTTTTGCATGATATTTTTGATTGTCCGTTTGCTCGTTTATCCTACACACTTGGCTGTGGGCTGTTTGACTTTGCTACAGGATGACAATCAAGTGCATGGGTTTTGGGATCAAGCAGTGTGGAGTAGAAAGACAGCTCTTCCTTTTACTTACTCCTTCTATAGCCTTCTGCAAGTTACTTAATCTCCTTGAGCCTTGATTTCTTCATCTCTAAAATGGGGGGATAATAATAACTTTATGTGAGAGTATGGCCAAAGTTAATGAAGCAATACAAATGATGTATTAGCACAGTGTCTGGAAGTTAGCATTATTATAGCTTTCTTCCAGCATATCAAGTGACTGACTGCCTGGGAAGCTGACATAATTGAGGGGCTCAGTCAGACATCTGGAAAGGAGAAGAGGGAGGGAAGGACAGTGAAAACAAAAGCCAGCAGGGAGAGAAGAGACTCAGACTGTTTCTCTGGAGCAGAGAGGGATGCAAGCTGTGCCAGGAGGCAATGAAGGCACCTTCACATCCTCCTGAAGGGCTGCTGCTCTGATTTGCATTTCAGTCACATTTATGACAGCTTCATAATGGATTAAGAGCCCCAGCACTGATATATTAAAGGTTAATGGTGCATCCTGCTTTTGTATTGATTTGTGGCAGCAAATATTTGCGGGTGTTGAGAACTGGGAGTCCGCCATATTCT
The DNA here is from genome assembly GCA_028646485.1 of Cryptoprocta ferox. Taxonomy (NCBI): domain Eukaryota; kingdom Metazoa; phylum Chordata; class Mammalia; order Carnivora; family Eupleridae; genus Cryptoprocta; species Cryptoprocta ferox. Next base: position 40,832,243 of record CM053561.1, on the reverse strand, counting down.
TGGCATGAAGGTACTGCCGGCTGGCAAGGCTGTTTGTGTAGGGCTCCCACTGAGCATGAGGGGCATAGGAGCTGGGTTAGCAGACAGCTGCTGCTTGCAGAGTTCAGGCTCAAGAGGATTCTCTCAGCCAATGCTTATTTCCATTAGATCCACAAAGAAACTGGATCTTGAAGCTTCAGTACCTTGAGGAGGAAGGATGGGGAGTACCTGTACCCGGCCCCATCCCTGAACTCCTTGGTGGTTCCTGGAATAGTCTGACCACATAGCTCTGTGCTATGTTTCCTGGCCCAAGGCTACAGTTATTCTGTTTAAGCTCTCAAGCCATCATTATGCCTGCTTCTCTGCAGATGACTGACCCACACTTGTCCTGAAAGGAGACTGATGAACTCAAGAAAAAGACATTTCCAACACAATATCCAACTTACCCATTTGGAAAGTAAGAAAAAGTGAATTCATTAATATATTATTCATGCACATAATAACCCATGTTTATTAGAGTGTCTACTAAGTCCCAGGCAGTATTGTAAGTAGGGAGGCAAATTATCCCAATTTGGCTGGAACTTGCCTAGTTTTAGCACTGAAAGTCTATGTCCCAGGAAATCTCTCTGCCCTGTGCAAACCAGGATAATGTGATCATGCAGTTGTAGGCACTGGCGATATAGCAATAAACCAAACAATCAAGTCCCATTCTAGGGGGAGAACTGACATTCAAAAGCCTGTGATATATTTCTTTGCTTTTATCATATAATTTAAGACAGGTGGTGTTTTATATAGGGTTGTCAGTAAAGGCCTCACATTTGATCAGAGACCCAAGACACTGAGAAAGTGAGCCAATTAAAGATGTGAAGGAAGAGTATATCAGGCTGAGGGGAAAAGAGCTACAGATATCCCAAGCCAGGAAGGTAGGGAAGCCATTGTGGTGAGAGCAGAGTTGTTGGGTTCTGATCATGTGGGAGTTTTCAGGCCATGTAAGGATTTGGATGTATCTTTGAGAGATAGGAAGCAACTGGAGGGTTGTGGACAAAGAGGTGACATGATTTGACTTAGATATTGAAAGGATCATTCCACCTATTCCCCTGAGGAGTGTATTGTAGAGTTAAAGGTGGAGTCAGGGAGATCACTAGGAAGATTGTTTCAGTATCCACATCAGACACAGAGTGGTACATGGTGAAGGTGATGAGAAATGGTCTACTTCTGGATCTCTCTTGATGGTAGAAGAGAGCAAATACAATGAGTTGATATGTGAGATATGCAAGGAAGAGAGGAATAGCAATGATTCCAAGGCCTTTGTCTGCAGTATCTCAGAAAATAGTGTTTGTCTGAGATGGACAAAGTAGAGAAAAAACAGGTTTGGTGGTAGGTTTGGGGGTTCACAATTCAAGAGCTTGGGTTTGAACGTGTTCTGTCTAAAGACCTATTAGCCATCCAAATGGAGTGGTGTGGGGAGTTGCCTAGAGTCAGTGGGGTGGGTCAGGGCTGGGGTGGTCCACCGGAGGCGTCAATGTATAGATGTATTTACAGCCAATTGACTTGACCAAATCATGGTGAAAGGGATGTCATTAGAGAAAAGAGGGAATCTGTTGGCTGCACCTGGGACATCCCAAGATTCAGAGTCTGGGAAGAGAAGAAGAAATAGAAATGAGAAGAATAAGGAGGCACTTGCAAGGTGAGAGAACTAAGAGTGATGTCCCAGAAGCCAAATGAAGGAATGTCTTCAAGAAGGACAAAGTGATCAAGTTTCTCAAATTCTGCTGGTCAGGATAGAGTCTGGAGTGGGAGTTGGCCACCATATTTGGGAGATCATCAATGACTTTGACAAAAACAGCTTCAGTTCAGTGTTGAAAACTTAACCAAGGTAGGTTCATGAAAAATGGGAAGAGAGAAATGGAGTCCATTAACACAGACAACTCCCCAGAAGAACTGGTGAGTGGTTGGAGGAGGGTATGATCTCAAAGACCGAGTTTTTTGTGTTTTGTTTTTTTTTTAAAGATAGAAGATGTATGTGTTGTCATGCCGATGGAAATGATCCATAGAGAGAGCAATTTCATGATGTCAGAGATAGAGGTGACAACTGGAAGAGCAATGTATTTGAGAAGGCAAGGGAGTCTGGGCTCCAGGAGACAAATACAGTAGTAAGGCAGAAATAGAGCAAGGACTGACCACTATTTTAAGAGTTGGGCCATCAGGTATTCAGTGGTTTTAGAAAAAGAAGTTCTTTATAAAGAAGCAAAGTTCTGGGGTGCTTGGGTGACTCAGTCGGTTAAGCTTCTGACTTCGGCTCAGGTCATGATCTCATAGTTCGTGGGTTCGAGTCCCACATTGTGCTCTGTCCTGACAGCTAGCTCAGAGCCTGGAGCCTGTCTTCAGATTCTGTGTCTCCCTCTCTCTCTGACCCTCCCCTGCTCATGCTGTCTCTCTCTCTCTCTCTCTCTCTCTCTCTCTCTCTATCTCTCTCAAAAATAAATAATAAAAAAATTTTTTTAAAAAAGAAGTAAAGTTCTCTACTGATTACTTCTACTGTCTTAAGAAATGGGAAGTGGGGTCATGGTCTGAGAGTCATCTAAGAGAGTGGGAGGATGAATTGGGCAGGAGAATTTGGAAACGCACCAGGATGCATGAGGGTCTACTTGAGGTTAGCGGTTGTGATTCTAAAGTTAGACCCATCATTGTGCTGGTCTCCACCCTGGATTTTTCCCCCCACCATATTCATCTATAAGCACAGAGTTGTTTTAAACCAGAGTTGATTCTTTCAGAAAACACAAAGTCAGCACCGATTGTCTGTCAGACCATATGTGGAGTAATAGGGATCCGGACACAGACAGAGTCAAGCCGCAAGGGAGCTCACTTTTGAGGTGGGGAACAGACATGTAGATGGACACATGAAGTCTAAAGGGGTAGATTTTAGGATAGGCTACACTGAGAATGCAAAGATTGGGCCTGGATCTGGGAGGATCTGCTCTTCCTACTGGAGATGTCAGCTGAGATGATTCCTGGAGGGTAGGTGGGTTTCAGTCTTATGGGGAAGGCAGGGCCCAGCATGGTGGACAGATAATGAGCCTGAGTGAAGGCTTGGAGGCCAGAGAACTGAGTAACTTGAGAAAAGGCTGGAGGAGATGGATCTGGAATGCAGGAGGCTTCAAGACTGGGTGTCCTTTGCTGATGGTATTGCCCTGGATTTGACTTAGTGGAGAATGTAGATGTTCAGCCTCTAACACATGCCAGGGCCTCAGTTTGGTACCTGGCTCAGCATCTTCTGACCCAGGCTGAGGTGACACTCACAGCCCCATCCGTCAGGACCTGTTACTGAGCTCTGCTCATTTACACGGTCTAGATTGAGTTTGGCAAATTTGAAACATATGACTGCTTATGCCCTCCTTTCAGGAACTTTGGCTTCCAGGGTACCAGGCCTGGGCTCAATCCAGAAGATGCACCAGTGAGGGAAACTCGAGTCTGCCTTGGTGAGGGAGCTTCAGTCCCAATGGGCCCTGGATGTCCAGGATGGCTCAGGCCTTTCTGGGTTAGGCTGGGCATTTTCATCTTGTTCTGGGGACTGCAGGTACAACTATCATAGCCCCTTGGAGCCTGTATCTCATGGTCAGAAGGATAGGGGTTCGATGAGGTATGAGACGAGTCCCTATCCTCTCCTCCCAGTGGATCTTGACTGCGCTGGGCAGTTGGCAGAGGTGGTGAACATGGAGGACAAGCACAGCACAGAGCTAAGTTCCCAAGGCCCAGAGCTATCACTTAGGCAGCAGAAGGATTTTTAATTTTTAAGGATTTGCATTGTGTTTACAATGTAATTTAAAAAATGCAAATTTTACAGAAACACATTTGTAAAATGTGGAAGTCTCACAACTGTTCAGGGCTTATTCCCCTGTTTTTGTTCCTATATTTATTTACATGTATTAATGGTTACTTTTTACCAGAATGCAGATCTGCTGTATACAAATATATTTTTTCCTAGCAGTTTATTTGGGGCATCTTTTTATTTCCATAGCATTCAAAACATGGAATATGGAGAGAAAACGATGTGGAGGGAAGGTTGGGGAGGGAGCAGAGTATGGTTCCACTGGGTATTCAGTACATGCCAGGCTCTCTGTGGCCAGACACAGGGCTCACATTTGAAGAAGGGCTTTGCGGCCTCCTATATCCTACAAGAATGTGCCTTCCTGTCATGGGCCATACCGCCCTCAGCCTGATGGGTCACTAAGTGTCCCCAGAGGGTTCCCTAGGCTGGGATTCAGAACTGTAGTTGCTCTCATGACTGACTGGATACAAAGGAGTGTGTGTGATTCCCCCCACCTCACCTTCCCCCAAGCTTCCACAATGGGACTTGGTAAATGTTGAGGGGTTATTCCTCCCCTGGAACAGACTTCCAGCCTGCCAGCCTATGCTCCTTGGAAGGCACAGCGACTTGAGGTCTTGTCCCCACTCACAAGGGTGCCCTCAAAGTGCTGGAGAAGCACATGCCCTCAGCGTGAACTCCAAGGGCTAAAACATCCCTACACACTTGATCTAATCTCTCCCTCCATTATTTTCTATAATCCTTACACTGCTTTATTAATCTTCATAGCAGTTTTTGATCACTGGATACATGACATCGGAGGTCAGCCAACTACGCCCCCAGGGGCCACATCAGCAGCCTGCAAGCTAACACATTTTTTCTTTTTTGAAACATTTTTAAAGTGTTCTAAAACAAACAAAAAAAAAATACCAAAAACACAATACCAAGGGGTATGTGACAGAGTGGTATGTGGCCCTTAGTGCCCACATATGTACAATTTGTCCCTTTCCAGAAAGCTTGCTGACCCTGGCATTCTGTCATTACTTGCGTGTTTGTTGTTGTCCATATGTTTGTTTCTGTCTCCCTACCTCTACCACATCAATGCCACAAGAGTGGGAACTTGGTGGTGTTCATGCTGTATTTTTCACCTAGAGCAGTGCTCAACACAATGAGATGCTTAGAAAATGTGTTTTTGGATGAATCAGTGGAAGCATGAAGACACCTGTGGAGCCTTTCAGAGCCCAAGGTTGAGAGGCATCTCAGAGTATCTCCACCTTCCCCTGAGGTCCTGTCCACCTCAACGAGACCCAGGTGTGGGGGAGGAGAGACCAGGAAATGTGTCAAAGCCTTGGGTAGGAGACGCTGCATGGGAAAAAAATCAGAGAGACTGGAGGCACAGGGGGGAGCCCTGGTGAAGAGACAGAGGAGGGGCAGGGAAATGGGTGGGGAGTTGGGAGCACTGGTCTCGTAAGTAGCCTGTGGAAAGCCAGCCTGGCCATCCCAAATGGCTCAGGTAGCATCATCTCCTGTGGAGTCAGACAGGAGCAATAGGAAAAGGAGGCTGCTGCAATGATCGTCAAGGCATCTGTGGGCTGTAGTTCACACAGCTTCACGTTATGAGGATGAGCATTCCCACCCTCCCATGCCTTTTGGGTCACTCCACTACTGTCTTTTCTTTTTAAAGAAGAAGAATAGGGCTTTGGGATTTAGATTTACCTGGCCTGTGATTATGGCAACCCCACAGTTGTTAAAATCTGTTTTACATATACAGTATATTGATTCTGCTCCTGTTACAAGTGTATTTATCTCCATTGCCAATGTAAATATTTCTGTAACATGCAAAGATATATTTATAAATTCTGTACTGATTTTTTTTCATGTGGCAAACACATTTATCTCTTTGTTAATGAAAACGTATCTAGGAAATAGTAAGATTGATTTATGGAGAAAGGTATGGGGAGGGAGGTGGTGTCGAGCTGGGTAGACTGTCCCTGGCCACAGCTAAAGGAGATGTTGTGGGACTTCCAGAAGGTGCATGTTTATTTGGTCTCAGAGACAAAGGATGTTTGCAAAGTCCTTCTGCAAGACAGTCTGGTGTGTTCATAGGAGTCAGCTATGCTTTCAGCTAAGGGAGACCCCCAAAATTAGCCATCCAGGCCAGAAGATAGAGAGAAGCATCTCCCATTGGTTTCAAACCCAGTTTCCATAGGGCACAACTGAGTGAAAGATACTGGCTCAAAAGTAAGGTTGGAGGAAAAACTAAGCCTTGCCATGGTAGGATTCCAACACTACATGTTGTTAAAAGATGAAACAGTAAGGAGATAGGCAGTATACTACAGGCAGTCTACAGGGTCAGCTGCAAAGTGTGCATGCTTGCAATGTGACACTTCATTAGTGAATGTGGACCCAGACAGGACAGCCTGGGGAAGATGCTTTTAAAGTCTTCCTTCCCAAATATAGACAGTGATGCTATAAAAGTGTTGTATCGTGACACATGGTAGCTACACTTGTGGTGAGCACAGCCTAATGCGTAGAGTTGTTGAATCACTATGTCATCCACCTGAAATTAATGTAACATTGCATGTCAACTACTTCAATAAAAATAAATAAATAAAGACACCCCACCCTGGAAGCTTCCCTCACCCAGAAACTTACTAATTTCTCGGGAAAAACCTCTGCTAGGCAGTTCCCCATCATGGTTCACAAAAACAAGGGTCCATATGGCCTGCCAAAGGAGTTTTGGTGTCTCCATGCTTACTCTGGATTCAGAACTCCTCCAGTAGTTGTCACTTTAGGCATCCTGGGTACCTAAAATGTGTACTGTTCACAAGGCGACCCATTGGATGCTGATTAGGAGGCATTTGCACGTTCCTTGGCAATAAGATGGAAGCAAGAAGCTTGAACACAGTCTCCTTACTGGGGAGGGAAATGGGCAGATGCCAAGACAGGCTTCAAACTCTTGAGCCTAGAAAAGTCTAGAAAAGCTGCCTGCCCTTGGTTACTTCCATCCAGGTGTGACCAGCCCAGCCCCAACACTGATTGATTACTCCTATATACTGTTCTCTGTTTTGACCATTTGAACTACTGCTTAACAGCCTGACAGAAGGACTAGTATTTTTAAACATTGACTATGTGCCGGACATATGTCTGTGATCCTTAATCTTCACCAAATCTGTGAGAAAGTGTGAGTTAAGAAAACTAGGGCCTCAGTTGGTAATTCTGAAACCCGCATGTGTATCACACTCACGTGAAGGGCCCACAAAAGCACAGATTGCTGAGTGCCACTCCAAAGTTTCTGATTCAGTAGTACTGGGGTAGGCCCAAGAACTTGCATTTCTTCAAGGGTCCTGGATGATGCTGGTTCGGTGACTCTGAGGACCATACTTTGAGAGCTACTGGTCTACCTCAAATGGCTAAGTAAGGTATCCATAGGCAGGATTCACTCCCATGTCTGTATGATTCCAAAGCCACATTGTCTTAGCTGATATGAATTGCCCCATGGCGTGTGTCCCATATCGACCTTCTCAGGTCATATCTTGTCTTGCTGGAACACCTTACCCCTTAATTCTCCACCTAGCTACCTCTGCCATCTTTCATGGCTCTCAGTTAACTGTTTTCTCTTCTACGAAACCTTTCCTGAGCTCTGTTCATAGCCAGCTGCACCTCCCCGGTGCTTTCAGGACCCCCCATGCAGAGCTCTATCTCAGCCCTCTCATGCCGTTTAGTTACTACTGCTTTACTCCTCTGACCGTTCTCCCACTTCTCACTGTGAACTCCATGAGGATGCCTGCCATTTATTCCTTGCTGTGTGTGCCACTGTGCCTTACCAAGTGGCTATTGAGCAGCTGTTGGTGGGACAACTGGTTGAATGACTCTAACCAGTTGTCAGCATACGTGATTGAGGTTTATAGAGATGGCACCTGTGATGGGCAGATCTTCATCTCTTTGTGGTGAGGGTGCAGGGACACTTTCTAGCAGTTGTTGCTGAAGAGACTACTTTGAGAAACGTGCTAAATTAAGTGTGCTAGTTCTGCCTTTTCCGAGCTAAGCATCCCTCGCTTATTTGGATGGGTGTCCTATCTGATGTGCACATCTGTCTTCCCCTGACCTCCAGTGTTGGCTCAGAGCCTGGCTGGTCCACTGCTCCTCTACTCTTTTATTCCTCCCACTGAGTCCCTTTCAAAAACTGTACAGTCTAATGAGAGGATGAGTGCCCCAAGGAGATGACAGCTTTGGTGTATGAAAAGTGGAGTCCTCCTGCCTAAACCTCCGAATGTTTTGACAGTGTTATTTACAATGAAGTGTGTACCTACTGTGTGCTGGGCATGGTAGTGAGCTTCGAAACTTTCCTTGAAAGAGCATGTGTGCATCTTAGATGGGAGAGATCCCTCTGCATGGACTCATGGCTATGAAAAGTGATATATGGAGGCTGCGGGGCTGAACCATGAGGCTGGCACAGCAAAAGGAGGTGGTGTTTGGGGGCTGGAGCAGTGAGGTCTACTGAGACAGAAATGGACATGAAGCCATAAACATTTGGGCTGCCTACTTGTCATCCAGAGATGATCCCTGAGCCTCTGGCCAAGGGCACCGTCATGAATAAATACTAAGAGGCAAGAGGAAATCTCCATTTCAAATGTGGGGATGGAACAGTAGTGCTGAGCTCCTTGGCAGTTATGCATTCATTCCATACTCATGGAAACTGCAGTAATTTAGAGCAGTTCAGTATTTAGACTCAACTGTGTAATTCATCCTGATGTTTCCCATTCATCAAAGCCTTGTGTTTGTTTGTATTACCATGAGAAAAATAAAAAACGTGGGAAAAAAGATCGCCCCTCCTTTCATTACAGGCAAATTACGACAGAGTTACAACCCTTGGGGCCCTTCAAGCAAAGGAACATCTTGCTTCAATTAGATATAAATAATGAACAATAATTAGAAAGATTTCTTCATCGAATTTGTTATTTTATGTTTCCTTTCATCTGTAATGTATTGAAACAAATACTGAGCTCTGTTTCTGGGCCATGTAGCAGGGCCTAAAGGAACTCCATGGAGTGCTCTCCAAAGCAGAAGGAAGCACCCATTGTTGGCTCCTCTGTGCGCATGCTGTGAAGACTGGTGTCAGCCCTGAATCCAGTACCATGGACGTAAAAAGGAGGCTGCCCCAGCTCTCATTCTCCAGATTCCTACAGTCTACCATGCAGAATAATTCCTGCTAGTTACTGGCCACTGAGTTTGCATCAGGCACTGCTTTATGAGCTAAACACACATCATTTCACTTAGTCTTAATGGTAGCCCTCTACCACAAGCTCTAATTCTGGCCCTGCTTTAAGTGTTTCAGAAAATGAGGCACAGAAAGTTTAGCTAACCTGCCAGTCCTGCAGTATCAGTGCTGGTGGAGCCAGGAGGTAAGGCAGGTGTTTGGACTCCAGAGATGTTGCTTCCTCTCACTCTGGGATGCTGTTCTCTCAAATCAGAGTGACATTATGTAGCCATAGAAACCACAGAAGGTGTAGAGATGGCACAGGGAGATGCTGGCTTCACATGGGGAAGGGAGGCACCCGAATCTTCAGGGTGTTTGCAGAAGAATATCAGGTGGATGAGTGAGATAAAGGGTTCCAGGCAGAGGAAGCACCGTGGTCTGGTGCCATAGATGGGAACTGTGTGGGATTTCTCATTTCAGCATTGACTGTGGAGTTGCATGGAGGCAGGAGCAGCAGCTGGAGATGAGACCAGAAGATGGAGGGTTGTGTAGATCAGGTTGAGAAGATTGGATCTCTTCGTGGGAAGCGTGACTCAGGGAGAGGTGGAGATGATGATCCTTGTTGGTACAAAGGAGAAACAGATTTCCAGAAGAGAAACAAACAGTGATTTAGTTGGAGTCTGGAGAGAGAAGCTGGCTCACCACTAAGCATTTTAGGATTTTTTTTTTTTTTTGCCAATTTATTCTGTATGTGACATTCTCTCAACACACTGAACCAGGTGGTATTCACTTAAGGCAAATGAGAACTTTGTGCCAATTGGTCCTTCCTGGTCTGACTATTCCCCCACCCCAAGGAAGCCTCTCCTTCTCGACCCCCAGCTTAGACATCTGCTGGTGGCCCTCCTGATGCACTACCCCCCCAACATGCACCTGGCTTGAACTACCTGCTTCTTCTTCATGTACAACAAACCCAAGGCTCTCAGAAATGCTTTGATTTATCTCTACCATCTTTCAATAATTGTCAGCACCTAAAAATCAAGAGACTTCATATAAAAACCCAGATTTATTTCTTTTTTTAATACAGTTTATTTTTTTTCAATGTTTGTATATTTATTTAATGTATTGTCAAGTTGGCTAACATATAGTGTATAAGTGATTCAACAATCCTATACATTACTCAGTGCTCATCATGACAAGTATACCCTTTAATCCCCATCACCTATTTCACCCATCCCCCAACCCACCTCCCCTCTGGTAACCATCAATTTGTTCTTTATAGTTAAGAGTCTGTTTTTGGTTTGTCTCTTTTTTTTTCCTTTGTTCATTTGTTTTGGTTCTTAAATTCCACGTAGGAGGGAAATCATATAGATTTTGATTTTTCTGACTATAAGATAATAAATTTGTGTTGTTTTAAGCCACTAATTTGTAATAATTTGTTATGGTAACAATAGAAAACTGATATACTCTCCCCCAGATTTTCTCCCTGAGTCTGCCTCTTGGTAAACATAGGGTAAGAGGGAGGTGAGACTGTGTCATTCCCTTGGCAGGGACTCTCTACCTCCATTCTCTCCCATTACATTTCTTTTTTTTTTTT
>CM053561.1:40790017-40821165 GCA_028646485.1 Cryptoprocta ferox | reverse complement strand
CCTATGCATCAGCACTTCTGTATCCCTTGGGTAAATCCCTAGCAGTGCTATTGCTGGGTCATAGGGGAGTTATATTGTTAATTTTTTGAGGAACCTCCACACTGTTTTCCAGAGCAGCTGTACCAGTTTACATTCCTACCAACAGTGTTGGAGGGTCCCCCAGATTTATTTATTAGAAGACAAATTGAAGGGTAATTCTCAAAATGCAACAATTGGGTGGAACTCTAGAAGAGCCACAAGCTTTGGAGGGGACATGCATATTCACTGGCACCACCTGAGCATGTGTTTCTGCCCACACCAGTTCTAAGTGTCAGGGACTAGTCATCATCATCAGTCTTCCCAACATGTATTTCCTTCCTGTGCTGTAGGCATTGGAGTTGGAGACTTTTAGTATCCTGCCTTCCATGTTCCCCTGTCTCTTGTATTGTGATTGTCTGTCTATATATTTCTATGGCTAGACTAGAAGCTCCTTGAGGGCAGGAATGATGTCTTATTCATCCTTTTGTCCCTTGAGCTCAGCACAGGACCTGGTTTTAGGTATTCAATAGCCTTATTGAATTAATATACACTGAGAAAATATAACTGTGATAGAATTAGGCCCTGACATGTCATGCTGTGGGCTGAGGAACTCGAGCCATTTGAAGTTGGAAGTGATGAATATGGATAGTGGGCCACAGCTGGCCTCAGTCCTCGGGAGGACCTTGCAGCCCATTTATATCCCTGGAGTGTGCAATATGTACACATGCTTCACTGCCTTTTTGCATTTCAGGACATTCCAGGACCTCTCCAAACAAGTTGATATGTCTTATGGCACTGTCCGGGATTCTGCTGTGTATGAGTACTTCCGAGCCAAGGGCACCAACCCCCTGGAACAAGACAGCACATTTGCTGAACTCTGGAGGACCATCAGCAAGAATGGAGGGGCTGACAACTGTGTGTCCAGTCCTTCGGAAGGCATCAGGAAGGTAGGTGGGAGTGGGCCACCTGGCCACATGTGTGCTATGACTGTCTGTGGGCACCATCATCTCCAAGGTAGGAGACACTTTCCCAGAGCAGCTCCTTTGAGTAGCCCTGTCACCTACAGGGTGATCCATCAACCGGTTGGATAGAAATTTCTCCCAGGCATCTGAACGTCCATAGGAGATGCACACACTCTTTAGGTAGATGCCCATTCTTGGCAACAGAAGCAGAGGGGCTGCTCATTAGGTATGGACTAACCTTCCAAAGGGTCAGTGAAGAGCAGGCATATGAAGCCCCCACATATGGACCTCCTTCCTCATGGGTTAATAGGATGGTGGCCCAGAGGGGCCTGCCCACCCAAGAGAGAACATTGAGCAAAAGCAGAAGCCAAGGACCAGCTAAGAGGTGGGGGGACTGAGGAGATAAGGTTGAGGAGAAAGTGGGCACACTGTGGGCAGTCAGGGGTTAGAATGGGGAAGACCACATAAGGAGCAGAAGGCCCAGAGCAAGGGGTGGCCAGTTGGGCATCTCTGTGGGACTGTGCTCTGGAAAAGAGGTGTGCTTGGAAGATGGTGGTGAGGACAGCAAACCTAGGATGGAGGCCGTAGTGGGGGAAACTGATGGAGAGCAGGGTGAGAGGAAGCCAGGGCCAGAGAGAAGAAGAATGTAGTAACAACCATCATTCTTCAGCAATGGGTTAGACTCTGCTCATTTATTTCATTTAATTGCCCACAATGGCCTGAATTAATCATTGCTACCCCATTGTACAGATGAGGATCAGAAACATGGGGTCACACTCCTAGTTAGGTTCTGATTCCTGGGGCTGCAGGCTGTGTTTGGCATTTACCCACCACGTGCTGCAAAGCCCCTAGGCATCAGTGAGGAGGAAGATAGTAGGATGAAAGCGGGTATCCTCTAAGGATGCTACTGGTGGTGGTGTCCTTCTGTCCAGTGACCCTCACATGCGTGACTACTGTCCCTGAGGTCCCTAGTGAATGGTGTAAGAAAGATGTGTGCCTGTGGCCAGGACTCCTGCCTCTGAGCAGACAGGCATTCCACCCTGTCTCAGCATCTCCTCTTTTCCGTTCTGTTCTCACAGAGCAGTTAGCTCATGATGGCTTCTCCTTGTCATTTAGCCACTTTAAACAGTAGACAGCATCTGGGCTCTGAAGCCTGACACACTTGGGTGTGAATCCCAGCTCCGTACTAACCAACTATGTAAAAGGCAGCACACCACTCTTCCTGTCTGGAGCCTCTCAGAGTTGAGACAGGCCCTTTGGAGGTCTCCTTAGAAACGTAAAATATTCAAAAGTATATGTTATGGTAAATTTTGAATGTTTACATTTAACCAAGTGACACCTTAACAAAAATAATAGGCTGCAATATAAATATGCTATCCCCATGCTTACAAGGTTTAATCAGATCTCTGTTTTCAGTGATTTACAAAGGATGGCACTCCAACCTCAAACTGCCAGGTCTTCCTTCATCCCTGATAAGTGACTCTCTGTGGTTGTAGGTGACCTCATTTGGAGATAATGAATACAAAGTTGACTTAAGGCTTTTTTATGATTGTGAGGCCTGAGCCAAATGGCCTTTGAGTTTCCGCTCTCTGCTTTCTTTGTCTCTCATAGAGAGCCAATACTCCCATCCATATAGCATTTTATGAACATTCATTGCAACAGTGCTACAAAAAGTACTTCTTATAAAAAGAAAAGATGGCTACTTTGACTTTACTAAACTTCCATTTGTCGTAAGACACTTTAAAGAAAATTAAAAAGAAAGTCACACACTGGGGGAGGATATTTATGTGTTATCACCAATGTAGGGTTAATATCAAGATTAGAGGAAGAACTTTTATAAATCAGTAAGAAAAATTCAAACAATTTAACAGAAAAATGGGCAAAAGACTTGCACAGGCCTTTCGCAGATGAGGCAGTGCATATGGCCAATAATCATAGGAGGAGATATTCAAAATCATTAGTGATCTAAGATATGCAAATCAAGACCATAAAGGTATATCATTTTACACCAATTAGACTGGCATAAAATGAGAGGTGGTGGAGAGGACGGGAGTAACAGGTGGTTAATTGCTTGTGGGAGTGTACCCAGTACAACCACTTTGGAAATGAGTTTGTTATTCTCTTATAAAACAGAACATCCACAGACCCTATAACCCAGTGATACTACTCCTATGTATCTACCCAAAGGAAACTCCTGCATGCACTTCAAAAGTGAGAAAGGTCAGGGTAGCATTGCTAATAGTCAGAACCCTGGAAACAATCCAAATGAGCTTGAACAAGATAAAAAAATATGACCTGCAATGAAATGAATGGACTACACTTTCATGTAATAGCATGGATGAATCCTAGCAGAATAACACTGAATCAGAAAAAGCGTTAAAGGCAATTTCATATGGGTCAGTGAATAGAAAACAACATACAACTTAATACCCATTTAAAATGTGTAAAACACATGCATACATGCATCCAAAGTAATGATAAAATACAAAATTCACGATAGTGTTTCATACAGATGGGAGAGGCAGAGCAACAGGAAGGAGAGAAGCAAATGGTTGAATAGCACGTCAAGGTCATTGTTAGCTGTAGAATCACAAGGTTTTTAATTTTTTTAAATTTCTTATTATAATAAATAATTAATGAATTAGTTTAAAAAGGGGATCATTCCTGGACAAAAGGATGGGTGTCCTGACCCAAGGGTTCAGGTGTTTAATCCTAGTTCACTCCCTACTCGTCCAAATGAGTGAGTCCCGACCAAGCCAGGCAGAGTTTGGCTCCCACATATGCCAGGCCCTTTTGTCTTTGCAAAATTCCATGTGCCTGCCTAGTCTTGTTCCTGGTGTATCAGAAGAGAGCAAACACCACCACAGAACCCTCTGGAGGGTGATAAATCTGGAGATGGGTCATCAGGGAAATATTTACTTGTCATCCTACTTATTCCTAGTCCATTGCTGGCACATTGGAAATCACTCACCCTCTGGTAATATTTAGGGTCTTATCTCATGAATAAAACAATGTAAAAAAATGCAAGTAGTAGAAGATGCAAATAAAGGATTCCTTATAAATGCCTGTAGCTTCATGGCACAGAATCTAATCTTTTTTCAGTACATAGGATGTGTTACTTTTATGACACCTTCATTTTATAAACCCCAAACCAGCTTTGGGGTCACAAATCTCTCTCTTGCATTTGGATCTTTAAGAAAAAAAATGAACTGCCAGCACTAGACAAATGTTAAGGGTTTTATAACTAGTGTCATAAAAGTAAGTTTATGGTATTGTCAGAAAATGGAGTGTGCTGCGTTTTTTACCGGAAAGAGAGCTAAGATTTCCTCTCAAATCCTCTTCATGTGCCTGTTTGGGGGGCTCCTGCGCCTAAATGCTTGTCTGAAACTCTTCCTGTCTCCTGCCCCTATGGAGATGCCCCTCAACCTCCCCTCCCCCAGGCTACAGCTTCAGAAACCTTGTGAATCCCACCCACCTGCTGCAGACCAGGCTGGGGATGGCCGTGCCCCAAGTGAGGTTCATGTCCTGAATTCAGGAACTGTAAGGAGAAATACGGCCAAAGAGAGCTGGCTTCTGTGCAGCACAGGCAGCCTGGCAAAGGTGAGGAGGGGATGCCCCTGAGGGACATTGCCAGAAACTTCGTTAGCAAGGGGAGGATGACCTCACTTCTAATTTCCAGTTACTCTTTGGTGACTCTGGCTCCATTTCTGGAGAGTGCTTGGTAGTAGAGTGATGTCTAATTGCTACTAAAGTCAAGGAGCTTGGTGTGGAGGGTAACCTCAGAGAGCTGCGATTATTTTTTCCTTGGGAGTGCTGCAGATTTTAATGAGTTGAAACCAATTTAGGTGCAAAATTGCTTAGCAAGAGGTGATTACTTTCCCTCAGTATCAGAACCAGGGGAAGGGATTATGTCATGGTTGCCCCACCTCTGTGACCCATTCCTTCATGCTGGTGGCCGCTCGGACAAGGAGGGGGCAACCCTTTCTGGGCCCTGGTGAAGAGAACAGGAAGAAATTTGTAAGGGGAAGGAAGTTTTATTTATTTATTAAGAACCCACAGCATTCAGCTTTTATAACAGACCTGCCTGGCACCCAGGAAATCTCAGTAAATCCTGGGTTGGCCCTAAATGAGTCATCTGTTTACTGTTTGACTGAGCAGAGACACATAAATCTGAGATGTAGTTGGTGCCATCAGTAAGCGGGTTACCCTTCATGGATTCCTTGATGGGAGGGGTAAGGGAAATAACTCCGGGATCCCTTTCAGGCTTGTCTCTTAATAGCCTTTTCTTAGGAAAGAAACCCTGCTGGTTCTCAAGAGGAAAGAAGCTGCCTTCATTTTTCTCAGCCACCTGCTCCTGTCAGACCTGAGGAAAGAGTAGACCAAATGTCAGCAAACTACAGTCCATGGGCTAAATCTTGCCCACCGCTTGTTTTTGTAAATAAAGTTTTATTGGGACACAGACACATTCTTTCATTTACAAACTGTCTGTGGTGTCTTTCCCACTATTTCAACGGAGCTGAGTAGTTGTAACAGAGACTACATCGTCTCCAAAGCCTAAAATATATATTATATGGTCCTTCACAGAACAGGTTTGAGGATCCCTGGTCTAGAGCAACAGGTGTGCCAGGGTCTATGTCATCTAAAAGCACATACACATATCCAGTTACTCATTATCTGGCTCTATATCATCTAACAGTGCATAAGCACATCAAGTAAGGAGACCATCTGTTAGCTGTACATCATCTAATGGCCCATAAGCACATGCAGTAACACATCACCTATCTCTAGGCCACCCAGTTGCACGTAGGCATATCTAGTAGTGTATCCTCTTAGCTCTATACATCTAGTAATGTATAGTCTGCCTACACACTGTCCTTTCTTGTCCTTTTCAGGTCTAACTCTGGTGGCCCAGGGACTTCTCCCTCACTCCACCAGGACCCAGCTCTGCTCTTGGCCTGGCCTAATCTCCCCCTGCAATCTGTTGAGCAGTCTCTTTGTTTCAGGAACTGTGCCAGATGATCTACATATATTATTCTTCTCATCCTAAACAGAACTACTTGATTATCCTTATCTACATCATGTATAAATTGGACCTGAGCCTCAGAGGGATGAAGTGGCTTGCTCAAGGTCACACGGACCTGAGTAAGCTATGGCACTGTCCAAGCCAAGGCTCACGCCAACCTTGCCTCTTCCCACGGGGTATCATTCCCATTTCTGTATCTCAGTGTGTCTCTTCCCCTTGCATACTCTTTACTCGTGCTTTTATTATCATTCCTCTTTTATGCTAAAGCAACAAGACATATATCTGACATCCATTTTTAAAAGGCTTATCTGCCCTTCCAAACCCTAGCAAGGTTTTCTAAGTCTCTAGCTTTATCTTTTGGTTTCCAAACTACCAAAAATATCAATTAAAGAAATTTTGAGATGCAGAATTGGGCTAGCAAGTGGTTCAAATTTATATGATAATAACTTTGTCACATGAAATAAGACTTGAATGTTGTTGGCGGATTTTTTTCCCCCTTTAGTTTGATCAACACTATCAAGTAACATACAGCATAACCCAATTTTGGTGCAGAGCCAGGGCTGACCTGGACTGTCAATTTATTAGGGCTTTCCATAAATCAGACCTAATATTTAATAACATTGTCAAATAGAATACAGTGTTTATAGTTCAAATGTCAATCTTCACAGCTCATCGAGCTCTTTGAACAGATAGACAAGTGGCTTGTTTCAGACCCTGTGGCTAGAGATAGTATTTTTCAGAGGGAAGTAGCTTTTGAGTCCAGCAGTCGTAAGAGAAGGTGGTTTTTTCCACTCAGTAAATATCGCTCAGGTCATAAAGTGTGAATGCAAATGCAGGAAGAAAACAGTTCCACAAATCTTATTTATTTCCATGCTGATCTAATGCGTGCCCTGGACCAGATTGGGTATCACCCATCAGCACCTGCATTTTATCCCTTCCCCTTGCTCTCTGCTCTATGACAAGGGCTTCTCCAATTGCATACACTCCCTGCTGAATGTCAGGGAATGTACCTTGTGGAAGAAAAGAATAGGGTCTGAGACCATACCCTGTGACAAGAAATTCCTTCTGGGGGTCTCCAGAAAGACTGCAGCATGCCAGGGGAGGTCGAGGAACTTTGGTGCCCCTCAGTGCTCTTCATTTGGAAGGAGCAAAGTGAGGAAGCATCCTGGTTGCACGGCATGCTGGAAGTTCCTACTGAGGAGGGGAAAGAAGCTTCTAAGGAATTGTACTCCTTTGTATTTGGGAGATGCTAGGTGCAATGATAGGAAGGTTTGGCCAAATTGATGAAAGGAACTCTCGATGAAGGTCCAACACCCTGGAAAAGGGACTGGTACAAACTAGGTAGCCCTGTGCAGTGGAAGGAACAATATACTCTTCACAGTTGCCATGGGTCTTATAGGCATATTCCAAGACATAGATTTTGTTCTTTCTCTGCTTCTGAGTCAATGGAGACCAGGGAGTCTATAAGCCTCCTTCTTTCTGAGACACTCACACTGGATAACTATTCATCTCTATATCTTTTATACTTGCTCAAAAGGCACTGTATCCATTTTTCAAGTTGGATAGTCTCTTCTCTTTATTCATTCATTTATTCACTTATTCATCCATTCAAAAAATGTAGTTTGAATAGCTTCTGCCTAGGAGTTTGGAGAGGTAAATTTAAGCTCCACTTTTGACTTAATTGAATCTGTGGCTTGTCTTTGGTCAAGTGAATTCACCTCTCGTAGCTGTCTGTAAGACTGAGAAGAGCCTGCCCAGATTAGCTGTGAGCTTACCAAGGCATACAGCGGAAAGTGTCCGGAATAGAAGCATAAGGTTGACATTCAGTAGACATCAGCAAACTGCCTCAGCCCCTACTGTATGTTAGAAAAATAAGATGATAAAAATACAACGACAAACAGTATGTAGTCTTTCAGTGAGGTATACTTGACATACAATAAAATGCACATGTATTAAGTGTTTCATGGGCTTAGACAATTGTATACAACTGTGTAATCGCCACCCAAAAGAAGCTATAGAAACTCTCCATCATCTGGGGAAGTTTCCTTGTGTCACTTTATGGATACTTCTCCCTACCCCCAGAAGCAACCACTTACAAACTTTCTAGTAACACAGATTAGATTTACCTGTTCTTGTAATTCATATAAACAGAATAATGTGTAATGTGTGTATTTGTGTTTGGTTTCTTTCTGCAGTGAAGCATCAGTGAGGTTTAACTGTGCAGTTCTGGATCCTTCTTTTTCTTTCTTCTTTTTGAGTTGTATTACATTGTATGAACAAACCGCATTGTGTTTGTCCATCCTTCAGCCAACATACATTTCGGTTATTGCCAATTGGGGGCTAATAGGAATGAGACAGTAAGATCATTTTTATACAGAGATTTTTGTGGAGATATGTTTCCATCTTTCTTTACCAAATACAAGAGTAGAATTCCTGGGTCATGGGGTAGATGTGTGTTTAGCTCTATAAGGAACTGCCTAACCACCAATGTGGTTATTCTATTTTATACTCCCACTAGTAACACCTGACTTATATACTTGTAAGTTCCAGTTGCTGTACATCTTAACCAACATTTAGTGTTGGAGTCTTTTTGACTGTAGACAATTTAGTAGATGTGAAGGATGGTCCTAGGTAGTTTTGCCGCAGGCATCTGGCTGCAAGAATTTTCTCTGCAAACATTTTCACCGCATAACTAATTGGCCATCGGGCAATTTTGCCATAAAAGATAAAATAACTGGTTGACAGTCTGCTTTCATTTCTCCATTGAAAAATTTTCCATTTTTATATTATATAAATCTTAGCTAGTTCTCATAACGATCTATATAAATCGCAGCTAGCCCTCATAATGGTCTATACGGTAACATGTAGAGATGGTGGTCTTAAAATAGAGGATGATGACAACTCCTTATGTTGACTTGATAGAGTGTAAAGTGATAAAACTTAGTGGTAGTGTGAAATAAGAGAGTGGTAAAGCCAGATTTCACACTAGACTACACTAGAAAATGATGACAGATCAGTTACAACAATAACAAAGCTTAGTTACAAATGGATTACAGCCTTAGCCTATCACATTTTCCATAGAACTTTGGAACATCTATCAGTGGACATGTGACAATATGCCAAGATCAAACAATAGTGCAAATGGCTCTCACAATGCAATACAAAACTCAGTTGCAAATATGCATCCTAATATTTGGAACATTGGTATCTGTTTAATAATTTTGTTAATGTTTTCATGTTTCATTATGTACTTTTTAATCCCCCTCTTTTCTTTTTCATTATTTTATCTTTTATGCCAAAAGTGACTCATGACCAACTAGTTATGTGGTGGAAATGCTTGCAGCAAAGATGTCTATAGCAAAGATGCTTATGGTAAAAATGTGGACATAGTGAAGGATATCCCATTCTTTAGTTGGCATTCTTGTGGTGGCTAATGGTATCTAGTACTCTTTCATGTGCTTATTGGCCATCCCCATAGCTTCTTTCAGGGAGTTTATGCTCAAGTCTTTTGTTAATTTTTACTGGGCACTGCATCTTTTCATTATAGATTTAGATGAGTTTTCAGTATATTCTAGATGTGAGTCCTTTGTCAAATACCAAGGATCAAATATCAAGTTCCAGTCTGTAACATACCCATTCATTTTTTTAATGGTGTTCTTTGAGGAATAGGATTTTTTAAATGTTTATTTATTTATTTTGTGGGGGGCAGAGAGAGAGGGAGAGAGAGAAAATCCCAAGCAGGCTCCACCTCAGCATGGAGCCCAATGCAGGGCTCAAACTTATAAACCATAAAATCATGACCTGAGCTTAAATCAAGAGTTGAATGCTAAACTGACTGAGCTACCCAGGTGCCCCAAGGAACAGATTTTAAATATTTGATAAAATCCCACATGCAGTGTTTTTTCTTTTGTGGTTTAATGCTTTTTGTTTCCTGTCTAAGAAAGTTTCCTACTTTAAAGTTGTACGTTTTCTTCTAGCTTTTACATTTATGTCATCTATTTGTGTTTTATAATTATGTTGTATCTCAAAGTAGTCTTCTGTGTATGGAATAAAGAAGTGATCCAGGTCCACTTTTCTTCCCTGTACATACATCCAATTGATGTAGCATTTATTTAAACAAACAAAAACAAAAGCATGTGTTTACTTAACAAATAGAATAGATGTGTTGATTGAAAATCAACTGGCAGTATATTTGTTGGTCTATTTCTGGATTCTTTATTCTGTTCCATTGATCTATATATCTATTCTTATGCTGATACAAAAATGTCTTGATTATTGTAGCTTTATAATAATTCTAATAACTCCTTAAATCAGGTAGTATAAGTTCTCCAACTTTGTTTTTCTCTTACAAGTATTCATAGATCTTTTCCATTTCCACTTAAACTTTAGAATCATCTTGTCAAATTCCTTCAAAAATGCTTGAGATTTTGAAAGCGATTGCACTGAATCTATAGATCATTTGGACAAAAATTGGGTCCATAATATTGCGTCTTTTAATCCACAAACATAGTTTTTCCTTTCAAAACACCAACTTTTGACTTTATTGAATTTTCTCTGTTGTTATAGTTTATTGACTTCAGATTTTTTTGTTAAGTTTTTTTTTTTTTTCTTCTAGCGGTGCCTGGGTGGCTCAGTTGGTTGAACATCTGACTCTTGATTTTGCCTCAGGTCATGATCTCAGGGTCCTGGGATCAAGCCCCACATTGGGCTCCGTGCTGAGTGTAGAGCCTGCTTAAGATTCTCTCTCACTCCCCTACTCCCCTTCCCTGCTTGTGCTCTCTCCCTCTCTCTCTAAAATAAAAATTTTAAAAACTTAAAAAAATTTTTTTCTTCTATTCACTTTGGTTTTAATTTGCTATTACTTCTTTTTTGCTTCTTAGTGTTGAAACTTAGACCATTGGATTTTATTTGTTTTCTTTCCTAATATAAACATTTAAAACTGTAAATTTGCCTCTGCTCACTGTTTTAGCTGAATCCTATGGAATTTTATGTGTTGTGTTTTCATTAAGCTCAAAATATGAAGTGTGAGACTTAGTTTTTTTCTTTAAGGCATCCCTATTGAGTTCTGGAGGACAGCAAATGGTTGTGATGGGCTATAGGGACAGAGAGCAGGGATGTATTCTGTTTAGTGAAGTTGAGGAAAGCTTCCTATGGTGGTCCTATTGTGACCACACATTTTACAATCCAAATGCCTCAATTCCTTTTCAGTTTTGAGGATACAAGTGTGAGAATGTGAGAGAAAATTGGTAAGCAGAAAATTAAATACACAGAAAAAGAAGGAAGACCAAAGAGGCAAAAAAGACAGTCAAATGCCATGTAAACAAAGCATATTTTTATTTCTACTGAATGTATAGTTTCCTCCTGGAGAATGAAGGCAGTGGTGTTTTCCCTGCTGAACAGTTGCTGTCTTGAGAACCCCCTCCTGGGGCCTCAGGCTTAGTTCTAAGTGTCTTGGCCATGTAATATACCTGAACCTTCTTCATTCACCTGCTTTAACTCTGTGGCCCAACCCAACTCCAAGTGCACTAAGGTTAAATATCCTCCAATCCATGCCAACATTTAAAGTAATGAGGCTTTAAGAGGGAATCTTAGGTTAGAGATTTATAATTTAAATGTAATATATCACCATTAAGGAAAGCTTATTTCTAAAAATAAGCAAAAAAGAACCAACCAAACTACTTTCATCATCTTAATAAGGCTCCAGGGATTCTTGTGTACATTTCTATCTAGTGTTTTTTGAATTTCTACAAAAATTGTATATAATTATGATGTTATAGAAAATATATTTTATCCTGTGTTCTTCTAATACCATTATAAAACTTTGTAAAAATTATTTTAGTGGCTAATTAATATTTCATCAAATAGATGTAAAATAACTTATTTAAACATTTTCTTCTTTATTGTCATTTGGGCCATTTCTAATTTTTCACAAATATAAATAACATTATAATAAACATCTTCATATATAATGCTTTTTTTAGTTACTACATTTATCCCTTCAGGTAAAATCCTCAAAAGCAGAATTACACTATCAAAAAAGGATATAAAAAAACAGTTAAAGCTCTTGACAAAATATTGCTGAGTATTGCCAGAAGTAGAACTTTGAATTACATTCTTATGTTTGGAATCAAAAGAATACTCAGGTTTCAATTTTTCCCCCATCAAATCCTTGTGGATTTATCTTTAGTAGGAAGAATCTTTTTATAAATTGGTATTTTTTCTATTTTTCTCATATTCTCTATTGTGATTTTTCCCCTTTTTCTTTTTATATAGGTACATATGTGTTTTTGCTTTATTTTGTTTATTATCTCTGCGAACTCAGATGAAGAAGAAATCACTTACTTTTCAAGTCATTTTTCCCCTTGGCCCACATTAGGTATTGCCATCAATGATCCATGTATTTTGGTGGGTTTGAGAAAAAGTAAGATCCTGCTTAGACTTAAGATCATACTTACACATCTACCTTTATTTAATAATCAGATTGATGCACATACAAATCTCTTCTCAGATGTGTATTTCTGCAACAATTTACTATTTGAACTATTTTGTTTCTTATCTATTCATTCATTCATTCATTCATACATTCACCTATTTACTATTGCTGAGTTCGGTTAATATATAAAAGTGGGCTTGATATTTTCCTCCTAAAATTGAGTTAGAATTGACATAAGGTCAATATGAAGACAAAGGCTTATTTTGCACAGTATGTTATTTATAAAATAAAAGAGTTTTGTTTCCTTTATTACTTTATCCAGTGCTTTCCTTCCTAACATTAGGAAGGAAATGTCAATATTAGGCTGGGGTCAATATTAGGATAATCCAGAGATTAATATAACCATGATGGCTACCATTAGAGGGACCTAGGATGACTCAGGTGTGGTGTTAAGTTTCTGCCATGCTTTAGCTCACTTTTGCTTCAACACAACCCATGTATTAATGAGAACACTAAAGTTTGAAGAAGGCAAGGGACTGCCTGAAAATCAATCTTGAGTTGGTTTGGGACCCAGGATTTGAGCTCAGTATTTTTCTCACTCCAGCATCTGTGACATCCTGCAGAAATAGAGGGAGAAGCATGATCAGAGTAAAACCTCCTGCCTCCCACTCACCTGGAAACCTTAGCACTTCCTGTAGCTCTTCCTTCCCTGGTACACCACCATGGGACTTGCTGCTTGGAACATCATTCCCTTTCTTGGTTGGCCAGGCTGATTCCTAGTTATTCCTCCAGACTTAGCAGAAGCATTCACTCTTCCTGAGTCCCTGGCCCTCCACCTCACCCCCAGCTCCTTCCTCCAGGCAGGGCGAGAGACTTCCTTATCACACGGTGCATACTAGAGCACAGCTTCATCAGATGCCACCCCATCCTTAGTGCCCTGCTTTGTCACATCTCCCGCTAGACTCAGAGGCTCCTTAGAGTCAGGGCTGTCTCTTCTTCATTTGTCTGTCCTCAGGGCCTAGAGCAGGGGTAGGCATAGCAGCAAAACACATGGACACCCATAACCTTCTATCCTTTTTAAATCAAACAAATGTTCAATGAGTAACAAATGAGAGTGTGCAGAAATGCAGGCTGTGAATCTTTCTTCAGTATAAATGAGCAGGATTGCTGGTACCCAATTGTAGACAGGGCAGGAAGGGGTGAGGAGGGGCACAGAGGCCAGGGCAGCTTAGTCTCCTGGAGCAGGTTCCCATACAATTGACTAAGTCGGTCTCTTCATAACACCCTGCTGCTTAATTCTGTTTGATGATGATTGGTTTGGGATAATACAGTCCAAAGATCAAGGAAAACCCCCACTGTGCCTCCCTTATTAAATTACTTTGCTTTGGGTTTTGAGCATTGCCAAGCAAATCTCGTTATGAATTCTTCAATTACTTTCTTTTGCAGTTTTAATAATTTGGTAGGGTAAGCTCTGGAATCAAACCAATATCTGTGCCATCATGCTAACTTTGATTATTTTCAAGCTCCTCATTAGAGGGTGGGAGGATGTTCACTCCCCTTAAATCTGATTTTATTTTTCAGATTCGCTCTGCCCCATAATTTGCTTTGTACCCAGGTCTGATGCACTTCACCTTCGTGCTGGCTGTAAATGTGGGCTGATTCCATTCTGTTCGTTCCACTGAGTATTATTGCTCTGCATTTTATGATTTAAGTTTTTACATTTTGAATTGACTTGTTTTTGTTATTTGATTCCAAATCAAGAAGCGATTGCTAATGAAAACAATTTTGATTTATTGCGTCAGCCAGACCGTTGGCAATTTCTGTTTAGGTTATTTTTATTTCCATTTTGTTGGTATAATGTTGTCTGCACAGAAACAAAAAGGGAGAAAGGGAGGAAAGAAAATAGCAGTTATAAAGAAATAAGTCCATGTGGCATGGTGCTTACGTACTCTGTCTTCACCACTAATGGCGTTTTGTGATATTTCCATTTTGAAAATGAGGAACACAAAACACAAAAAGGTTAAGCAGTTTGTTAAGAGATTATCAGACTCTTTCTACCATCCACAAGTTCATTATTATTACCACTATTATTACCGTTTCATCATCATTAGCATCATCAATAATATAAAACCTATTTGGGTAGAAGTAGTGGTTCCCATTGGGATGGGTAGCTCTAATGAGGTGTCTCTTTACTTTCCAATATAAAAGTATTAAGATTGGCTTTGAACCTGACATTTTAAAATCTCAATATGTGTGTGTGTGTGTGAGAGAGAGAGAGCATACACACACAAACACAGAGATGGACAGAGACCGAGAGAGCGATGAGGGATAGATGACCTTAAATCAGGGACAGTAATAAGAACACTAAAAGCCTTCTGAAGATCGTGCCTCTTGAGGATCAGATAAAGGAACCAGAAATGGTGTGAAGCCTGGTAAAGAAAACCCTGAGCTGTGAAATTAGTTATCTCTAGTATTTGAAGAATCCTTGTATGGAAGAGGTCTTGGACTCATTCTGTACAGCTCAGATCTCAGACCTCAGCTTAGTTATGCGAGAAGTGATGAGAAGCAATCACAGTGCTTTCTAGTAAGGGCTGTTTGTCCCTGGGCCATGTGGCGGGCTCCTATTCAGGCAGTGCCCCCGCCAGACCCCTCTGGTGGTGAATCTTTCTGATTCTTTGACTTTACAAAGCTGTATGTCCTGCCAGATAGAGCTCAGTCTGTTCAGTGAGGGATGGGAGTCCATTTCAATCTTTTTGGTCAGAATGTGACCTCTTTCGTAGCTCCTCAAAGTGCTTTCAGGCTATTGTGTGAGCTTTTTCTCTCAAGGCTGGCATTTCAGCAAAGGCCATAAAGGAATACTTAAGCCGCAAATGGGGTTAGAGAATGAGACTCTTCAACATTAAACCCACGGAGATGGCCTCCCAACACTTTCAGGGGTAGTCTTTAATATTAATTGTGAGCACACACAATTTTACTGCTTGTCTCTCCTTCTGGCACAGTCTGAGTTGCCAGTTCCCAACAACCTTTTATGGCTAAAGAAACAGGAGAGGGGACATGGCCACAGATGGCAAAGCCACCCAGGCCTCAGGGTGTAGTTTCATGGGTCTCGTTTGAACTTTGTCTCCAAGAAGTCAAGTGCTCAGTTAAAGCAGCATAAATGAGGTGAGGAGAGTGAGGGATCTGAGTTAACAAGAACTGGGTTTGGTTCTTGCATCCTTTTGTGCCAGAGACGAGACCTTGGCAAGGTAACTCCCGAACAAAGTTACCTCCTCTGAAATATAGGAATAATACTTCTGGGTCTTCCCAGAGTTATCATAAAGATGAGAGGTGATGTAAGGATTTGATGCAGTGCCTTGTAGGGTGTATTTTAACACTGTCATTCTCCAAGTGTGGTCCTTGGACCAGCAATATCAGCATCATCTGGGACATGTTAGAAGTGAAATCCTTGAGGCCTACTTTAGACCCAGTAAATCAGAAGCTGAGGGAGGGGAGCAGGGTGGAGATTAGTCCTCTCTAGCTTAACATGTCCTCCAGGTGATTCTCATGCCCTCTTAAGTTTGAGAACACGCACTTGAACAAGTGATGCTTATTGTTATGATTGTTGTTTTGTAAGTATTAATATTTGGTTTAGTCCTGGATGTTAGAAAGTGACTCTTAGCCAGAGTCCCAAGGGTACCCTTTGATGCTGTCCATGAAGGTCAGACTGTGGAGGAGAGAACAGGATGGAGAAGGGTGAAGGACAATTCTGGAGGGGCATACAGGACATAGCCAGCCCAGCTTGCTTTGATTCAAGGCCCCAGGCTTCCCATATCCTAGCATTCATGCCTTCAGTTCTTCATTAGTCACTTTACATATATTTATTCAGCACCAACTGTATACCAGACATCATGCTAGGACAATGAACAGGACATGCATGGTGATGGGGCTTATATTCCTTCGTGTGAGTGTGAATGCACACACACGCACACGCATGCACAGGGAGTAGCTGCATGACCCTATCTCTGTGCTTCTTCATAGAATGTTTGACCATATGGATGCCTGTCCTCTGTGCTCCCTGAATTCATGTATTCTTAAGTTGTTTCCCTTCCCCAGGATGACATTTTTCATTCTGTATTCTTTTCTCTTTGTAATCTATTTTGTATCTAAGCAAACCAATTTACTCTTTCTTTTAGATCATTCTTAATCTTTCCCATGGAAGAACTCAGATTAGATTGTTGTTTATCATGGTCTTTGGACAATTTAAAGTTTTGACAAATCATTGAAAATCAATGTGTCCCTTTGCCCTGCTGGGAAGGTTGTTTATGGCCCCTGTTTTTGCTGATGGTGTACAATTTTAGACATTGAGGAAGAAGCCATTGATTCTTCCAAGTTAGGATTTTTCTTTTTCCTTTATACTCAACCTACTTCTTCTCCCTTGGAGATGTGAGAAACCTCCTCCCACTAAGACAATACTTGATTCACTAAATAAGACTGTTTCTCCCAGAGTGTTAGAGGCCCAAGAAGGGAATGCGACAATAAGGCTTCCATAGAGTCAGGTGCTAGAGGCTGAACATCATTAACAAAAGCTTGGCAAGAATCTGGCAGGAAAAAAAAATCAGTATGATAACAGAGACAGCTGCTCAGGGGGTTCTGTGTGGCTCTTTGGGGCTACTGATGTTGAACTTTTGATGTGGGAGAGTGGAAGGCCATTTGCAGTCCAGACAACCTGGGGAGATATTCAATCTCTGTCAATAGCTGATTCTGAGGTCTTGGGCATGGTCCTTTTTGAGCCTCGATCCTCTTGGGAAATTGACAGAGTCTGTTCTGTGGAAGTTTATTCTGAATTTTCTAAGAAGAGAATGTATGGGAAAGCCCTTAGTAGAGCATTTTGCAGGAAAAAGATGTAAAATGTAACTTACCTTTAGTGTTTGTTCTCAATAGTCTTGGTCTCTCAACTCCATGACTTTTGCTCCTCCATTTAGTGCCCCATCCCACAACCCTAGAGTCATAATACTCTCAGCCTTTCTAAACCTGCTCTCAAGAGAAGATCAGAAATTAATGGACACAAAGGTCTGTATCCTTGGATCTCTCAGCTTTAGCACCCATCAGTACCACCTGGAGAGATTATTAGATCGTTGAGCTCCACTCCCAGAGTCTCTTATTCAGTGGATCTGGTATGGATCCTGAGAATTTACATTTCTTATTAAGTTCTCCAGTGATGCTGATGCTGCTGGTCCAGGGAACACACTTTGAGACCCACTGGTCTATATCATAGACTTTGAGGATGTTAAAGCAGGAGAAGACCTGAAGGACCATCTGGGTTTATCTTCCATATTTACAAGTCAGTAGTGAGTCAGTAACTGGGCCAAGACTGTGATCCAGGCTAACAGTCTTTCTAATTTACCAGGCTGATGGGGGTCCAAGTGTTAAGCTATAAGGATGATGCTAATGATAATTATCATGATCATGAGGACAGTGTCTTACCGTTTGAGTTCCTTCAGTGCATCAGACACTTTCCATGTGCTCTCTTCCTGTGATGAGCCTGTGACGTGGGCTTGCTATTCCTGCCTTCTAGATGAGGTCATGCAGTCCCAGGTTTCAGGTGACTGGCCAAGGACACTAGCAGAAGGCCTGATCTGCCCGTTTCCAGACCTTTGTTCTCATTGACATACCAGGCCTTTCTCTCTATGAAATGGAGCTAAAGATTCTATAAAGAAAGTTAAGGCATCAAAGAAAAGACAATATAAGAGTAAGACCATTGGTGGCCCGAGGAATTACCTGCCATTCTCTCTACCCCTTGGTGTGCTCCTCACCATTGACTTTGTTACTCTAGAATACAAGAATACCAGAATGGGACAGGCAATCACTGCAGAAATCTTGCAGGCCTAATGCCTGGCCATCAGGAGCCTTTTTATGCTGCTGTAGCCTTACGACATTTCCCTTATCCCAATCCTGTCACTCAGGTAATGGGCAGCCTCACTCCAACCACCATGACAAACTTATGGGATTGCCCTCACACCTGCACTCATGTCCACACACACACACACACACACACAAGACATCCCCATACCAGATGGCCTTGCTGCGCCTTTGGTTGTCTTATCTCATTGTCCAGCTCCATCCTATTCACTCTGGTCTGAAGCCAGGAGCCAAACTGACTTTGTGCCCCATGGACACCTCAGAAGAGCAGCCATTGCACTAGTTGTGGGAGAGTTCTGTTGCCATTTCCCCCTCCCATGGAGCCTTCCCTGGTTTTCCTGCTTCTCCTGCTCTGGGGGCTGATGTAGGTAAATGGTCATTTTCTCTCACTTCGGGGGTGGCAGGTGTCCTTACCTGAGGTTAGCTTGTGACCACCTCTGAGAGTCCTGTCAAATGTCTGCCCTGTCATTTTGGATGTCCTGTCCATTGTTAGCAGAGAACAAGAGAGGTAGGCTCCTTCCCTGCCAATAGTCTGTTTATCTTATACTCTTTGTGGTTCTCCAGGTCCTTGGTACCTGAGTTCACTTCTCTGCTGCTTCCCTGGGGGTTGTGGTACTCATACACACACACACACACACACACACACACACACACATTTATGTACTCTACGTACTCATACTTACATGCATTCACACACACACACACACACACACACACACACACACCCCACAGGCCCTCACAAAGCATGTTGCTGACTTGGTCAAGGTGGAGCAATGGCTGTGGGGGGAGTGTGTGGGAGGATAGATGTTCCCATAACAGCTGATAGGTCGGTCTCCTGAATCAAGCTGAGGACTGCAGAAGGGAAGAGAGAGAGCTTGAATCGAGCCCTCACTATTGCCAGGCACAGTTCATTGTGTCCTGTAATTTCACAGTCAGAATAGCTCTCTAGGAAGCAATTATTGGTCCCCAAGATTGTAGGTTCCCTGAAGAGCTGGAATGTGGTCCTGCATTTGTCTTTGTCTACAACTCTTCTCTTTTCACTACACTGTGCTCCAGGAAGGGGGCCGAATCACTAAAATTCCCCTCTTGGATAGCGGCAGTCACAGGAGAGATGCTTGTCGAGCTGCAGAAAGCATGGGTGACATGGCAGATTAAAAGAAGCCAACAGAAGTCATCCATGGTGGCATCACCGAAGATGACCATGTTGGTATTTGGTGCTTGGTTTTCTTTCTTCATAAACATAAAAACATTGTTTTTACATAATGATTTAAAAAGGATATCACAATCCAACAACTCCAGTGTAACAGATTCTTTTGCACCAAACAGCATAATACTGGTTCTCATGTATTTAGCATCCACCATAGGCCAGGCAAGGTCCAAGCATGTCACATTTATTGATGGATTCAATCCTCATCAGAACTCTGTGAGCTATGGACCATTTTGCATCCATGAGAACTGAGGCCCAAAGATGTTAAGCAACTTGCCTGCACTCACACAGTCAGCAAGCAGTACAGCTGGGACTCAAATCCATGCTGTTGGAGCCAGACCCAGGCTGGCCCTTGTTTGCCACGGACAATTGTTTCCCTTAGCGACCACTGCTCTCTTAAGACTCAGTGGTAATGGTAATGTAATATTCCATCACTTAATATTATCATTTACCCAGTTGATTCTCAAGTGTTTAACATTTAGATTATTTCCAATTCTTGCTAGTTTAAACAGGGTTACTCTGAAAATCTTTGTACAAACATATTTTCAGAAACTGAATAATTCCTTAGGATAGATCCCTAAGGGTGGAATTGCTGTATATGCACATTTTAAAAGCGTTTGAGTCTCCTCACCAAATTGCCATTCTAGAAATATCGTGCCAGCCCACATTCCTACCGGCAGACTGTAAAATTGTCCTTTTCTCCCACAGATGGTCTGGGTTTTCACCATGCATCTTGTGATTTGGTGCATGTGTCACTGTAGCCAGGGTTCAGCCTGTGTGTGGCAGTGCACTGCCACTTCGTGAACATGACCATGGGAGCTAACACTTGGGACACTTGAGAGGGCCAAGCTCCGCTTTGTTTGGGTGAAAGTGGATTCTGGGGGAGGTGCTAGGTGTGCCTCCGGATGGTAAATGCACATCCGGAGATTGCATAAAGTGTCCAAGGAGTCCCCGATGTCCTTGACAAGCCCATCCAGAGCTGGTGTGGTCCTGTGACCTCCATCTCACAGGTGTTCCGCAGTTCCACAAGCCACCATGTTTGCAAAGCTGGAGAAAGACTGTCATTGCCATCCCAGTGTGTTCTGTCACCAGCCACACTTCCCTGGGAAGTGCTCAGAGAGCAAGGACACCAGGACCAATTTCCCCAGCCCTTCCGTCCTGGGTCCAAGCAGGGCAAAGGTGACAGCACAGCTTTCTTTGGAGCCAGAGGGTACTCACCTTGACGTGGCTCTGCCTTTCATGATCTGGGTTTGTTTGGGACAAGTCACTTCGTTTCTCCTTCATCTGTCAAAGGGGATGAATGTTCTGCCCTTTGGAATTATACCTGGGACAGCAAAGGAATCAGGGCTCTGAAGATCCTGGCATCCAGCAGGTGCTCTGCACCTTCCCTGTACCTGACACTTTAGACCCCTGATTTCCTTCAGCACTTCCTTTCCAATAACATTTGTGTTTGATATTTTTAGCCCCAGAATTCTTGTTTGGGGGAGCAATTTGGTTGCTTGCCCCTTTCCAAAAGCAGTTAGAATGGAGTAGAAGAGCATAATGAGGTTCTTGCCTCGAAGGCTGTTGTCTCTGGAAGTTTGTGCTCCAAGTGAGTTCTGTGAAGGGCGGAATCAGTGGTGCAATGAAAGACAATGCAATCTCATTTTATTTTCAGTGTGGAGCAATGGAGAGGGAGTCATCCAATATCCCAGCTCACTTGTGGCTTTGTTTATTGTGCCCAACCTTCCTCCAGCCATAAAGGCTGATCACATTCCCCCACATGTTAGGGAGGATGTTCTAAAGCTGGGGCCAGGCACCCTCATGTCTCCATCCCTTTCCATTCGTTGTGCTCCAGCCTTCATGTGGACTGGGCACAGACTGGACTTCAGGGAAGGGCTTGGATTCCGTTTGCTAAGACCCTTGCAGGAAGATAAGTCAGGGGTGGCCTGTCTACCTGCCACTATCCTGGCTTTCTGGGGATGGTTGCTCAGATGCCTTTGACTGTGTCTAATATCAAAGCTGTTCTTTTCCTCCTGTCGCTGAGTCTTCACATCTTTTCGTTTTTATGTTTAAACCAATTGCCTTTTCTTTCCCTTTTAGGCAAAGGGGAGAATGAAACAAAGCAAAATGTTTAGATGCAGCCCAGGGAAATAAGGGCTGTATGTGGGTAATGTCTGGGAAATTGGAGAGCCCTGCCTGCCAGGCCGCTGTGTTGCGTTGATGGGCAAGGGCACACAGGGGAATGGAGATCAGACTTGGTGCCTATGTAGTACGTGGTAACATAAATTGTGTAACAAGATTAAAGAAAAACCTTTAACCAGCTTGTCCTAGGAATTACTAATACCACTCTGTTATGTAATAATCCTATCCATCTTTTGGCCTATTACATTTCACATGTATACAGAACAATAATAACGCTGTATCCATCCTATTATTTTCCACTACTTTAATTTTGTGTATATATATATATATGCTTCTGCATATACATGTATTTCTGTGTACATATACACACGCACACGCACATACACACACATACACACACACACACACACACACACACACACACACCAGGCTTTGTGGATAAGCAGCACAGAATAAGAAGGTAGAAGATAGAACCCCATGGAAACCTGGTTTTGACCCTATAAGGGAGAAGCATGTCTTAGAATTTTGGGCAGGGGTGTGTGGATGGAGCCTATATAAAGGGGACATAACAATGATGGGAGCATGTTTGAGCTTCTTATAGTTGGCATCTGAATGTTCCTGAGAGCATGGCCAGGTCTAAGAAGACTTCTGTGTTACACAGGGTCTGTGACACACTAGGGACATTGGGAGATATCTACAAGGTATCCAGAAAGTTTTCCTGAAGCCCAGAAGACTTGGGAGGCCCAGGGAAGGATCTGATGCTATGTTTTACTCAGCATGAGGCTAAGAGAAGGATGTAGGAAGCTCTGGGATGCTGAGTAAGTGGGGCAGGGATGTTGGGTATGGAGAATATTTTCATAAGGCTAGAGCCAAATGCAGCTGGAGTCTCTGATGTGGTTCACGAACAAGATGGGGCACATCAGCCTCTCCAGGCCCCCCGTTCAGGCATTGTCAAGTAGATTAGGGACAGGCCACATGCTCCTTGATGCAGGCATAAACATAATAGTAACTTTAGTGTCTGTTTAAAAATGGAAAGACTCGGGGTGCCTGGGTGGCTCAGTCAGTTAAGCATCCAACTTCGGCTCAGGTCATGATCTCGCGGTTCGCAGGTTCGAACCCTGCGTCGGGCTCTGTGCTGACAGCTAGCTCAGAGCCTGGAGCCTGTCTTTGGATTCTGTGTCTCCCTCTCTCTCTGACACTCCCCTGCTCACACTGTCTTTCTCTCTCTCAAAAATAAATAAAAACAGTAAAAAAATTTTTTTTAAATGGGAAGACTTGCCAGCTCAAGAAAGAGAACTACTCTCCCCTCTTTCTCGACTGCCTTCCTGGTTAAGGGATTAGCAGCTGAGACACTGTCAGCATCCCACCCATGTGTTTCCTGCCTTCTCAGCTGAGGCCAGCAAGACGATAAATGCTTCCTTCTTGCAGCTGCGCTCACCTGTCACTGAGCCCAAACCAGAGCCACAAACACTTGTGCCTTGAAGGAAACTAAGAGCCCCCATAGAACGGCCGTGCCAGGTTTTTGTCAGAGTCGGTTTCCACTCAATCTGAGCCAACCTATTTCCTTTTCCTTCTTGGAACATCACTTGAAAGGTAGAAACGAACCTGATCTTAATTCTTCCTTCAACATGACATGCCCTTTTGAAATCGTACAAATAACAATGTCTGATTGTCATGTTGAATTGCGAGCATGGATGTGAAATGCTCCAAAGTCTGACCGAAGCCAAATATTAGGTCATAAGTCAACATTTTGCTGAGAAACTTGGATTCTACGAGGTTGAAAATTTATATATTTTCAAGAGAAAACTTATTTGCCAGCAGGGAAAAATTTCAAAGACTGTTATCTTCCCATGTGGAGGGAGAGAGATGAGTGTAATTTTGCAACCTGGGTCAAAGTCCTTTAGGGACTTCTGAAATTGGCTTGGCCAAGGAATGCAGCTTTGATGTAATATTTGGATTGCTACCTGGGGTGCAAGTCCATGTGTGGCACAGGTGTGTGTGTCATTTCTTACAAAGTCTTTGGGCAAAATTGTTGAATGGCCAGGAGTAGCCTCTTCATGCCGGGGGATGCCATGCTCTGCTCACAAATCCTTTTGATGGAAAACTTCTGAAGAGAAAATGAGCCATTTTGGCCCACAGGCACTTTGAGTCCTAAAAGAAGTAAAATCTTGACTACCTTCATCTAAGTAACAATAGCACTCTTTGGAAAGTCTCAGTGGACATGAAGACTCACCTGAAGCAAGAGATCAGCACAATGCCCAGGACGATGCCACAAAGCTTGTAGCATGCCAGCTTGATCTCTTGTCTGTGATCATCCCTGCCACCAAGCCCAGACTGAGGCCTTCTAGCACCTAGTGTGAGTTGTGGTGGGAGGGAAGATGTGGCAAAGAGGCAACTGTGTGCTCACTATAGAATAAAAACCAGGCACTTGACTACATTAAGAACATTATGCTCTATTTTAAGCTGGCCAAGTGACAATGTCTAGTTTGCATCTCCTTCCTAAAAGCAGAGCAGCTCACATTTCTTCTGAGTGCCCAAATTCCAGGCAAAGTCAGAGTTAAGGCTCAGGATAGAACTGAAGGTCTGCTGTGGATGGGTGTGATGGAGTGGGACTTCAGCATAGCCACAGGCAAATTCCTAGTGGAATAATCTGCAACCACTGCATTGATATAGAAACCTCCTGTGTGTGTGTATGCATGTGCATGTGTGTGTGTGCACTCTTGCTTGTGTGCCTGGGTGTCTGCACATGTATGTATGTGCTTGTGCATGTTGGTGTGCATGGGGACACTCTTGTGTGGACAGTGGAAGGCACATGGCAGAAACACAGCCTGGTACCATAAAAATCAGGACCCTGCCCTTATGGGTTCTTCCCTATGCATAGCAAGTTCAAGTCAGATATTAAATCATGGCCACTCAGGGGGCACTAAACCTAGGGCCATCTTCCACATTCACCATAAGCAAGGCTCAGCCAGTTTCTAAGTAGAAATACTAAATGGGTACTATTACACTCCCCCTAAATCTCTGATCAGAAAATCTCGATTCCCTGGATCAGATTTCCTGCACTTTCCAAGGTGAGCTTGCTAATCTGAGAAACAGGTCCCTGCCATTGTGAGCAGGTGGCTAGCCTTAGAGCCCACCTACCACTCACCTTTCCCACTTCTCTGTGTGACGTGTGCTGTCCTGGAGCATACTGGAGACAGCACCACAGCCTTTTGTGTCTAAACACAGTGAGTGGCTGTGCTGGCCGATGGCCAGGGGGCCACCTTGGAGGGTCCTGCAAATCCCACGACCGAGCTACTCGGTGCTCAAAACTGATACAGGCCTACCTGACTCCATGGTGATTTTGGTCTTTCAGGCAAAGAAGGGGAACTACGCCTTTTTGTGGGACGTGGCAGTGGTGGAGTACGCAGCCCTAACGGACGATGACTGCTCTGTGACTGTCATTGGCAACAGCGTCAGCAGCAAGGGTTATGGGATCGCCCTGCAGCACGGCAGCCCCTACAGGGACCTCTTCTCCCAGAGGTAGGCACCGTCAGCCAAGGGGGGCTTGGAGGATAACCTTCTCTTAGGAGACAAGAGCCAACATAAACTTGGTTTTTCCTCACGTGACCTCAGCCCTAATTGTGTACCAGCACATGCTCCTCCCTCCACCCCAACTAGTCCCATGCCAGCCGGGGATGAAGAAAAGGAAGTATACGGTCCCTCCTCATGAAGGTGCATAGTCTCGGTGGGAACTGTGATGTGGGCAGGCAATGCCAGCACAGGGCAGTAAGTGCGATGACGAGGATATTCTAGAGGTGGAGGAGGGCAGAGGAAAGCAGCTGATAAGAACCAGGAAGCCAGGGAGGGCACCTAAGCCCTAAAGGATGAGTAGGAGGTGGCCAGATAGGCCCAGTACTTTAAAATTAAGTGAATAATTAATTGGATCTAACAAGGGCCCAATAATTACTTATTATTGTAAGTTTTAGGAATGTCTAAAATTGGCTGTCAGTGGACAAAGTCAGTGTGGGAAGAGTCAATGTGGTCTTGAAAAAAAGTGTGGTCAGAGAAGCAGATTGACTCCATATCCATGTGCACATGGGCTGAGGGGGAAGACGCTATCTGCTGGGGCAGACAAGGGACCTGCCTCCTCCCCATCCTCCCCAAATCAGCCTCCTGGTAAATAATACTAGCAAATGGTAGGTGGGGGTGTGGGTAAGTGGGGAAAGGGTTTTATAGGCCTGGGTATTCTAGCCTAAGCAAAGGCACATGGATACCCTCCACCAGAAATGAAACATTGTGTCTAGTTTGTATTGGCCTGTCAAGCTTCCTGTGTAATTTGCTGGTGGGAGTCCATCCCTTCTTGAGCCTGATCTTCTCTAGACTCTTGAGCATGATCAAGTTTCCAAGTGCTCAGTCTGGACACCTGGCCAGCTTCCTTGCAAAAAATAGTCTGTCATCAATACCCTACTTTTTCTGCCAGAAAAACTTATCTTAGCCTTTGACTAGGGGTCTTGGCCTTACCAGACAAGGTGGAAGTGAGCAGCATTGGTAAGCTCAGTGGCCTGCTAACTGGGGCTCCTGTTCCTAAGGGCATCTGTGCCTTGGGCCCATAACTCACACATGTCTGTGAGGTGACATCCTGATGAGTGAAGAGGGCAGGACTAAGGAGCCTAGAGAGGAATCCCAAAGGACAGGCTCTGTCTTGGTCCATCAAAATCCAAAATAGCGGAAGTATCCAAGTGAAAAACCTGGTACCCAAGCATAGGGGCAACACCAGTTGACTGGTAAACACAGGCATCCCAGCACTGAGGATAATCCATTTGGAGGGGTGAGAGTTGTTAAATATCATTCCTTTAACATCCTGAAGCTCAGAGAGGGTCACTCACCCAGCTCCTGGCAGAGTTGGGAGGAGAATGCAAGTCCTGTGCTCATGTTGCTGTCAGATCTCCAATCCCTACTGCCTTCCTTCTCCTATCTCCTAGATGTGGGTTGGGCTTTTATGATCCTGAGTACCTGAGGCTAAACCCCATCAGGGAAAGGCTGAGGAGGATGCCCTACAACCCATCCATTCAGTGGATCCTTTGCAAAACTGGGAAAAGAGATAGAACTAATTAAGTTAAATGAGGCTTCTGGGTTTTCTCTAGAACTTAATCAAGTGTGCATTCTGTGCCTCCTTTTGCTTCCTGGAGCAGGGAGATGAGAAGGGAGAAGGAGAGGTAGAGATTTATCAATCGCTCAGATTAAAGATATAAAGAAAGAATGGCTTCTCACCAGAATGTGTATTACATTGATGTTCTTTTCTAAAAATGTTTTTAATTTTTTTTTTGAGAAAGAGAGACAAAGTGTGAATGGGGGAGGGGCAGAGAGAGAGGAAGACGCAAAATCCCAAGCAGGCGCCAGGCTCTCAGCTATCAGCACAGGGCTAGATGCGGGTCTCCAACCCACAAACAGCGAGATCATGGCCTGAGCCAAAGTCAGACGTTTAACTGACTGAGTCACCCAGGTGCCCCTACAGTGGTGTTCTTAAGGTTTACCCCAGTTAATTTTCGGAGACGAGAGGCCCAGGGCATTCCACAGACCATCAACCTGTGAACCCCTTTCTGGAACAGATGGTAAGGGAGCTGGTGGGGGCAACGCAGCAGCAGCACCAAGATGGTGCTCACAGAAGTACAGGCTACCCAGTGAGGGAAGCTTAGGGTCCCTGTGTGTATGATCTGCCCAGAGATCTCCCAAAAGTCTGCTAAAGTGAATGCTGACACACTGGAGAGAGGAGAGAGCTTGCTTCCTGGCTGGATTGTTCAATGAGTCAGGGTAGCAGAAGGCTTAAACCAGGAGGGAACCTAAGGATTTTCAACCTTGCTCCCTTCCGATATTGTAAGGCTTGCTGAGTGCAGAAGTAATTCTATGTCCTTTGTGTGGCCCTAGAGGGTACCGGACTAGGACCAATGTGGGGGTGCAGGGTCCCAAAATTCAGGCTTGCCCTGGAACAGGCCTGTGCATTATCTATCAACTTACTGAACGTGGGGCTCTATTCAAAATTTCTCCCAGTAGAGACTCTGTGGGCTGCTCCCCCAACCCTAGGGGTGACCATTACAAAAATGTGGCTAGTCCAGTTTCCTGGTTATTCTGGCAAGAAGTGATTTATTACTCTTTGCTTTCATTAGAAGGCCATGTGCTCTATGACTGTAAGTGAATGTCCCCAGTGGGCTGTGCTGGCCTCCAGAGTTATCATCACCTGTCTCTGTGTTGCAGCCTCTCTTGGGCTGGAAGCATCCCCACTCCCTTACCTGGGCAGATGGGTATCTACTTAGAAGGAACACTCAGACCTCAGGTTGTCAATGTACTGCTTCCAGTGGTTCTTTAAGAGGCTCTCCA
Source organism: Cryptoprocta ferox (assembly GCA_028646485.1). Taxonomy (NCBI): domain Eukaryota; kingdom Metazoa; phylum Chordata; class Mammalia; order Carnivora; family Eupleridae; genus Cryptoprocta; species Cryptoprocta ferox. Next base: position 40,793,143 of record CM053561.1, on the reverse strand, counting down.
TTGTATGATGCCTATAGAACCGTGAGCTGCCTCTAGTTGGGGCATGCCTGAGAGGAGAAAGGGTACAGATCAAGGAAGCAATGCTCTATGCCATTTACAGGAAAAAAATGGTCTTATATAAGTCACAGATCCTGGAACTGCTGTAACTTTCCCTTAGTTCTGGGAACTACGCGGTTTCCTTGAATATGGGTACATGCCCTCGCTTTGGCAGAGGACAGGGTCTATAGGCTATGCCTTCTAAGTGTGTGTGGCAGGGGTGGAGTGCTGTAGCCTGTTTGTGGACCATGGCATCCAGGGCAGGCATTCAATAAATGTTGAACAACTTAATAGCCATTTATAGAGCACCTACTGTGTAGCAGGCTCCCCAACTATTGACCAGAGGAAAGCACCTGCAATTATATCTGTCTGGAAAATAGAATAGCTGGCTTCTGGAAGTGGCTATTATCGCTCCTGCTTACTCATAAGCAAGAATATAGATTATTATAGTGTGCATTAGTTTAGCCTCGGTCTAGGACTCATTTTGTGCCCATGACTTGTTTTATCTTTCCTCTGTTGCTTACATATTTAAATTTTCCTTTTGATTTGTTTGTTTTTACTTTATTCTATGTTTCCCTATAAATTGCCTTACATTCTTCCTGGAATAATATTGGGCATAAAAATGCATACAATTAAAAGGAGCAGGAAGAAGAGAGGCATCGGCAGAACTAAGTAGCCTGCCTGATGTTGCAGTCAGTGAGCGGAGGAGTAAAAATCAGACCCTACAGCTATGCTCTGGCCAGAGTTTTGTGGTCCCGTAGACCAGAACCTAACTCTCAGAGAGCCCACTGACTGCACTTAGCAGCCTGATGTTCTGGAAAAAGCATGGCCTCCTGGGTCAGTATGCCCCAGCTCTGAAGTGTAATCTTGCCACTTTCTAATTGCAACCGTGAACAAGTCATCTAGATGCCAAGCCTCAGGTCTTTAAGATGTTAAACCGATTCACTAAGAACTACTTTGCAGGCTGCTAGGAGGATTACAACAATGGGAAATGGTCGGCCCCACTATGTTCTCAAGAAAAGGCAGTGCGTGTCAGTACTGGACTGGATAGGGCTTCTGGTCAGCATTTGGCCATCAGACTGTGCAAATTTAGCCAGCGTTTTTGGAGCTCTTATTACTTGCCATTATCTTGAGCTGAGTGGTGCCCATGTGTCCTCTTTCCATTTTGGCACAATCATGCTGTGGTAGGAGTTGATATGATCTCAGATTTTAGTAATAAGAGCGCAGAAGTTGAGAGGTTGCATACCATGGCTAGTGTGATGGCACGGTCTGGGTTTGCATGATGTCCATCAGAGCAGAATCTGTGCTCAATACAAAGCTCTGCTGTCTCTCATTGGTGAGCCAGTCATTTACCCATGAGTCTTCTCAAAGCCACGAGATCCTGAATATCCAGCCCTGGGGTTCCTATAACTGCAGGAGGCCCAGCTTACTCAGACCTGCCAGCATAGACTTAAATAGTGGCCTTTCAGCATGAGCCAGTGGCCAGCTTCCCTAACATGTCTAGAGCCACACAGAGGTAGTGGGACACTGAAGCTGTCCAGGTGATCATAGGATGTGCCACGTGCTGCTGTGGTGCTCAGTAGCATACCGAGCACAAGCCCAAGGTGCACAGGTGCACATGTCAATCATGCATTTATCTCAGTGACCAAGTCCCTAAAGGCACAGTAGCGTATTAAGTCTTCTGTGCAGACTTGTGTCCTTGGCACTTAACAGACATTATCTCATTATCTCACCATGGCCATTTTAGTTTAGATTAGTTTTCATGAGTCAATTAATATATTCATCCATATATTGATATAACCAACATTCATTGATGGCCCAAGTTGTGTCGCCACTGTGCTTGCTCAGGAGAAACCATGGAGAGTAACACATAGCCCATCCTGAAGGATCTACTCACCCAGTGGGGTCATGGGTCCATTTTGCAAAGATGAGCTGGCCAAGGTTAACAGGGGCCAGTCACTTATTCCGTGATACCCAACTGAGACCTGGTACCTCCATTCCCTGCTTCTTGCACTGAGCCAAGCTATTCACAGCCTATGAAAGGCCATGCTATGCTGGGTCCATGATGGTGACAGGTCAGAGGACCCCCTCTGGGCTGTCACCTTCTGTCTCCAACAGCCATGGCCCATGCATGGCCATAGACCTCAACCTCAGCTTGTGGTCATAGCTGGCCCACTATGTGGGTCCAGGGCAGAGACCAAATGCTCAACTGGACAGTTGGAAGTGAGCTTCTCTTGGCTGTACAGAACCACTACCCTTGAACCGTGCACACTCAGAAGGCTCAGGGAGGTCACAGCAGGTATTATCAGCTGGATATATCACCATGGACCAGGCTGAAAGACTCCTCTTCCCCAGATGGAAAAGGTTGGGCATGAGGAGCCCGGGGACTACCAGATACTACTAGCTCACTGTTCATATCACTGGCTTACAGAGGGAGTCCATAAAATACCACAGTGAAGGAAAATCACTATCCAGAAACCTACATGGGGAATACAGGAGCCTAGGGGTTTGCCCCATCTTGGCGATCAGGATGGAATCCAGACTCCCTCTCACACCCTCTCAGAGCCCACATTCTCAGCTCTCTTCCTGCTTTAGCTTCAGCTCCCACCATCTTCCTCCTCACACTCCACTCTCCAGCCTCAGTGGCCACATTGTAGCATCTCAGACATGCTGAGCACTTAACCCAGACAAGACTTTCAAGCATGGCTGTAGGTTTTCCTTCTCATTGAATGCCATCCCTGCCAACCACAAAGTGAATTTGGCATGATATTTCACCTCTCTGTGCCCCCATTTCCTTTTGTATAAAAATAAGAGAATGGAAGGAACCATCTCAAAGGATTGACATGAGAATTAAACACTATCTGTCAAACACTTAGAATATATCCTGGCACATAGAACATGCCAGACAAGTGTGAGCTATTTGATGACCAACCTTCCCTCAGGTGGCTGTTCACCTGTCACTTCCTTGATGAGCTTCTCCCTGTAACCCCCCTGGTCTGGAGCACCCCCCCCCCGCCCCTCACAGTGCAACGTTTCTTAGCACCTGTACTTGTATGTCATCGTATTGATCACAGCTTCAGTGTCCACATT
>CM053561.1:40316409-40789917 GCA_028646485.1 Cryptoprocta ferox | reverse complement strand
GGGGAATCCTGGTGGGAGAAACTTACCATGTATTGAAGTTTTAATGAAAGCATTTTTGTAAGTCCACAGTCTTGAGTGCTGCCTCATCCAGTTCCGTATTTTCCTATTTTATCCCCAGAGCTTGCCCCCAATCCCATGTGAAGGGTCCTTATGTGCTTTGCTATTGAACTTTATCCATGGGCTATGACACAGGGTAGGAGGGTGCACCAAGCCTTTAAGGAGGAGAGAGGCAAAACCTGATGTGGATTTTGGAAAGAGCACTCTGCCTCAGAGTGGAGAATGGATTGGGGAAGGAAAAGTTGGGGCAGAAGAAGAGCTACCATGGTTCAGCATGGTCTATGGAGTGGCCAGCATGGTGGGGAAAGGCCCAAGGCCCCCATGACCATACTGATGAGGCCAGTGGCTATGGCTCATATGGACTGTATCTTGCAGGATCCTGGAGTTGCAGGACACTGGGGACCTGGACGTGCTCAAGCAGAAGTGGTGGCCGCACATGGGCCGCTGTGACCTCACCAGCCACGCCAGTGCCCAGGCCGACGGCAAATCCCTCAAGCTGCACAGCTTCGCTGGGGTCTTCTGCATCCTGGCCATCGGTCTCCTCCTCGCCTGCCTGGTGGCCGCCCTGGAGTTGTGGTGGAACAGCAACCGGTGCCACCAGGAGACCCCCAAAGAGGTCCGTGCCCTGAGTCCTGCTTCTCCTTTCTGCATCCTAGAGGCAGGAGAGTCCCACTGGGCCACTTGGTGGGCGGTTTTCTACCAGTTAGTATTTACCGAAGTCACTTGTCTGCAGACAGCAGTGTTTTATTTGGGGGGGGGGGGATGGTGTCCTTGTTTTATGTTGATTTTAAAGCAAGAGAACAAATGTAGGGGATGTTTTTATGCTTGAACAAAGTGCCAAGGCACCAGCCATGGCCACTAAAGTCCTGTATTTATCTATAGAGCGGGTACAGCATGAGCAGCGCCAGAGAGCCCTTCCCCACCCTGCCCCGCCCATGTGCCTCCACCCTGACCTGGAGAGACCAACTGTAGGGTAAGAGAGGAGACCTCATTCCTTCTCGGTTCTCTTTGCCTTCACATCAAGGGCCACAGCGCTCTGCTCTTCCAGCATGCAAGTAGGGACTGGCCCCTGCCCCTCCTATCACCCTTCCTCCCTTCCCTTCCTCCTCCTTATAGGGCCCAGCCTTGCCCATGTCCCTCCAGGAACACCCAGCACAGGGAACATTGTGGCTCTGTCCAGACTTCAAGTTCTGGCACAAATCCCTCTTTATGTGTGCCAACCACAAGCTGATTCTTTCCACAACACTTCCTTCCATTGGGGTTTTGTTCTTCTTCGAGTCCAGTTCTTTTACACAAAGCCTCCACCAAGGCACCCTGGAGCCAGCTCCCCTAAGGGAGGGTGGCAAGGAGTGCCATTTGGGGATGATATGTGCCAGTGGAAACCTACACACAGGCAGGGAGGCATAAGCCGAGCCACTCCATTGCAGAGCTGTCACTAGGTGCTGCCTGTACCTCAGCTTCTTCTGAATCATAATCAGCAGATTATGTTGATACAAACAGGTGTAAATTTCAAACAAGACGCAGCAAAGTTAACCAGTGCCAAATCCAAAGAGGCGGTGTCGCCATGGCCACCATCTCTGCAGCGTGGAGAGACTGGTTGGCCATACCCTCATATCAGTCTGTAATGGAGCCCCTGGCAAGGTGGGGGTGAGGACAGACTTTCCATTCATACCAGGCAGCAAGCTCTCTGTCATCACACTTAGTTTTTGCTGGAAGGATCTTGCTGTTTGATTCAGCATGTTAGAAATGTTCTGGGGACATCCATCTTCCTTATCTGCCTTCTGTGTGCTTCCCTGCAAAGAAGTGCAAAGCCTGGGTCTCCCATGGTGCCAGTGCTTCTCCTGTTATCCCTCGGCCACAGGAAAGAAGGAAGAATGAGACTTAAGGGGAAACCACTGAAAGAAACAGTTAATGGTTCTGCTTGAACTTCTTTGGCTACTGGAAAATTTTTTTGTGAAGAAGTCATTGGGAGGTATTGTGAATTATCCTGATGAGTAGTTTTAAGTAAAGGCCCCTTACCAGCCTGCTTCTCACTACCCCAGTCTATATGTACAGAAGCATTGGCATGTATCCAGGGTAGGGTGGCCCTGGAACCTTCCCCAGTAGGACAGGGGAGGACCAGATCCCATTGTGTTCTCCATGTTGTTTGGTTTGGGTTTGGTTTTTTTTTCCAAACCCAATCAGCCACAGCCTGATCCTCTGTGCATATGCCCTTGGGTCAGGGGAGCAGGAGAGGCTCTCTGGGTGGGTGAGCATCTCACTGTCATGGGAGTGCTGCCCTGGGATGGCATGGGCAGAGTGGGTGCCCAGGGGACACAGGCTCAGCCCTCCAGAATGCCCCTTGTGAACCAGGTGCAGAGAGAGGCCATTCTTCCTCTGGATGGGGCATTGTCATCTGCTTCTAATCATCATGTCCTTTCACATCCCCTAGTTTAGTGTTTAGTGACAATCCTAGCCTGGGCAGTCCAGAATGAATGATTACAGTGTGTGTGTGTGTGTGTGTGTGTGTGTGTGTGTGTGTGAGAGAGAGAGACAGAGAGACAGAGAGACAGAGAGACAGAGAGACAGAGACAGAGAGAGGAGGGAGAGGGGGAGAGAGAGGAGAGGTGGGGGATTGATTGTTGGAGAGACATAGAAGGCAGAAGTGAAAGAGAAATACGGAGAAAAGACCAGGAGACCAAGAAATGACCCAGCTGTGAAGAACAGCTCTCATTGTGCCAGTAAAGCATCCTGTCTTCTCTTCTGGCTTCTGCATAAGCCCCAAATCTCAGGCATAAGAGAGGATGAAATACATTGGTCCTGCCTAGGAAATGTGGAAATTTCTGCACCTGCCCCCATCCTGCTTCCAGATAGGAATGCGGACCAGTGAAAAGACAGGTTGCAAAAGCATAGTAGCTGCCTTTCCTCCAGCCCCTTCTGGTGTTGCTAAGGGTTGCATGGTAGAAGAAGGAAATATTCCCATCTTTTTCCTGTTTTTGTGGGTTTCTGATTTTCAAATGAAATTTCTCCCTTTCTCTTCTTTCTTTCATAAATATGCCTGTGGGGGCACAGTCCCTGTCTTCAGTACGCTCACCTCTGCAGGGGAAGATGTGTCAGAGAGGTTGACCAAAGCAGTCTCCATTGATCAGGGCACTTCTCAAGTGAGCAGAGGGTACCATGGATGTACTGAGGGGCATCCATCCCAGCCTGGGCATGGTAGGTTCCTAGGGGGCAGGGGTGCCTGTTGGTGAAGAGTTCTTCAGGCTCCAAGAACTCAGCGTTGAAGGATTGGTACAGATCCTAGAGCTGGAGGTGAGATTGGAAGTTGCCTTTGGGGCAGGGTGAGCAAAACGGAGGTAAACAGTCATCACACCTCCTGGAGCTGTGGAGGCTGGAGTGTTGGCATCAGCAAGGGGATGTGAGTGGAAGAGGCTGAACCAGGGAGCAGGGACTTGCTCTGAGGGACTTGGATGTCAGGCCAAGTGGTTGAGACCTCATCATACAGGGAAGAGGAACTAGGAGGGGGCTGAGACAACAGGATATTAGAAGCATATCTTTCAAACGTTCCACAAATAATAACGGTATTTAATCCAGAACCACTTTGTGTTACTGGTTGGCTATGTTTTATAGAGCAGCATTCTCAATTAGGTGAGAGTGTCTGGTTTATCTTAGAATGCTTCATTTTGGGGCATTGGCCATATTTCTTAAGAGCCAGAAACCTGTCTTTGGGTGTAGTTCTAGTTGTGTTTAATGGCTTGTGCTGAGATGCCTTCAGACTTCAGACACCTACTTGAGGAAGAGTAGTAATGTGCGTTCAACCCCTTAATATTCATGCAGATTTGAGCTCATATTTTTTCTAAGGAATCAGACTATTATGTAGTTACCCAATGCAGGTGAGAGCAGCAGGCTCTGTGGTTGCAGTAAAGAACCACCCTCTAGATTTATGGGGGAAGTGGAGCCATTGCTCTAAGAATAAAATATTCATGAAATAAAGATGAGAACTGCACAAATGGGAGATGACATGAAGAGTGAGGGATGAATCATCCATCACTGGGCTGGGAGCTTGGAATGTTTGTGCTTCCTGCCTTGCCTGCCCTCCCCACCCCGTCCCTGCTTCCATCACAGACAGGAGCTGACAGGCTAGGGTGGCCAGGCAGCAGTGACAGAGTAGCAGCCAGTGGGTCAGCTGCCGTCTGTGTGGTCTGGCAGCACACGCCTGCTCTTTATGGAAGATTTGTGACGGGGGACACCCACTTTGGCTCTGCACCCCTCTCTGCCTTCACTCCTCTGATGCTTCTTCAACTCCACGTAGAGATTTTCTCTCCTGTACCTTTCCCCTCTTCCTTTATGCCACCCTCGTAGTGTTGCCCTGAGGTTCAATGAAGGAAGGTGTGGAAAGTGCCATAAGCAGCACCTGCCCATGGGACGTGCTTGGTGAATGACGGCCAAGGCGCTATTCCCTCCCAAGGACCTTGTGATGGGCAGTAAGGGGTGCGGGAAGGACAAGTCACATCTTAGGGCACCTTCTCTGTGCCAGGAAGACTACACATTATCTTCTCAACTCCCTGATTGTCTTCGAGAGCATTGGAGGAAGGCATCCTTGGCACTGGAGAAATGGGATACAGAAGGGGCAGGGAAAGAACTGGGATATGAATGATGTGTCTGCCACTGGGCCTTTCATGGGGCATGTGCAGGAGCAGGGGTTCCTGCCCGACATTTGCCAGAGGATTTGGGGAATTAAAGATGTAATTTGGGGTTTTTTCCTTGAGCCAGAAGGCTGGCTCCTAGCTAGGCATTGACACCTTCTGAACCCCAGTTTGTCTCTTCGGCTGCAAACTGAGCCTGGCCCCGTGGCTACACTTCAGACCTCTTAGCATGAGGGTAAGGATAGCGATTATGCATTTCAGCCCTTACGCCAGGATCTTCCAGCAAGAAGATAAGATTGCCTATCTTACACCAATGTGTATCTCAAAAGCAGCTCGGACATCACTCCCCTCCATAAAATCTCCCCTGCTCACCACTATGGGCTGCTTCCCTGTGTGTATACACTCATGCTGGCTGTGAGTCCAAATTGCTGCCAATAGTTTACCTGCCTATCCCTGCTTGGAGTCTGTTGGCACTTCTCCACTTCTGTGTTGCCATCATTTTGCCCAGTCTCTGGAACAGTGGAGCCTCTCATTAAGAGGTGATGAATACAACCAAAGTATTGAGCACCTTCTACATGCCAGGGACCAAGATGGATGCTTTACCAAGAACATTAGCTCATCTGGTAGTAGGAGCTCAAAAGTGTTTATCGAATGAATGAACCAGTCTGGGCTCCTATAAAGAAAACGTTATTAATGTTAAATTGTTGTGTAATCATTACAGCTGAATCAATGGCTTTCAATTCTGGCTGCACATCAGAGGTGATTAATCCTAGAGCTTTTTAGAAATACAGATGCTTGGGCTCCATTCCCCAAAGGGTCGTATTAGGTAGATCTGGACAACTGTAGTTTTTAAAAGCTCTACATGTGCTTCTGATATCCTGCCACGGATGAAAACCACTGGTCTACACAATCCTTCCAAGGGTAAATTGGGAACACACAGCTTTGCATAGTTGGAAAGAGCCCAGGTTTTGGAGCCAGGTAGATGTGGACTCTGATCCCGATGCTCCACTTACCATGGAGTAGTGTGACCTTGAGCAAATCTCTTCACCCCTAGCCTCAGTTCACCCCATGTACACCTGCTGCTACCACCTATGATGGGAGATGTTCATTAGCTCTCTCTTCTTTTTGCCCTCCCCTATGGAATCTGTGACAGAATCTATCAGAATTGTTTCTCAATGATGCTCTGAAAACTGTCCATCATCTCTTGAGATCACTTCATTAACTGCTCAACTTCTTTGCTCTTACCCAGCCACTACATTCAGGCCTCCAGACCAGTCCTTTAGGGCTGGGCAAGTCTTCGGAGCAATACTTAAGATCGTATTGATGGCGTTTTTTCCCAGCCATTGGGTCTCATTTACAATCCGGTTGGTGTCTGTGATAATGGGAGAACACCTCTACAACCATCCCAGTCAGGTGTGAAGTCCCCTGTCCCATTTTGTTCTTGCCCAACTTAAAGTAAAAGCCATTGGACACCAAACAAAGCCTGTTCTAACGAGTCCCATGTGTAACCGGCTGTTACATAGATGATAGTTTAGTTAATTACCGTTTTCCAGTACACTGAATTATTTCCACGTTGGTGAACAGCGGCTTAATTACAGAACTTTATCTCTCTGCAAGACAATGCCTGGGAGAGGGTCCCCAGTAACCTCTGTTGGTGCATCTGTCATCATGTTTAATATGAGGTGAGAAACGCAGAGCTGGAATTCAGCCGGATTCATGGATAAATGCAGTCCGTGGATTTTATGTCACATTCAGGGATGTTTGACTAGGTCAGTTACCTACAGTAAATTAATGAAGACAGCAGCAAGTTTCCGTGTGGTTGAACACCAAAAACTTGAGATAATGAGGATGTAAACTGATGTAGTTCACATAAAAAAGTCCATTATTTGAATTTGCATAACATAATAGAATGTCCCATTTTGTCTAAAATATAGATAATTACTCAAATCACTCCTGCCTCTTTCCTTGAGCAGGCAGATTATTTCCGCCTCCTCGTTCCTTGGCTGGGGACCGCTGGAAATGACTTAGTGTGTGCTGACTCTGTGGCCCCAGGTGATCCAAGATTATGTTTCAAGGCTTTACTGCACAAGGTGGTTTTCTCCAGTTTTCTGCACTTCAGTTCTGACCTCTAGACGGCGGCAGAAGCAGGCAGTTTAGAAATGGATTAGGAGGCACAAACAGACTACATGTGTTGCGGCGGGGCGGGGGGTGAGGCATTTTTGTTAAGTTTTTCTCATTTTCCCATCCAGTTAAACAATCAGATATGGGCAGCTCATGATGCCACCTTGTTCTTCTGGGATTTGTGTTGTGTTGGAGGTAGCTACCAGCAGTAATAGAATTTGAATAGAATGAGGTCCCTCTGGTGCAGAGAGGATTAATTACTTCACTGCCATTTGGGGTGGGAAAGTCTCCCTGGAAAGTCTGTTCAGTTGGTGTGGACGTTTTCTCTGTGTCTTGACGTGGAAAGGTTATAGGCTAATGACTAACCTCAATTGGAAGCTGATACCCACTGCACAGCTCTACAGTCCTTGGAATTGCTTCATTTGTCCTGAACTTGAGGCAAGAAGAAAAATATATGGATTTAGGCAACTATTCAAGCTCTTTCCTCCCAAAGTACTGATTCTCAGGTAATTGGGCTGTATCCACATCTACACTCTGGGCTGGTTTTTATTCTAGGTGCTTTGGTAATACCAGATCAAGGCCTCGCAGCTGTGATTAGTATGCTAGATTGGTGCCTATTTCCAACCACTTTTATAATTCCACCCCCTGACCCTCTTCCTGAGTGAAGGATTTCATCTCAGAGACCTCCTTTGCTCACATTTTTCTTCAGAGGATTTTGGATGGCTGGTCTTCCCCCAACGTTCTCCTGTTTTGTAGCCTTGGCATTCGGTAGAGAGGGCTCCTTTCACTTTACTCCCACTGTCAACTCTCTGCCTTCCTGTGGTCTACTTGGACAGGAATTTCTCCTTTCTCTATCTCTAGACTCCAGCAAGATGGGGAGCATCTCCTGAACACTTTCTGAGAAAAAGGGTCATGCTCTTTCTTCTAACTACCACAGTGAACAGGGCTGGGGACCTAGATGCTCGCCTTCCCCTCCAAATTAGTCCACTCTTAAATATGACTTCTTTCTGTCCCCAAAAGGCTTCTGAGAGCCCTGGAAAGAAAATACAAAGGAGGAAAAGGTCATATTATGCAACTAACTTGTCCTTCCAGTGATCCCAGGTCCATTGGTTATTGGTTTTCCTTCAATGGAAACTGAAGATTTTGCCAGCAGGGCAGCTGGCTATCTCAAAGCTTTGCTGTCTGCAAAGAGAAGGGAAGGTTATATTTATTATGAAACCCTAAAAGTTTCTGAAATTCTTTCTCAACTTCTCCAGCTTCCAGGATCTCCTGATACTTGTCTTCTGCACTTCCCATATTTTGACATGAAAATAGATGCAGATATTTACCAACAGAGCTGTGGCACTGACTTTGGCCAATGCAGATGAAAGAGTTTATGTGGGGCACATAGCTACCATGAGAAGGCTGGAGAAGCAGGATGGGTGGTAGGCAGGAGTCAGGCTTGTCCACAGCACTGGGGTGGGGGGGGAGCATGATCTAGGAGGATGGTCATGGAGCAGAAAGTTTGTTGAAGTACTACTGCATTATTGGATGGACAATCAACTCTTTTCTGTCTCTTTATCTCTTTGTTCAGGATTCAGTTCAGTCCTTTGTCCTTGCTTGCAGTCATGGTCCTGCATCTTAGCTACAGGTGGGCAGGGCACCTGCCAAACTGTTATCCAGTGAGAAAGAAGTAATTCCCTCAAAGCAAACAGACCATGGTCTTAGGAAAGGATAATTGGTGTTTGGTGGCCTTAAAACAGCCAGTGACTACTATAGCAGTTTAAAAAACTATTAAAAGTGGTTTCGTATGCAAGACTAACAACAAAGCAGATAAAACAGAGAGAAAATGGCAAAGTCATACAGAGCTGCATCAACATGTTCTAAGGTAATTAAGAGAACTTGAATTCGATGTCTTGTATTTTTTTACAGCCTTAAGAGTCATGGAAAGACATTGCCTGTGTCACATTTTGTCAGGTTAAGTAAAGGCCTGTTACTCTCCACCACTTTCCCCCATTTTACCCAGGACACTTCCCACCCTGGTGGTGTTCTCAACTTGGAGCTGGTTTCCCAACCTCAGTGAGCTGAGCTCAGCTGTGTGGGGCTTCAGATCCCTGGAATGTCAGCTCTGCCCATGGAACTGTGGCAGTGAATTCCAATGTTGTTTCCATCTTTGAACGAAGTCATGCCCCGTAGTATCTTCCATCCTCAAATAAGTTGGCTTTCTTATTCTCAGGTCTCCTTTTGGTCTGGAAGGAGTTTCTTATTGTCTTATGGGGGTTGTTAGTTTTCTTTTTCTGTGAAAGTTTCTGGAAAAGACAGAAGCCAATGTCTGACTACCAGTCTTGAACTCAGCAAAGATGTAGAGAGAGCAGTGGCCCTGCCTTCTCCACACCAGAGGGCACTGAGAACAAGGAGTAAACTACAGAGGCAACTTCCTTGCCTGAGGAAGGCTGGGTTGAGACTTCATTGGGGTTGGCCACCCATGGGAGATGGTTACCAGCTACTCAGGGTGGCCTCTTCCTGGGGAAGATCCTCGCCCACCAGCCTCCTAGGAGCTCAGAGCAGCCGCTGGAATGGCCTCTTAGATTTGTGTGGTTCCTTCTTTTTTCTTTTGAATGCCCATTCAGGGCCTTTACATCTGTGGTATTTCTAACCTCCCTACAAGATGGGCACGGGACAGGTTCCTCTCTCTACCAAACGGATGTCACCATTAGATAGCCTGTGGTGTTCTGTCCCAGAGCAGAGCTTTGACATGGTATTTTTCTAGGAGTTTGACATCAGGGAAGTATGGGCAGTAAGCATGACCTGGCCTGGTACATTGGCACTCATAATGCCTGAAAATAGGAGTGGAACTTTGAACCTCACCGAGGAGCTGGCGTGGCTCCTTTGTGGACATCTGGTCTTGTGCCCCATCTCACTGGGGTGAACCAAGCAAATAGAGTACCTCATCTTTGTCTTTTCGGAGCTTTCAAGAAGTTTGGCTTACTTGATTTTTTTGATATTGTAGACAAAACATCAAGTTATTTGAAATGAATTTTATTCTCTTTTTTTACACACAAACGAAACCATTTCTTGCCACCATTTACCTTATGGAGAAAGAGTCAAGTATGAAGGTCATCCATCTTGGCTGTCTCTACCATCTTGATACCAGAAAAGTCATCTAAGCCTTGCAAAGGTCCATTCCTCCCCATCCCCACCATCCTCCTCATCCAGGAACCAGCCTCATGGGCCCTAGAGACAAGGACATTGCCTGATTTCTGGCATCTCTGGAGATGGGGAGAACAGGGTTTTTAGGGTAACAGGCCCCCACTTCCTGCTTCAGCCTTCCCTTGCTGCCTCAGCCATTCACAAGGGTGGTGACTCCAGGGAGGTCACTGGCCTTCCTGAACCCACACCTCTTTTGTGTCCAATGGGGATGATCATATCAGGCCTTTTGAGCATTGCAAACTGTATGGTAAATACATGGGACACCCTGGGGGCTCAAGAACCAGGTCCTTTTATTCCCACGGGAACACCTTTCTCCTCCTTCTGTCTCTGCCAGTTCTTCAAGGCATCTTCTTGCAGGGTTGCCTCTGAGTGTGATAGTGATTCTAAGCTGAGTGAGGAGGGGAGGCACAGGTTGCCAAGACTTGCTTGTTGAGTTTTTGCTACCTGGGGGCAGTGTCCTAGGCCACCAGTTCCTCAGATAACTAAGGTTCACCCAGATGTAGGTGAGGGGGTATGGGAGGAATGGGGGCCAGTGCTCACCCAGTGTCCACCAGGCTTAACACGCCTAGGGTCTCCAGGCCTCCCAGAGTTTGTAGAAAGCCAGCCTTGGCTCATGTGAGGGCTTGGCCTGACCTTCCTGTGCTTTTCCTCCAGGACAAAGAAGTGAATTTGGAGCAGGTTCATCGGCGCATGAACAGTCTAATGGATGAAGACATTGCTCACAAGCAGATTTCCCCAGCGTCCATTGAGCTTTCAGCCCTGGAGATGGGGAGCCTGGCTCCCAGCCAGGCCTTGGAGCCGACGCGAGAGTACCAGAACACACAGCTCTCGGTCAGCACTTTTCTGCCAGAGCAAAGCAGCCACGGCCCCAGCCGGACACTCTCGTCAGGGCCTAGCAGCAACCTGCCGCTGCCCCTGAGCAGCTCAGCCACCATGCCCTCCATGCAGTGCAAACACAGATCGCCCAATGGGGGGCTATTCCGCCAGAGCCCGGTGAAGACCCCCATCCCCATGTCCTTCCAGCCTGTGCCGGGAGGCGTCCTTCCAGAGGCCTTGGACACCTCCCATGGCACCTCTATCTGACCGCGCCGCCTGCCCTCCCGCCCGCCCATCCACCCACCCGACCAGCAGAGCTTTTTAATACAAGAAAACAACGACACAAACCACACACACATGCACACACACACAAAGACTCTTTCATTTTTCTTGTACATATGTGTAAATAATGACAGAATGGAGTGGGGTAAAAGTGTATTTTGAATATTCCCAATTTTCGAAGTCAGTAAAAAAAAAACACAAAAACTGTATGAATGACTTTGTAAATTTTGTTCTATATGAATAAAAAGGCAAATTACTTGTGATCATTCTGAAGTGCCAAAGAAGCCCCCTGTTCCTGGGCCTTTCTGAAGGCAGGAGGGGTGATCGGATAAGGAGCCCCTTCCTGCCGGGAGAGAGGGGAAGATAAGCAGCCAGTCCCTTTAGAGGAGCCCCAAATGCTGCTTGTTGCCATGTCCCATGGTTTCCTGCCATGTTCCTCTGCTCCTGGCCCTTGGTTCCTCTTTAATCCTCTCGGGTAGATAAACAGTGAGCCAGCATTGACCTGACCTCAAGCTACAGGGCTATAGGGTGATCAGCTATTCCTATCAGCCTGGGACTTAGGAGACTCCTGCAACCTGGGGCAGTCCTCTTGGCTGCTCACTGCATGACACAGTGTGCTGTGGGCCCAAGAGAAGCACCCACAGTGAGGTGACCATCTCTGAGGGCTTTGATGCCGACATACTCTAGGGTCACACGATTGGCCTTGTTTTTCTACCTATTTTTCCTAATTAGAAGAATCAACAAGTGACAGAATGTGGGAGAAGGTGGGTAGGCTCCTTCATTGCCTTGGGAGGCTTGGCAGTGGTGGGCTTGGGCTTGTCCATGGGGATAGAGAAATGCTAGGTGTAGCGTGCGGACCAGGTGAGGTGGGGAGACCAGGCAGAGGGAGAATATCCCCTGGGGTTTGTGGCCTGTGGTTTCAGGTCAAAGGATTCTCTTGGAGGAGTAGAGGGAGGTGTCCCAGGTGAGCACGCCAGTCCTCTAGGTGGTGGGCAGTGTTGGGAATAGGTCAAAGAGACCATGTTTGTTCAGATAGGAAGGAGCCTTGGTTCCTAGAGAAGGAGCAGCAGAATTTGGTGTGATGTGAACACAAGTAACTCTTCATCACCCAAGGAAGTAGCCCCAGAAGTAAAAGGATGTCTCCAGGTCCAAAACCCTGCAGGCAGTCTGCCAAATGGGGCCAGAACACAGCATGAGTCCTTACTCCATGTTTTGCCCCCTTCTCCAGACCAGAAGCCTTCAAGTGGTGATCCAGCCAATAGGCAGGGGCACCTCTGGCTGAGAGCATCATATAGCCTCTGAGATTCCCAGGACTATCCCTGAGCTAAGGAACCTTCTGGTAGCTCTGTTCCTTAAGGCTAAGACAGCTAGATAGCCATGCCTCCCTCTCTTGTCTTTCTTGGGACAAACTATAGAACCAGACAAAGAACCAGCAGAAGCAGAGCAGTAGCACTTTGGCTCTTCTCCTGCTGAAGACAAAGGTGATTCTGCTCCCCTAACCTGCCAGGATGGTGCACACAGCCCACATTGGGCACCAAGAGGGCTGGGCTCCCCTCCCCATCCCTGGCTGGGCAGTCATCAGGGAGCTAAGAGCCCATCTGTGGTCATGGAGAAATACGAAGACTATTGACTGCATGTCCCATAGCCTTGTAGAGTTGCTCCAGAGGTATATTTATGAGGGTGATAACTAGCCCCGGATTGATTTCTTTCCTGAAGTCCTGACTGACATGATTGAGCAGAAAGGAATGGCTGCATCACATAGTCAGCTAAAAGCACCCTGGGGAGAAGAGTGTTTATAATTATGTTATTTATCTCTGGATGCTGAGAATGGCCTGATATTAGCACTACCGAGGCAATCCATTGACATTTCTCCCATCAGAGCGTGGAGAGCCAGGAGCTGGGCGCATGCGCATAGTGAAGCCTAGGTGGGCGACAGTTACCCTGAGGAAGAGCAGGCTTCATTTTCTTTCCATCAGCACTTTGGGGGGCCCTGCCCTGGATGGTCAGTTTTTCATATATATCTATTTTTTTAATCAAATTCTGGTCTCACTGCCTTATCTCACTCCCAAGTCTGTTTTTTCCTGAGATGATCTGTCTTCTGGGGTACACCATGGATGTCTTCTTGGACAGCTTTGCTTAGAATGGGTGTCAGGGAGAGGAGAGAGATGGCAGGGGTGTGTGTGTGTGTGTGTGTGTGCGTGCGTGCAAGAGAGAGAGAGAGAGAGAGAGAGAGAGTGTATCTTTGAGGAAAAGGTATCCTGCTTATTAAAAAAACCCTTAACACCTCATGGTGTTATTCTTCACCATGTTTATGTTATTTTTTAAATTTCATACCCTTGGCATGAGGGGAAATGATTGATATTCAAGTAAGTTCTCCAAAAAAAAAAAAAAATCCCAACTCAGATTTCTGTGTCAGCTCAGAATGTATCTTTTTTTCATGCTTTGCTCTTTGGATTTATAACTCTGTTTAGACTATTCCATACATTTTAGGTATATTTTGTGCCTTCAGACACTGCAAATAATAATCAGCATTTGGATTAAAGTTGTTTAATAATAAAACTTGACTTTGCTCCCTACCCTCTTCTTCTCTTCAGTGAAGAAATGCTATCTGCTTGTTCCCAGGGAATGCTGTGGTCATGAGCTGAGTTGAGTTGTCCAATTGACTTGGGCAGTGGTGAGGGAGACTTCTCTGACCAAGTGGGTCTCAGACATGCCTAGGGGTGGGGGCACACACTCCTTACCCGGTATATGTCCAGAATCTGCCCGTATCAACCAGGGGGCAATGTGAAGGACAGGCTGAGAAGCAATTCTAATTTTTGGTTAACCTAACAATTTCCTGTAAAACGTGAGTTTTTAGAAAACTCATAGGAGAGAATTTGTCCATACTGCATGGAGAAGTGCTCCCATGGCCTTATGGAGTGAACAACCTCTTAACTGTCAGGTGATGTTGTTTCTTCTCTCATCCCTACACTCATTCTGACCTCAGATACATTGTTTCTCTGTGCTTAGGCCTATGGGCTAAGGGGCTCATTCTTTGAGGGACCACAGCATAGCTTTTCAACATCCAACCCTCAGAGTCTGTGTGGATACTATTCTCTAATGAATATCCATCTGCCTGGAATCACAGCATGGGCCCTGGACCCCCCAGATTCATAGACTCCCCAACCCCACTTTTTGCATCACAAGGTTCCCCTCTGACTTCTAGGCCTTCCAGGGAAGAAGCCGTTCTACTGCCAGCCTTGCACCAAATCGGGCTGACCCGAGGAGTTTGGATTTTATTCTCAAGATCTCAACTTCCAGGAACTGAAAGGAGAGTGTCTGGCCCTTGTTTTTGTGCCCCTGCACAAATGAGAGGCATCTCCAAATGCTGGGTGCAAATTCTAAAGGCTAGAGGGCAGGGAGGCAGAGACCCAGCAGACACTCCCAGATTATCTGAATAGACAGATGGATCTGGACAGCTCTCCCAAAGGCTACATTTCCTTAAGGAACTTCCCAGTTCCTAAATTCTAAATCTTCCCAAATCTTGCCAAGGTAGAACTAATTCGATATTTAATTTTGTGTTCTCCAGCACTTAAAGAAGAGCAAAGACACACCAAGGAAGACAAGATCACTGGGCCTGATGGCCGTGATGGTACTGAAGGGATATTTGGTTCCTCTGGCCTATGACTTCTCATTTAATAATCATAGAGAAGGGCAAGGTCTGGTGGATAACATGGGGCTCTGCGTGACCTTGTGCTTCTGAGACGAAAGGGTTACTTACTCACAGGCCTTTCTCTTCATTTTCAGTTCCCTTTCTTAGGGAGCTTACCTTTCACTCCCACAGACATGTGCTCATGAATTAGTACTTGTGTCTCAACAAAGCCTTATTTTGCACTCTTAGCTTTGGCAACATGATCTAGACGAGAGCTCCAAGAATTCTTAACTGCCCTTTCCTTGTCACAGACACAATAAAAGAGAGCATTTCTGTTCATAATGCAACATTCCTTAAATCTAAAACACTATTTTATTTCACCTCATTAGTTGCTTTTAATAAATGAAATCATGTTAGATTCTTATTATGCTCGCCCTTCATACCTGGAAACTCCGAATAGGTAACAATTTTCTATGCTAATAATTATTGTCTTTTTTCCCCCTCTCCATGGTATGTAGCCAGAGGGATTAGTTATGAAAAAAGTGCACAAATTCCAAATAAATCAGGTGAGCTAACAGTCACCTTCTACAAAAGAGGAAGGGACATTTGTCAGTGATATCAGTCTGACCCTCCCCCCAGCTTTCATTCTTTCTCCTCTGAACGTGACCTTGGGTGCTGAACCCCAGAGAGAGGAGCGGTTCTCTCCACAACAAGAAAAACTCCTGCTACAGAAATTTGCAATGACCAATGGCCAGGATCTGGAAGAGGGGACACCAGGGTGAGCGATCAAATGTGTCTCAAGGAGGGGTCATTTGCTGGCAGATTCAAGCATAAAGTTGCCAGGGCAACCAGATGTCCAAGCTCAGAGGAAAACAAAATATTCACCAACACTGAGACCTATCAACACACATAATAAGTATACACAGGCACATGTACACTTGTACACACACTCTGCATAGACACTGAGGTCCATTCACGCACACACGTTAGTACAGTCCCATGCATACAGAGGTTGAAAGCGCACAGCCAGGCATTTGGGCAATGCAAGCAGATGAAGTCATGCTTATCAGATGTGGAAAATAGAGTCCAGTGGAGTAAAGAGGCTGCTTCAGGGCTGCCCTGCCCAGTGCATGATCTTAATGCAACAATCAGCCAAGTGGTTCTCTGGATTCAGCTGCTGTCTAGGCGGACATGTCTCCTGCAAAGTGGCCTCCCTCTGACCAGGTGTGTGCACAGCAAACCATCCTCTGCCACCAAACACTCCGAAATCCTCCTGATTTTCAACTCAAATCCCAAAATACTCATTCTCCAAGGCATCGTAATGGTTTCTAAATAAGAACACCCATTATCATATTCATATCAGCGGCGCATTTGGTGATCAAGTATGGTGTTGCAGGGATTGTATCATACCCTTTACATACAAATGCTCTTTCATCCTCAGACCAGTCTTGCAAGGTAGAAATTACGATCCAAAATTTATAGGAAGGGAAAATGAGACTCAGAAAGGCATGGTCCCAAAGCTGATAAGTGACAGTGCTGGGATTCACACTTCCTCGGCTGTCTGATTCTGTAGCGTGTGCTCCTATCAGAGCAGCTGGTCCTCCCTGGGTGGGGAGCACACTGGATGTCCCTCAGTCTCTGAACACATGCTGGCCTTCTCTGTCAAGGCTCAGCGGCTCCAGCCCGGCCACTGCCCTCGGCCTCCACATCAGCTGCCTCCTCTTTGGTGGCCTCAGGGCGTGTTGGTGAGTATCTGCTTTCACACCCCTGCAGTGGCTGTGGCTGACCTGGGCTAACAGGGTCACTCTTAACCCCAGTGCCTGGGCCAGGCGTCTGCTCCACTGACACTGCCTTTGGCCAGGCAGCGCATCAGGGTCCACCAGGTTCACTCAAAAGGGCAAAATGGGATGCTTCTCCCAGGGTCTCTCTTCCCTCCCCTCCTGCACAGGGTAAACTGAGTCAGGCCAAGGGAAGCTCTGGGACTTATGAGTACTCTAAAGAGTTTTAGGATTCTCCCCCAGAGCAGGAATGCCTCCCCTGAAGTCCCTGGATAGATCACAGAGGTGTCTGAGAACCTTCTACAATTGCTTGCCATATTGCTGAGTATGTGTACGCATTTTTTTTCCAGGAACAGGGCCCATGTATTCAAATATATTCTTGAAATTCTTTTTTAAGAGCTCTAAGTCACTGCCCTGAAGAGCAGGGAGTCAGGCAGGCCCCTGAGTCCCATTCTGTCAATGCCAGTGGTTAAGTGTAATCTGGTTTCAGTGCCTATCTCTGGGAGAGCTGTAATAATTACAGAAGAGTAGGCAGAGGAGGGGGTGTGGGGAAAGTAAGGCCCCCTGAGGTTTAACCCAGCGGCAGGCTAACCTCACTGGCAGGACACACAGCCAATTGCAAGACACAGGGGCAAAGGGCCGATGCTCATGCCCTAATGCCTGGAGAAGTGGCCCAGACAAGGCACAGGGTATTGAAACTGGCCAAGTCTGGGCTGGAATCCGACTTCTGACATGTATTGGGCATGACATCTTGAGCACATTGGGTGTTGTTGCTGTTGTTGTTGTTGTTGTTGTTTATTTTTTTGAATTTCACTGCTTGGGTCATATGTCAATGACAGTAATGTCTATCTCTGTCTTCTATGAGGATTTCATAGCTAGCAATCATAATGAGAGTCGCAAGTTATCGAGTGTTTACCACGTGCCAGAGCTTCCCCTGTATTATCCCATCTGCTCCTACTACTATCGTCGATGATAGCTAATGAGGAAAATGAGGCTCAGAGCAGTTCGATGATGTGCTTACGAGTGGAGAAGGGATATGATGTCAAGGAAGTCTGTGTGCAGAGCCCGAGCTTCTCCTCATGACCCAGGACGAGTACTTCACATTGCCCATGTCAGCGTGGTGCTTAGGATACATCTGCATCTGCTTTGTTCTCCTAGGCCAGGCCCCCATGGTGGCAGGCTCAGGAAGAAGGGATCGGTGTCTTTTAGACCCCAAGCAAGACAAATGTGGAGTGCCAATCAAATAAGTGAAACTCAGTTTACATTTTGGTTCTGGATTTTCTAGCTGTGAGATCTCGGATTTGAAGTGATTAGAATGAATCTGTAGTGGTCTCTGTGATCCACAGAGTGACATTTTCCCAGTTTATGGGCTCCCCTCTTCCAACATCTGAGCCTCTTGAAACCTACACAGATCCCAAAGGCCAGCGCTAGCTCCTGACAAGCAAGGCCATACCTACCTTTGTTTCATAGAGGTCACATACTTTCTTGTGCATCAAGGTAGAGCCAAATGTGTGGTCTAGTGCCCAGACAATAGGTACAAACTGGACATAGGACATGTCTGGCTTAAAATCTGGCTTTTGTCACTCACCAGATGGGTATCCCCAGTCCCGTTGCTATCACGGCCAAACCGTGCTATCACAAGGAGACCTCCCCTGTGTCCCCCCACCCATAGAATGGTCTCTGAGTTCTGAGCTGTGGTGAGATTCAGTGATAATGCAGGTAAGGCACCTGAGCAAATGTACTCTCGCACAAGGCAGCTCTTGGGGTGATCGGCATACCTACAGCATTACTCTTCTCAATAGAAACTGCAAGGCTCTGTTAGCCAACCATGTCATCCAAAGTGTCCAGGTCCTTCCAGCTTAGACAGGAGGTGCAATTACCTGCTGGGGCAGAGAGAAACAGCGTTATCACTTGCACCCTTAGCACCAGGATGCTTGCTGAATGCCCCACTCCTGTCCTGTAGAGACCTTACGGTGCCGACAGGCCCCACCTCTGTTCCTGAGACTCACTCAGGTGATCATTCTGAGTGGTTCCAGAAAACAAAAAGCAGCCCGGCATCCTGGAGAGGCGTGATTTGGTTGTGAGCTGTTCAGTCAATGCGCTTGCTGCACCTGACTTCCAGGTGTGCTCCTAATGAAATGCAGATGAGAAGAATCAGGCTCCCGGGGAAGAGAAACTCCAAAGCTAGTAGAGGCACTGATGAGTCTTTGGGATATATTTCATAAAACCTCAGACCTTCAGGGGCTTCCTGGCATGACAGCCTTTTTTTTTTTCCTGAGGTAAGACCCAACTCCCTCACATTTTGTGGGAAAAAAATAATGCATACATTTGGAATGACAAAAAGCACATGTGCTGAGATAATTTTACATTTACTCTGTCTGTGTCTGTTTTTTAGCTTCTGCCACTTTCTTAGGTCTGAAGCTCACAATAGCCGAGTCATCTTCAGTCAGCAACTTGTGGGCTAGACAAGCTAAGTTGCCTCATGGAGAATGGAGCTTTTCACATTTAGGAGGAAATGACAGAGCAGGCTGCTAGGTCAACATGGATCTTGCCTGTCCAGTAAGAAAGGACACACTGAAACTGAGGAATTTGAAGAGAGGGACTATTTGGAAAGGTGTGTGCATGCCACACATCAAGGAAAGCCACAGGCTAGTGGGGACACATGGGGACAGAAACAGCAGCATCTCTTATGCTCTCATGGCCAGAAAGGACGGTGGGAGGGGACATGTCTTCTCACTGTGAGAGATGAGGCTGGAAACGGCTGTCTCAGTCCATTTCCAGAGAATGAGCCATTGATGGTGACTCCATAGGAGTGAGCTGTGGGAGCCCATCCTCTGAACTCACTGGCCCTTGCCTCCAATCTCTTACCAATTCCAAGAACAGAGAATAGGTAGCCCATTGAGGCAGTTCACACTGACCAATCTGGAGCACAGAGCAAGGTGGAGAAGGATGGGGAACGGGTGTGGAGGTATGGCAAGAGGGAGAGATGAAAGATATTTATTTAATACAGCAGTATCCAGAAAGGAAAGAAAAGGGATTCACATAGATCATATGCCTATTCACATGGATCATCTCCTAGGAGAATTAAATCATTTCTTACATTGGAAAATTAAGAAATCTCTTTCTGACAAATGAGGACAATGAGACTCGGAATAATTAAGTGGTTTCCTCAAGGTGATCCAACTCACCTGTCAGTCTCAATAAAACCTGGGCTCTTTCTACCCTGAATTGCCCTGTGTGTTCAGGAGATATAGATGCGAGACACCATCAGACAGAGGGTCATCTCCCAAGATCTGGGGCTCAGGCACCAAAGACTGTAGGCTTGTGGGGAAAGGTAGGCATAGTGGGGTATGTGGCATTTGTGGATAAAACATTCATCTGCCTTTTCACAGTTGAGGCAGAGTGACTGTATCCTGCAGAAGTAACTTGGTTGTTGGAGGCCATTCTTCTGAATGGATCCCCAAAGAATACAAAGGCAGTGTATTGGAATCAGAAATGTGTGCTTTTGAAGTCAGGTTCTACTATTTTCTAGCTATATGACCATGAGTAAGTCACTTAACCCCTCTGAACATCAGCTTCCACATCTTTGAAATGTATAGGGCAGCCATCCCGTCTCAAAGAATGAAATAAGAAGTCTTGGAATAAAGCACCTTGTGCCAGCATTAGTGGCTGGCTCAGCACAAGTGTTCAATCAGAGATGACCATGATGAATGTAGGAAACAGGGTTGCAAAGGGCCTGACTACAAGGCCACAGTTTTTAAAGATACTTAAAAAAAGCACAAAATACATGTAGAAAATGCACAAATTATAACTGTACAGCTCGATTCATTTTAGCAAGGTGACTGTTCCTCTGTAGCCACCAACCAAAACAAGAATAGAACACTATCAGCTTCCTGATTGAAATCTCCAGCACCCCAAAGATAACCAGGACTATTAGTTCTACAACCACTGATTAATTTCATATACATTTAAAATATGTATACATGGAATCAATTATCCTTTTGGTCTTTTTTTTTTCATTCCACATTGACTTTAGAGACTTATCTATGATTCTGCGTGAGGTTAATTTTCATTGCTGCTGAGGATTTCACTGTATGGACATCACAATGTATCTGTTCTATGGGTAACAGACTTTTGGTTTGTTTTCATTTTGAATTAGTACAAATAGTGTCCCTCTGAACATTTTTTTGTACATGATTTTGGGTGAATTCATGTATGCCTTTCCTTTGGGGTGCTGGGTCATAGGTATGCATCTGTTTGATACTTGTACCTTAAGTACATACTGCTAAAAGGGTTTTAGAAATACTTGCAGTGATTTATGTACTTGTGATGTTCGAGAATTGCAAGTGTTCCACATCTTCATTGTCACAAGTGCTGTCAGGTATTTTGATTTCAACTATTCTACGGGGAATGATGTATGCCTACTTGTGGTTTTAACTTGCATTTTCCCGATGAGTAATAAGACTGAGCCTTTACATGAGCTTTTGTGAAATGTCTCTTCTTCCACACCATGGCTTGCCTTCTCACTCCCTTTCTTTTCTTTTAAATTTTTTAAAATGTTTATTCATTTTTGAGAGACCGAGATAGACAGAGTGAGTGGGGGAGGAGCAGAGTGAGAGGGAGACACGGAATCTGAAGCAGGCTCCAGGCTCTGAGCTGTCAGCACAGAGCCAGATCATGACCTGAGCTGAAGTCGGACGCCCAACCGACTGAGCCACCCAAGTGCCCCCTCACTCCCTTTCTTTGGATGAACAGAAGTTCTTCATTTCAATGTAGGCTCATGTATCCACTCATCCCTTATCCTCAATGCTTGGTATGCGCTGTTCTGAAAGCTTTACCTACCCCAGTCCAGGGAGGTATTCTCCTCTGTTTTCTTCTGATGTTATCCTTTGTTTTGTCGTTCATATTTACATTTATAACCCTCCTGGATTTGATTTTCGAGTATGTGTGAAATAGAGGCTAAATACATTTTCAAAAATATAGATATTTGATTATTCTAGCACCATCCATAGGAAAAAAGTTTTTCCTTTACCATTAACACTGCAGCATCACGTTTTTCTTGAATATCTTGTATGTGTTGGCCTGTATTTTGTTCTGTTGCGCTGTATGTCCATTTGGCACTAATACCACTCTGTCTTAGTTATGGTAGTTTTGTGGTCAGTCTTGATACCAGGTATTGTAAATCCGTCCTTTGCATTCACACATAGATTTAGAATCACTATCCTATTTCCACAGATCTCCTCTTGAGATTTTAATTAAAACTGCATTGAATTCAAAAACAAACTTGAAGAAAATTGAATTTTCCATTCTTTACTTTCAACTTCTCTGCGTTCTTGTACTTAAGATCTGCCATTTGTAAGAGTATTGAAGTTCAACATAAGTGTGTGTGTGTGTGAGTATGTGTGTGTGTGTGAGTGTGTGTGTGTTTAATTTATTACAGGTTCTTAAATCCTTAATTGAAGAGATTAGTCCATTCACATTCAATGCAATTGGTAATATATTTGGGTTATATCTATAATGATATTACTTTTCTTCCATTTGTTCCTCTTGTTCTATGTTAATTGTATCCCCTTTGCCTTCCTTTTAGTTCAAATAATGCTGTGTTATTCAATATCCTATCTCTGTTAACTTGTTGGTTATGCATTCTTATATTTTCCAAATTTTTAAAGGAAACTCCCTAAAAATAGAAATATGTACTTTTACTATTCCCAAGACAAGGCCAACACCTTAAAACACCTTAAATTCATTTATCACTTTGTTTCCCACCTTTTATTATTTTAATTCTATATATATTTTCAACAAGAGGAAATATAATCATGACTATATGCAGTCCAGAATCATTTGGATTTATCAATATATTTATCTTTTCTATGTCTCTTCTTTCTGAAATGTTTCTTTTGCCTCGAGAATTCTCTTAAGAATTTCTTTAGCCATTGGTCTGTTGATGGCAAATATCACTCCCTTTTTTGGGTGAAGGCTTTATTTTATTTTTCCATTTAGAGGATATTTTCACTGGGTACAGAATTCTAGGTCAGCCCTTATTTTCTCTCAACCCTTTAAAAATATCACTCTTTTGTCTTCTGGCTTCCACTTTCTAGCACTGAATAATATTCCATTGCCTGGATATACCACAGGTTATTTACCCATTCACCCATTAAAGGACATCTTGATGCCAAGTTTGGGTAATTATGAATAAAATTGCTATGAACATCTGTGCAGGTTTTTATGTGGACATAAATTGTCAATTCTTTAAGTTGAATATCAATGGTTATTATCTCCTTATACAAAGATATACCAAGCATTTTGCAATTGGGCCATTCTGAAAGGCGTGTAGTAGTATCTGGTTATAATTTGCAATTTGCTGATGACATATGATGTGGAGTATCTTTTCATATGCTTATTTGCCATTGTCTCCTTTGGTGAGATGTCTATTCAAGTTTTTCACCCATTTTTAACTTGGCTTCTTCAGATATTCTTAATTGTGGGAAGGCCCCTTGCAAAAAACTGGAAGCTGGGTGAAGAGGACCTGGAACATTTTAAGGATTGAGCAAGCCTAGCAGTAACACCAAAACAGGACAGAGGGACACCAATTTAAAGGTCTGAGAGGCTCGGGGCACCTGGCTGGCTCAGTTGGTTGAACGTCCGACTTCAGATCATGTCATCATTTCATGGTTTGTGAGTTCAAGCCCTTCATCAGGCTCACTGATATCAGCACAGAGCCCACTTCAAATCCTCTGTCCCTTTCTCTCTCTCTCGCTCTCTCTCTCTCTCTTTGCCCCGCCCCTGCTCATGCTCTCTCTCTCAAAAATAAACATTTAAAAATATATAAAGGTCTGAGAGATTCAGTGTAATGCTCAGACTGGCAGAGTAGGGGCCTGAGTACATTGGCCACAGCCCAATGGCAGTTATCCTTGAACCTGAGCACATGACCTGAGTATGCTTAGGTTGGGATAATTATGTTTTCTCTCCTTGTTTTTCAGTAATATTCCTTTGGAAATGTTTCACATGTGTCTCAGCTGAGCTCAACAGAATTTGTTCTTTGTTATATGAGTCTGGGAGGTCTCAAATGGATAGGGAGCATGTACCTGAATGGACTGCATGGTGAGGACCAACCATAGAGATAAATGAAAACCAGGATGGACCAGGAGAAACGGTCAACATTTGTCAAACACAACCACATGCAGGGCATCAGTGTCTTCTGGGGATGCAAAGATGCATAGAAACACCCATGGAGATACCAAAGTATACTACAGTGAGGCTATAATGAAAATGACCTTACATCCTAGTCTGCCAGAGATAGTCTTAGATTATGCCTATTGTTTCAGAAGTTATTAATAGCTTCAATTAGAAGGACAAATTACATGGTTCCTCTAGCTCCTGTGGATGTGTTGGTTAGTTTCATGTGTCAACCTGGCTGGGCCACAGCTCTGAGATATTTGGTCAAACACAGTCTAGATGTCATTGTGAAGGTATGTTTTAGAACAGATTAACATTTAAGCCAATAGTCTTTGAATAAAGCCATTACCCTCCATAATGGGAATAAGCCTTATCCAATTTAATCAGTTGAGGTCCCCAGGGAAGAGGGAATCTTCCTCCCTTCTGCCTTCATACTCAAGTTGCCACATCACCTCTTCCTGGGTCTCCAGCCTGCTAGTTTGTCCTATAGATTTCATACTTGCCAGCTTCCGCCATAATTGCTTGAGTCAATTCCTTAAAATAAATCTTTCGTTCTGTGTCCCACACACACACCCTATTTCTGTCTCTCTGGAGAACTCTGACTTATACAATGGACTTACATATAAGGGACTATGGGGACATATTTGGAGGAGGCTTTATTTCTTTAGGACCCAAGCATCTGAAAAGCAATCTAAATAATAAGGCAGGTGAGGGAAGAGCTTGGGGATGCTGAACTCTGTGTGCCTGGTAACTGGTGGGCAGCGTCTGAAAGAGGTAGTGAGCTGTAAACTCTGAAGGGCTTTGCCCTTCTGAAAAAGTGCTCCCCACATAATGGCGTACCACCAGGGAGTTGTAAGCAAGGGAAAATATGTCTCAGTTTACTTTTTCCTAAGGCTCTCTCTAGCGCTCGATCAAGTGGTGGGATGGGCGAAAGGGTGACAGCGAGGATAAGTGAGGAGGCGCTGGCTGTAGCTCAGACAATGAGACCATGATTCGGAGCTGAGGCAGCAGCAGAGATCGATTTCACAAAAGTTCTCCTTCCTTTTCTGTTGTTGTTGCACCTGTCGGGTAACAACTGTATTCTGAATAAACCCAACCACCGGCTTTCCCTATTCCTGAACCCAGACAGTGGAGCACAAGTGATGAAAGCTACACAGCTGAGCAGATTGCTGTTGTTATAAATGCATGATCCCCAGTCTCAAAGAGACCTGGAAATTCTACCAGGACGTTCTGGCCAATTCAATCTTCACTTTCCCCAGAAACTGTTTATATTTTAAAAATGCATGAACATGACTTTTCTCCCTCAACATTTTTAAACTAAACTTAAAAAAATGTTTTTAAGATAATTATAGATTCACATGTCAGTGTAAAAAAAAGAATACAGAAAGATCCAAGGTACCCTTTGCTCAGCTTTCTCTAGTGGTAACGTCTTACGAAACTATAGTACAGTATTACCACGGGATATTGACATTAATCTAGCCAGGATAGGGAATGTCTTTACCATCATGAGACTCTTCATATTATTTTTATAACCACACCCACTTCCTTGTGCTACTCCTGAACTCCTGACAATAACTAATCTGTTCTTCCCTTCCATAATTTTGTCATTTCAAGAATGTTACTTACGCAGAAACATGCAGTATATAACTTTTGGGAATTGGCTTTTATCAGGATAATTGTCTGAAGATTCTTCCAAGTTGTTATGCATATTAATAGTTTGATCCTTTTCATTATTGAGTAATAGTTAAAGATATGCATATACCACTATTATTTTAACCATTCACCCATTGAAGGACATTTTGGATGTTTCCGGTTTTTGACTATTACAAATAAACCTGCTATAGACATACACGCACAGATTTTAATGTAAATGGATTAATTTTTTTCTTTTTTTAATATTTATTTTTGAGAGAGAGAGAGTGCGCACGGGAGGGGCAGAGAGAGGGAGACAGAGGATCTGAAGTGGCCTCTGGGCTGAGAGCACAGAGCCCAACGCAGGGCTTGAACCCATGAACTGTGAGATCATGACCTGAGCCGAAGTTGGATGCTAAACTGACTGAGCCACCCAGGCGCCCCTTTAGGTATTCATTTTTATGGGGTAAAAATCTAGGAGTTAAATTTCTGGGTTGCAATTGCTATGATGGTTGCATGTTGGTTTTATAAGAAACTGCACATTGTTCTCCAGAGCAGCTGCAACATTCTACATTCCCACCATCAGTATGGCGGTGATCCCATTTCTCCACAACCTCTTTAGCATTTGGCATTGTCATTATTTTTTATTTTTTTATTTTAGTTATTGTGACAGCTTTGTAGTGATATCTCATTGTGATTTTTATTTTTATTTCCCTAATGGACAATTATATTGAACATCTTTTCTTCCCATCTGAATATCCTCTTTGGTGAAATGTCTCATTGTGTCTGTTACCTATTTTCTAATTAGCTGATTGTACTGTTCAGTTTTGAGAGTTCTTTATATAGTCTAGATACTAGTGATTTGTTAGATATGTAGTTTTGTTGGGAGAGGTTATTGAAAAGATCTGATCACCAAGTGACCCAAGCACTGGACCTGGGCACTTGAACACCCCTCACCCTTCTTCTGTCCTTAGGCTGTGGGCTCTGCTTGTCTTCCCCACTGCCAAAGGCTGCTCTAAGAACATAGCCTTCAGATAGTGAGGTATTGAAAACACCTGCAAGGTATACATGCCTGAATCCAATTAAGGCCTTTCTATAAACTCTGAGATTCTGGCAGGCCTGGTGGGTGGATGAGAAGATTCTTTCCTCTTTCTGTAGCCCAAGACGATCATCGCATGTAAGTTCCCTTTTTATTAAAACTGCCATGTACCAATGTGGAGTTACCCGCCTCTTTCTTCAGTCTCTCCCTGGCCTTCATATACAGGGTCCATTTACAGATTTCACCTAGAAAGCTCCTGAGAGGGTTTTGAACCAAAAGGTTTGCCAATATTTTCTTCCAGCCTATTGCTTATCTTTTCATCCTTTTTGAAGGGTCTCTCATATGGCAAACATTTTAAATTTTGTTAGAGTCTAATTCATCAGTTTTTCCTCTTATGAATAGTGCTTTTGATGTCAAGTTTAAAAGCTCTTTGCCTAGTCTTACGTCTCAAAGATTTTCTCATTTTAATAAGTTGTTACGTCTCAAAGATTTTCTCATTTTAATAAGTTGTTTTATAGTTTTATATTTCACATTTAAGTTTGTTATCTTTTTTGCTTATTTTTTGTGTAAGGTATAAGACTTTGGTTAAATTTCATTTTTTTTTTTTTTTTGCTTGAGGGTGTCCACTTGCTCCATCACCATTTATTTGAAAGTCTACCTTTCCTCTATTGACTTCCTTTTACTCTTTTTTTTTTTCAGATCTAGTTTGTGATATTTACATAAGTGATTTCTGGGTTCTCTGTTCTGTTCCACTTATCCATATGTGCATCCCTCTATCAATACACAATCTTGATTACTGTAGCTATATGATAGGTTTTTAAATGAGACATATAGATTTATTACCCTTTATTCTTTCACAAAATTATTTTGGTATTCTATTTCTTTGCCTTTCCATTGCATTTAGAACAGTTTTGTCCAGATCTTCAAAATTCTAGCTGTGACTGTTATAGTAATTACATTAAACTTGTATATCAATTTGGGAGAATCGACAGCTTTATTATGTTGTTTTCCAACCTATGAACATGGTATGTATCTTCCTTTATTTGGATCTTATATGATTTCATGAACAGTTTGTAGTTTTTAGCATAAAGTCTTATACATATTTTATTATATTTACACTAAAGTGTCTCATGTCTAAAATAAATGTATTATATTTTTAAATTGTGGTATCCATGTTTTGACTGCTATTATACACAACAATGATTTTTCTGTATATTTATTTTGTATCCTGAAACTTCATTGAAACTCATGTATTAGTTCTAAGAACTTGTACATTTCATGAAATTGTGTAGGCAATCAAGTCCTTTTCAAATAGAGACAATTAGTTTTATTTCTTCCTTCTCAACACGTATGTCCTTTATTTCCTCTTCTTGCCATGACTAGGACATCCATGACTATGTTAAATAGGATGCTTTGTTCCTGGTTCATTCTTTCCTATTTAAGTATAATGATACATGTAGATTTTTTTATAGATGTTCTTTATCAAGTTGTAGATTCCAATATGCCCCTCTCAACAACAAAAGACAACCTGACAAAACTAGAAGTATAGAATCCTCATATGACTTTTGTTGGCATGAGTTGAGGTGAAGCCATGCCTTTTTTTCCCTATTATGTTTTACTATAGTAGAGCAGTTATTGTCTATAGTTTTCTATCTTGCTAGGCTATTTCCTGGTCCTTTGGCTAGAAAGAGCAGGCTTTTGTTGAACCTTTTTTTTTTTGTCTGTTAATATTTGTGTTCCTAGGTTGTGGGCTTCTTCAGCAACATGTCTGGAATGTATAAGACAAAAAGAAAACCCAGGGAACTAACTATGGTGTTGTTCCTTCTCATCCCGATGCCCAGTCAGTCCGCCATCTTCTCCTCATACTTCAGAGTCTTCTTCTATTTGCTTTATATATAATGTGAGAATATATTTCATACACAATGTAGTTAGAGGGAGGAATAGGGAAAAGTATGTCTACCCCATTTTCCTTGAAACAGTTCTTGCTCAATTGATTTTTCTTCATGTCCAAACAAAAATAGAAGCCACCAAAGAGGAATTCCCCTGTCTTCCCAATTACAAACCTATAAAATGATCTACATTTCCCCCCAGAAGCTCCCCCTCTATTTTTTCTTGTTATAACAGAGCAGACTTTCCACTTGGGAGCCAAGACCAAACCTCCTACTGGATACTAGATCCTGTCCACTCCTGCTTCCCCAGGAGCATTAAAAAATAGATTATTTTTTCCTTTCCCTTATACATAGATTCCTCCTGTTAACTAGATTTTTCTATTAGAATTTAATTGTGCTCGAGCCCTTTCCATTAAATACAAGTCAAATCTTCGTTGCACATTTCCTCCAGCTATAGCTCTAGCTATAAGATACGTTCATAGCTTATAGTTTATAAGTTTAATGTGATTACTATCACAGTCACAGCAAGAATTTTGTAGATATGGACAAGACTGTTCTAAATGCAATGGAAAGGAAAAGAACTAGAATACCAAAATAATTTTGAAAAAGAATGAAGGGTAATAAATCAATAAAGGAAGACTTCACTGAATTTCTCGAAAGAAAATGTCCTTATTTCCTTATCTCTTTTCTACTCCTCAACCATTCCTATATGACTTTAGTTCACATAATTCCACCTCTAAGCAGCTCTACTGAATAGAGGTATTTCTGTATGCCATCTTTCTTGAACACTCTGTACCTTTTGGCTCTGATGATCACTCCTTACCTCTTGAAACACTTTTGACCCTTAGCCTCCATGAGACAGCACTTTCCTGGTTTTTCCTCTTACTTCCCTTGCCGCTTCTCTATCTTCTGAGCTCATTCTTTTACCCTACCAGTAAAGATTGTTCTCAGAGTTTGATCATATGCTTTTTCTTAGATCACTCAAGTTTTTCTCCCTGAACTTTTTCACCTATACCACAACCTCAGTTATCGGCTACACACAGATACCTCACACGTGTATATCCAGCCTCATCTCTCTCCTCTGAGTTTCACACTTGTATAATCTCTCTTCAAAGGCTGAAAGTTCCTGCAAACCAATATGCTCTAAATTGAAATCAAGATCAACTTAACAATCCCCTAGTACTCTCCCACATTATATGATCCTCTTCCCTTGTCTGAACCAGTGAATGGCACCAGCATTCATCCAATTATAAAAGCCAGGAAACTTTATAGAAATAAGATATGTTGTTCTCCTCTTTATCCCTCATATTCAACACATTACTGTGTCCTGTTGATTTTACCTCCCAAATAACTCACCAACCTATCCACTTGTCTCTAGTCTCACTGTCCTCACACTGATCCAAGAGACCATCACATCTCTTCTGCCACTGCTGCCTTAACATTCCCAACATCTACCCTTGCTCCTCACCAAGCTGTGGCCACACTGAAGCAGAGAAATGCTTTTTTCAAAATTCAAATTTGATTCTTTGTCTGTCTTGTTCTTTCCTTCTTTCTCTCTCTCTCTCTCTCACACACACACACATGCTCACATGCTTAAAATCTGTGGATGTCTTCAGTTGTCTTGCCAGTACTCTTAGAGTAGAGACATAACTTGTTTATGTAGTCTAAAGTTCTGTGTGGTCAGATTCTCTTCTACAGTCCCATTTTGCAAAATTACCTTCCCTCCTCCACCACCATCAATTTCTTCTTAAGCCACACTAGCCTTTAAGTAACAAGTATGCTTCATGGTGCTTCTGCCCCAAGACATTTGTCTGCATGACTTTCTGCATGAACCCTTTTATCCCTCTCTGTTCAACTCTTTATCTTTCCCTCATCCTTCAATTTCTGGCTCAATCATTATTCCCTGTTATATCTTTGCAGTGTTTCATTTATTTGATAGTTACCTTATTTATGCCTATGCCCCCCCCCCCATTAGATTGAAAGAGCCATGAAGGCAGAGAATGTCAATTATTGCATGTCCTTATATCCCCGATGTGCAGCATAATACCTCAGAATTATTGTGTTGCCCAAAATGCACGATGCCCCTGAAGTTGTGCGTTGTTGCAGGTGGAATTATTTACTTCATATACAGAGAATTTCAAATACATACTTCGGAATGAATGAATGAGATTAAATCAGTGGGACTTAATATTGATTGGACATGTGTATGGGAGTACCTAATAATAAAAAATAAAATGTCATTATTATGTTTTGACCTTGAGCAATTTTATCCATTTGAATGCCATTAACTAACACAGAGATTACAGAAAACTATTTTAGAAGGAGGAGGTTGGGTTTAATTTTTGACATATAATTATTTGCTATATAAGTGCAGATCTCGGTCTTTCTTTGAGGTCTGGGCTTGGGAAATTGGTTTGGAATCATCAGCTTATCTATGTATTTTGAGTTATATATGTAAAATAAAATCTAACCAGTGGAGAAGGGGGAGCATGTAGAGTGAGATAACCCTGAGCAGCCTGCCCTAAGATAAAAAAAAAAAAAAAAACATCATCACAGAAATCACAGGAGGAAGTTTCAAAAAGAGGGTATGATAAGCACTATTAAAAGTTATACATTTCCATTAAGATGAGGAATGGAGTGGGGACTATGGACTTCTTTTTTCCAGAGGGACCATGGGGAGATGTCAGAGGACTCGGGAGTGAGTGGAATTGATGGTAAACATAAGTGCTCATTGGACACCTAATGGCACGGCAGGGTCCAAGGAGCTCTTTGAAAAAGTGAGGTCCTACTGAAGACCAGGGTATTTGAAATCTGGGGGACAGGTGGGTACATAAATAGAGAAAGTAAAGGGATTTTAGAGGAAAGTTGAAGGAGTTCATGCTTAATGATCTCAATTTTCTCAGTGACACCAACCACTTATTCATCAGCTGAGAGAATGAGGACAGGGACCTGGTGGGGTGCCTGAAGATAAAGACAAGACTGAGAATCATCACTGTGGTAAATAGGAAATGGATCCAACGTGAGCAGGGTAAAGGATTTTTGAGTCAGGCTGAAAGCTTAACAACGGCTGAATTCATGCGTGTGTCATGGATTTTCTCCAGCAGCACTCTGTATCCCCAGGGCAGCAAAGGGAAAAACAGGTGGTTGTATTAATCCGGGCCTGGATATCATCAGAGTCTATGCAGAGAAAGATTAAGGGATCAGAGGAATGGAAGGGGTTGGTAAGCATGTAGTTGAAATGACTGACATCAGTAACCAGGTTGACAGGGAAGGAAGTGAAGCTGGGATGAGATTGGTGGATTGGGAAGATATATCAGGGGGACTGGAGTTCTCCATGAGGCTTAAATTAGGGCAGATTTATTGGTAAGGTGAAAGAGAGACATTATATAGGAACTGAAGTGTTAAATCAGATTGCAGAAAAGAAACAGTGGGAAACTGATTCAAGTATATACTTATACACACCTGTATATAAGTCTTGTCTCTTAGTTATTAGCTGTATGAATTTGGAACACCATTGTTTAATCTGTAGAGATAATATTAGTTCCTATGTCCCAAGCTTGCAGTGCAACTTAAATGTGATAATTCATGTGAAGAATTGAGCACAATGTAGAATATGGTAAGTTTTGTAGGAGCAGGTGAATATTTCTAGTCTTACTTTTATGATGATCATGATGTGACTTCAGAGCATGGCTGTGACTGTGAGTAGATGAAGGTGTGCAGAGATGCAGGATTTGGGGATGGAGAAAACTTGAGACCAGGGATACAGGAAAGGTAATTCACATGGGTAGATAACAATATCCTTGCTTTGTCTCCATTACTGACATGGGTGCCAACTGTAGACTGGAGATGGTGCTCTTGCTTTCCCTGCACCACAGAAGGAACTTAGCCAAGGTAGCCCAAAGCTCAACTCAGTTGGGACCTCTTTGCAACTGGAGGTACATGTGCCGGTGAGTTCAGCTTTATTTGATCACAGTCATTCCATGTAAATCACAGTGCTTCATTTGCATAAAAGGATGCCAAGGTTTTAGTAATAGGACCTTTTTAATTGTTTGGTTTCTGAACATAAATTGGTTCCGAGTCAGCCAAATATGCTCGTAATTAGGAGACAAACAGCAGAGGCCAGTGAGTAGCATTTCCTTTTGCTTATTTAAATAGTCAGCTTACTTGGAGTCAAGCCATATTGATTCCAAGAAAGCTTTATTCAATTAGTGTCCACATGTGCTTTCAGCACTGTGTAGTCAGTGAGAATCTCAGGTGGGCTTGGGAGTGACTCCAGGTACTTCCCAGGAGTATTTGGTCACCATGTGTCCTGCACAGAAGATGGAGAGAGTCTGCCCCCTGCAAGATGATACTTGTGTTACCTCTGCAGAAACCGACCAAACCAGAACCTGCAGGGCCCCTACAGTCCAGCTGGTAACCCGTTAAGGCCCAGTGTCATCTTGCAGGGGCCAGACTCTCTCCATCTTCTATGTAGGACATGTGGTGACCAAATACTAAAAGACCTGGGGAAGAGAAGTCCTGGTACATAACTTAAGAGAAGAAAGAAACCTAGCAGTTAGTAAGTTCCTACTGTTTACTAGGTAAAGTTATGAGTACATTACTGATAGCAAATCATTTATTCATTACCCTGTCCTAGAGCACCAAGGAGAACTAGACTCAAAGAAGTATATGTCTTACCCAGGATCGCAGAAAGTGGTGAAACTGGGCTATGAATTCAGGTGTTATGGAATCTAAGGTGCACATGCTTAATGGGCTGCTAGTGTGTTTTTTCCTTTGTGTGTATATGTGGGTTTTTTTGTTTTTGTTTTACAAGGATTACTAGGAAATCTGAACAAATTAAATAAAGGATTATGTATTTATAGATTGAGAGTCTGCCTATGTGGGGAACATCTGGGACCAAGGTGAGACTCTGGCATGTAAGAGCAGGGTACTAGTTGTCCAGGAGCCCAAAGCCTATTGGAAAGGTGATGATGAGA
The DNA here is from genome assembly GCA_028646485.1 of Cryptoprocta ferox. Lineage (NCBI taxonomy): Eukaryota > Metazoa > Chordata > Mammalia > Carnivora > Eupleridae > Cryptoprocta > Cryptoprocta ferox. Next base: position 40,756,706 of record CM053561.1, on the reverse strand, counting down.
ATCCTGGGGCTGATAGTTACCTATACAGTCCATAAGAAATCTCCTGGCAAGTTTTAAGAAAATCAGAGATCAAGGTCTGTCAGTCTTGAATCTAATAGGAGATTGCCACACTGGAGGGGGTGGCAAGCATCTTTCTCTTTGGCTTAAAAGACCTAAAAGGAATTGGATGACAGATGAAGACCAAAAAGACACTGGGGTGGTATGAGGATGTAGTGTATGAGGCTTCCAGAGATCCTGGCAGAAGTATTTCATTTGGTTAACTGATAAAATTAATGAGATATCCCCTTGGAAAGAAAAAAAAAGACAGAAATGGTAGTTAAGCCCAAGAGTAATGATTGAGAGTGTCCAGTTAACTAGTTTGCCTAGAACGATCATGGTTTTGCACTGAAAATTCTGCTTCTGGGAAATCCTTCATTCTGGAATGAGTCAGGAATGAGTCATCAATGCAGATTTCATGAGAGGCTCAGGAAAAAGGTAAGGAGAGATGATAGGGCAGCTAAGTGCTTGTCACTATAATGGATTATCTCCTTCAGTTTCAGCATCCTTAAATATAAAGTAGGGAGAAGGATTCATCTCTTGTGGTTTACTGTGAGGCCAAGGGTATAATGAGCATTCAAGAAAAAGGACAAAAGACTAAAACCATGGAACATTCTCTTTGAACCCATCCTGACATTACACTGTCTTTTTCCATACTCATATGTAATATTATTACTATTTTCTTTGTTTTATAGAAAAAAATGAATTTAATTAAGGTACTAAATAACTTGTCAAAGTCCTATGACTGGGAAGTAGTAGAGTTACATTTGAGAGCCAGATAGTAGGGAAAAGGAGGGCTGAAAGAATTTACTTGCCAGTAGGACTTATGAAAAATCCAGAGTTGGTTACCCTACTATCCCATTGAGACCTTTCTACTGAGAAGAATGTCTGGGGATGACATTACTCTGGTTTCAAGTGTCTGAGCTATAGGGTGCTGTATGGTTTTCAAAAGAGCTGACCTTCTTGACCTGAACATTTGTATTTCTTTTAAAAAAAATAACTTTTTTAAAAATTTCCATTGAGAAAGTTGGCTATTCCAAGCAAATAAGGCAGAGATAAAATCGAATAGGATCTGCTACAGTAATGCACAAGAGTGTCAGGGATTATTTCTCCTTAGCTTGAAAGAGAATAATCAGCTCAGAAAAGAGAAGATGACTTTGGGAATGAAATCTGTTTTTACAGAAGCTGGTTAGCAAACATTTAATCAGGTGGAGATACATACACCTTAATCCACGCAACCCAGAAGCCCAATCCATTGGGAATGTCTCCATTGGGAAATTAATCATTTCTAACTGAGCTAAAAAGGAAGGGACATTTCCAGAACCAGCTCATGGGAACTTGAGAGCTCCATGGCATATCTCCAAGTAATGGCTCTTGGAACTTCATGGAGGCCTGAAACTGCCATCTTGCTTTGAAGAAGGAAACTCCAGTCAGACTGGCCTTTATGTCCAGAACTCCAACATTATACAGGACATCTCAAAAAGAACACATGGCCTGCAAATATTTACCTTTGAAATGATAATTTTCTATTTTTTATTCATTAGCTTTTAATTAATGTAGAGATGTTTCTAAGTTGGGGGGAAGTGACAGCTAATCAATATAGAATTTGAAAATTGCCAATTTGTAACCCCTAATATAAAAACTTATTAAAGCAAATATTAGCAAATGGATACAAAATCCTTTGAGTAAAAGGTTCCTGGGGATAAAGAAATTCATGTAGTGACAAATATCTCTTCCCAGTTATTTACCAATCATATAGATGTAGGTGTATAATACAGTATTTATATACAGTATGTATTATATATAATACATATATATGTATATATAATACAGTACTATATATAATAGTGCGAAGGACAATGAAAAATAAATCTATTACTATGGCAAATTTCTTCTATTTATGGCAAGGCAAGTTTATATAATATTAACTTTTAAATTAAGATTGTTACAGTAATTTCTAGAGCAACTACTAAATGTAATATAAAGATGTACAGGTGAAAACTCACAGAGAAATCAAGTATTAAAAAATTTAGACAAAAAAAGATAGGAAAAGAATAACAGAAAAACAAAAAATATGTAAGTTGAAAACGAATAAAATAATACACCTAAAGCCAGGATGTCAATAACTACATTAAATGAAAAGGATGAAACCCTTCAACTAAAAGACACAGGCTATCAGGTTAGATTTTTTAAAAATTCCAACAGGGGTTAGCTATACACTGCCTGTAAAAGATAAAATTTAAATATACTTAAATAATTGAGTAGAAATAATAAACATAATCCCATGAAACCAATAGCTAAAAGAAACTTGCAACGGTGATATTCATAGTAGACCAAATAGACTTCAAGTCATGGTGACTTACCAGAGAGAAAGAGGAATATGTCACAATAATGGAAGTATCAACTCATGAGAAATATTCAGCAATCATAAAATAATAGTAATGAATAATAAAATAATAACAAATAATAATGAGAAGAAAGCAGTGAGAGTAAACAGACAAATGAAACAGAAAATTAACAAATGTAAAATTTTCTTTAAAAATTTTTAATGAATATATAATCCTTGAGCAAGACTGATCAAAAAGAGAGGGAAAAAAATATCTATATCAAGACTGTAAAAGGCACCATGGCTACAGACAGATTCTACAGTTACTAAAAAAATAAAAGAAACTTTTACTAATAGTTTTCTACCAATAAATTTTACCACCTAAATGGACTAATTTCTTGAAAGCACATTTTTTAAATGTTTTATTTTATATGTGTGTGTGTGTGTGTGTGTGTGTGAGAGAGAGAGAGAGAGAGAGAGAGAGAGAGAGAGAAAACACAAGTGGGGGAGGGGCAGAAAGAGAGGGAGACACAAATCAAAGCAGTCTCTAGGCTCTGAGCTGTCAGTCATCACAATGCCCAACTCAGGGTTCAAACCCACAAACCATGAGATCATGACCTGAGCCAAAGTCAAAGAGTTAACCAACTGAGCCACCCAGGCACTCCCTTGAAAACACATCTTAAAACTGACACAAAAGGAATTAGAAATTCTGAATGGCTGTCTATTTAGTAAAAGAACTTAAGCAAAAAAAAAAAAATTTTTTTTGGTCATGTTCAAATATGATTTTACGTTCACTTGTGAATTCTATCAAACCCCTGAGGAGGAAGTAATACCAATCTTACACAAACTGTTTTAGAAAATAGGAAGAAAATTTTCTCAACTTACTTTACAGAGAAAACATAACATAGATAGCAAAATCTTACAAAGATATTACCAAAAAAAAGATTTACAGGTCAATAGCATCATGGATATAGAAACACATCCTTAGCCTAATACCTGCAAATTGAAACTGGAGTATATGAAAAATTATAGTAGATTATAATGAAATAAGGTTTATTCCAGGAATTAAGTATTTTTACCTTTGAAAATCAATGTAATTTACTAGATTTTCCCAACAAAGGTGAAAAATCATGATTGTCATTATTGATGCCTAAAAATAATTTGATAGACTTTAAAACCCATTACAGAAAGCTATGAATAAAAAGAAAATTCCTCCATCTGAAAAAGGTCATATGAAAAACTATACCTAGAAATATATGCAATGATAAAATATTAAACATTGTCAGCTATGATTCAGATCAAGGCAAAAGTGTCTCCTTTTACCATTTCTATTTACCATTGTATTGGAAGTCCCAACCAGTGCAATGAGGCAAGAAGTAAAAAAGAAAAGACATAAAAAATTAGTAAAATAAAATAAAGAATAAAACTGTCTTTGTTCAAAGACAGCATAATATTTACATAAATAATTCTGAGAAATCTATGAAAAACTCAACTTGGATAGTAAGTAAATTTAGTAAGATTGCAGGATACCTGAGCAATATACTAAATATATATATTTCCATAGAGTAGCAGCAAATAATTAGAAAATGGAATATGGAATAAAGATAAAAGACAATTTATTTAAAAATAGGACAGAGGTAACCTAAAATATTTAGGAACAGTATAACAAAAGGCATGCAATAAAAAGTTTAATACATAACGGAGAGAAATTAAGACCTAAATGGCAAGATACACCATGTTTATGAATTGGAAGTCTTCCATATTTTATCATGTCAGTTTTCCCAAACTGGTCTGTAGGTCTATAGAATTATGGTAATTCTAATCAAAATCTCAATTAGTGTTTTGTAAAAATTTACAAAATGACCCTAGAGCCACAACAGTCTTGAAAAATAAAGACAAGTATAAAAGAATTAAAGTTTATGACTTCAAGACTTAATATAAAGCGACATTAATAAGATAGTGTAGTTTTTGGTATAAGGGTATACAGATTAATATAAGAGAAAAGAGAGCCCAGAAATAGACCCACACTATTAATTTCTTTAGAAGTGATGTTTTTATTTTTTAAATTATTTTTATTGTTGTATAATTGACAGAACTGTAAGATATTTAAAGTGTACAAAGTGATGATTTGATATATGTATACATTGTGAAAGGTTTCCCCTCATCAAGTTAATTAACACATCCATTATCTCACATAGTTATCATTTCTTAGAGCATTTAAGTTCCACTCTCTTAGTAAATTTCAATTATATGATATAGTATTATCAACATGGTCTCCATGTTATGTATTAGCTCAGACCTTATTCATCTTATAACTGAAAGATTTTATCCACTCTTTTATCAACCCCTCCCTATTTTCCTGCACCCAGAATGCCTGCCTGGCAACCACTTTTCTACTCACTGTTTCTATGAGTTTAATTTTTTATTAAAGATTCCACATATAAGTGATCTCATGCAGTATTGGCATGGAATCAATTGAATGGAGAAAGAAAAATCTTTTCAACAAATGTTATGAGAACACCACTGAGCGAATATCCATAAAGGAAAAGCAAATTAACATCAACTCCTACTTCATAAAAATTCAGAAAGAATCAATGATCTACGTGTAAAAGTTAAATAAAACATTTTGTAGAAAACATAAGAGTATATCTTTGTGATGTGGATGTAGACAAAAATTTCTTAGAAAAAGCATAGATAGCAAAGTCCATAAAAGAAAACTACATGGATAAGTCATATTTCATCAGAATTTTGATCAAAGGCATTCTTAATACAATATATAGGCAAGTCAAAGATGGAAAATATATTTATAGCACATAGAGCTGACAAAAGACTTGCAACCGGTATACATAAAAAGAAGTAACAACTTAATTTTAAAAGTCAAATAATTGAACAGAAACATCACAACAATGGCAACAGAATTAGTGCCATGCAGAAGTATTGCACATCATTAATCCCTCCTTCCCTCTCAGACTCCTCTCTTACTCTGATGAGGCAAACTGTAGTGTCATGAGCTCCCCTTCGGAGAGGCCCATGTGGGAAGAAACTGGCTAACAAAGAACTGAGGTCCTCAGTCCAACAACCAGCCAAGAACTGAATCTTGCTCACAGTGGCATGAGTGAGCTTGAATCCAATCCTTTCCCAGGAGCATTTGGAGATGACTAAGGCTTCAACTATACCTTGATGGCAATCCAGAAAGAGATTCTGAACCAGTAGACCCAGGTTAGCAGTGCTGAAGTTCTCAACCCACAAAATTATGAGATAATAAGTGTTTGTTACTTTGAACTACTAAGTTTTGTGGTAATTTACAATACAATAGATACCTAATACAGTGACTTTGTAAAAAATCAGTTGATTTATTGGCTCCATTTCTGGTCTCTCTGTTGCCCTATTTGTCTGTCTTTACCCCAAGAATACACTCCCCGGATTTTTTTAGTTTTCAAATTAAGTATTGAAAGTCCTCCAATTTTGTTATTCTGTGTCCAAGTTGTTTTAGTTATTATAGGTCCTTTGTTTCTCATAGTGATTTTGGAATCATATTACCAATTTCTGAAGTAAGTAAGTAAATAATAAAAGCCTGACATGATTTTGACTGAGACTGCATTGATTCTAGATCATTTGGAAGAAATTGACATCTCAACCATGTTGTGTTTTCTAAAATATGAATGTGATAGATACCTCTCTCTAAGTTATGTCTTTAATTTCTTTCTGTAATATTTTATAGTCTTTAGGATAGGAAACCTGCATATTGCATACTATTTAGTATGGGAAATTTGCATATTTCAATTTTTTCCTAAATATGTTTATGGCAATGTTGGTGGCATTATTGTTTTATAAATTTTATTTGTCCATTCTTACTTGCTAGAATTAGAATTATATTTGGTTATTGTATATTGACGTTGACTTCTGTGACCATGCTAAATTTAATTTTTACTTCTGGTAGTTTTTTAGTAGAACCCATAGGGAATTGTACAAATCATTTTTCTGTAAATAATGTTTATTTTTTCTTTTCCAATCTTTATTTTCCTTTTCTCCTTCTTACCAGCACATCCCCCCACCTTTATTTTCACTAGTATAGACTTCCAGTAAAATGTTAAATACAAATTAGGAGAGCAGATATTTTTGCCTTCTTTCTTTTCTTAGTGGAAAATCATTCAATATTTCACAATTAAGCATCATGTTAACTACAGTGGGAATTTTTTGTTTTTGTTTTTGTAGCATAAATGTACTTTATCAGAATGAGGAATTTCTCTTCTGTTCTTGGTTTCCTGAGAGTTATTATCATGAAGAGGTGGTAAATTCAATCAAATGCTTTTCTGCATTTACTGAAATAATCATTTTTTTCCTCTTCATTCTGTTAATGTGGTGAATTGCATTGCTTGATTTTCAAATGTTAAACAACCTTGCACTCCTGAGATAAATTGCACTTGATGATTTATTATCCTTTTTAAACACTGCTGGGAAAGATTTACTAATATTTTATTAAGTATTTTGTGTCCCTGTTCATGAAGGATATTGATCTGTAATGTTTTTCTTTTAATGTCTTTGTCTGGTATTGGTATCAGGATTATGACAGTTTTATAAAATGTGTAAGGAATTGCCCTTTGTATTTTGAAAAAGTTTATGTAGAATTTGCATTTTCTCTCTTAATGTCTCATTGAATTGTCATGAAGACATCTGGGCCCAGATTTTTCTTCATGGAAGAATTTCCTATTATTAAAAAGTTATAAATTATTAAAATTTTTAATTTTGTAATAGATTTTGAGATTTCTAGATTTCTGGATTTTCTATTACTACTTGTTTTAATCTTGGTAAGTTTTACTTTTCAAAGATATGCTCATTTAAGCAATGGTAAAGAATTTATTACCATAAAGTTTTTCACACTATTCCTTTATTAGCCTTTTAATGTTTATAGGCCTATAAGGATATTATCCCCTCTTTTATCCCTGATTTGGAAGTTTGGGTTTTGTCTCTTTATCTTAATCATTCTTGCTAGATTTTTGACTAATTTTATTACTACTTTTGAAGAACTGAGTTATTGATTTTTGTATTTATCATTTTTCTATTTTACTTACTTTCAGGATTTATTATTTTTCCTTCTACTTACTTTTGGTATAACTTGCTTTTTTTCCCCCTAGCTTCTTAAGGTGAAGCTAAAGTAATTAGTTTCAACCCTTTTTTCTTGTCTACTATAGTCATTTAAAGCAATTTCATTTTCTCTAAGCACCTCTTTAGCTATAACCTACACATTTAGGAATGTCAAGTTTTCATTATCACTCAGTTTGAAATACTTTTCAATTTTCTTTTGATAACTTGTTTGACTCATGAGTTATTTAAAGTGGTGTTACTAAATTGCCACATATTTGGGGATTTTCTGGATCTCTTAATGCTGTTTATTTCTAATTTAAAATGCTTTTGGCTGGAGAATACATTCTGCATGATTCCACTCTTTTATATTGATTGAAACTTGTTTTATGACCCAGAATATTGGTCTATCTTGGTGACTGTTCCATATGCAATGGAAAATAATGAATATCTGCAGTCGTGAGGTGGGATGTTCTATAAATGCCAATCAGGTCAAGTTGCATGATAGCATTTTTCACATCTTGTCTTTTACCAATTTTGGTATACTAACTCTATCAATTACTCAGAGAGGAGTGTAAAAATACCCAACTGTAGTTTCTCTTAGCTCTCCTGCTCTGTCTTCAGCCTTTCATTTGAAAACCTGGCTGGTCTTGATCATTTAATCTCTCTCCATTTCCTTCCTGCCTCTGCTCATGGAGGTTATTTGCTGTGTATTGGGGAAGGGCCCATGCACCTCACTGCAATCTCTCCCATCTGTTGTCTTACATCTAACTTTTCACATGCTACCCTTGAGCCTCCAGTGAAAATACATGCCAGAGAGCGAGTAGGTGAGATGGTGGCTAAGGTGGCTCAGAATTTCAAACTATCATATAAGCCCACTCATGGCCATGGCAAGTGCATTGAAAGTTTTCATATATTTTCCTAAACCTCATCCTTGATAGAATATTTCCCCTTTCACAATTCTCCATGAGCCATTAGTTTCTTTTATCCTATAATGTGTTTATCCTTTTCTGGAATTTAGTGCATTTGTGTTCTCAAGTTTCTGATTTTTTTTTAACTATAATTCTCTTGTGTAATCAGCTTGTTTTGGTTGATAGTGTAAAAACAATGGATTCTTGCAACTTTCTAAAAATTAACAGGAGAAAAAAGTCTGTTTCAGTTGATTTTTCATTTTAGGTATAACTTTTTAAAGTCTATTTTTGAATATGTAAAACATTCACTTGGTTCAAAACCAAAAGTATATAAAAAGTGTAATGTAAGAATTTTTATTTTAATTTTTCTTTTCTCCTTTTAAAAATAATGACTGTGCTTTACTTCTTGTTTGTTTCTTCAGTGTTTCTATTTTCAAATGTAAGTGTGTGTGTGTGTGGATAGATAATGATGGTAGATAGATATTAATTTCCCATATTTTCTTACACAAAAGTGCCAATCTTAAAACTGTTTTTGTTATACTTTGTTGGATTGTAAACAAAAAAAATTAAAGTTGACCATAATATAAAAAATATAAAAAAGGTAAGAGTATAGCCTTGTGAATAATTATGAATGAACATATTCATGTGATCTCTATATTTTCCAAGAAATAAAAAATTAATCAAAACCCATAACTATCCCTCATGTCCTCCTTCAATTATTATGCTCTTCTGTGTCTCAAATACAGCAAATATCCAGGCTTTTTACCATCACTGATTAGTCCTGCCAGCTTTGAAATTTTATAGGTGAAAGCATACAGACGTTCTTTTGTATCTGATTTATTTATTCAACAATGTATTTGTAAGAGCCAATAATTATTTCATGAAAAGCCTTAGTTCATTCATTTTTATAGCTGCACACTATTCCATTGTATGAATATCATGAAATTTATTTTGCTGCTCTATTCATTGATGTTTGCTTTTAAATATTGCATTTGCAAATTACACATTGTCTAAAAATCATTGTGGTTTTAATTCTTACTTTCTGATCCTTATACATTTGCTTTCTTTTCCTTGCCTTACAATGTTGAATAAAAAGAATAAGAACAAACCTGTTAGTTACTAAATGTCATAAGTTGTTTTTGAAGACTAAGGCAAATGTTTATGTTCTGGGTTTGCTAGTTGTTAAAAAAAAAATATATATATATGTGTGTGTGTGTGTGTATATATATATAACTTTTAGAGAGAGAGCAAACAGGGAAGAGGGGCAGAGAGAGAGAGAGAGAGAATCTCAAACAGACTCCACACTCACCACAGAGCCTGATGTAGGGCTCAATCGCAAGACTCTGGGATCATGACCTGAGCCAAAATCAAGAGCCAATCAAATCAGACTCTCAACCAACTGAGCCACCCAGGCAACCTACTAGGAATTTGTAATTTGTGTCATCAATAGAGGTTGAGTTTTATCAAATGATACCTACTCATCTTTTGAGATAATATGCTTCACCTTTGTTTTGTTAATGAGTCATATTATTGTTTTTTTTTTAATATCAAACCAACCTTGTAGTCCTGAGATAAACATAAATTGGACATAAAATGTTATTATTTATATATATCATTTTATTACATAGTTTTGAAAATATTAACTTTTAGATTATCATTTATAAGTAGGATTGGCCAGTACTTTTACTTTCATACAATGCCTTCATTGTGTTTTAAAACCAAGTTAATTATGTTTTCATAAAATAAGATGGTGAGTGTTCCCTCTTGTTCCATTCTATGGAAAAATTTCTATAAGCTTGGTGTCATTCTACCATTACAAGTTTAGCAAGTTTGCCCTGTAAAATCCTACAGGACTGCCTTTTGTTTGTGAGTTCATTTTTTTAAGAATATGATTTCCTTAGTAGAGAAAGAACTCTTTACATTTTCTCTTTGTTCTTATGTCAATTTTACTAAATTATGATTTTTCTAACAATATGTTCCTTTCATCTAAGTTATGATTTTTATCATCAAAATTTGATCATAAAAACTTCCATTTTTAATTGCAATATTCACCCCTTTCTGATTTTGGGAATTTTTCCTTTCTATTATGTTTTCATTAGTATTAAAAAAAAAACCTTTTTATAAAGTAGGCTCCATGCCCAACATGGGGCTTGAATTCACAATCTGAGATCAAGATGTTCTACTGACTGAGATAGTCAGGTGCCCCTATATTAAAAAATTTTCATCATTTTCTACTCTTTCTAAAGAACCAAAGTTGGTTTTTGTCAATCCTTTCTGTTATATTTTTGCTATTTCATTTCTTTCTCTCTTATCATATTGATAGTCCTCATATATTTCTTTTGGGCTTTCTTTTTGGGTTTAATTTGCTTTTTGCTGTCTCTGATTCTCCCTAATGGTGGATCATTTTCCTATTTTATGCAACCACATCTTCAGCAGAGACTATTTTTTGCCTGAGACACTTTATACACTCTCATTTGTATAGCACTTAATCTGAATTGCTTTTGCCAAAGAGTTTCAATAGTTTGAAACTAGGTTTTACTTTTGTTTTTCTCATCTTTGAAGTATCATGAGTTTAGAGATAGAGAGACATTTTTACCCACTCAAAATCCTAGACAAGAGCATTCTCACTTCTGATTTCTCACTGTCATAGGGAAGGATGCAGCTCTTCTCTTTCTCCTGTCATTCATGTATAACCCTTCCATGATTTTGGTTCTGAAATAGACCTCATTTGCCCTCCTTGACTCATTTGAGCCCAAAGCCAAGTATTCTGTTTTTAAGACACCACTGAAATGCCAAATCTTCCTTCTGAGGCCTCAATCTGTCACACTATTACTGCAGCCTTCTGCAGTGACATCTAAAGGGCTTATTATTAATTCCACTTAATTTTGCTCATTGTTCCTGGATTTTCTTTTCTTTTTAACTGTGGAATAGATACTTCATTGGGATAGAGGTTTCTGCTAATTTTTTCACCATATTGCTGGACTTCTGATTCTAGGTTACCTTTGTAAATGTTAGACAAATATGATTGCTTTGTATGTTTCAAATAAGGGGAGTTGCAATTTCAATAGTGACACGAAAGAAAGGAAAGAATGCATTTGGATGATCAAGAATCAAGACAAAATGGATGAATTGTGTAACATATATTGTAGTCTGTTGGAAAAACAGCCAACTTAGAAAAATACCACTCCCAAGACATCTTGGATATCAAACAAGTCTTAGCAAAGGATGTGTCTGTGAATTTAAGCATAAATAAATCAGAACATAAGAATTACACTCTCCATAATGCAAATTTATGTGGGATTGAAGGTTTAATGTAAGTCCACACTGGGGAAAAACTTAAGCCCATCAACATGTATTGGGTTTTAGTGAATTTGGCTTCACTCACCCCTAATTTAGAGTGTTCTAAAGTTTTCAATTAAAAGCTACAACTGAACGGTGGCTGAGCACAGACTCATTAGTACAGAGTTACAAAAGCTTAAAAAAAATCACCTAAATTGTAGACAATGGCTGTTCAGAAGGCTTCCTCAGTTTTGGAAGTCGGTGTTTGTAAAGTGTAACTGTGTTGTTGGGGAAGGGATAGTGTAGTTATTGCTTACTGTGTATTTATTTATATCAATCTTTTATTGTGTCTCAGACTCAGAGATGTGCATGATTAGAATGCTACCATTCAGTGGCCCAGTATAAAATCTCCCTCTTTTTTTTTCTTAAAAATTTTGGAGCAGTTTTCGGATCACAGCAAAATTGAGAGGAAGGCACAGAGATCTCCCCTATAGCCCCCTGCCTGTAGCCTCCCTCATTATCAACATACCCCGCCAGAGTGGTTCATTTGTTACAATTGATAACCCTACACTAACACATCATGATCACCCAAAGTCCATTGCTGACATTAGGGTTCACTCTTGATGTTGTATATTCTATGGGTTTAGACAAATGTATGACATGGATCCACCATTATAGTATCATAGAAAATATTTTCACTGCCCTAAAAATATGTTCTCTGTCTCCACAGTTTTGTCTTTTCCAGAATGTCATATAGTTGAAGTTCTATTGTATGTAATCTTTTAGATTGGCTTAATTCACTTTATAATATGCCCCTTGAGCTTTTATTGGTTGGTAGGCTGCTGCATCCCCTATCTGCCATGGATGCTCACTGATAACATTCCCAGTTGCCCCTTGTCTGGAGAATTGCCCTTAGCTGCATGGGAGACCTGTCTCCTGCGCTATTTGCTTCCTTCATTCTCTTCTTAAGAGAAGCATTTCCACAAGAACTTTTCTCTCAGCCTCTGCTTTTAGAGAATCTAAACAAAGATACAGATTTGTCACAGAAATTAATGATGTGACTCACATATATAATATGTAAATATTATATGATTTATATGTTTCATAAGTTTAAAATGTATTATATAATTTAAATACATTATAATATAAATAAATATATTATAATAACTGTATAAATTATAAATATATTAATATACAAAATATAGTTATATAATTATAAACATATATTTATATAAATATATGTGTGTATATATATATACACACACACACATATAATAAAAGAGCCAAGAATAATCAGAATAATTTGAAAAAGAGTAATAAGGGGAGGGGATCTTCTCTGATAGTTATTATGATTAAGTGAATATTATAATCATTAAAAGAGACCTTTAAAGTTTTGAGATTTTTAGGAAAAGAGATGTCTACTTAAATAAGGGAATAGAATAGAAACCCAGAATGACACTTAGGCATAATTATTTTATACAAATATATAGACATATTCAAATACATGGTAGATAATAAAAACATATTGAGTTAATGGAAAATTGATATGTGATAGAATTAACATTGCAAATCCATTGGGAAAGATGGGATAATTCAGTAAATGTTTCTGGAGCAATAGTTGATGTGAAAAAAATATTGTACCCCATCTTCATACTATAAAAACAAATCAGTTCCAGTAAGTTAAAGAATCTAAATGTGAAAAGTAAAACTAAAAAAAAAAAATATTTAGCAGAAAATATAGCAAAATGTCTTTATGACCTTGGTATAGAAGAGTGCAGTTGCTTTTGTTTTTGTTTTTTTAATGTTTATTTTTGAGAGAGAGACAGAGTGTGAATGTGGGAGGGGCAGAGAAAGAGAGAGACACAGAATCCAAAGCAGGCTCCAGGTTCTGAGCTGTCAGCACAGAGCCCAATGCAGGGCTTGAACCCAGGAGCCATGAGATCATGACCTGAGCCAAAGTCGGATGCTTAACTGACTGAGCCACTCAGACGTCCCTGAATCTACCAAGAAAAATATTAACAACAGAGTAAAATGTGGTTTAGTTTGACTATTAAAAAAAGTTTTTTTTTATCAAAAACATAAATTGAAAAGATAAACCACAGATGAAGAAAGCTATTTACAATTATAAAACTGACAAAGGATTAATATTCACAATATATAAAAGTTACTATAAGTCAATCAGGAAACAGAAGAAAATGGAAAAATAGACAAAAGATAGGAAAAGGCAAATCCCAAAGAGTAAATAAAAATAAGATTTTCAACCTCAGATGACTTTACCTATTCATCAGATAAATAACATTTTAAAACATTGGCCAACAGTCCCCTAATGTACTGCATGTTGGTGAGGATGTGGAAGAACAGGTACATTTGTGCAGTACTGATGACATGTAAATTGGTATTACCTCCTTGGATAATCACTAGCAATATCTAGGGAAATATGAATAGCAATGCCAGGAATTCCATTCATGGTTTTATGCCATAGGTGAGCTCATATGTCCAAGAATGCTCATTTCAACATTATTTGTAATGTCAAAAATATTGAAACAATCTGGCCATCAACAAGACAAGCGAAAATAATATATGTGCATTCATACACATCTATAGTCAAAATGAATATACTTGATGTACCAGTAACAACAGGAAAAAAAATGTAATGTTGGGGTACCTGGGTGGCTCAGTTGGTTAGGCTTCTGACTTTGGCTCAGGTCATGATTTCATGGTTTGTGGGTTTGAGCCCTGCATAGGGCTCTGTGCTGGCAGCATGGAGTCTGCTTGGGATTCTTTCTCTCCCTCTTTCTGCCCCTCCCCTACTCATGCTTTTTTTGTCTCTCAAAATAAATGAATATACTTAAAAACAATAAAAAATATATAGGGGCACCTGGGTTGCTCAGTCAGTTAAGCATCTGACTTTAGCTCAAGTCATGATTTCACCGTTCATGGGTTTGAGCCCTATGTTGGACTCTGTGTTGACAGCTCAGAGCCTGGAGCCTGCTTCAGATTTTGTGTCTCCCTCTCTCTCTCTGCCCCTCCCCTGCTAGTGCTCTGTCTCTCTCTGTTTCTTTCTGTAAAATAAATAAACATTAAAAAAACCTTTTCTAGGGGCACCTGGGTGGCTCAGTTGGTTAAGCAGTCGACTTTGGCTCAGGTCATGATCTCGTGGTTTGTGGGTTTGGGCCCACGTCCGGCTCTGGGCTGACAGCTTAGAGCCTAGAGCCTGCTTTGGATTCTGTGTCTCCCTCTTCTGCTCACGCTCTGTCTCTCAAAAATAAATAAATTAAAAAAAATTTTTTTTAATTTTTTAAATTAAAAATATGTTGAATAAATCAAGGTAATTTCAAAAAGAAGGATATATACAATATGACCTTTTTCTTTTATAAAGCTTTAAACATGGCAAGTAATACAACATGTTGCTTCTGCACAAATACACATTTAGTAAAAGTATAAAAACATGAACAGAAATGATCAGCAAGGTCAGACTAGCTTTAAACTCCAGTCAAGAGAGAGGAATATGTTCTTAGAGATTTAATTTCTAACTATACGTAGGTTGAGTTTTATCAGCAATGTTTTATTCCTTAAGCTGACAGCAGGTATATGGGTTTTTGTTATATTGTGTATATACATGTTTGCCCTAAACTTTTCTTCATAAAATATATATATTATATATAATATATATTATGCTGTTTTCTATGTATTTAAATTTACATCAAACATACATATATATGTATGTATTATACATATACATGCTGCTTTGTTTTATACTCTATTCCTTCACAATTTGTTTCATTTCATTTTTAGTATTAACCTGTGTGGCTGTATGCAGAGCTTTCTTATTGTTTCCAAGTGCTGCCCTGCATCCCCATATCCATCCCTTGCATTTACCTGTAGATAAACTCCTGGGCAGGAGTTTGCTTTGTGCATTGCTGGATCATAGAATGCACCCATATATAATGTCACTAGGTATTCCCAGAAAGCTCTACATCAGAGCCCCAAATGGCATCTCATCTTATACTTCTGCCAGAAATGGTGAGAGATTCTATTTTCCCACAATTGTTTAGTCCATCATTGATAAACAAAATCTACAGCATCTTTTGGCAAACAGGAATTCTTAAGCGTGCGTGACGTAGCAAAATTAGTTCATCATGAGATGCTCTTTTTGCATCTGATTTAGGAAGTTCATTGCCACCCATGGTTACAAAGATTTGGGGGGCTGAGGACCGGTTGCTCTAAAAGTTCTATTATTCTACCAGGCAAGTGCAGCTCATTCTTGGTCAAAGAACTGTTCTCCTGTATCTGGAAAAGTGATCCTTCTCAACCACAGATGCAGTTTCAGGAGGAATGCCCTGGGGGGTTTGAGGGGGAGAAGGACTGCACTTAGAACCCCAGGGCACATGTGTTGTTCAGGATACTCAGGGATGTGTGAGTTGTCCCAGATAGGACATTTTCACCTGTGAGTGAGAGACTTGAAAGCAAGGCTTAACCCAGTCATGGCTTCCCCTTTCTGCACTGCAAGGTTCTCATGGGTAGTGTGAAGAGGATGGACAGTAAGATCTCAAATATCAACTTTACCTCAAACAGTCCATGATAGAATTTTTTAAGCAATTTATAAATTTGGGGGCACCTGGGTGGCTCAGTTGGTTTAGTGACCTGCTCAAGTCTTGATTTCAGCTCACATCAGGCATGATCCCAGGGTCGTGGGATCGAGCTCCATGTCAGGCTCCATGCTGGGCATGGAGCCTGTTTAGGATTCTCTCTCTCCCTCTGCCCCTCTCCCCTACTTGCATGCGTTCTCTCTAAAAATAAGAAGAAAAAATGTAAAAAGAATTTTTAAAAAAGAATAAACTCTTGGTATCTTTAAAAAAAAATCATAAATTTCATCATTCCAGAGCTGCAGGAATCATGTTTGGTGATAATTTCTCATGTGCCCCAGACCAAGCCATTTATGAAGCAAGGTGATCTCAGATTATAGGTGAGACCATATTAAACTGTTCACAAAGTGTTTTACTTTAGCTTAGCTTCCCTACTATAAATTCTTAAGCCTCAATCATTTGCCGTAATAGAAACTAATGTCTCACCTATTTAAAGTCCAATCAAGGGTTTCTAGTTGGGTAGCTTTCCAAGCCATTATTCAGGGACCTGGGATTCTTCCATATATGGTTCTTCTCTTTTAAGGTTCTTGAAGTTCTCTCTAGTCACCTTCCAGACAGAAAGAGAGAACAGAGGTCACTGTGGGAGGCTAAGCTTTGAAGTGGAACGTATCACTACTGTTTACATTCTCTTTGCCAGAATCTGATCCCATGGCCACACTAACAGAGAGGCAAGTGTGTGCCATGAGGAAAAGGTAACATGTTCTAAAGAAAACGGAGCCGTCTCTGCCAAACCAGGAGTACCTGTCAGGTATCTGCAGAACACAATTAGTTTTGTTTTAATTTTAGAAGCAATGTAACAACATTAAAAAACAGTGTTTCAAAACAAGGGGGGGAATCACCCATAATCCCATGCCAGCAACAAAGTGTCTGTTAGAATTTATGCAATTTTACCTAGCTGTAGATGTAGAGGGCTTGTGATTGAATGGTACCCCTCCCCATTCTCTCCTTCTGCCCTTCCTTCCCTCTCTCCCTCCCACCATTCTCCCCTCCCTTCCTTTCTTCCCTCCTTCTCTCTCTCCTAATTTCCTAACTTAATTTAAATACTTTTTATTATCTACTGGACTCACCAAGAATGCAGAGATCAATAAGACACAGCATTTTAAATTTGCCCTCAAGAACTTCCACTAGTGTGAGAGCAGGCAAGTAACCAACCATTATACCATTGTGTGACAAGGGCTGATAGAAATAAATACAGTGTATTGAGGCAGCACTTATACCAGAAAAAGAAGTCTAGAGAAGGTAGTATCTGGACTGTGCAATAAAGGATACATAGACACTAGTGTAATAAAAAAAAATGAGTTTAAGAGCCTTCTGGAGGGGGTCACCATTCTCAAAGTCCTGGAGGCATGAGATGTAACTGTGAACTCTGAACACTGCACGTAGTTCGGACGCACTGGAAAATAGAGTGTGTCTGGGAAGTAGTGAGGGCCAAGTCAGGAGAGTTCTGATGGGTCAAACTGGGAAAGATTGTCAACTCTGATAAGGAGATAACATTTTAGTTTAAGCACAAGAGGGAGTATTGAAGTATTTTCATCAGAGAAGTGATATGATCAGAAAACCTTGCTGAGAGAGAGAACCCTGGTCGCTGTGTGGGGGAAAAAAATACATCATGGGGTAGGGGGGAGTTGAAGGTAAGAGGCCAGTTAGGGGACTAGTTTCACAATTCACATGATGATGGTGGGGGGACTTGGGTTTGATTGACAGTGGAGAGAAACACATAGTATTCAAGAGATATTTAGGTGGTAGAACCAATGGGGCTTATGAATTAATTGACTAAGTGTGAAGAGTTGAAGAGAGGAATATGTTAGGAACGACCACCAGGATTCCAGATTGCATCACTTGATTGGCAATTAATACAGGAAATTTTGGAGAATGAGAGTGAGTAATGAATTCAGATTTATATTTTAATTTTGAGGTACTTTTAGAAATATGAACAGAGGAGACTGGTAGAAGGTAGATTATAAAACTGAAATTTAGGAGAGAGACCTACACAGAAATGAATATTCTTAATTTAATGTGCAGGAGTAAAAGAAGTTGCCTAGAGACCATGCATACAGTATGAAGACCCATGTTTACATAAAAATAAAACAATAAAAGCTGACAGTGGAGACTGTGATGAAGCAAGCAAACAAATACAAATGAGCCATGGAATAAGAGTGTCATTAAGTCACAGAAACAAGAGGGAGAGTAATTTAAGTGCTTAGAAGGGAGCCTGGAAAATAAAGTTGAAAAGACGCCTATTAGATTTGGCATCAAACTGCTCATTGGTACCTTTGTGAGTACAATTTTTATGGCAAGGAATCAGATGAGCTGGATTGAGAAGTGAATGGAAAGTGAGGAATCAGAGGTAATGACGATAGATAGCTATTAATAAGGAGAAGAGAGAATAGGATAAAAGCTCTAATGTTTATTTGAAGAAGGGTTTTTTTTCTAAGTGGAAAAAATTTGATGAAGTATAAATGCTTTTGGAAAAAGTCTTGCAGAGAGAGGTACTTTGAAAATAATAGGATGACAACAGAATGAAGAGTAATTAATAGGATGAGGTTTTGAGGAGAGGAATCGACCTTTCATTTTAATAAGCAGAAACAAGGGACAGTGATTCTGGATGAGGCTACCTTTGTCAGCTCAATAGTGGGAATCTGTGATAGATCTCATGTGATGACTTCTATTCCATTTGTGATGAAATACCAACTGCTGAGAGAAAGCAGGGTGGTAGGGTCAGATATTTAAGAAAAATGGAGAAGGTTTAAAATCACCACTGTGGGAGAAGATCTCATGAGAATTATATAAAAGGGACAATGAATAGTGCCGGGCACATCCTGGAAATCAGAGATGCTGCAGTGACCGCCATTCTAAGGCTCTGCTTTTGGGGCTTTCTCAGCAATGTTCCGTGTCATCTGTGTGGAGGTAAAGAAGGAAGAGAGTCGAATGGTTGCACGTTTGCCAGGTGGGGTTGGCAAAAATGCAAGAGAGGCAAGAAAGGTAAAGAAAATGGTCAGCCAGAAAATCTAAGCTGACTATGGAAGAAGGAAAACATCTCCATGGGACTTGTGAGTCTTCAAAGATGGAGACTAATTAATAGACTTTATTTTTAGAGCACCTTTAGCTTTGCAGGAAATTCATGCAGTACACAGTGTCCATCTACCACCACTCTACCCCATCCCCCATACACAGTTATCAAAAATATTGTATTAATGTGGTACATTTGTTATAATTGAGGAAGCAATATTATTATTATTAACGAGACCTCATAGTTTACATTAGGATTCACTTTTTTTTGAGTTGTAAAGTTCTATGGGTTTTGACCAATGTAAATTTCAAGTATCCATCATACATGCAGCTTTACTGTCCTAAATATCTCCTGTGCTCTACGTATTTATCCCTCAGTTCCTAGCAACCATTAATCTTTTTTCTCTATAGTTTTGCCTAATTCAGAATGTCATTTGGTTGGAACCACACAATATGTGACCTTCTCAGACTAATTTTTTTCACTTAATAATAGGCATTTCACTAATGAAAAAAAAATTGAAAATGTGAGAAAATAAATGCAATGAAATAGAATAACTTGAAATGATGGAAGTAAAATAGAATTTGAAAAACTTACAAAAAAGAAATTAGTAGAAAAAAGAAAGAAAAATATTTTTAATAAAAATCGAAAATAAAAACATTTTTTCTCTTTATTCAAGTAAAAGAAAAGAAGCGAAAAAGAAAAAAGATAATTGAATAGATGGACCACTGAACAGACTGAAATATGGTTATTACCTCGTTTTCCCCTAGAAGTCAAACTATGAAGCACTTTTTAGTCCGCAAACTAAGCAGATGGAGAGATTTGTGGTGTTCTTGAAGAGCGAGGTTGGCTCAATTACGCGGGGCTTAGTGTAATGGCTCCGTCTGCACTAGATGGTGCTGCTTAGCTTACTGGGGTGGATGGTGGTGGTGCCTCTAGGTGTGTATGAGCATGCGTGGGCGGGGTGAAAATGGCAGCACCCAGCTACTCCGTCTCTAGTATCAGAACTCTGTGCTCTCCCCGACCAGCAATCACCCACCCGTCCTTTGTCTCCGGTTTCCCACCACTCCCGGCTTTTACACCGTCCATGACCAAGCTGTCAGGTTGCCAGGCGGCACCCCCTCCTGAGTTTTATCTCCCGACCCTTCACTTCTGAGGGACTGCAGCTTCGACCCACTCTGATTCTCTGGGGGAGGGTCTCACCGAGCAATGGCTGTGCCAATCACACCCAGGAACGTTTGAGGGACGTGCTGCTGCCTATGTCCAGGGACTGCAGCTGGGTGCTAGCCCGCCCCCAGAAGTTCACATGATCGTGTAGCAGCAGTGGTTCTGGGATTATGGAAAATCATATGGCCCGAGGACCTCCTGGACCCACGCTGCTCCTAGGGATTCGCCCTTCCCACCAGAGCACCACCAGGTATTGGAGCTGCAGAGTTTCAGACTCTGCGCCACCCCTGTTTATAGAGTCTTAATGGAATTTAAACCCTCTCCTTTCTCCCTTTTTAGTTCAGTCCCTGTGGCTATTTCCATTTTTCCACTTTCTCTCCAGCTGCTTTTATGGGGGGTGCTTTTCCCATACTCTCCCTCCACTCCCATCTCCGTCCTCCCTCCATGAGCAAAAACAGCTCCCTGCCCTCCGTGGCTTCTCTCTCCCCCCAGTTCACCTCTCTGCACCATATACCTGCTGAGTTCTGTGGTTTAAGTTGTGCAGACTGTTGTGTTAATCCTCAAATCAGTTTTCTAGGTGTGCAGGATGGTTTAGTGTTGATCTGGCTGTATTTCATGTACGCTAGATGGAAAAAAAGACTTCCATGCTGTTCTGCCATCTTGTTTCCTCCCTAAAAGTTTTTTTATGTATTATAGGAGTTCTTCATGTATTTCGGGTCATGGCCTTTTAATGGATATGTGTCTGGCAACTATTTGGTCCCAGTTTTTGGCCTGGTTTTTCATTCTCTTACCAGTGTTTTTCTTAGAGCAGAAGTTTTTAATTTTAGCAACATTCAATTTATCCTGTTCCCTTCTGTTCCTACATTTTTCATGAATTAATACTGAATTTTTTCAAATTATTTTCCTTTGCCAATTGATCGGCTAATGTGTCTTTTCTTCTTTTCACTTTGAATGTGGTGAATCACACTGATGGCTTTCAAAATACCTGCTTTATTCTCTTAGGGAAAATCCCACTTGGTTTTAGTGTATTATGATTATGCTTATATCACTTCATGTAATGTGCTAATATTTTCTTGATAGTTTTTACATCTTTTAATAAAGGATGTTGGTCTGTAGTTTTCCTTTTTTTTATTTTCTTTGTCTCATTTTGGTACAAGGTGATGTGGGCTTCATAATATGATTTAGGAAATGTTTCCTTTTGTTCTATTATCTAAGAGACATTGTGTACAATAGGTGATATTTCTTTAAATATTTCATATAATTCACCTGTAAAACCATCTGGGCCTGAGGATTTCTTTTTCAGAATATTTTTAAACCACACATTTCATTTCTCTAATATTTATTCCATTTCTCTAATATTTATAAGGCTATCTATTTCATCTTGTGTGAGTTGCATAGTTTACAGTTTTCAAAGAATTGAACCATTTCAGGTAAATTCTTGACTAGAGTGGAAAGAGTTGGGCAGAATATTCACTTGTTATTGTTTTAAGTATCTATGGCATTTTTAGTAAAATTTTTTCTCTCATTTTTACAATTGGTAGCTTGTGTCTTCCTTTTTATCAGTTTTGATAGAGGTTTATCAATTTTATTAACCTTTCAAAGAACCAACTTTTGCTTTCATTAACATTTAATTTTTTGTTCTCAATCTTATTGAATTTAACTCTTATCTATATTACTTCTTTCTTTATGCTCATTTGAGTTTATTTTACTCTTCTTTCTCTCAGCTATTAATTTAGAGGCACAGATTATTGATTTGAGAACGTTTTTCTTCTCTAATAAGAACATTTGTTGCTATGAATTTCACCCTCAGCACTGTTTAAATATACCTCAAACTCTTGATATCTTTGTATTTTAATTTTTATCTAAGTTCACTTTTTTTTCTAATTTATCTTGGGACTTCCTCTTTCACCTACATGTTATTTAGAAATGTTTTTGTTTGATTCCCTGGTGTTGGGAGATTTTCCAGCTGTCTGTTACTGATTTCTAGTTTGCTTTCATTAAGATCTGAAAACATACTTTGTAGGATTTAATTACTTTAAATGTATTGAAGTTTGTTTTATGACACAGAATATTGACTATCTTGCTGAATGTTCCATATGGACGTAAGAAGAATGTGTATTCTTCTGTTGGGTAGTGTTCTCTAAATGTCATTTTGATCAAGCTGGTTGATGGCTTTAATTCTTCAAAATCCTGTTAACAGTCTGACTTTTAGTTCTATTACTCAGTGATATGCATTGAATTCCTCAAATAATACTGTGAAAGTTCCCATTTCTCTTTTAATTTCTGTCAGGTTTTGCATATTGGCTTTGCTCTTGGGTACATATGCATGTACGATTGTTACTTCTTTTTCAGGAATTGAATCTTTGATCAATATGCAATGACCCTCATAATCCCTGGTAATTTTCTCTACTCTGAAATCTTCTTTGCCTGATATTAATATAGCTACTCCAACTCTTTTTTGATTAATAATTTCATGAGACATAATTGTCTTTACTTTTACCTATTTTGTTATATTTGAAGTGAGTTGTTGTAGACAGCATGAAGTGGGGTCATGTTCAAAAATCCATTCTGGGGGGCACCTAGGTAGCTCAGTCGGTTAAGTGTCTGACTTGGACTCAGGTCATGATCTCCCTGGAGCCTGCCTTGGATTCTGTGTCTCCCTGTCTCTCTGCTCCTCCCCTGCTCACACTCTGTCTGTCTCTTCCTCAAACATAAATAATAAAACATTTTAAAAAATTAAAAAATTCATTCTGAAAACTTCTCTCACTGAACGGAGACAAATGTGTTTAGACCATTTGCATTTAACATAATTAATGAATTTAGATTTAGGTCTACTATTCTCTTGTCTGTTTTCTGACTGTTTCTTCTATTTTTCATTCCTCTGTTTTTCCTTTCTTGCTATCATTGGGTGAATTTTATGTTTTTAAATTATATTTTAACTTATGTATTTTGATTTTGACTTTATCTGTTTATACAGATTTTTAGTGCCTCTTCTCACAGTTACAATATGCATACTTTATTTTTTATTGACTCCAAAATATTTTACCACATCCAGTGGAATTTATAAAATTTATCATCATGTAAAACTTTTACTCCCCCTCTTTTACATTATAGTGGTCTTACATACTATAATTTATATTAAAAACCTAATTAGACAATGTTAATTTTTTTTCATTTTCAACAATTGAATGTATTTTTAGAACCTGCAAAGAGGAGAATCATCTATCACATTGACAAAGATATTTACTATGTCTTTGTTCTTCCTTCACTTCTGAAGCTCCAAGTTTCTTTCTGATATCAGTTCTCTTCTGTCTGAAGAGCTTCCATCAGCAATTCTTTTTAAGCAAATCTATGAACAACAAATTGTTTTAATTTTCCTTCATGTGGGAATGTCTTTATTTTATATTAGTTCTAAAGATATTTTTGGGGTGCCTGGGTGGCTCGGTCGATTAGCAACCGACTTTGGCTCAGGTCATGATCTCATGGTTCATGGGTTCGAGCCCCGCATCAGGCTCTGTGCTGACAGCTCAGAGCCCGGAACCTGCTTTGGATTCTGTGTCTCCCTCTCTCTCTGTCCCTCCCCCACTCATGCTCTGTTTCTCTCTGTCTCAATAATAAATAAGCATAAAAAAATTAAAAAAATAAAGATTTTTTCACCGTAGGTAGAATTCTTGGTAAATAGGACTTTTCTTTCATCATTTAACAAACGTGGTGCTTCTGGCTGGTCTGAAGATAGCAAGTTATTTCAAATGATGGTTCACATTCAGTTACAGATCCAACTCCTTGTTCTACTCTTCACCCCCCTTCTTACTACTGTGTTTGACTCTAAAAAAAAGTGCTACTTTTTCTGCGCTTCATGATTTCTGATGAGAAATATGCAGTCATTTGAAATCACTGCTACTCTAATGTATGGTTTTCTTCTAATATTTTCATAATTCTTTTCCTTGCCTTAATTTTCAGCAGTTTGATTATTATATGTTTGGGTTTGGATATCCTTGGGTTTATCCTGTTTAGGTTTTACTGACTTTGATTTATAGATTTATGTGTTTTGCCAACATTGGGATGTTTTCAGTTATTTCCTCTTCAAATACTTTTCCAACACTGTACTTTTTCTCCTCTACTTTTAGGATTCTGATGACATGAATGTGAACACTCTTGTTGTCTCACAGTCTCTGGAACTCTGTTTTTTTGTTTGTTTGTTTGTTTGTTTGTTTTTGTCAACCTGTTTTCTCTCTGTTGTTGCTACTGAGCTCATCCAATGAGTTTTTAATTTTGGGTATTATATTTTTCAGTTCTAAAATTTCTATTTGGTTCTTCTTTATATATTTAATTTCTTTGCTATATTTCTGTTTTGCCCTTTTTTGAATGTTTACTGTTGCTTATTGGATCATTTGTATAATAGCTGCTTTTGTTAGTCTTTATCAGGTAATTCCAATATCACTGTCATATTGGCATTTGTCAATTATCTTTCCCATGCAAGTTGAGCATTTCCTACTGTTTTTGTTTTGTTTTGTTTCATAAGGTGAGTAAGTTTGGATCATTCCCTGGTATTTTGAATATTCTGTATGTATTTCTGGGTCTATGGAATACTTTGGAAAATATTGGCATTGTTCTTTCAGTAGTCAATTACCCCAGCTTGGTAGAGATTACAAGTTTCAACTTACCTTCTGTGGGCTGTGCATCCAATCTCAGCTTAGTGTTCAATGTCTTGCAGTGCTATTCAGATTGGTCCCAGGTATGTACCACCCTGTACTCAGTCCAGGACCTAGACAGTGATCTGCTTGTTAGCTCAGTTCTCTAAATCTCTCTGATACTCCAGTCGAATCAGATCCATGTGTATGTAATGTGAAGTGAGCCCAGGAGTTCTGAGACTACTTTGTGGGTGGTTTTCTTGGTCTCCTCCTTCTTCACAGTCTCCCAGGTCCAATATATCCATCAGTTTTTAACAGATTCCAAGGGGCCCCCAGAGCTCCTCCTTTTTGTCTTCCAGACAAAGTTCTGAGGCTTTATTTTCACTCCTCTGCCGTGTACTTCTGAGACTGCACCCTATATTTGGGGTCAAGTGGAAAGAGGACATGGGGAAAAAAGCAATGGTGGTTCACCCTACACTCCTGAGATCCCAACTCCACTGACTGGAGAGGCCTCTGCCACTTCAACCATATTATTGCTTTGGAACTGGGCATGAGACATCAGAGTAAAGAAGACAA
This sequence comes from Cryptoprocta ferox, assembly GCA_028646485.1. Classification (NCBI taxonomy): domain Eukaryota; kingdom Metazoa; phylum Chordata; class Mammalia; order Carnivora; family Eupleridae; genus Cryptoprocta; species Cryptoprocta ferox. The sequence goes on along the minus strand of CM053561.1, from coordinate 40,731,045 downwards.
ACAAACAAATGAAAATAACAACAGCAAAATTCAAGGGCATTTTCACATTCTCTTTGCAATTTCAGACTTCTCTTTCCAGCACCTGAAGTGAGGACCAGAGGGCTCTTCCTGGAGTGTCTGTCTTCTTTCTTTCTTTTTTAAATTTATTTTAATGTTTTATTTATTTTTGAAGGAGAGAGACACAGAGCATGAGCGAAGGAGGTGGAGAGAGAGAGGGAGACACAGAATCCAAAATGAGCTCCAGGCTCTGAGCTGTCAGCACAGAGCCCAACATGGGGCTTGAACTCACGAGCCATAAGATCATGACCTGAGCTCAAGTTGGATGCTTAACTGACTAAGCCACTCAGGTACCCCTGGAGGTGTCTCTCTTCTGATAGCCACCTCTAGGTTTCAGTTTGAGTTACATACAGGCCAAGGGATCTTTGGAGGAAAAAAACAACAACACATAAACTCACCACTATTTTGATGGTATTTTGAATTCTGGTCTTCTTTCCCATTACACCTGCTACTATTTACTTTTCAAAGTCCTAAAATAGCTCCTCCAGGTATTGAAGTCACAGCAGTGGGAGTGACATGAGAGCAGTTACTCCACTTAACAGAACTGAAAACTTGCCATCAGATTTTGCAAAATTTTTTCCAGTTTTAAAAATTTTTTTATTTTAAGCTAACGTTAGACTCACCAAAGTTGCAAAAACAATACAGTTTCTGAGTATTCACCCAGCTTTCCCCAGTGATAGCATTTTACATACCACAGAGCATTTTTAAAACCATGAAGTTGGCAGTGGCAAAATACTATTGATTAAACCACAAACCTTACTCGGTTTTCATCAGGTTTTGGTGTTGCTGCTGGTGGTGTGTGTGTATTACTAGGACATTTCAGCATGGGTATAAATTGGTGCTAATACCACCACAGTCAAAATACAGAACCCTTCCATCACTGCAAAGAAACTCCTTCATGCTACCTCTGAATGGTCATACCCTTCCCCAGCCCTAACCCCAGGCAACCACTGATATGTTCTCCGTCACTGTAATTTTGTTATTTCAAGGTGATTCTGTAAATGGGATCTTACAGTATATCCATCAGTTTTTTAATAGAATCCAATCTTTGGCACCTTTACTGGGACAAAAACTGCAAAGTACTGCCCGCCTTTCCTCAAGTCCCTCTAACAAATCCAAAAGATTAGAAAGAAGGAATCGAGCCCACGATATATAAAGTGACAAGGGTCTAGTAAAGGACCAAATGCTCATTACTGCCCATTTCTGAGCACTCAACTGCTGGCCTTTGGAAGTTAGAATGAAACCAGCTTTCCAGACAGAATACATCTGGAGTCATTCCCTCAAGTCACAAACTATGACTAGGGAGGGATCTAAGCCTATCCTCTCTCTAGGCCTAAATGGCCCTCTCTGCCTTCCTGTGACTGTGAGGCCTGCAAAAAGGTATGTAAGCATGCCATAGTGAAGCTGTACAAAAAAAAAAAAAAAAAAAAGAAAAAAAAAAAGAAAGAAAGAAAGAAATAAAAAGAAAAAAAAAAGAAAAAAGTCACATTTAGACAGATCCATTATCCCTGTGGTTTGTCAACAAAATATTTCAACTCCTGATGAATCTCTGTGTTCCTAGATTTATTTTTAGGTGCAGCACAACAGATTATTTCTTTGTTTGCTCTTCTATTTGCTCATAGTTATGACTTCCTCCTGAATGGTTCATCATAGCAGCAGTCATGCAGTAAACATCCGACAGTATATTATTATTTATTATGTATCAAGTGCCATAAAGGTTCATAAAGCTTACCAGGTACCTATAATGATACTAACCATAGACTGAAGAACTTACTGATAAACTTGGCACTTACTGGGGAGCAGGAACTGGAAGCCTAAAGATGGGGCAGGCAGTTCTGGGAGTGGTCTATCATGTCCTGCTTCCTCATGACAGTGGGGGAAAAAAAAAGCCCTGTGTGGCCAGGGTGCAGAGGAGGAAGTAGACAGGACAAAATCTTGATGTGGATTTTATGGGTGAAGGTGGTGTACCTGTCCTAGCATGGGTGGCTTGATTCATTCAGGTATGAAAACACAATTGTTATTCTCCTATATTCTGAAATGAGATTCTATAGTTGTGAGAGAGGATAGGGAATGAGAAAATGAGGGCAAAGGTAACTCACATTTATAGATTATCTCTGCCAACACTGATCTAGACATTGGGGTATGGAGGATGGAACCCATGGTGTGTTACAGAAAACAGACAGTAGATGAATAAATAAATCTATGTGATTTATTTATGTCAAAGAAAGAGATAAAATTTGGGCAAGGAGATAAAGCATAAAGAGTTCATTACTCTTGGTAGATTGGTTGGGGAAGAGTGTTCTGAAGCTTGGCCTTTGAGCAGAGACTTTGATGAACTAAAGGAGTGAACCATGTAAATATTTGAGGAAGAGTATTGTGTAAGAGGGAACAGCATGTGCAAAGGCCTGTGTTGGGGCATATTTAGTAAGTATAAGAGCAGGGATTCCATCAGTGGAGCTGTAGCCCAACAGGCAAAGGGGAATGGGACAAAGATGGGTTTGGAACAGCAGCCATGGGCAGGCTGTGCAGACCAGGGGAGGCCTACAGATTTGATCTTTGGGGAATGATGAGGCATGGAAGGGTTTAAATGGGGGAACTACATAGTCCTGTCCATGATTTTAAAAGCTCACTTTGAGTGTGGTGCTGATGTGTGAAAAACAAACTGGGGTGGACAGGGTAAGAATGGGTCTGCATGTGGTAGTCACTTGCTAGACTAACATACCTGTAGCATTCAATTCCTATACCAACACAGAGATCAGTAATAATAGTCTCCCCATGTAGAAGAGTCTGCAACACAAATAAGTCCAATACCCTGGTCCTGGTCACTCATGTAATGAACAGTAGAGCTGGTATTTGAAACCAGGGCTGCTTCAGTTCAGATCTTTTTCCCATAGATAGCCTGAGTGTGGGTGCCTTGCTTTTGAGAGCTGGAAGGCCATGGACTCTGCATTCTCCTTGTTGCCCATGTTCCTTCCTTGGGCAATGGATACAAGATGAGTTTGTTTCATTCTCATGGTTACAGTTCCCAGCTACTTTGTGCCTCTGCACCTACATGCCCCATCTCCCTCCCATGTGCCCACAGTGGTCATCAGAGAACACATGCTCTGGCCGGGTGAGGCTGGCCCTCTGAGAACACACTTCTCTCCAGTGATTGCTACTTCTGTGTTTAAGACACCAGCCACAGGAGTGGCTTCTTTCTGTTCCTGACTTTGTCAGTGCTGTCTTCCGAAAAAGTATGTTTCTCTAAGTGGGTTCCCTCTTAGAACCCAAACCCTGCCGTTAGCCAGTATTGTCCTTTGGTGAAGTAGTAACTGATGTGAGTTGTTAAGAATCATGATGATCTCTAACCAAATCCTCGTAGGCTACACAAAGGGGGAAAGAGGTCTCTTTCTATTAGTTGATGAAAAAATCCAGCAATTCTGTAACCTGAGCAGAGTGTGGAAGGAGCCATGGCTTGCAGAGTCCCATTAAATCCATATAATGCCCGAGATTCTTCTTTTTCTTTGGTGCAGTAACACCAGGGCCAACTTTCTGCCATGGCCTCCATGTGAACCTGTCTACCCTTTGTAGGAGTGCCCAGTGTTCTCCCTGAAAGGGGCAACATACCATAGTCAGGAAGAGTCCTACCTCTGGGATCTGATCATCTCATTTAGATTCCTAGCTCTGTAACTCACTAACACTGTACTTCTGGGAGGGATTGTGGTATGTCTCCATCTTATCTGTGAGATGTAGTGTGTACTGGGTAGGTCAGAGCTCCTTTTGCTGGGTTGCTGTTCACTATACCTTGGAAGAGCCCAGGTTGGCTGCCCTGGCTACTTTCTCCAAGCTCACGAGGCTGGGGTCACTCAGTGCAGTTGCTTTCAAGTACCGCCTGGTCAGATCAAAAGGAATGGAGGAGGAGAGCTGCCTGAGGTTGGTCCTGCCTTGCAGACATGCCCCTTGTCTCTCATAATGACTGGGGATTGGAGCTCCATCAGGGTTTTCTCACCTCCCTCATGAGAATATACCAGTCCCGGGAAGGCAGCTGTGTGTATCTTGGGGGTGTGATGGTTTTTTTTCTCCTTCCCCTCCTTCCTACCTAAGTTCAGGGTAGCAATTCCCAATTGTTCCCCCATCTTTCACTTGGCATCTGCAAATCCCAATCAGCCAAGATGTTGTCAAATTTAATTTTTGAAGTTTGTTTATGAACCAATTCTCTCATTGACTGTGCTTTATCAGCCTACTCAATGACCCTAGAGATGCAGGCTCACCTGTTTATTTCCCCCTGGATGAAAATAAGGTATAATTTAGAAAGCCCTGAAATTTATTTTTTACTTTTGATTACAACCCAAGCCTGATGAAAAATTTTCCCTGTTTTTATTATATATCAATCCTTCTAATAAAATTAATGGAAATAGAAGCGGTTAGATCCCTGCGCACTATCTTACCCAGAGTCCTAGGCAAGACCAAATTTTTTACATACTTTGAATGATGCGATGCTCATACATTTCCTAAATATGCCTGCTTAATGCTGCTAGGTTAACTCTTCCTGTTGGATTCCATCACCTTCCTAGGCAGGGTCAGGTGAAGTCTGGAGTTTCTAGGAGGCAATGGAGCACTCCTTATGCGTAACAGACACTGTATCAGCTTTAACCATCAAACTCTGAGCCTGTCATAGGATCTCCAGCACTTGACACCTGTCTACCATGGGTCCTTCTCTGACAGCTGCCATTTTCCTGTAGGCCCCAACTTTGCACCTGTGTGGCTGCTTACTTCACAAAGGTCTAGAATAGAAGTTCCATGAGGACAGGGATTGGGCTGGACTTATTCTCCCGGACCCACCTTGGTGACTCTCCCAGACCCATGTCTGTGACTTTCTCAAACCCACATCAGTGTGTCTCCCAAACCTGCATCATTGTCTAGCACACTGTGAACCATGGACATTTCCTGAAAAATAAGTGAATGTGATCAGGATTATGGGATAGATACTTTTCATACTGTATTTTGTCTGGATGAGAGGAGGCTTTGTCTGCCCAGAGCATGTGGAAGACTTTAACAAACTATTTCAGTTTTGGTGATAGCACACTGTGGCATATATTTAAATATAAATAAATACATAATTAAAATATTTTTACAAATCAATTCATAAATCAACATCTAGTTTTAATTAACAACTTTCTTACCTATCAGTCTTCTCCATAACTGTTTACTCTGGTCTTGTTTTTACTAATCTAATAGTTGATAAACTATCAGGCAATATATACATAATCTAGCACCTCAGGCAACCTAGCCAAAACACCAGGCTCCATTATTCTTCCCAACATGAAGATATTTGACTTTGTATATATTTCCCCTCTGTCTTAGCCAGGTAGTTCCAAAATTGAGTTTGACTCAGTCTCACAAGCTGATTTTTCAATGATGTTAATTCAAGAAAATTGTTGAACAATCTCTGTTTTTATTTGATTTTTCACTGTGCCACTGGTACCCTGCTCACTTTCAGTCAGTCTCCTGGTCTTTCTTGTCTATCAATGTGAGGTATCCTCCTGGAGAACATTTAAGTGAACATTGGAGGAGAAAACAGAGAGGGAAAACATCCTTCTATAGAGACATATCTGTGGTAGGCACAAGTTCTAGAATAGCACTTAAGATTCTACATCCTAATACCTGGAACCTGTGAATTTGAGAGATTTTATTCCCATAGTTGTGTTGTGTTATATAGCACAGTTGACCCATGTAGAGAAGGAAAAAGTCTTCCTCTACCCTTCAAGGTCTTCTTTAACAAAGAATTAAATTGACATAAGAAAGATTAAAAGGGGAGAAAAAACAAAGTTTTATTACTTGGTTACAATGAAATTGAGACCTAAACAAATGAACAAGGCAGGCATTTTTAAATACTTTTTAACCAAAGAGACAACAAATCTATGAGGAATTCATGAGACAACGAAAACTTAGGGAGTGTCACACTCAAGTGAAATTCTAAATAGAATTATTGCAGGATTTTTTACCTCAAAACTCAGGATTCATTGTCTCGCCACTTTGAAGAATGAAGACATGGACACAAAATGAGCAGCAGGCAAAAGTTTATTAGAGTATAAGATCAGAAAGTAAAAATAGTATGAAAGGTCTCTTTACAGAGAGGGGGCATCCAAAAGTGAATGCCCATGACTCTAGGTGAGGGTCCTTGTTTTATAAGGTTCTGATTACCACCCCCTTTCCTTCCTTCTTGTTCCTTCTCAGGTTTTACCCTTACGCTTGACAACTCTAGGTGCTAAGTTGTCCATTCCTGATTGGCTCATTTCCACTGCATGAGGGGTGGTCTATGGCCATACTATTGCTTGTGGGTCATAGTTTTATGGTCTATTACTTATTTTTAGTTAGGTCTTTGGTCAAATTCTTGAGGGGAACCTGAGGGGGAAGCAGGTGGTGTCTGTAACATTCTTAGGAGGAACTTTACACCTGAGGAGTTTCCTAAGGTCAGACACTCCCAGCATTGTTCTAAAATATGTGTTTTTCCTCACCCTGGGACCTCAGGTCCTATCCTTTCCCTCTCTCCCTCTCTGTCTATTTTATCCTATCTTTTCCCTATCATAATTTGGGTGAAGGATGTAAATTAGTAAAGAGTGACCAAAGTTGTTTATACAGGCTTCTTGGCTCTAAAGGTCCTATTTCTGGTCATAAGGGTGTGTCTTTACCTCCTGATACAGATATCTTTTGCATGAAACATTTATTTCCTGCTTTCAGAAGGGGGATAGAGGAAGGTCTGAGTGTCCTTCTTATACTGACTGCCTTATAAATAACTTTAATTTAAAATAATCAACATGCCAAAGTGGCACATTTTGAAGTGGCTTGCCCTTGGCCCCTACATGTAGCAAAAGGGAGAATATTCAGGTAGACCCTATGTAATCATATGAGCCTTAAAGCACAGCACCTTCTCTGGGAGAAAGAAAATTCAGAGAGCTGTGAAGAATAAGAGGTAGGAGACAATGTGAGAAGGAACCTAGGTGGCTTCCAGAAGCAGAGAGCATCCCCTGCTGACAGCCAGGATGGAATGCTGCCAACAATCTGTATGAACTTGGGAGTGGATCCTTTCCCAGAATCTCCATGAAAGGCTCCAGGCAGGCCACTCTTGCTTTCCCTTCCTGAGACCCAGAGCCTAGAACCTGAAGGAGCCCTCTCAGACTTCTGACCTACAGAAGTACAAGCTAATAAACAAAATTTTGTTTTATGATGCTGAATCTGAAGCATTTCATTACAGTGGCAATGGAAAGTTAATACATACCTTTCATGTGTAATTAAGCTCTACACAGAAGAGGTAAATGGAGCCCCTGAACATACTACTTGCAAAAACTAAATTAGTGGGTGTGGACTCATTTGCACAAGAAAAATATTCTTTACATTACAAAAGGATGAAGAAGTCCTTTTCAATAGTACTTCTTCAGATGTTTGTTTACAGATCATTACTTGCTTAACTGAGGAAGAGATGGAAAGCTGACTTGTTCCAAGCTATTGCTGATTAAACAGCAATCAGAAATAAAGTATGAGAGTATGATAACAAATGGACGTTTACATGTGCATTTCAAATATTTTCACTTTGCATAATTGAAAGCAAAAATTCCAGAATCTCCAGTTCTTTCTGGGACACAGGCCATTGTCATCCAAGTCACAATGAGTGCTATAAAAAAACTCTGCCACTCTGGAGACCTTAAAAGTACAAAGAGGAGATGAGGAATTCTTGCCTGTGGGTCTTTTGCTCCAAACTATTTTACTTCTTAATTCTTTCTAACACTGAACTTTTGAATAGAGGAGTAGGTACGGAGCAAAAACATCAAGAATCTCAGAAGGTAAAGTGAAGAATCCCGATAGCACTCATCTGGATTCTGGGGAAAGGAAAAGCAGAAACTTGTCAGTACCCCACTCCCAGGGACTGTTGGTAAGGAAAAATAAATAACCAATGCCATTTGTCAAAGATGCTAAGACCAACTTTATTTAGGACCATTGCCATGGGCCAACCATAATGGGATTTTACAGCAGGGGGGTGGGGAGAAAGGTTGGGTTCAACTCTGAATACAAATGTGCAAGTGGGACATTATAGCCAATGGGCAGGGTGGGGCCAGTGGATGGAAAATTACTTAGAGGAAACATCAGGAGTAAGGGGCTTCTGTCTAGACTGACTTAACAGGGTTCTTGCTGAAGCCAGGCTGGCCAGGTGGATCTGATATCTCCTTGGGGGGGGGGGGACAGACAGTGGGGGATGGGGATATGGAGGATAAGGCTGATGAGTTTCGGAGGGCAAGGGATTCTTGTTAAACTGACTTAGCAGAGTTCTTACTAAAACTGGATTTTACAAGCAAGTGCATATAGATGAGCTCAGGAGAAGGTTCAGCAGCCTGACTAAAGTTTGGTCAACCAAAGACTCTGTGTCACCAGGTCAGGCCCACTTGACTTAACTCATTCAATTCTGCAAGATCTATGATTTTACCCCCATGTTCCAAGTAAAGAAACCAAGGTTCCAAGAGGAAAACCAATTTGCCCAAGTTTACAAACGTTTGAGTAAAAGGCAGACTCAGTATGGTTCCCAAGCTCCTGCCATTTCTGTTTTAACAAGCTGCCTCACCAGACATTTGCAGATGATGAAGAGACCTGCACCCTGCACAAAATCAGCAGAAAGGGCAACATCAATTCTGCCTTTGTAACAGCGGTCTTAGGACTCTGGCCAGGTAGCAACAAATTAAAATTTTTGACTGAAAGATTCCTAAGGGCTTTGACACTTTCTCCTCTTATCTACATTTAACAAAATTGTAGTTAGTCCTGATAATTTTCACAATTATCCTTAATGGTTAGACTCAGGGTTAGGTTGAAGCAGAGAAACATCAGGTGCCAGGGACCTGTTATCAGGCAAAACTCACAGTAGAACTAAGACCTGTCATTGCCAGGATCTCTTATTGCCCTGAACAGAAATTTTACCTTCAGGATACTAAAAGTTTTAAGACTTATTCAAACCAAGTAAGCGTTCTTTTATTCTCAAAGTCATAACAGCTTGGTGAATACTGAGGTAGTTTATCATATAAGCTCAGTCTTACTAAACATTTCACCTGGCATAAATTAAGCATCCCATATGTATTTCTTAAATTAGTAATATTGCTCTCTAGCTAATTCTGGCCATTTCTTGTAACCCCATGGGTTCTATGAAGCAGTCAGTCATACACTCACCCACGCTCTGACTCATTAAATAATTAAAACTCTTATGATCAGTTCTGTTACATTTATATTCACTTACCTCACTCTCTTGAGTGTTTTGTTTTTATTTTATTTATTTTTTTAGCTCAAATAAGAGTTCAGCATTTATTGAATGATTTTTCTGTGGCAAATACATTCTCACGAAGTGTTTCGATACTGGTCTTATACAAGATAATATATTTAGTGGCAGTAGGGTTCTGAGCCTAACTGCAAAGCATTCATTCATTCATTCAACAAATATTTACCAAGTGCCAGCTGCTTGTCACACAGGAGGCATGCAAATACAGAGGTAACTGACAAATCTTCTGTCCTTTACAGAGCTTGAAATATACATGGAAAAGAAAGAAGAACTTATTGATAACAGGAAAAAACTGGTAAGTACTTCTGTGCTGGCAGGATTCAAAGAATGCAAACACAGAGAAGGGACCCAACAGAAGTGAGTAGGGGAATGATGAAAGACTTTCTGAAAAAGTTACAAAATGAGTGGAATTGTGAAAAATGAGTAGGAATCAGCCAGGTGGATAAGGGAGGAAGAAGGACAAAGCATAGGCTTTTGAGAGCATGATATTTTGAGGGATGCACTGAGCAGCTCAGACATGGCTGACTGATGTGTAGGAACAAAGAAAGCATGAGAAGGAGATGGAAAGGTTGGCCTAATTCCCTTGTACTTCTGGCTGTGCTCACACACAGGCTGAGCTGATAACCGTGGTGTCCGGGACAAGGTCCTGGCCGAGAAGCAAAGCTGACAGATGCCTGGCTCCTACTCGAGGTGGAACGCTATCCCTCAAGGTGAGCCTGAGCTGATATGAAACCACCCGCTGCAGCTGGGGTGGAAAGGAGAGACAGGTTGGGAGCAATTGATGGGAACATGGAGGGCATCTGTGTACATGCTTTGTGCATGTGACTTTGGGACTAGATTCTCCTGGATCATCAGCTACTGCCAGGAAGTCCAGCTAAGATCAAGATAAAAGCAGGAAATCTTCAGGCCTGCAAATTGTTTTTAGGCCTGAAATAGTTCTCCCAAATATCCAAAGAGAGTGGAGAAGTCGGAGATAAAATGGCTATTCCCCAGCTCCTGCTGCATCCACTAGGCCCTCTGGCCCTCACTCTGCCTCATTAACACATTCATTCTCCTTCCCTGACCCTCAAGGTGCTAGAGTTTAAAACCTCTGCTGGAATAGAGATAATGGAACTCTAGGAGACACCAGCTCAGCTTGGGGACCACCAACCCAAAAGGGGCAGAAGGAGAGCAGAGAGAGTATTATGAGGGAGGCCAGGAAAAAGCATTGTCATTTAGCCTAGAGGGAGAAGGGAGAACCACAGTTCAGTGTCAGAGGAACACCAGGGAAGATGCTTATCTGCAGCCTCCTTTGAGTGTGGCACTGAGCAAAACCAAATCGGTTTTGTCAGGTCCCTGTGGCATTGTCAGGAATTTTGAATTTTAAGAATCAAGTTTGTTAGAGTCCATTTGTTTCATTATTGACTTCTCCACCAGGATTCTGATGAATAATATTGAAATTTTATTTAAATTATCAAGAACCAAGTCTAGAGGGAGAACACTGATTAGCCCCATGGGTTTCCCTCTCTGCTCCTCTCACACCTGTCTTCTCATTCACCCCCAATGGAACTGGATTATCTTTGTCCATGATTCCCAGCTTGGGCCTGTTCTATTCTTTACCTTCAAGCTTGGCCCCCCTTCTGAGGACATCTTCCTGCTGCTTTTCTTCAACTCCTGCTGAGTTGATTTGAACCATTTCTGAAAGGTTTTCCCTTATCAATTCTCTGTCCAAGGCAGTTGGCCACTTTGCTGGACAGCTGAGAAGGTCTGTGTAATGCCTAGACATTTTCTTCCTCTTTGTTCAAGGGCATCAAGGCAGAGCCTCGTCACATTGGAAAATGGAAAAATTTGCAAAGATTACTTACCAGCAGACTTGGGTATGAGTGCATTGTCTGGTAATGGTGCCGCGGGGATGTGAGAGGGTAGATTCACTGCAACTTTCCTTAACTCTCCTAATAAGGAAATCCAAGAGGAAAAATCCTCCTCCCTGAGTGGGAAGGAACTGAGAACAGTGAAGGAAGCTCTGTGGAACCTTTGTTCTGCTGGGCTCCTGCTCCTGCTCCTGCTAACTCTTTCCATGAGATTAGGCCCCCAGGAACGCAAACTCTCCAATGAGCCCGTATTTTCCATCTTTTTCCCAGCTAGCGCTTCACTGCTACCTTTCTGGATTTGAATGATTCCTAACATCTGTAAAATAATTTCTCTTCACATCTGCATACGAATCTCTTACATCTGTAGCAGCCTTGAATATTCATTATCTTATTTGATCCTTATAACTGTCAGGTATAATCATAATAGTGATGATAAAAATTATTTAATACTGAATCTATTCCAAGCATTTTCCTAGAAGTTTTATGCTGCCTAATTCAGTTCTCTCAAACCCTATAATGGAGAGATTTTATTATCCCCATTTTTCAGATGTGGAAACTAAGTATGTTATATCCCTCAGTTAAAAGCATCCAGTTTTTCAAGGTCACGCTGCCTTTTGGTTACAGAGCTGGGAGGGGTGGAAGAATATACCACCCCTAAATTTGGCACGTTTGCATTTTGAACTGAAGGCAATTGAGAAGAAACAAACACAAGAAAAGCTCTCTGCCTTCCCCTTGTGGCCTAAAAGTAGGACATACATTTGTAAAGGTGTCCTTACCCCACCAGGAAGGACAGAAGTTAATCATCAGAGATACCTCTAGCCCCTTATCAGCCCAGAGATGGCACCAGAGGAATCTATATCACAGACTTGGCTAAAACCAGCCCTTATCTACTGTTAGTTTCCCCATATATTTGCTTTTCCAGAATGCCACCAGAAGCTCAAAGTCCTTTTCTTTTGTCATGTTGCTGCTCTACAAATGTATTGTTCTTGTGTTAAGATGCTATATAAGCCCATATCCTAACCACCCCCTTTGAATTACTCATCACTGATAGTCTCCAGTGTATGGGGGATGCATATGTTAATAAACTTCTGTTTGTTTTCCTTGTTAAGCTATCTTTTTAAGTTGAATTTATAGAGCCCCCGCCAATGAACCTAAGATGGGGCAGAGGAAGAATATTGTTTTTCATCCCTGTAGCTGGTACCAAAAATCAGATACCTCACCTCATCAGTTTGTGCTTATTATATTATACGAGGTTGCTGCAGGCATATCTTATAGAATAACACTTCTCAAACTGTAATGTGCCCAGAGTCCCCTGGTGATCTTGTTAAACTGAGGATTCCAGTTTAGTAAGTCTGGGATGAGGTCCATGAATTTTCACTTCTAAAAAACCCTTGCGTGATGCTGATGATGCTGGTCCAGGGACCACACTTTGAGTAGCAAGGCTTTAGAGAATCCAGAAAATGCTGGAAATGGGACCCCAGTCTTCAGTTCCCTTTTGAGATAAAAACCATTTCCAAACGAGCATTTTTTGTTTTGCCATCTGATCCTTATCTTGCTTGTTCTGACCCCCCACCATACCCCCGCTTGCAACTGCTTTGAATGGGCAGCTAACCTGGCCATTTGAGAGGCAAAGAGCAATTACTAGAGACCCTCAGAGAATCTGCATTATGGGGCATCAGGGCCTCATTCTGGGAGCTAGGGAAGGCCGTTGGTTATAGAGAAAAAGGACAAGGCCCCTTATCTCAAAGGCAGCCTTACTTGGTATAGCGTAAGGATGAGGCAAGTAAGTAGATACATTTTTTAATTCCAAACAATGTATTTTCAACTCAGATTAGAAAAGCATTGTATATCTTTTATAAATAATTTGCAAGACACTTAAAAATAACAAAAGAGCTATTTAGTTCCCTCAGAACTCAAAATCACAATAATCGCCATTTATAATTTTTATGCATTCACAATGAGTTTTTAAGCCAGGTGTAGCCATCAACCGGTAGATAAAACACTTGAGATCACACGGCAGTTTTAGGTTTCTGTGCAGCAATTGGTTTAAAATTCAGTTAGCAATGTCTCCTTATGTTATTAAGGATTCTTTATAAACATCATTTTTGATGGTTGTGTAATTTTCCATTGCTTGTTCCCACTACGGTCTCCTTAACTATTCCCATATTTGTATTATTTTAAGTTATTCTCAAGTTTTCGTGGTTATGACCAACGTTGAAATAAATCTCAGTTTGCATTTCTTTATGGTTTTCTTATAATAAACTCCTAGGAGTGGAGTTAGGGGAGCAATAGTTTTAAACATTTTTAAGGTTTCGGTTGCATATTGCCAAGTTGCTTTCCAGAGAATGCTGTTTTCTGGAAAGGACATTTTATAGGTGTCTTCAAGATGTGACCGTGTGGCACGACACTGATCCCACCTGCAGAGGCTTCTTCCCGGGGCAAGTTCACGTTGAGCTCCAGCTATTGCTGTGTGATTGTGTTCCCAGTCTTTCCTCCCTCTCATTTTCCAAAAAGTGGCAGTGGAAGACCAATTTGATTCTTAATGCACTTTTACTAATTGTACCGTATGGTACACGCTCAGGTCACAGTAGTTTTGGATTCTGTTTGTGTGTCTTCAGGGAGGGAGATGAAAACAAGCCAAGAGAGGAAGGAACCAGTGATGTGGGAAGCCCAGCTCTGGGCCTCCGGCTGCGTTCTCCATCCCGGTAGGCTGCAAGATGTGCCAAAGGGGACTGGGCACAAAGACTGACCCACGATTGCCTTTTTGGTCTACCTTCATTATCTGGCAATTTGACTATAGTTAAATTTAACTGCAGTTAAATTGCCTGTGATTTAATTGTGGGTTCTCCACAATTCTTGTGTTTTATTATTGAAAGCTACCTGTCTTATGACACATTTCCCTGTGGAAATGTGAGCCACATTTCCTTGTGGAAGATGTGAGGATAGCATGGGGTATACAGGAGACAGCATCCTGTATCACCTGGCAGTATCCTGTGTCATCCTAGCTTTGCCATTTTGAAACAGAGCCTTGTCTGTATTGGGCATGAGGCAGGCCATCGTGCTGAGAACCCCAGGCAGCCTCTGGTGTGCAATGGAGCTAGGACACATGTGGGAGAGGCAGTGGTCACATGGTAATGACTGCCAACTCAGAAGGCATGGGGATAGAAATGAACTCCAAGCCTGTAGGAACTTCAGCATATGAATTTGGAGGGACACAAACATTCCATCCATAACATTTATCCTTTGACATTGGGTAAAGCTCTGTATTTCCAACCTGGGGAAGAACATAGGTAGAAGTTGCCATGTGTTAGTGACTCCAAATGATCATTCCTGATTCATTTATAATTCAGCCAGTGGTGCCAGCCTTCTAGTAAGAGCCTGTGACATCGTTAGCCTGGCTTCCTCCTTTAAAGGTAAATATCTGGGCATTCTAAACATTTCTGCTCTGCATGATATCTGCTATCCTGGCACATTTCCACCAGGCACCCATGCCCAGGGTACATGGCTTCTGTCCAATAACTCAAAGGCGATTCTATATTCTGAATAAGCCCTCAATCATCAGATCCTACTGGGATTGTGTCTGCAAGAACTATTCATCTCTCTCTTGAAGACTCGAGGGATGGAAGGCATGGGTGAATTCCCTTCCACTCTTCTACAGAGAACCGGGCCAGCAGAAACCACCAGAATGGGGCTCCTTTTTTGTTAGCAACAGACTGACCCAGATTCATGAAGATGTGGGAAGAAGGGGTGGAAGCCTTATTATACAAAGCAATGAAACGATCGTATTACTTGATCCTTGATACAGCTTTTTAAGTCTGTACAATTATCACCATTTGCTTGATTAAGAAACGGAAGCTTAGAGATGTTAAAAAAATTGCAAGCTCATACAGTTACCAACCCAAGTGAGATTTGAAGGGCTAATTTTCTGTATTCAGATGACCATGCTCTTACATAGAGAAGACAACAAATCAGTTTTGTGGGACACAAGAATGAACATCAATTTTTGTAAGTTTTTGTGATGCAGTTCAACTAGGTCCTCTCCCCTTGTCCCTGCCAGAGATGCCTACAACTTTGGAGTAAGGTGAGGTCTCACGGACCCCTGAGGTCAACATCCGTCCTTCATAAAATGGGAACAAGGTCAGGTTGCTTTGTGACTAGCTGATTACCAGCAAAAGGGACTTCAAAATCAGGGGTGTTGTACTAGAAGGGAAAAGAAAACCCACAAGTTTTGTAATAGACCATAGAAAAACTTCTTAACATCTTTCAAACTTCTCTGCTTCCTTATTTGTAAAATGGGAATAATAATAATACCTGCCATCCAGGCCCATGGAAAGAATTAAATGTAAGTGTATTTCTGAACCATCTGTCACTGTGCCATGATAGTTTAAAGAAAAAAAATGTTACAATTGCAGAGTGATTCTAAAATCTAAGAAGTTGGGGATCCAGCTTCCCTCCAAGTCCCCTCTACACTGTCTCTCCTTGTCTACCAGTCTTTATTTACCTGCTCCTTCCTGCCACTCCCTTCTGACGGGTTTGGCTGTGGCCCATCTGCTCTCCCCTCCACACCTGAAAGCACACATTATTTGCGTTCAATCTCCAGGTATCCTCTCTTTCCGCTACTTGCTTAAACTATTTCCAGAGTCAGAGAACACCCATTTGAGCAGTTCAAAACCCATGATCTCTGCATTCTTTTTTGTTTCTTGTATAGTTGGCGGCCACTAATGGCGCTAAACAGTGCTTGCTCTGTGCCAGTAGCTTTAGAGCTGTTTTATCTGAGGGATTATAAGGCCCACAAACTAAGTCCTGAGGACAAGAAGCTCAGGGGAAGAGCTTTCGTTCTCAGCACAGCTGAGTGCAGTCTTGGATCAGGAGGCAGTACTAGGCATGTCCTGTCCCTCCAGTTGTTCCCAGACCAGAATAGTCTAGAACACTGCACAGAATATGGAAGAGAAAGGGAGGGAGAGGTTAGTATCTTCTGCTGTGATGTGCATTGCTCTCCCCCTTGCCTCATGCACAAAGCCTCACACTCAGCAAACAGAGCACAGGGCTGGACCCATTTCACCACAGCAAAGTCTTGTGACTGGTTTCTGTGAAGCATCTTCTTGGGAATCTCCACTGTTATGAATTCAGGCTTTGCCCATGACCTAATTTATCTAAACAAGACAGGCTAATTTTGTCACCGAAGACTCAAAGACTTTGGCTAATTGTTCAGTGCTGTGACGGTGGAAAAGTCTTTCCTCAGCCGCATGAGGTACACATGATGAAGAGTGCAAATAAAAAATCTAACCCACTGGGTTAGTTCACCTGATGTTGAAAGATTGAGAGAAAATTTGAGCCTAAATACTTTCCAGAAAATTCCATAAGACTGGCTTTAAACACAGGCCTATCCCGAAGCCACACACGTAAAATCTGACAGAGCACACTTAATTTCCCTCACTCGGAACAGTCTCTCAGTTGTTCCCAATTGCCTCAGAGACGATAGAAAAACGGAGTCAGAGCAAAATCAGATTACTTCTGATTTGATTTCTTTCTCAGTTTCATGGATCATAGGTTTAGGTTATTTTAAGAACCACTGCCAAAGAAGAAAAGGCAAGGAATCCAATATAACACTAGTGACATGACAGAATGGGTCTGTGAAAATTTCTACTTGCCTTTCCTCCTTCCCTTCTTCCCATGCATCCTCTCTTTTTTTCTTTCTTGGACACAATTTATCAAGCACTAGGCCACAAACTAAGTCCTGAGGACAAGAAGGTAAGCAAGAACAATACCTTCTATTAGTTCACAGGCGAGGTGGCAGAGGGGACAGCCAAGGGACCCAGTTTCATTCAGAGCCTAGCTCTGGTAATAACTGCAGAGTAATGCTAAGCATGCCCTTCTCCTTGCTCCATTACAGTGTCCCCCACCCCCCTCCCTGTGATTACTCTTCTCTTTCAGATTTAGTGCCATCAAAAGGGTGAGCCCCTGACGGAAAAGAAGTGCCAGCAAGAGAGAAAAGACTGCAATACCAGCAGCATTAGCGTCAGTTCTAAATTTCAGGATTCTTCTGTATTCATTCCTTTTTTGCAAGATTTGTTTTTAGGAAACCTTTCTTCTTATACGCACAATGAAAGCTCATGTTAGAAACACTATTTAGAAAGATGATAGCTCACATTGATGAAGTCTCTACTTGGTTTCCGAGCCCTGAGCACTGTGCTCTATGTGAATTACAACTCTCATTGCTACTGAGACTGAAGTGTTGAGTTACCAATGTGGTAAAGCAAGAAAATGGCAAACCAGGATTCTAATCAAGGTGTTCTAATGTTAGAGTACAGAATTTAACTACTGAGCTATGCTGTCAGTAAATCTCATTGTAAAGTTATTTTGGTTAGTGTGTTTTCTACTTTCTAACATTTACAGCTCTTATTTTGACACCAATTATATGAGGTGCCACTTCCATATTGACCTTCAGTAACATTGGCAATAGCACATTACCTTACCTTGTCTCAGATTTCCAAGTTTCAAAGTCTTCTTAGGAAATATTAAGATTCTTTTGCCCTGAAAATGTGGCTAATCTCTATAAGCTTGTGGTTATTGAAGCTTCTGTGCATTTGTGGTCAAAGTGATATGAGAGTGAAGAGCTGCTATACTGTCCTCTCTTCATGGATCATGATCATACATTACAGTGAGGGAGGTATATATCTCCCCTGGTAGCAGGAGAAATAAACAACGTGTAAGAAAATAAATACAACATTTAGCGCCATGGTTAGTAGCACCAAGAGAATAAACAATATCTGTGATAAAGAATAACAAGGGAGGAGTTGTTGCTACATTTATAATGTGATCAGTGGGGGACTTTTGAGAAAGTGATATTTAAGCTGAATCCTAGAAAATGAGAAACAGTGGGTCATGTGAAGAGTCAAGACAGTTGAAATCCAGGAACCCGGCAGGTAAAAATATGCTGATTCCCAGTTTTAGAAATCATCATGAGATCACTTAGCTAAAAAGGCAACAGAGGTCAACCATGACCTGGTAGGCAATAGCAAGTTTTTCATGCTATAGCCAATAGGTAACCTCTGAAGAGGTTTAAGCAATGGAAGGGTAGGGTATAATTAAGTCTTTAAAACATTTATTTGGCCACTGCATGAAATCAGGCCTTCTTCGGATAAGGGACTGATAACCAGAATATATAAAGAACTCCTACAACTCAACCACTAAAAGCAACTTCAGTTAAAAATGGACAAAGTACTCAAACAGACATTTCTCCAAATAAGATATACAAATGACCAATAAACACATATAAAGATGCATAAATTGCTAATGATTGAGGAAATATAAGTCAAATCCACAATGAGATATACTTCAAACCAATTAGGGTGGTTATTATAATAAAAACAGAACATAGAAAGTGTTGGTGAGTAGAGAAATTGAACCCTTGTTTGCTGCTAGTGGGAATATAAAAGCAGTATAACTGTTGTGCAAAAACAGGATAGTAGTTACTCAAAAATTAAAAATAGGATTAATATATGATCAAGCAATTCCATTTCTGAGTATATATTTAAAGGAATTGCAAAAAGATACTTGGTATATTTGAGCACCCATGTTCATAACAGCATTATCCACAATAGCCAAAATGTGGAAGCAACTCTAGTCTCCGGCCACAGACATGTGGATAAGCAAAATGTTGTATATACACACAACAGAATATTATTTAGCCTTAAAAAGGGAGGAATTCCTGACATGTGCTATAACATGGATGAGGCTTGAAGGCATTAGGCATTATGCTAAGGGCAATAAATCAGTCACACAAGGTAAAATACTATATGATTTATATGATGTGTCTAGAATAGTCCAGTTCATAGAGACATAAAGTAGAATAATGGTTGCTAGGGAGAGAAGAGAATTGGAAACTAGTGTTTAATGGGTATAGAGTTTCAGTTTGGGAAAATGGAAATGTTCTGAAGATGGATAGTGGTGATGGTTGCACAAAAATGTGAATATATTTAATGCTACTAACTGGTACACTTTAAAAAGGTTAAAATGGTAAAATTTATGTTATATATATTTTTACCACAGTAAAAATAATGGGATTTCTGTTTCTGACTATGGTAGAGGAACTGGCATTGGATTATCTCTCTTGCCACAAACATAAAATTGGACAAAATATATGAGGTAATCTCATATTAGTGCAACACCACACCTGGAAAAGAAGAAATATTCATTAGGAAAACCCCATCGTGGCTTCAAGTCTCTCCTGGGGGATAATTTCCTAATGGCAGTGAATGAGCTGGAATCCAGGCACAGAAGAGTAATACCACTGATCAGAGAAGGCAGACATCAGGGTTTGAGGAAGTTAAAAGTGTTGGAATTTGGGAGGCAGGCACTAAAGTATAGAAGCTGAACAGGTTTCCTCCTGGGTCCCCAAGAATCCTTGGTGAAGAGCTATTGTTTTATAAGGATCAAGTGAGACCTAGAAGATATAGTTGCTACAGAGTGGAGAATGGAACAGATACTAGGGTTTAAGCAATGCTTAGGGATGTTGGAGGCATCCAGCTGAGACACCAGAAAGGCCTTGTTTCACAAGGAAGGGTTGCACTCTAAAACAAGACCTACTTTAGACCACTCTAACAAAGTCTGAAAGTAAACGCTAACAAGATTCTGAAAAAAGACAGAGTCTGGAGGTTGAATCGTGCCAAGTTGGAGAGGCTGAGGGAACAGATTTGACTTTTAAGAGATCTTCCATAATAAAATGTAAACCAAACCTATGCAATTCCATAGGTGAGCAGCCAGTAATCAGACTGCCTATTAAGACAAAAGCCAACACTCTTCAGAGGAAGATAACAGAATCCAAAGTCCATACAACTTAAAACAGCCACATCCAGTATAAAATTAAATATTGGTGAATGCAGAAAAGAACCAAGAAAATGTGACACATAGTCAGGGGCAAAAGTCAAAAGAGATGGACCACAAGTTGGCCATTAATATGGATTTAGCAGAAAACAACCAACGCTTTAAAGCAGCTACTATGAAAGTGTTCAAAAATGAAAAATATATTTTCAAAGAACTTAAAGACATCAGTTATTGTTTGAAGAGATCAGGAATATCTACAGAAAAATGGAAACTATAGTAAGTAATTAACTACAAATTTGGGAATTGACTAAGATGAAAAATTCCTTGAATCAGCAGATTGAAGAAAGAAGGGAAAAATAGACAGTGAATTTGACTACAGATACAAATAAATCATCTAATCAGAAGAAGAGATATAATATAGGAAAAATTCAACAGAGCCTTAAGGATATGTGGGTCAATATCTTATGGTCTAACACATACATAAGAAGGATTTCCAGAAGGAGAAGAGATTAATATAATTCAGGGGAAAAAACACTTGAAATACAATAACTGAAAAGTTACAAAATGTGATGAAAAACATTGATTTATAAAAAGCTCAGTGATCTATAAGCAGGATAAATACAAGGAAAATCACTTGCATGCATATTGTAGTTTAAACTACTGAAAACCAAAGAGAAAGAAAAATCTTGAAAGCACTCAGTGCTAAAAATGTCTTGTTCCGTACATGGGAACAAAGATGAGACTGTACTAATTTCTCATGAAGAACAGAGGCAACAATACAATGGAATGCCATCCTTAAAGTGTGGGGTGTTGGTGGAGTCAGTCTGCTAGAATAATATGAAAACTAAAATATCTTTCAAAAATGAGGGTTTCATAAAGAAATTTTCTGTTAAACAGAAGGTGGGAGAATTTGTGACCAGCAGACCTGAATAGAAGAAATTTGAAATAATATCCTAAAGTCAAAAGGAAATGATATTTCTTTCTGGGAGATTTTCTGGGAGAGAAATGCAGATATCTAGGAAGTTAAAAAGGCAACAGTAACTGAATATAAAAAATTAAACATACACGAATATTCATTTATTCTACTTATAATACCTATAAATATTAACTGACTGTTTAAAATAAAAATAATGACATCATAAGGTAGAATTTATAGTGTATATAGAAATAAACAGGGACAACAGCACTAAAGAAAGGATTGTGTGCATAAAATTATACTTTGGTTATTCCATTTGAAAGGTGATAAGTAGGAGGTGTGAAGAGTAAAGTGAAAAGTTGTAACATCAGAAATGGAAAGCCTCAGGTGTGAAGTGGTACAGTATTAATCTAACTAGATATTGAAAGTGAAAAATACACCTTGTTAGCCCTACAGCAACTATTAAAAAATAACAAAAGACATATTGCTAAGGAGCTAAGAGAGAAAATAAAAGATTATTATAATCAACTAATCCCCCTACTCCTGCCAAAAAGAAAGGTGAGAAAAGAGCAATAGAAGAACAAAAACAGAAGATACAAATGGCAGACAAACAGCAAGATTGTGGGCTTCAACCAACCACAGGAGCAGTCACATAGAATGTAATTGGACTAAACTCTCCAATTTAGTCACAGCTTCTCAGACTAAAAAAAAAAAAAAAAAAAAAAAAAAAAGGAAGATCCAACTCTATGCTCTACAAGAGACAAGAATTCCAGACCCACGTGGTCTCACTCATAAATTCTATCAAACACTTCAGGAAGAAAGAATTCCAGTCTCACACAACTCTTACAGAATGCCTACCTCATGTTATGAATTCAGTATTATCCTGATTCCCAAATGAGACATATATTATTGAGAATGAAAATTATAGACTAACATCCCTCATGAACCTGTATACAAAATCCTTAAAATAGCAGCCAGTTGTATCTGCAGTTGGGCCCACTACCTTATTCCCAATGTTTTCCTCTTCAGCCCTGAGTTAAATGTATCAAAATGTTGTTTGTTTTATTGGTATTCACAAAGACTCATAAAGGTGTTCATATTAATTAATATTTTATTTTAATATAATTTCAACTTTCATGCTGTATTTAGGGTCTGAATATGTGTGTAGTGTAATATTATGTTTTATTTTGTTTCCAATATCCTACAGTCATTTAAAAAGATTGTGGAGTACAAACTATATACATGTAGCAACTAAGTTTTATTTATTGTATTATTCAGTTTCTCTAAAACCCATTGTTCTTGTCTATTTGATCTATTGAAGATTTAGAGGATTGGCTTGGTTTCCGAACTCGATTATGGTTCCATTAACTTCCCCTCATATTATAGCAGTTGTTACATTCACGGTAACAAAGTGTTATTCAGCATAACCACTTTGTGATATGTCTATTGAGAGCAATTATCATTATCAATAATGCTATTAATACTAAATATACTTTCCACTTATCTTTAAAAATCCAGTTCAGGAAGTGCCTCTTCTAAGAAGCCTTGCTCTGGTCCCCTAGGCTTCCTTTTTCCATATCCCTTAGCCCCCGTACTTAATTATTTTTTGTTTTTTTAATTGAAGTATAGTTGACACATGTTACATTACTTTCAGGTGTACAACATAGTGATTTGGTAAGTCCAACTGGCCTTAATGTTTCTGTTGTACTTAAGGGCTCTTCATTCATATGATACATTGTTAGATTGTGAGTTCCATGAGAATAGAGTTCATTTTCTTTTAAATTCCAATTCTTAGCATCTTCCTGAATTTGGGGTGGAGCTGGGTGGGTAAACATTTGTTGAATTGGACTGAAAGAAAAGTGACACAAAACAATAGCATTTAGAAATAGTCATCACAGGCCTTAGAGGATGTGCTGGGTATGATGTCAGACAACATGAAGAATTTTAAAACAGAAAAACAGAAGGAAAACTGCATCCAGCTTAGAAACTGCCCTCAGTGCCCCTGCCCCACCTCACTTCCCGAATTCTTCTCCTTGCTGGGCCCTTCTTTAGGATGTCAGTCTCCTCCCTGCATTCTCTTCCCTCACCTTTCACCCCGAAGCAGGTCAGATGGCTTGCAGTTTGTTGTCAAGAATCCAGGATAAAAAACAACAACAACACAAAACCAGCATTTTGACAGCTCCCTAGTGTGAACACAAGCCTCCCCTTTCTGTGCTTCTGCCTCACATGGGAAGTGGATAACAAGGCAGTAGCTGAGATGCTCTGTGGACACAAGGATGGTCAGCGGGAGAAGTGAGTGTTCCCGATTCAGTGTCAGACACCACGCGAACCAGCTCAGGGAGCACTCAGGGATGAGGCCAACGACAAGCCTGGGACTGGGGAGCAGCAACATGGCACCTTCAGCCCCGGTGGTCCACCTGCTTCTGACCTGCATTCCTAAGGTCTCCTGAGCTATAGCTTCAGCTGGTCAGCCTAAGAAGAACTGAGTCCCAAACTACCTCTCCAGGCCTAACCTATTCCTTCTCAAGTCCATCCCCGCACAGTGGGGGAAGGGATCTGACCAAGAGGACCACATTCAAGTGGGTGAAAGTAGGATTGTGTGCTTTTCACTTTGACCTCTGCACCTGCTCTTCCCTGATCCTGGGATGCTCACAGCCCTCATCTCTTGTACCTCATGCAATTCTATATATCATTCAGGAACCAGCTCCTCAATGCAGACTTTCTTTTTTTCTTTTCAGTGTTGATAATGTCATTCTGTGTGCTTCTAATATAGCCTGGACAGTAGGGAACATTTTTGTTAAGATATCTTTTTCTCAGTCTGTGGGATTCTTACAGACAGGATAAGATTTTATTCATCTTTTTCATTCTCAGTACCTAATGATTGGTACATACTAATATATAATGAAAGCTATGAACTTATTGAAGTTGAGGGTATAGATGCACTAACTCACTGATAAATGTAGAGTAGAATGCTTTAGTATGGAGGACTGGCCTTTCTGGAAATGTATCTGGTATTTCTGATTTCCAAAACTTTGCCCATATATGTTCCCTCTGTCTAAAAAGCCCCCACTCCTTACTCATTTTTCAAGGACTGATAAGGACCATGTGCACTTGGCCAGAAGGAACTCTAGCTCTAAGAAAGTAACACTGTCTACAGACAGGCTCTGGATTCCAACAGATATGGAGTCATATTTCTGTTCTAATATTAATAGAGCCTTGGTCTTGGTCAGGTCATAATTTTTTGAGTCAATTTATTCATCTGGTAAAATACAGATATTAACTCCTACTTCTTTTGGTATAACCAACTGCCTGTCAACTTTTTTATTCTAATAATTTTTGTATGAAATCTAGCCTATGACTTACGGCATTCCCGACCTCCCCAGAATATCGTGGATACTAAATGAGATGACAGAGAACAGTGAGGAGTTCATGCTGTGAATCTCCCTTTGCTTTAAACACATCAGTGATGGATGTGTTGTGCTCACAAAGAGGAGACTCTTGGGAGCCTAGAGCCTAACAGAAGCCCTCTGTGGTAAGCAGAATGGAAGTCACAGGCCTGCTGAGCTCTAAGTCTGGAAGCAGGCAGAAGCAGCTTGGAGAGGGGTGTGACATCTGTGGGGTAATGGGAATCAAACACACTCTGCATGGGGTGGGGGTCCCAGGCCGGCAAATTGCATGATACAAGAGTAATGGTAGGGTTCTTGCACCTGGGAAAGAAGGTTGAAAAAGATACCGTGGACCCTGTCCTGGGATGTCCTTATATAAGCTAGGCATGGCTTTGCTGAAGAAAGATTTAATGTTCACTTAGGATTTGACACAATCCCCTGCTAACACAGTTGCTGTATCTGCTGGGTGATATTTGCAGTATCAGTCCAGGATGGATCCGCAAGCCACCAATATAAGATCTGCTTATGGACTGGATGACGCAGGAGACATACAGATATAATTGCAAAGCCGGTAGATTGCAGGGGAGAGTATAGAGAGAAGACAAGTAAATTCCCAAAGAAAAGAGCCTCTCACGATAAGTCTGCAAAGGGCAGTACAAGACAGGCTGAAATGTACTAGGAGCTCACAGAATATTAGTACCACCTCTCCCTTCCTGCAGTGACTTTTCTGCATACATATTTAACTACTCATGTTTTCCTTCTAGACAGTGTGCTTCCTGAGGACAGTGGCTTTTTCAAGTTCACCCCTCCTCCCTGCAGGGTATAGGCCAGGACACACAGTAGGAATTCAAGAACTGTTTGCTTTTGGCAGAACTCTGAATACTAAATGCTGTGACTTTGTAGCAGAATCACTGCAAAGAGCACAGCAGGTGTGATCAACGTCTTTGTGAAAGGGAGCTTCAGATACTTTCTTTTCCTTAGACCATTTCTGAAGATTGGGTAGTTGCTCTGGGGAGCTTTTCCTATTTCTTAGCACTAATAACATTCTCTGCAACACAGCCTCTGTGCACAGCAATCCTTCTGGCCATGGATATAGCCTCCATCACTAAGCAGAAAAGTCCCAGGCCAACTGCCTCCTGTGTTCAAGGCTCATCAAGTGTATTTCATCTTTCTGGCTGGCCAGTACTGTTTAGTGTTATTCTTCCCACTGCCTTTACAGATCTTTCTTTTCTCCTCCCATCTATTTTCACTTGCATGGGCTGGCAGCTGCATTCTCTAAAGTTGAGGAAGCCAGTTGCCTTCAAAACAGTAGGAGAGTTTCCTTTGTTTTTTTTTTTTCTCCTCCCCAAGTGTTCAATTTGATATTTTCTGTGAATTTGATATCATTTGGTAGCACTCTATCAGTGCATACCCTGGGGCTACAGTTTATCTTTAAATGAAACTAACCTTGCCTCTGAAATTCTCTCCATTAAGTATTGTTGTTTTGATCCGGGTCTGTTAGCTCCTGTCTGTTCTTCAAGTCTAGTCCTGTTCATGTCTAGCTCTCCATCGCTTTCTCTTCATTCTGAAGGGGGCTGGTTTCCAGAAGAAGAGCTCTGTGTCTTGCTAAGACAGTCCTCATCTCTTAAGTCACCTCTTGCCTGTATTTAAATCTTGGCCAGAAGCCCCAGGCTATTCACATCCTCTTTTGAGCTCACAACATTCTCCTCTGAGTGTGAATAAGTCAGAATCCAGACAAGCAAGACAAGCTACTACAGGGTGATGGTTTTCAGACTCCAGTCCAGACCTAGCTGACCCCAAAGTTTGTCTTTTCTCCATCCTCCTGTGATGACCCCACTCTCTGACCACCACATGCTGTGGCCAGCCTCCTCTGCCTTACCATGCCATGTGCTATTCTTCTTTCTGGTGTTGCCAGTTGAGTCTGCTTAGAAGAAGTCATCATTTTTGAAAGAGGGATCTAAAACTCTGCCTGGGCTGAAATATTCACTAGTGGCTCTGTTGTTGGCAGTTTGCTGCTGACCCGACAAATTTACTGGAATTACAATCCTGGCCTCTTCTCCTTAGTCCTCACTAAGGACTTGTTGAAAACCTGACTTCTCTCTGTCCAGGGCTTTGCTTCTTCCTAATCCATGCCCTCACATGGCTTCCTTTCTGGACTCTGGTTTGATAGCAAACAGATGTTAGACTAATACAGTCCACTTTTCTGCTACTCAGCATTCATTCTTAACTTCAGCTTTGTTTAACTTGTACACAGAAGCAGCCTCATGAGACAGAAGGGGAAGCAACATGTCCTATTATTCACTTTACCCAGCTCGAAATCTAACATCTCCAGGTGATATACCATCTTCTCTATTACTTCTAGATGTGGTTTGTTATGGTATCTTGATCTATAAAGTGAAATGTAATTGTAAGCACCACTTAACACGCCTCACTCAAAATAATAGGGGAAGGGAAAAATTAAAAGAGATAATTGATGTATACTTTTATACTTAAAAATAGGCATAGCTACTACAGTCTTATTTCTGTACCTAGTCATGGGCTATGGTGTCTTCCCTACAATACTTTTCATATTCTCTTTGCTCTTAGCCAGTATCTTGGCTGGTTGGGCTTCTTGAACTGGTGGGATAATGCAAGACTTTAATCAAGAAAGATCTCGATTCTTAGTAGCCCTGCCTCTGTGGAACTTTTGCTCTTGGATGTACGTGCCTCAGTTAAACATAAGCCCTTCCTGCCCTCATGTGTGTAGGTGTGGATTTGGTTTGTTTTGTAATACATTTTAAAGGGTTTTTGCATCTATGCTTATAAGAGATACATAATTTTATTTATTGTAATGTTCTTGTCAGTTATTCGGTCAAAAGTATGATAGACTCATAGAAATGATTAGGAAATTTTTCCTGGTTTTATAGGTGCTGAAAGAATTTGTGTAAAATTGGTATTATTTTTTTCTTAAAAGTTTTGAGGAATTTATGAGGAAAATCTTCTAGGTCAGGAGTTTTGTTTTATTGTGGGAAGATTTTTAAATTAAACATTTATATATTTTTATTCTTTCCTTCTGTGTCGAGTTTTGTAAATTATGATTTTTTAACAACTTTGTTCATTTTATATAAATTAATAAATGTGTTGGCATAAGCCTGTTTCTATCATGTTATAATCTAACATCTACAGGATTGGTAATGAGTTCCTTTTGAAGATTCTGATGTTCCTAAATTTCATTTTGTCTTTTTTCTTCATCATTTGTCTTGCTAGCATTTTACCATATTTGTTTTCATTTTTCCCCCCAACACCGTATTTGACTTTTATTATGGATTTTATTGTCAACTGATTTAAAAATATTACCTAATGTGTGTTGGGATTTCCTCTTGGAAATATGGATTATTTCAAAATGTTTTGCTTAAATTCAAATATTTAGAGATTTTAAAATTATCTTCCTTCTTATCCCTCATTTCAAGCCACTGTGGTCAGAAAACATATTTGTTTTACATACTCTCATATTGACTTAGGAGAGGAGCACTACTTCCATTCAATAAGGGAAAGCTGGTCTTCTGAATAAAAGGTGCTAAAACAATTTGATATCTGTGGAAAGAAAAAATAATAAACTTTAACTCTGACCTCATACAACATATACAAAATTATTGAAGTAGGTCATAGACCTAAATGTGAAAAATAAAACAATTCTCTAGAATAAATTATAAGGCAATGTCTAAGATTGTGGAATGCACAAAAATTTCATAAACAAAACAAATAATTAAAGAAAAAATCAATAAACTGGACTTTAATTGAATTACTTTCTATTTATCCAAAACAGCAATAAGAAAATGAATAGGCATTCCTGAAAAATATATTCTATCATCTAACACCTATCAATCTATCATCTATTGTCTAGAATTTTGACATAAGAATACATGTAAATAAATAATAAAAAGCAATTTAACTTAATGTAGAGAACTAAAAAGGGGAAAATTACTTTAACAGGTATTTTACAGAAGAGATTATCTAAATGTCCAATGAATATATGAGAATGTGTTCATCATCTTTAGGCATTAGAGAAATAAAAATTAAAACCAAAATGGAATATGTCTATATCTTTTCAATATGACTAAAATTAACAATGCTGGTGGTTTCAGGAGTTGATGAGAATTTGGGACAGTCAGAACATCTATACTTGGGATAACTGGCAGTTATCTATTAAAGTTTAAAATATGCCAATCACCTAACTTCAATTCCACTTACAGGTATACAGTCAAAAGGAGTGTATTTATATGTTTTCTAAAACATGGGAGAACATACACACAAGGATGTAAATAAAAGCTTTATATAATAGTCCAAAACTTGGGGCGCCTGGGTGGCTCAGTCGGCTAAGCGTCCAACTTCAGCTCAGGTCACAACCTCGCAGTCTGTGAGTTTGAGCCCTGCATCAGGCTCTGTGCTGACAGCTCAGAGCCTGGAGCCTGCT
Source organism: Cryptoprocta ferox (assembly GCA_028646485.1). NCBI lineage: Eukaryota > Metazoa > Chordata > Mammalia > Carnivora > Eupleridae > Cryptoprocta > Cryptoprocta ferox. The sequence goes on along the minus strand of CM053561.1, from coordinate 40,702,262 downwards.
TCAGATTCTGTATCTCCCTCTCTTTCTGCCCTTTCCCCACTCACACTCTGTCTGTCTGTCTCTCTCAAAAATAAATAAACATTAAACAAACAAAAAAAAAAAAACGAAAAAAAAAATTCTATGGTAGATTATTTCCAAAGACAACCAAAGAAGGATTTCCTATTCTTTAAAAAAAATTAATTCTAGGGTAGTTAACATGCACTATATGTTACTTTCAAGTGTCCAACACAGTGATCCAACAGTTCCATACATCACCCAGTGCTCATCATGATAAGTGAACTCCTTAATCCCCATCACCTATTTCGCCCATCTCCCCACCCACCTCCCCCTGGTAAACATCGGTGTGTTCTCTATAGTTAAGAGTCTATTTCTTGGTTTCTCTCCCCCAACCACCCTTATTTGTTTTGTTTCCTACTCTTTATGCCTTCTGAAATGAGACTTTGCCACTGCTATTAAGTGGCAGAGCCTATTTATTTTTTCTCTCCTGAATCTTCACTGGACTTGTGATTTCCTTGAACGAATATCTTCTATTTTCTTCCTCTTGGAACGCAAACAAAACTATGTGAAGAAATCCAGGCTAGTCTTGGTACAAGAGTACCAAAAATGTGAGTAAAGGCTTCTTAGACCTTCAAGTTCAGCCTGGCCACAGCTGAATACAACCAATGAGTGACCCCAGCCAAAGCTATTTGGATCAAGCAGAGCTGTGCAGTTCTACCCTGCTTGAATTTCTGAACTAGAGAACCAAAAGAAAGAATATAGGTCATTGTTGGAAGAGCTAAAAAAGCTAACTAGAGGATAATGAGGTGAACTAGAATTAAACACTGCAAAATGGAAAGAAACAGGTAGTATTATCAGAGTCCTAGAGCCCAAGAGCCCTAGAGCCCTTCCAGTCTTTGGAAGTTGGTGCAGCGTCAGGGCTGTTTTGTGGTTCTGAGACTACAATGGGAGACTTGTGGAAATGGAAATCATGGGGAAGATGCAGCCAGAGTTTCTGCTTCTGATAGAGTTAAGTTAAAACAAAAAGGGAGGGCACCTGAGTGGCTCAGTCATTAAGCATCTGACTTGGCTCAGATCATGATCACACAGTTTGTGAGTTTGAGTCCCACCCACATCAGGTAAGCACAAGCACCACTTCCAGTGAGCATAAGCCTCTGGGTGAGTCCTTCTTCTCTCTGTCTATTGCTGTCACTGTCCCTGCCCCTTGCTCACTTGTGGGCGCGTGCTCTCTCTGTCTCTCTCTCAATAACTAACTAACTAACTAAATAAATAAATAAATAAAATAAAGAGAATACCCTGGCTTCTTCCTTCTTCCTATTTTTCAATATCCCTCTAGTGTTTCTCTTTGCCTGAACCAAGCTGGAAATGAGTTCGGAAGGGAGTTTAAGAGAGGAAGTTTAAAGGGTTCAGTTGTTCAGTCCCTTGTGATGTAGAACAGCTAGTTAAGGTCATGAAAAGTATGTGAGAGCAAGCAGGAAAAACCATAAAAGCATAGGCTCTTTTGACCTTCAGAAGAGAGAATTTATGGAGCATCTTTGCAAAAGGTTGCATGAGAATATTTTATTTAGGGAAGGAGAGCAAATCCTATTTGAAACACAATTTCGTACTAAAAATGGTGAAAGAGCTTCTTATTCTGCTGAATACTTTGAAGGTTGCTTTGAAGGTTGGTTTAAAGATAAGAGTGGGGAGAATTGAATGACTTTGCTTAATGTAGGGAGAAAAATATGGGGTTTCTTGGAATAAACTAGAAAGAGGTGAAGAAACCTGAGAAAATAGTGTGAGGCCAAGAACTCTGTGAGGAAGAGTGCCAGTGAAAAATCTGTGGTGGTGAGTCAAGTCAAGTGAAAAAATTTTACCATTTCAAGTGAAGTGTGGAATTTTTGTTTCAATTGTCAAATGTGACTTTAAAAACACATGAGGAAAAGCATTGTCTACTGTATGTACCTATATTTATGTTCATTCCATAGTTTTTTCATCCTTCAGTAATGTGCCAAGTTCCCTTCTTTTGTCATTTCCTTCTTGTTTGAAGAACTTCCTGTAGTTATTCTTTAAAGACAGGACTGTTGGTGAGGAATTCTTTTAGTTTTCTTTCATCTAAAAGTGTATTTTATTTCCTTTTTATTTTTAAAGGAGAGTTTCACTGAATATAGAAATCCAAGTTAATAGTTCTTTTCTACAAGCACTTGAAAAATAGCATGTCATTTCCTTCTGGCCTCCATGATGCCAGAAAAGAAAGCAGTTCTGTCCAGACTGAACTGATTTCCCCCATAGAAAATGTGTTGTTTCTCTTTGAATGGTTTCAATACTTTGTCTTTAGTTTTCAGAAATTTAATCTTATGTGTCTTGGCATGGATTTCATTAGGTTTATCCTATTTAGGCTTTGATCAGCTTCATGAATCCAAAGGTTTATGTCTTTCACTAAATTTGGGAAATATTCAGCCCCATTATTTCTTCAAATACCCTTACAGGCCCCCTCTCTTTCTCCTTGTCTTCTGGGATTCTGATCATATATATTTGGGATATTGTGTTATTGCTTCACAAGTAGCAGAGGCTATGTTTATTTTTTTAATCTGTTTTTTCCCCATTCCCCCCCCCCAATTGGATGGGTTATATTGATCTCTTCTCAAATTCACTGACTCTACCTTTTGTCATTTCCACTCTACTATTGAGTCTACCCCATGAATTTTAAAAATTTCTGTTATTACATTATTCAGGTCTATAATTCTCTTTTGTTTCTTTTTTATAATTTCTTTTTTTTTTGGCTGATGTTTTCTATCAGTTGTTTTAAAAAATGGTTAATTACTTGTTGAGGCAGTTTTATCATGACTTATTTAAAATCTTCATCAGATAATACCAATATCTGATTCATCTCAATATTGTTATGAGTTGATTGTCTTTTTTCTTTCAAGTTGTTATCTTCTTAATTCTTGGTATTAATTAATATTTTTAAATTTTTATCCTGACATTTTTACTACTATGTTAGGATTCTCAAGATTCTATGAAAATCTGTTATTTGAGCAGGCAGTCACCTGTTCAGGTGTAACATGCAAGTTTTGGACTACTTCAGTGGCTTTGGTTTCAAAGACAATCTAATTTGCAGAGCTATCTTGGTTTACTTAGTTTATCATGTTTGGTGGGACTTTCACTGGTCTCTGCTGATACTTCTTGAGGAGCTGGAAAGGTTTCATAGAAAGGCTTACCTGGTACCTCTTAGTGGGCCAAGAGGATCTACGGCCCATGGGAATGAAGTATGCTTCCCAGACTTGGCCTCGTGCTTTCAAACTTATGTGGTGTTGTCAGAGAGACTCTTACTCAGTCTGGCAGAGGAATGATCCTACCTAGACTTCTTTATGTTGCTAAGTTGGGGGTTGGAAAATTTTGGGCCTGGACTGCTTTCCTTAGTTGGGTGGGGGGAGGGCACCTAAGACTACCTTCCCTTCCCTTCTTCTCCAGTTCTGGGTTCCCTAACCAGTTTGCCTTTCACTTTCCATCTTTCAGAGTTCCTGATCAGCTCATGCATTATTTCCATGAGTTATAGGTGTTCTTAGTGAGAATAGAGAGAAACTAGTTTATGACATCTTGTCTGAATAGGAAGTTCTCAAGAGAAGAAAATTTAAGAACAAAGGTGTCTCTTGTTTCACATTGTTGCTAAATTAAAACCTTTCTTAATCTCTCCATTCCCATTGACTACCAGTTTTCATAAAGTCTATCATACATTCAAACACACACAATTTTCAGTAAAATCTACACCTAATTATAGACCTAAGAATGAAGGGGTATGTATGAGAGAGTGAGAACAAGAGAGTGAGCCAGAGAGAGAAGAGAATGTTTTTCATAGTAATATGCTATAGAACCAGAAACAACATTTGTAGAAGGAGGCAGTAATTTAAGAACTATAGAACTCCAGCACTAGCTGAAATCAGAGAAAAGGCCATCCTAAGAACCTCAGTCTATTTTGTATTTAAAAACAATCTTGGAGAATGTGAAAATTTCACCAGATGTGGAATGGGGTTTCTAGGTGATCTTAACAGGGTATCAAAAGGCCAGGAGATGCCAGTTGATGTGTGAGTTAATGTACTTTTCCTTACCATGGAGTCAGGACTTGTGCTGTTTCTAATTGTAAAATTGCTAACATGTATGGAAATAAGTTGGACACATAGGTAAAGTTGCTCTATATTCATTATAGTCACCTGTGTTTGTGATGTCTGTGTTTGAGTTGCAAGGCAGCCAGCTAATGTAAATTGTCCCTCTGATGTCAAGAGCTGTCAAGAGAATAAAACCTATGCTTACTTGTCTGTTCATAACCCAAGTACATGACTATGAATTTTGAGTAGGAGCAAACATTTCTACCAGAGTGTTCAACATCTGGTTGGTGGCTGGTTCCATGGGCATGGTTGGAATTACTAGCAGGAACATGCAAAGAGAGGAGAGAAGAGACATGAAAGTAGTCTCAGGAGACCAACATATCTAGGGAGAGGCAAGGGTAAAGATCTTAAAATGGAGACTAAGACAGAACAGAGAAATAGTGACAAGAAAATGATACTTCATTTATCATAATTACTCAAGGGAGAGACAAAAGGTCAAGGACTTGCTCTTGTAGCAGCCTGAGATGGCATTGGGGAGATCAGTCTCAATGAGTGGTGGAAATGGAAGACAGATTATAGTGGTTGAGCAAGGATCATGACACAAAGAAACCTGATCCTTAAGAAAAAATAGCATTTCTTGCTGAATTTTGAATTCCCAGTAGTCCCCTGTGGAGAATCGGCACATGACAGATGTTTAATAATATTCTCATTTGTCCCTCAGAGTCTAGGTTTCTCTGCCTCCTCTAGGGAACTGCTCTGAGCACTCCTCGTAGGACTGGATAGGTTTCCTGCAGGGAGCCTTGTGACGGTGCCTCCTAATGGTGCTTGACATGCACCACTGTGAGCTTTTGGTGTTCTGCCATAAGCCACAGCTCTGCTGTGGCTGACCTCAGCCTACTCACTAGTCAGGGCTTGATGCTTTTCATCCCACAGAGGCTAGAGAGGGCATTGCAACACACACAAGGTTTTGCTTAATTTCACAGGGTGATGACAAGTCATCCATTATAAGTACAAATGTTAGAATAAGGGAAACACACTGTTTAACAGCTGTAGGTTTAAAAGACAGTGTTGTCAATCACAGTCTCTCACTGGGCAAAGACATTTTTAATTAGCTGGTTTAGGAAAATAATCAAATACAGAACATTGTTCTAAAACTGATGAATGAAACTTGGATGCTGTCCAATTTATACTTTTTTCCCCTCTATGATGCTGACCACATGATCAGCACATTCTTTGCCGCCATTTTTCATCTCAATGCTCTGTTTCTTCTGGAATGGGGTTGCTTCCTCAGCCTTGATTGACTACCACCTAGTCTCACCACTCAGTCTCTCCCATCAGCTGCAAATAGGTTGTTGTTTCCCTGGGTCTTCTCCTCTGATTTCTCTTTCCTGTGTCCCTTTGAATCTTAGGAGCGTGCCTTGGAAATAAACAACTGCACTGGAGCAAGCATTATGTTCTTTGTCTTTCCAAGGAAAATAATCTAAAATTCATTGCCTCTTCACTATATGCTAAACACTTCCTTAGATTTTATCTAATTTAATCTTCACCACAACTCAGTGGAGTACATTTTTTTCCTACTTTAGAGATAAAGAAATGGAGTCTCAAATAAGTGACTTGCTTATGCTGACATATCCATTTTACAATAAAATCACAATTTATAACCAAGACTGTCTTACCCAGTGCATTCCATACTGCATATTAAATCCATGTGATAATGCAGCACCCTGTACCACTTGCTGTTCCCTTTACCTGGAATGGTCTTCTCTGGCTGGATTCTTTTTCTCATTTGGGCATAAGCTTAAGTATCATCTCCTCCCAGAGCCTCTTATGACCACCCTAGGCCTCCAATATCTTCTATTATCAGAACATGGCAGTTTATTTTTATATTTGGGGTCTTTTTTTTTCTAGAGAGAGAGAGTGAGTGCAAACTGGGGAAAAGTGCTGAGGGGGAGAGAGAGAGAGAGAAAATCTTAAGCAGACTCCATTCTCAGTACAGAGCCTGACATGGGGCTCCATCCCACAAATCTGAGCTGAAATCAAGATCAGATGCTCAACCGACTGAGCTACCCAGGTACCTCAGTTTGGGGTCTTTATTATGTGTCTTCTCCTTTTATTATGAAAATTAACTAGTCAACAATATATCCAGTCTCTAAAACAGTGTCTGGCATATCGCTAATTTATTGGGGGATGAAGGAATAAGTAAATGGATTATGGATTAAACAAATAACTGAATTAATGAATGAGTAGACTTTTTCTTTTCCATAAACTATACATTTTAACTATTAAGTTTTACCCTATAATATAAATTATAAATCAATAATTCTAGGAAAATGAAATATTCTTTTCAAATGGAATGAAGTTTAGTTGACTTAGAAAATATGCACAGGTTTGGTAAATAATGGCCAGTAAAAAAAGAAAAGAGCACTGATGGTGATATAAGGGGACGTGGGTTCTATTGCTAATTTAGCAATGTCTGGCTATGTGATTCAGATAAGGAACTTCTGTGTAATCAAATTTTCCATTCTTTCTTGGTTTTAGAATCTACAAGTATGTGTGAGTAGTAGCCTAGTTTTCTAAGGCAAAGCCTCAGTTGGCATTTAGGGACTTTGGCACTTGGAAAGTATTTCTTGAAAAGAGTCATTGCTTATGACTGCAGAACATGAAAAAGTACATACCAATTTATATTCCTTTGTGTGTGGGCATATTAGTTTCTTATTGTTATTAATAAATTACCATAAACTTAGTGACTTAAAACAGCACATATTCTTCTCTTACATTTCTGGAGGTTGGAATTCCCAAATAGGTCATTTTCTATGTAAGGTAACGTATTTATAGATTTGGGAATTAGTATGAGGCTGTTCTTGAGAGTCAATTTTTCTGCCTACCCAGAACTTTCAAGTCTTCTTACCATGGCCTGAAAAGCTGTACAGGACCCGGCCTTCATATTTCCTACTTTGTTTTGTATTGTTTTCCCTTTAATGCACTGTATTCTACTATATTACTTTTTTCAACTCCCCATGTCTTTTCCAACACAGGATATTTGCACACATTTTTCCTTATACTTGGACTTCTGTTTCTGCTATTCTTTCCTGTCTGCTTATTCCCTTATATCTCATTCTCTTCTTTTTCCATTATTATCATCAGACTTTAAATTACTTTATTGTCTTTTCCTTTTTTTTCTTTTTGTTCATTTGCCTGTCTCCTCCTATAGAAAACAACCCCTTAAAAAGAACTGTGTTTGCTTTGCTCTTTTGCTCAAGGCACCTCCAGTACCTTGAATAATGTTTACTATAGAGCAAGTAGTCAACAGATACCTGTTTTTATAAATAAACCAACAAAAGTCTTGAAGTCCTTTTTTAAGACTTTAATCTTTATTTTAATAGTGAGGAAGATTTTAAAGGGAATAAGATTGAGATGGGTTTGATGTGATCTTTTCACATTTAGAAAATATTATTTTGACTGATATGTGGAGAAGGGTCCCAAGAAAAGCAAGAATGGGTATGTGGAAGCCAGTCCACGTAAGGAACTGATGCTCACTTGACCTAGATATATGAAAGTGAAGAGGGAGGGAAACCTTGATGTCAGGGAGAAACAGGTGTAAAGAATGACAATTAGGCTTCTTATTTATGAAACTGAATATTTATGCCATTCCATGAGGTAGGCAGTACTAGAAGAGGTTGCTTACTGGCAAGCAAGACTGAGTTTAAATGTAAAAATATGGAGTCTGAGAGATCTCAGGGACATCCAAGTGGAGAAATCAAGGAGGCAACTTTTATACCCTGGGTGGCCACATGTTCAGGTTTGCTTCAGAAAGTCAGTTTTATGCCAGTTGTGCCTGTGTTATAATCTATAGTGCCTTCTTTCACTCATAAAAATTTGTTCTTTATGTTAGGTATACTGTATCAGATCTTGGTCAGGATTGGAGTAAGTTTGGTAGTCTTCTGAATCTAGATTTAATGGAATTACTGGGAATTACTGGGAATAATTGTTGTTGCTTAAGAACAGAGCAGAGAGTGAGAAAAGAAAAAGATTCAGTACCAAAGCTTTGAAAATTCCAGTGATGGCATTGAGAATATTGATCCTACATGGTGACAGAGAAGATATGACTAGTACTACAGAAGATAAGGAAAGAGACAGTAATTCTTATATTTCTTTTTTATGTTCTTTTTTTAACAGATTTTTTTAATTAAGTAATCTCTGTGCCCAATGTGGGTCTTGAACTCACAACCCTGAAATCAAGAGTCACATCCTCTACCAACTGAGCCACCCAGGCACCCCTTTTATATTTCTATGTAAAAAATACTAAATGCCTCTAAGTTGACAGTCTCAATAAGATTTCAAGTTGATACGCAATATTAGCACATTTGATTCTAAGACCCCTATCATCTTTTCCAAAGTAGTACTCTTGAGATAACACTACCATATGATTAAAAAGAAGGAATCAGAGCATGGAATAAAGGATAGAGAAGAGAGGGAGGGAACAATGTTGATCCAGGCCTGAGCTAGGAAGGATATTCAGTTTGGTGAAGCAAATTGTGGGGAAATTTGGAGAGGTTTGAATTTCTGGCTATAAAGGCTCCAAACCATCTTCCAGAGTTGCTGGCTATCCACAGCACACATAACAATGCCACGAACACAATAGAACCTCTGTAAATGTTGGTTCGTGGAAAAAGAAATTCATTTGCTTGGTCTTTATTATTTAGTCTTAGTTTTCACACCAACTGTGGCAGGCAGAATAATGGACCTTCAAAGATGCCCAGCTGCTAATTCCCAAACCTGTGAATATGTTACTTTACATGGAAAATGGAATTTTGTATATGTGACTAAGTGAAGGATCTTGAGAGGTGAAGATTATCTTGCACTTTCTGAATGGGCCCATTATATTTTAAAGAATCTTTTTAAGAGGGAGAGGCATGAACATCAGATTAGGAGAGATACTTGAACATGGTAGCCTACTGGTATTGAGATGGAAGGAACCGCCACAAGCCAAGGAATGCAAGCAACAGCTAGAAGCTGGAAAAGACAAAGAAGCCCATTATCTCCTAGAACCTCCAGAAGGAATGTAGCTTGGTCAACACTTTGGCATTAAGGCAATAAATTGGAGGGAAAGGGAGAAATCAAGAATTATAACTAAACTGTGGTTTGCACAACTGGAGGAATGGCAGTGCTATTTATTGAGAGAGAAAAATCTAGAGGAAGAATGAGTTTAAGAGGGAAAACCAGGACTTCAATTTCAGATATGTAATGCCCATTAGGCCATCAGGTAGAACTGTTGAGTGGGCAGTTGGATGTAGAATTCTGGAGTTTAAGAAAGTGATTAGGTCTGGAAATATTCAGTGAGAAGAAGACATTTTATAAAGCTAACAGCTTTATTATCAATTCTAATATGCATGCTCCTATTAACAGAGCTTGGAATTTAATGCCAAAACTGACAAGTACAAAGGGAAAAAGACTAATCTAAATCATATCCAGAAATTTTACATTTCTCTCAGTAACTGGTCAAAGAAGCAGGCAAAATAATCAGTAAGGATATGGAAGATTTGAACAGAATGATTAGTGAATCTGACAGAATAGGCTATCTATAGAATATTTCATGTAGCATACACAGAATGAACCTTATTTTCAAGTATACATGGATTCTTTACCAATACTGCCCACATGCTGAGTGGTAAAGGAAGCTGAACACATTTCGAAGGATTGAAATTCTATAGAGTAGGCTCATTGACCAAAGGCACACTAAGCTATAACTCAGTAACAAAAATGATGAGGAAATTCCCATATGTCTAAAAATTGAGGAGCATGGTTCCAAATAGCCATGTATCAACATAAATATCAAATAAAATTAGAAAATGTTTGAAATGAATGGTAATGAAAATTTGCATTAAATTTTTGGGGAAAGGGGCGACTGAGTGGCTCAGTCAGTTAAGCATCCAACTTCGGCTCAGGTCATGATCTCACAGTTCGTGGGTTCGAGCCCCCCCGTCAGGCTCTGTGCTGACAGCTAGCTCAGAAGCTGGGGCCTGTCTTCAGATTCTGTGTCTTCCTCTCTCTCTGACCCTCCCCTGCTCACACTGTCTCTGTCTCTCTAAAAAATAAAAATAAAAAAAACACTAAAAAATTTTTTTAAAAAATAAATAAATAAAAATTTGGGGGGATGTAAGTACACACAATCTTAGAGTAAAACTTATGATTTTATTTAAAAAATTTTTTTACATTTATTTATTTTTGAGAGACAGAGATAGAGCACAAGTGGGGGAGAGTCAGAGAGAGAATGAGACACAGAATCCTAAGCAGACTCCAGGCTCTGAGCTGTCAGCACAGAGAGTAACGCAGGGCTCGAACTCACAAACCATGAGATCATGACCTGAGCTGAAGCTGGAGGCTTAACCGACTGAGCCACCCAGGTGCCCCTAAAACTTATGATTTTAAATATGAATATCACAAAAAAATAAAAGCTGAAAAGTTAGTGTCCTAAGTCTCTTTTTCAGGAAGTTAGGAAAGTAAAACAAGTTAAAATCACACAAAGCTTAGAGAAGGAAACCATAAAGATAAGAATATAAGTGAGATTAGAAATATGGAGGGAGGGGATAAAATGTAAAAGCTGTTCCTTAAAAAGACTAATAAAATTATAAAGGTCCTAACACATACACACACAAATATGCACACATGTGCATGATACACACATATACACACACAAAAGAGGACTCAGTTATTCACTGTGAGGAATGAAAAGGAAACATCAATATAGGTGCTAAAGAAACAAGGTAGATAATGAGAGTGTATGATGAATGGCATTACGATAATAAATTTGGAAATGTAGACTAAATAAAGAAATACCTAAAAAAAGAAAATGCTAAAATTGATAAAAGGAGAAAATTAGAAGAGTACCCTGAATGTTAAAGAAGGTGAATCTGGAATTTAAAACCTTCTAGCAAAGAAAAGTTCATACTCAGATAGAATGTCCTTGGAAATTCTATCAGTATTTACGGGAAAATAATAGTGAAAGTTGAAAGTTTTCTTTCCTTTTTTTCCCCATTAATTTTGTATCTTTTTATTTTTAGAAATTTTCAAACCCATAAAAAGGTTAAAAGCTGTACAGTGAACATTTACCCTTTACCCAGATAATTCTTAATGTCTTGCCACACCCATTCCACTCTCTATATACATGCACACTCTTTTGTCAAACATTTGGACATAGACTACAGGCATCATAACACTTTACTCCTAAATATCTTGGCATGTTTTTCCCTTGAGAAAGGACATTTTACTCTATGACCACACCACTATTACCATACCTCAAAAAAAAAATCACCATTATTTTAATCTACACTCAAATTTCCCTAAAATATCCTTTATAGCTGTGTGGCTTAAAAAATATATATAATGAGAGGCAGTTGGATGGCTCAGTCGGATGAGCATCTGACTCTGGATTTCAGCTCAGGTCGTGATCTCACGGTTGGTGAGTTTGAGCCCTGTGTCGGCTCTGCACTGATTGTATGGAATATGCTTGGGATTCTCCTCTTTCTCTCTTTGCCCCTCCCCCACTCTCTCTTGGTCTCTTTCTCTCTCAAAAACTAAATAAATACTAAAATAAAATAAAATGAAAACTTTCTTTCTTGAGATTTGAAATAAAACAAAAATTTTTCCTCCAAATAGGAACACACGACTGTATTTGTTTTGTGTGTCCAGAATGACTTTAATATCACAATATGACAAGTACATTATATAAATGAAAAATAGAAGAAAATCTCACTTGTGAAGATAGATCAGAGAACCTAAGACATTTTTGCAAACAGAGCCCATTATAGATATATAAAGTATCATGACCAAGTTGGGTTAATTCTAGGTTACATGATTAGTTTGATTACTAAAGAATCATGTGACTTATTACACTAACAGAATAAGAAAGAACAGTTACATGATCATTGCAAAAGAGGCAAAGATGCTGATAAAACTTAACATCCATTCATCTTTGATGTCTTAGCAGCCTAGGAATGAAAAGGAATTGCCTTGATCTGATCAAGAATATCTTTAAAGAATGTTATCCCAAATACCATATATAATGCAGTATGATATTTTATAAATTATACAAGTAGACCAAAGGAATAACAAATAGCCCAGATTCATACCTATTCATACATAGTCACTTGATTTAAATCAAGGAAGAATTACAGAGCAGTAGGAAGATAAACAGAATATAATAAATAGTAAATAGTAGTGGGTCAATTGTCCAAATGGATGAAAATGAAATTTGAACCCTATCTTGTACCTGCCACAAAAAAATTCTCAAGAGGGATATAAATCTATATATGAATTACAAAACAATAAAAATTTTCTAGAAGATAATGTATGAAAATATGTTCATGATCTTGGTATAGGAAAAGCTTTTTAAAATAAGACATAAATATCTGTAAATATAAAGGAAAATATTGAAAATGAGACTATATTAAAGTGAAGCCCTTTTGTTGAACAAAAGTCACTATTAAGAAATGAAAAAGAAAAACAAGCTACAGAGTGGAAGAACATATTTGCAGCCCACATAACCAATACAGCACTTACATATGGAATCTGTAACTATTTCATTGAGAAAATGTAATAGACTACCCAATAGAAAAATGGGCAAGAGGCCTGAACAAACGTTTACCAAAGTTGTTTGTCCAATTGGCCATTAATATATTTCAAAAAGTGCTCAACTTTATGTCAGTAATCAGAGAAGTGCCGAAATAAATCATAACTTAATACAACATTCCATTCATCAGAATGGCTAAGAAAAAAAGAAAAAATGACTACTATTTCTAAGCACTGACAAATATGATGTACAACAGAAGAAACTCTCATATACTGCTGGTGGGAGTGTAAGCTGGTGTGAGTTATTTTGGAAAACATTTGGCATTATCTATTAAAGTCGAAGGTATTTCAAGCCTACAATCCCTCACTTCTGTATCTACATCCAAAAACGAATCTCTATAGCTATATGCCAATAGGCAGGTGCAAGGATGTTCATAGCAGCATTGTCAGAGCCCCAAACTATGAACAATCCAATGTCTATTAAAAATAAAATAAAGAGGGGTGCCTGGGTGGCTCAGTCAGTTAAGCGTCCAACTTCAACTCAGGTCATGATCTCATGTTTGATGAGTTGAAGCCTCCTATCGGGCTCTCCACTGACAGCGCAGAGCCTGCTTTGGATCCTCTGTCTCCCTCTCTCTCCGTCTCTCTCTTTCTCTGCCTCTCTCTCAAAAATAAATAAACAGTTAAAAATGGCTAAAATAAAGAGCCATGATCATATAATGGAAGATTTTTTAATAATAAAAATGTATAAATTATAGCTTTGTGTAACAACATGATGAATCTTACAAACATGGTGTGGATCGGAAGAAAGCAGATTCAAACAATTGCCTACCACCCGGTTATGTTATATATAAATATATAACATCAGGCAAGCTAAACTATAGCAGCTAAGGATGCAAGGATAGGTGATAAAACTACAAAGCAAATGAAGAAAGTGTTAAGTAAAATAAGAGTAGTTAACTTTGGAGTGCAGAGAGAGAGAGAGAACAGGGAAGAGCAGGGGAGAGTCCTAAGGGGGTGATGCTCTTCTATGACTCTGTTTTTGACCTGGGTGGTAATTAAGTGGTTGTTGGAGTTCTATAAATGTGTGCTATATTTTGCAATAAAAAAAATTGTTTCTCTGTGACAGAAAGAGAGAGAGAAAAAGAGAATGAAAGGTGAGAAATTGCTCATGAAGATAATTTTATAAGGAATTTTATTTATAGGGGTATCTGGGTGGCTCAGCTAGTTAAGTGCCAGACTTTGGCTCAGGTCATGACCCTACCATTCATGGGTTTAAGCCTTGTGTCGGGCTCTGCACTGACAGTTCAGAGCCTGCTTGGGATTCTCTTTCCCTCTCTGCCACTCCCTGATTCGTGTGCTCTCTCTCTCTCTCAAAATAAATAAATAGACTAAGAAAAGATTTTTATTTATAAAAAGAAAAACATCATGGCAGATGTTAAGGGAATGTGTGTATTAATTAATTCAGTTACTGTTTAAGATAGGAGATAGTAGGGTGTGTTCGCACACTAGCAATAATTCTGCCCAAGAGAAAGGGACATTAATGAGGTTGAACCCAGAGGAAATTACAAAATGTGAAGCCCTTGAAGATACTGGGAGTGAGCTGCAGAGCATGAATAGAGGGCTCTGCCTTGGAAAGAAGGAGCTCCCCAGAGTAAGGGTACCTGAGGAGGTTGAGATGAGTGTAAGCATAGCAAAGTTTGCAGTTATGAGTAGTAGAAGGCCTTCCCTGCCCTTAATGAAATGTGGGCCTCATCTCCCTCACAGGCTCATCTCAGTCTCTGTAGCTTTCTTTCTGTTCCTTCCTCCTGAGGCACCTCTGCACATGCTGTCTGCTGCACAGAGTCTGCTCTTGTCCCCCTCCACCTGGTTAATGTCTGCACATCCTGTTTATCTCAGCTGAACCACCACACCCACCAGAAAGCCAGACCTGACTCCCCAGGACACACTCTTAACTCTCAGGGCAAATTTTCCTCCCAGCACATGTCCCTGTTGTGACTTCATATTCATTTAATTTAGGCTGTCCTCCCACAAGACCGTATGTGCTATGTATTCAGGGAGCATTTCTTCTTTGGACCAACCCCTGGCACCGTGCCTACATCTTGTAGGTGCCATTTTTTAAATGCATGAATGCATGAATAAATGAAGGTCGCACAGAGTATTTTTAGAATGTTATTTGAAGAAGTCAGAATTTGTTGGCAAAAAATGTTATTAGCAATAATGTTTCTGTTCACTGATCAAATGCTCTAATATATTTAACCTAATAAATCATATATTCATTTAGGCAGCCATTCATTAATAAACATGTATTTAGTAATGACAAAATGGGAATGGTCACAGAAGCAATTCAGTTTTCATGTAGATAGAATAGCTCTGTGGAAACAACCCCTGGCTTTGGAGTTTATAATTTAAAGTTTAATTCCAGCTCTTCTTACAAATTTTTAGGCATTGGGTAAGTCGCCTAAATTCTTTGAGCCTTTATCTCCTTATTAGTAAAATGAGACTCCTTGTTTATTCCTCGCATTATGTTTCGTGAAGATGGCATATGGCAACCTATGCAAAGTCATGTAAGGTACAAAGCATGTCTTGTGCTTGGTCAATATCTAAGTGGAGGAATGAAGCAGGAAGCATGTGCCCTAAGTATGTACAGATATGGCACATTCATGGGGATGGGAGACTGATACTAAGGGAGGTCCTGAGCTGATCCTTAGATAAACACAGTGTCACAGCTAGAATGAACTTAAGATTCATGTAGTCAGAATACCTTCTTTACAGGTGGGGCCTCTGTGGCTCTGAGAGGGGAAGGGGCTACTGCAGATCTATGGCTTCATCTTGGAGCAGAGGGCAGCCTGTATCTTAGAGACAACACTCTTCTTCCTGCTTTGCCTGTGGGGGCACTCGGCTGGGGCGCTAATAGGCAAGCTATTTTGAGCCAGGAGTTGTATAAAGAAAGGCTCACAGCAGTGCCCAGCCTTGGTCTTGCCATTGTGTTTGCCTCCTGTGATGCTTCCCTCCTTGCAAGGCACTTTGTGTCAGCAGGAACGGGAGGCAAGTTGTGAAATTCAATTAACTCTACATCCAGCCCACACACCTCCTTCCGGGGCTGGCCAGCCAGGACCAGGCGGCACTACCAGCTCTAAAGCATTAGGTTTCCTGACACTCTCTTCCCTTCCCTTCTACCAACTCTCTCTTAGGTCTCCCCTCCCTCTCTCTCCATTCTATTCTTGGTCGAAGATGAAGCCAATCTATACTGATGTGTCACAATATTCAAAAACTGTTGCATACCTAATTTTGATTTGGAATCTCTGAAAGCTTGAATTATAGAATTGCTTTTGTTGAAGTTGGGAGAAAGTGACTAAGACCCCCTTCTCTTTCTCTCTTGAGTTCTAACAGAGTAAATACAAAAACATGAATATCTACATGACTCATTGTGTTTCTGGGATGCACCTGTAATCCTTAAATATAAGGGTTCCAGTTAACTAAAAAACTAGGGCCACCAGCTTTCTCTCCTATAGAGGAGGGAGCAAGGAGCAGACTTGCCCAGGTTTTAGTGCATGAGGTGAGGAAGCAGAGTCCCATAGACCCAGATGTCAGGAAGTAAGGGGATGGGGGAGAACATAGGGTGGTGTCTTATTACAGCTTTGGAGCAAATTAAGTGCTCCATCAAAGCTACTGAGTGTCCTCAACTCTAAGTACAGAAAGAGAAATACAAGAGTTTGAGAAAAGCTCAAGCATTCACTCCAATATTTTCATCTTCTGGGGAGTTAAATAAAAGTCCCCCTTTTTATGGATAAAGTGAACACAGGGAAAGAAACACTGGATGCCCACTGACATTCTCCAAAATATTTCATCTTCATATATTGAATTTGAGAATATACAGTGAATCAACACTGTAGTTGTTATTTTTGGGGCCGGAGCTCTATGACTTTTCAGAGCAGGCCTGTCTTTCCTTTCATGAGGTCACACTTGTTTAGAAGTAGAAGCTCAGATATGCTCTCCCACCCAAGAGAATGAGTCATTAATTAAATTAAATTTTAAGGTCGGTTTTTGCTCTTGGCAAATGGTTTACCCGTGATTCTGTTTCCCATCCCACACTAAGCCCAACAGAGAAGACCAAGCAAGGTGGTATAATGAATAGTGCATATTACCAGCACCTCTAAAGCTGGGTTATCCATCTTCAAACCTCTTATTCTTCCACAGTTGTGAAAAGTGTGCAGCAATGGTCATAGCAGCACTGTTCATAATAGCCTCAAAGTGGAAACAACTCGACTAATGAATAGATGACACATATGGCATATCTATACAATTGAATATTATTCATCAATAAAACTGGGTAAAATACTGAGGCATAGTACAACATGAATAAACTTAAACATAGTATGCTAAGTGAAACAAACCAGACACCAAAGGACCTATGTTATATGGTTCCATTGATGTGAAATGTCCAGAATAGGCAAATCCATAGAGACAGATGACTTCATTGTTTCCAGGGGCTGCAGGGAGGGGGATATGAGGAGTGACGGCTATAGGGTTTGGGGTTTCTATTTTGGGGTGTGAAAATTTTATGGAATTATATAGTGATGATGGTTTCACAAAATTGTGAATATACTAAAACCCAACTTTATTTACTTTACAATGGTGGATTTTATGTTAAGTGAATTATATCTCAATAAAATATTTATTTATTGGTATTTCCTCACTTAATAGTACAGAATGATGATCCATATTGATTCTGTATTTTCTCTTCCTCCACCCTGGAACTAGACTGTTCTTCAAAAAGCCCTGGTTCTTTTTAGTTGAAAATTTAGTAGAAACTAAGATGTGGGCTTAGGTACATTTATTACTGCAATGGTGTCTTTGCTTCTAGGCAACCTTCCCTCTTTCCTTCTTCCCTCCTTCCATCCATCTATTCATCCATCCATCCACACATCCATTCATAATCTATCATATATTTATCTATCTATCCTATCTATCAATCTTCTGTCATCTATTTATATAATCTATTTATCTTTTTATGTTTAAAAAAACATGAGTTGATGCTAATACTTCCAAATGAAAACCAAACCTAAACGTACTTTCTAGTTTCTTCTACTTTCTTAGTTGTAATTTTTTTCCTGAGGAAGAGAAACATGAGTCCCATTATCTGCAATATGGTTACTTATTTGATTAAACTCAAATACATGAATCTGTCAGTGTTTGCTACTTAATTTTTTATTTTGAGAGTATATTATTGGGTTCATAAATTGAATATTTATATAGTTCTAGACATATAGAATTGTTATATGATATTTTTATCATAATGGATTGTCATTTTTTTTCTTTAGTAAAAAAATTGGTCTTTGTCAGGCTACACAAGAATATTGGTTAATTTACATGATACATGATTTTTTTTCCTTTACTTTAAACTCTCTATGTCTTTATATTTAACCTGTGAACTATTTTTATTAACTTTTAATTTTTTTATTTTAGAGAGAGAGCAAGAGCATGCAAGTGGAGGAGAGGAGCAGAGGGAAAAAGAGAGTGAACCCCAGGCAGGCTCCATACTCAGTGTAGAGCCTGATGTGGGGCTCTACCCCATGACCCTGGGATCATGACCTGAGCCAAAATCAAGAGTCAGACACACAACTGACTGAGCTACCCAGGGGCCCCTAACCTTTGAAACCTTTTTTGGGGGTGAGGGGGAAAGGAGCATCTTGATTTATTTTATTTATTTATTTGTTTGTTTGTTTGTTTGTTTATTTATTTTTAATTTAAATTTGAGTTAATATACAGTGCAATTATTAGTTTCAGAAGTAGAATTCAGTGATTTATCACTTACATACAATACCCAGTGCTCATCACAACAAGTGCCCTCAACACCCATCACCTATTCAGCCCATCCCTCACCCGCCTCCCTCTGTCAATCCTCAGTTTGTTCTCTATGGTTAAGTCTCTTGCAGCACCTGGGTGGCTTAGCCGGTTAGGCATCAGCTTAGGTCATGATCTCACGGTTCATGAGTTCAAGCCCTGTTTTCTATTATTAAGAGTCTCTTGTGTTTTGTTGCCCCTTCTTCTATTCTCTCCCCCTCCCTCCACCCCCATTCCCATATGTTTATCTGTTTTGTTTCTTAAATTCCACATATGAGTGAAATCATATTATATTTGTCTTTCTTTGGTTGACTTATTTTGCTTAACGTAATACATTCTAGCTCCATTCATGTCATTGAAAATGGCAAGATTTCATTCTTTTTGATGGCTGAGTAATACACACACACACACACACACACACACCACATCTTCTTTATCCATTCATCAGTCGATGGGAATTTGGGCTCTCTGCATAGTTTGGTTATTGTTGATAAAGCTGCTATAAACATTGGGGTGCATGTATACCTTCAAATCTGTATTTTTGTATTCTTTGAGTAAATACCTAATAGTGCAATTGCTGGATTGTAGGGTAGTTCTATTTTTAGTTTTTTTGAGGAACCTCCATACTGTTCTCCAGAGTGGCTGCACCAGTTTGCATTCCCACCAGCAGTGCCAGAGGGTTCCCCTCTCTCTGCATCCTCACCAACACCTGTTGTTTCTTGTGTTAATTTTAGCCATTCTGACAGGTGTGAGGTAGTATCTTGTCATGGTTTTGGTTTGTATTTCTCTAATGATGAGTGATGTTGAGCATCTTTTCATGTGTCTGTTAGCCATCTGGATGTCTTCTTTGGAAAGCTGGCTATTCATGAGTGGTTTGTTTTTTGGGTGTTGAGTTTGATAAGTTCTTTATAGATTTTGGATACTAACCCTTTATCAGATATGTTGTTTGCAAATATCTCCTCCCATTTAATAGTCTGCCTTTTAGTTTTATTGATTGTTTCTTTCACTGTGCAGAAGTTTTTATCTTGATGAAGTTCCAAGAGTTCATTTTTGTTTTCGTTTTCCTTGCCTCCGATGATGTGTCTAGTAAGAAGCTGCCCTAGCAAAATCAAAGAGGTTGCTGTTTATGTTCTCCTCTAGGATCTTGATGGTTTCCTGTCTCACATTTTTAGGTCTTTCATCCATTTTCAATTAATTTTTGTGTAGGTATAAGAAAGTGGTCCAGTTTTATTATTCTTCATGTTGCCATCCAGTTTTCCCAAAACCACTTGTTGAAGAGGCTGTCTTTTTTCCACTGGATATTCTTAACTGCTTTGTCAAAGATGAGTTGACCATATAGTTGTGGGTCCATTTCTGGATTTTCTATTCTGTTCTATTGATCTATGTGTCTGTTTTTGTGTCAGTACCATACTGTCTTGATGACTAAAACTTTGTAATATAGCTTGAAATCTGGAATCATGATACCTCCAGCTTGCTTTTCTTTTTCAGGATTGCTTTGGCTATTCGGTGTCTTTTGTGGTTCCATACAAATTTTAGGATTGTTTGATCTAGCTCTGTGAAGAATGCTGGTAGTATTTTGATAGGGATTACATTAAATGTCTATATTGCTTTGGGTAGTGTAGACATTTTAACAATGTTTGTTCTTACAATCCATAAGTATGGAATGCATTCCATTTCTTTGTGTCCTCTTCAATTACTTTGTGAGTCCTCTATAGTTTTCAGAATATAGACATTTTTACCTCTTTGGTTAGGTTACCTGTGAAATCTTAAAATGAGGTCATCCATCCTGCTTCACATCCACAAAACCCTCTATCTATAATATGGCACAGGCCTTTTATGAACCCCATGTTGTTTTAGAGTTCTGTTTTCAAAAATCTACGTTTGCATTGTTGACCTTCCTTGAGCACTGGAACATTTAAGATCTTGTTATATGTGAAATAGGTACATGTCCATCATCAAAGTCCTCACTGAATTTTTTCCTCTACCTGATAAAACTAAGATTCTGCATCCCCTACTAATGCTGATTTCTGGCCACCTCTTCAGCAGATGTTCATCATCCCTTTACTCCTCAGTGTCCCTTTCAATCTATCACTCTGTAGTCACATTCACCAACCCCCCACTCCCACCCCATTTGCAGCAGTGGCTAATTGTGTAAAATCAGGAGCCAGCCTGGAAGACAATCCTGCTGTACTGCTTACTAGAAAGTTATCTGACTAGTGCTCATTTGTAAATTGGGGAGAATAACAGTGTATCCCTCACAGGGACATTTTGAGGATTTAGTTAGTAGACATATCACTGCCTGGCTCACAGAAAGCGCTTCATAAATGTTAGCAGTTATGGTGGTTATTGTTTGAGGCTCATGATGTCTAAGTTTAAAACTTTCTGCTGCTTTCTTTTTATCATCTGTTTAGGTATTCATCACAATTTGAGCAATTTGGCCACCTGATTTACAGTCTTCTACACCTCCAAGACCTGCTTTCATTTCAGGCCACATGCAAAAATATCCACCCAACGTCGCTACACCTGGGATCTTCTCATTTCTGAATCTTTCTGCTCTCTGAACTTCTAACTTCTACGCCCTCTGTCATTTAGGCCCTTCATCAAATCCTTCATTTTATTAAGATTGCAGACCTTTGCTTTTCTATGTTATCTCATCTACCAGTGTCCTTTGAAGTTTATTCTTTTTCTATAGGGCATTCTGGCCATTTTCCCTCTGTCCCTAACGATTCCATGAGCCTGGATAAATAAAGTCATCTGCCTTCATTTTTCTTGCATTGGGACTGCTGGGTATACCCACATACATAATAATAAACAAACCTGAAAAGTAGTGCTACTTTAATTTTTTAAAGTGTATTTATTTATTTTGAAAGAGGGGAGGGGCAAGAGAGAGGGAAAGAAATCCAAGCAAGCTTTATGGTATCTGTGTGCAGCCCATGTCAGTGGGCTTTATCCCAAGAACTGTGAGATCATGACCTGAGCTAAAATCAAGAGTCAGATGCTTAACCAACTGACTAACCCAATCAGGTGCCCTGGTGCTACTTAAAAAAATTATTTTTTGACAATTATTTATTTTTGAAAGACAGAGACAGAGAGTGAGCAGGGGAGGGGGAGTGAGAGAGAGAAGGTGACAAAGAATCTGAAGCAGGCTCCAGGCTCTGAGTTGTCACCACAGAGCCCAATGCAGGGCTCAAACCCATAAACCATGAGATCATGACCTGAGCCGAAGTCGGTTGCTTAACCAACTGAGCCACCCAGGTGCCCTGCCCTGGTGCTCGTTTAGACTCATGTTCACCAGTATCTATTGGGACATTAGTATTTTCTGATAATCCTTCCAGACAGTTCTGCCTTAACTGATTTTTATTTATCTTTCCACTCTCATTTGAGAATATAACTATTTAAATTTTCTCTAATACCAAGCTAGGTGGGTATTCCTCCTTCATGCTTTTATAGCATACTAGCTTATTTCTCCCACTGCTCACATTAAACGAGATGGTAATTTCTTCCTTAATTATCTCAATCTACCACTAGACTGTGAGCTCCCTAAGAGCTGTGTACTCACTTGGATAGTGTTATCCCCAAATTTATCTCCACCTGGAACCTCAGAATGTGATTTATTTGGAAAGAAGATTTTTGCAGATATAATTTAGGATGAGGTCATATAGGACTAGAGTGGATTCCAAATCCACAAAAGAAGGCCATGTGAAGAGAAAGGCAGAGATTGGAGTGATGCATTTACAAGGCAGGGACACCAAGGATTGTCAGCAAGAATCAGAAACTAGGAGGAAACAATGGAACAGATTTTCCTTCAGAGCCCTCCAAAAGAAACCAACCCTGCTGACACACTGATTCTGGATTTCTGGACTTCAGAACAGTGAGACAGTAAATTTCTGTTATTGATACCTCCCAGTTTGTAGTACTTTGTTACAGCAGCCCAGGAAAATAATACAAATGGAAATAATATCTTTCATATCCATACATTTAGCTTCTAACTCAGAGCATGGTGCAAGGTGAATTCTCAGGAAATGACCGTTAAATGAACGATCAAAGCAAAAGGAGATTTGGCATGTAATCTTGGTACTAGTACTAGGGTTGATTAATCTAGTTTGCTGAGTGTAATAAAGACTGAGCTCCAAAGATTATATTAGAAAGAGGACATGGCAGCCTTGCTTGTTGTGGAACAAGACCCCTCTGTTCCAGGGGACTCTGGGAAATAGGAGAGATTTTCCTTACTCCACAGTCATGGAGAGAGTTGGGTGGATGCATAAATGTGGGAGCCAAAAGAGCTAGAACATCACAACAGGAAACCAGGAAGTAATGTGGCCAGTGTCTGGGGTTGAGAGAAGACCAGCCTTGGAGCAAACAAGCCGGGCATTAGGAGGGGAGAGTAGGATGGCCATCACCAATAGGGAAAAGGGATTCAGTTTAAGGAGGAACAGAGAAGGATGTCAGTTCTTAGCCATAAGATGCATATATTTGAACACAGGTTAAACAAAGATGTAACCAACATGCCATGAGCATGCCTCAGGAAGAGAAGAGAAATTGTCACTGGAGTTCCCAAGATTCTGAAACTGGAGGAAACACTCTATGCGTCTCTTATTAGGGTTTTAGCTTTACTAAAATTAGGTGCCACTTATCATTCAATTACCTAGACCCAGAGGCCCATACAACTTGTGGATAGAATGAGAATTCACTTCCTTGCACCCAGAAGTCTTAACCTCTCTAATGCAGATGAGGATTTGACTAAAAACACTTGGCTTATCTTACCTGGAGAGGCAAGCACAGCCATCTCATTCATTCTGTGTTTGTTTCACTAGTAAGTATTATTAAAGAGTAGCATTTGTTTAGAACGTCTGGCCAGCCATTCTATTCCTTTTGTTTGCTTTGTCATTCTGCAAATGCATCCCTGGGCTAGAAGCCATTCTTGTTTCCTTTTTGCTAGAATCCTAAATCCAGACAAATAAAGATGGTGTTTGGCATAATCACATGTGAAGCCATCTCAGTAATTAGTACAGCCCATGGATTCAAGCAAAATAGAAGGGTCACTGGACTGGAGCCTGGGAACTTGTTAAGGATGACACCATCCATGAATCTGTTGTTTTCTAGCTTGGGGATCAGTGGCAGGAGAAATCCATTGTAGTTTTCCTCTGAGCCTGTGAAAGTCCCATCAGCAAATTTTGATTCATAGTTACAACCTTCCTATCTGTTGGTGGATTGGGTTCAGAAGTGTCCTGGTTGCAGACATGCTACAGTTGAGGCACAGATTTGGCAAATTGAACAAAGAGAGTCAGAAATTGAGGTTGGCTTGCCATAAGGCAGGCTGAAATATGGAAGGAATCAGACAGAGTAACTGAAAAAAATGGCTAGGGATACAAGGGATGGAAGTAAGTTTAAGAAATTCAAGATGCCAGACAGTGGCAGTTCTCACGTTTATGGAAAGAAGGGACTTAGGCACATCAATATGAGTGAAAGGGAAATTGTGGATAGCAGAGAATTCTAATCAAGCTGTAATAATGTAGTTATTTAGATTGTAAAACTGAGAGGGGCACTGAGGGGCTCAGTCAGTTAAGTGTCCAACTTCAGCTCAGGTCATGATCCCAAGGTTCAGTTTGTGAGTTCATGAGTTCTCTGCTGTCAGTACAGAGCCCGCTTTGGATCCTTTGTCCCCCTTTCCCTTTTCCCCTCCCCTGCTCATGCATGTGTGTGCTCTCACTCTCAAAAATAAACATTAAAAAATTTAAAAAATATATTATAAAACTGAGGTCAGCCCCTCTGTGTTTTCACTCTGTGCTATACACTGTAAATGCTTTACACATATTGACTGATTTGATTGTCACAAGGCTAAGACTATTATACAAATGAGGATATTGAAGCAAGGTCACAAAACTAGAAAATGGCAGTTCTGGGGCCTCAAATCCTAATGGCACGACACCAGGATCCATTCTCTTAACACTTAAAGCTATATTCTCTCTCATGCCATATGTTTATTTGTATGTGTTTAGCTGTGTTAGAAATAAGCCCATTGACCCAATTAAAGGAGGGATGCAGAGACTCAGAGCACAGTGAAGTGAGGCTTTAATCAACATTCTTGCAAGAGCAGGTGTCTGATGGACAGGCACACTCAGGGCAGTTACAGCAGATGGTTTCTCTCCTAGTATGCAAGTCCCTCCCCTGGTTCCTCATTGGCTGAATACTTTAGAGGTTACAACCTTACCCAGATGTTGCCTCTGCCCATGTAAGGCAAAATGTAGTCTGACTGGAACAAATGTACATTCCCTGAGGTAACACAGAGACTTTCAGTCCCTCCTCCCTTTGTTCTTTGGTGAATGCTCATTGCAAAGCCTGTGAAAATGAACCCACAAAAGGGAGAAGGGAAGAAGGACCAAAAAATGAAGCGTCTAAGGGTTTGGAACTCCATTGTGTGTGAGGGGATGGGAGTTTGTACATATTTCCAATAGGTTGTAAGCCTATTGTTAATTAGACATCACAGCTTTTATTTGGTATTTCTGAAAATGAATCATCTCCCTTACTTCTCACAACTGGCCATGGAGAAAACATGATGATCCATCTTTGGCACCTGATACTTGCTAGTTCAAGGTCAGGCATTGGGAAAGTCGATGGCTAGACTGACCATATAATTTACTGAATAAAATTTGATAATTTTTGATTAACAACTTGGATTTGTTATATTTTTAGACATATAAAATGATTCTTTTCAAAAATATTTTTCATTATTATTTCTAAAAAAAGTAATGATGTCTTTCTGTGTATATTAAAACAAAACACACTTTACATTGATTATCTGAAATGAAAAAAATACCATTAAAGAAAATAATTTATTCTCAGCATATGCTCATTTATCTTATGCAGTTTTGTAGCCTATGTATCTCACTTGGATTTTTGAATATTATTTTTTATATGGTCTTAATTATATTATTAAATAAAATTATCTGAAAAGTTCTTCAAGATTTCATTTTATGGTTAATAAGTTTCAAATAGTGATATTTGAATTAATCTTTTTCTATTGACCATAATATTTTTAAATGAAAAAGTGCTTTTCTATGGGCATTGACATACTTGGCAATTTCAAAGATGATATTTACATTTAGCAGTATAAATGGAAGTTATTCGTAATTCTAATTTTTCCAATAAAATTGGTGTCTATTTTAGACTACATGCACTTTCACAGGACTGTTACTTTGCCTCAATCAAGTGTACCCTTCTTTGAAAAATGTTTTTACAACTAAAATCTTGTCAAATTATTTTGAGAGTTTCACCAAATGTAGATGCTCCAAAACCAGAGGTCATCTCAATTTCATTCTGCTCTGGTGTTGCATATCAATTTATTGAAATAAAAATAGAAACTATCAAAATATCCTTCCCATAGTTAAGACATTTGAAAGAGTAATTATGGAACTTAAAACTTAAATCTTGAACACCATTTGAATTCTCTTTGTTTAGTTTGTTCAATTTCACTTTTGCTTTTGCAGGATTATATTTAAATGCCTACCTGTTTGCAAGCTTTGCTTTCAAAAGTCTCAATTTACTGAAAACTCAAAGGCTGAACTTTTTTGTTCTCCCCTTTTTGAATATGCTGATTAAATATTTACAGCTGATTTTTATGAAAATACATGCCAGTTACAGAAGATTGATTTAAACAATGTCTAATACCATCATAGGACATTCAAGTTGATTTATAAAGTAGTTCTTCAAACACCCAAACGTTACTAAAAATTGGCTGATGTTAAAAAACAAAGAGTGAAAATATGTGTTGCCAAGCTGAATTTTTGTAGTCAACATTTTTGTCACACTAATTTTATAATTAATTTGCTCTGCGTACATGTAAATGTTCATGTATTTTTCTATAAATTTTCCCTCAATCTTTAGATTATTGGTGCTTCCTTGAATGCCATTAGGCATTGTGTGTACTGCAAATAATTTTGAGTACATTTTTGTTCTTTGGTACATTAACTTAGTAGAAATATTCTACTTGTCATGAGGCTGTGGTTCACTAAAATTTTTATTTGTATTTTTACTGAAATACAAAATAATTCTTAAAGTTGAATTTTTATCTCAATTTAAAATTACATTCATAGTAACATCAGATATTTTACCTTCAACAGATTGAGCTTCTAACTAATCTTTATTAAGCTTCTCTGAATGGACTAAAATTTGATCCATTATCGAAATCAACTTGACTGGTTTTCTGGTAATACTTACATAAGCCTTACATCATTTAACTATTTGCAACATCTACTTTTTGCCATTGAAGACAACTTAATAGCAACTATTCTGTACCCCTTTTTAAATTCATAAGGAAATTTGGAATCAAATATAAATGAAGTTAATTTAGATCTAGTCATTTGATCTAAATGAAAAGTCATGTTCATTATATAAATATAACTTCTGCATGAATGAATTAAATCATCATACACAGGCATCATTTTTTTTTAAATGCTAACTTTTGAAATTGTTACTAAAGCTTTATCATATTGTTGTTTTCTTACTTTAATGTGGTCAATGATATAACTATAATCCCCATTGTGAAATATAAATAAAAGCATGAAAGTGGGAGGTGAATATAACGAAATTACAGAGAACTGACACATGGGCGAAGTTTTCAGGGATCCTGTGGTCTATAGCATGTTGAGGCTTTTTTCTCCAAAATAAAGGACATGTTGTTCATGTCCACAGAAAGAAACACCAAACCATTCTGTGAGGGAAGTTTGGGATTATGGAGGCTAAATATATATCTCATTTGAGTACCTCCTGTGAACCACTTACTAAGTAGTCTAAGAATCCACTGGTTTTGAGAGAGACACACCAAAAGAGATTCTATAACAGGACTGCACTCCTGTTTTGTCACCTGTACCTTACAATGGAACAGAGCCAATGGACTTGAAGCATCTGTGGTCCTTAGGATGCTGTATGAAGCCTTTGGCAAACTGTTAGGAGAATAACATCACAAAATCACTAGAATTTTGGAGCAAAGACATGCATTGTCTGGACATAACTAACCCCTATACTTTCATACTTTATTGAGGGCAATTTACATAATATAAAATTCATCATTTTAAAGTGAACAATTCCATGGTATTTAGCACATTCACAGTGTTGTGCAATGACCACCTCTAGTTCCAAAACATTTCTGTCATTCTACAATAAAATCCCTTACAATACACACTATTCCCACTCTCTTTCCTATGATTTTCTGAAGCCACTTACCTGTGTTCTGTCTCTATGGATTTATCTACTAAGGAAATTTCATATATATAGAATTATACAATATTCTAGATCTTTATGTCTGGCTTCTTCACTTAGCATATTTTCAAAGTTATCTATGTCATAGCATGTATCAGTACTGTACTCCTTTTTATTGGTTGAATGATATTCCACTGCAGGGATATACAACAATTTGTTGATCCATTTTCATCAGTTAAGGGACACCTGAATTGTTTCCACCTTTGACTGCTGCTATAAACATGCATGTATATATACTTGTTTGAGTCCCTTTTTTGACTTTTTAGTGGTATGTATCTAGGAGGAGAGTTGCAGGGTCATATGATTATCCTCTATTAATTTTTTTGACAAATTGCCAAACTATTTTCAGTAGCAACTAAACCATTTTATATTCCCATCAGCAATGTATGACGGTTCCAGTATCTCCACACCCTTGCCAATACTTGTTATTTTCCATTTTTGAAAGGATCGCCAGCCTAGTGGGTGTGAAGCGATGCCTCTTTGTGCTTTCGATTTGCAGTTCCCTAATGAATAAATGATGTTGAACACATGTTCATATTGGGATGCATGCTGCAGTCTTTAAGACTACACTTGTGTTAGGAAGGGAATTGAAGCAAGGGTAAATAAAAATGTCATGAAGTTTTCCTACTAGTTTGGAATTGTATTTTTCTTGATTTAGCATTTGCTTGGTTGCTGTAAGCATTTGACTATTTTTGGGTTCTAATAAAGTTGATTCTTACTGTTTTTGCTTGTTTCTCAGTATTTCTGTGGAGAGATGGGAGCCTATATTTGCCAGCTTCACCCTTTTTATAATGGCATTCACCAAGTGTTGTTGGTGTTGGTGTTGGTGTTTTGAGAAAGTTTCTGGTTTCTTACTGGAGCCTGGTAGTAATTGACATCCTAAGTTGCTATCTAATCGATCACATTGTAGTGTCAGCCATGTTCTGCAGCACTTTAATAGTGCCTGGAAGTGGTTTATATGAAATCAAGATTGAGCAGACCCTGACAAAAACAAGTGAGATGAATGAACAAGTGATTCAAATACCCATGGCATTTACTCGTTTCACACTGACATCTCTCCTTCAACTCATATCTTCAACATAAGAGGAGTTTCCTGTGGCCAACTTTTTTATTCCTGATTTATAATTGGTTTTGACAATGTGCCCACACCAGCCAGGTTTTAATAGCCCCAATTAGATGTAGCCATGAATTATCATGGGGAAATTATATTCTCTCATTGAGCAAAACTTTTGTCAGTGAATTTGTTTCCTCACTTTGAAAAATGAAAGAGTCAGAGGTGTGTGTAAATGTGCAGTGCTTCCTGGGCAATAGCTGCTAATGGTCATATCTAATGGTCAGGGACTTAGAATACAAGATTTGAAGATTAGTAACAAAGAAACTGAAAGAGAGGTATATGGAAAGATCTCTCAACATAGACATTGATGAGAGGATACTCATTTTCTTTGTGTGAATGCACACCAAAGGGAATCCACCGTAAAGGAGTCTTTCATTAATTAGGCTGGCAAAATGACAGAATTGTGGCTGTAGTTGACCTCTTTTCTCGACCGCTAAAGAACTTATTCATAAAATTCAAGAATGAAGAGACCAAAGTAGCAGGGATTGAGGATTATATATGGGCTCAACAACACAGTTTTCCCCTCACTAAAACTGACCTGGCCAGTTTTCTTTTATGCATTTACCTGCCAACGACAGAGACCAATGTTGAGGCTCCAATACAATCACATTCTACAGAATAATCAGTCTTCTACCTAGTGGCAGATAAACTACAATGACCTCTTCAGAGGGCTTTCCATCATGGATGTATTTGTACTCAGTAGAGAACCTTTTCCCTTAGGTATGGACTTCTTTTAATATCCCAATACTTTTGCCAGCATCACCAGAGATTTATCACTATAAATCCAGAGATTTATGGAATGCCTTAATTCCGTAAATTATTCATTCACTATCCTTTTATCCTAAACGATATTGCTTCTGAACATGGGACTCATTTCTACAGTTTTTCAAAGTGGTTTTCATCAATATATGTTTCTGTTGGAAGTAGATGATAGTCTTCATTGCTACACATCACCAACAACATGGAATATCACCCAATTCAATTTATGAGTAAACAATTTGTCATTCAGTTTCCAGTGAAACTAAAAATGAGAATAACTTTTGGCCTAGCAAATACTTTCATTAGTATATACTCTAAATACTCTTGAGAAAGTTCATGGGAACATACATACACAAATGTTCATATTACCATCATTCATGATACCAAACAAATGGAAAAAATCTGTATTTACTTCAACGGTGGAACAGACAAATAAATGTTGTATGTTTATACAATACAATACTGGCAAGCAGTGAAAATAAATAAAGTAGAGCTACATGTTTCAGTGTGAATAAATTTCAGTGGCATAATATTGAGCCAAAACAACAGTCATGCATTATATGCATTTTGACTCTGTTTAAACAAGGTTGAAGAGCAGAAAATCTCTCTATTTTTTAGAAAATACAGACAAATGTTAGAATCTATAAAGATGAGTAAGAAATTGATTAGAGAAACTTAACAGAATACCATGGGGGAAGGGAAGGGGAAAAATAGTTACAAACAGAGAGAGAGGGGGGCAAACCACAAGAGACTCTTAAATACAGAGGACAAACTGAGGGTAGATGGGGGCGTGGGATAGGGAGAAGGGAAAGTGGGTGATGAGCATCAAGGAGGGCACTTGTTGGGATGAGCTCTGGGTGTTGTATGTAAGCCAATTTAACAATAGATTATATTCATAAAAAAGAAAAAAATCATTAAACATGGTCTTAAATGTACAAGATAAAAAGAAAGAAATTGATTCATCAACATAAAATTTAAGATAGCATTTTCCTATGGGAGGGTGGTGAAATGGAGCACATATGAGCTTCTATGATACTATAGAGTCTTTGTTAAGCTGAGTGATAGGTACCTGTTATTCATTTTACTTTTCGTTTTGTATACTCGTTTATATTTTCCAAAGAATATACTCCTTGTTCACTAAACATTTTCCTCTTTCTGATTACATGAAAGTACATTTCCTAGCCTCCTTTCCATTAGGGAAAACCATGACATCAGTTCTAGCCAAGTAATTGTGAGGGAAGTACCTCATTTCCAGGCTGGGGCAGTAAAAGTTACCATATGCCTCTCTTCTCCAGTCACCTTGGCTTCATGTCGAGATGAGGGCAGCTTGGACCTCTGAGCTACTCAGAAGGGGTGTCCTGTGAAACCTCTGGACCTGCAGTGGACTTTGTAGGAGTGAGAACTAGAGTTTACATGCTAAGCTACTGAGATATGTTTGTTATTGCAGAATAAACTGATCATTCCTGTCTAATGCAATGCATTTATATGATTTACGTATTTACTCTTATATGTAATACATTTCTCAATATAAAAAGAAATCTGCATTGGAGCCAGACATAGAGAGAGAAACTGCCGGAGGGGGGGGGGGGCGGGGGGGGAGGGGGGAGGGGCGCAGTGCGTAAGATCACTCACAGCTCCATTCCATAGCAGGCAGTCTCCTTTTCAAGTAACCTCACTCCTTGGAGCTTCAGTTGCTTCACTTAAATAAAAAATGAATAATAATGCCTACCTGGCAGGGTTGTCTGGGCATTACATGGGATAATGTATGTCATTGGCTTGCTCAAATGCCAGTATGTAGTGAATATCAAATGAATAAATATTCATTTGTTCCCTTCTCAGAAAAGAAGTAAGAGATGGTATAGGAAAGGTAAGAGGCCCGTGGTTTATTAGATGAAGATACTCTGGTGGCTTGCCTGATCTAAGACCACAGGACATATAGGCAGATAGAACTGGGAAAAAAAAAAAAAAAGAATGTGTCAAAGGGAAAGCCCAAGTAAACCTCAGGGATGAATGGTTAGGATTTTCCACCTTTCCCTCCTATAAATCTGATACTGGGAAGGCATGAGGGTCATCAAGAAGGTGATATTAGGTCATGATTCACAATCCCCGCAAATAGAACTAACCCGAATGCTAAGAAATTCATTGTGACTTAGAACCAGACTTATCTCTTTTCTGGGGTCTTTCTGGTTAGAATTGTATCTAGGGGCCTTCAGGGTAGGGTCAGCCAGTGGTGTGTCCCGAGCCAGCCAGTGTTCCCAATCATCACAAGGTCTCAGCCTTTACTATGGCTTCTCTCCTCAGCTTTCCCTTTCCCTCAGTCTTAGTGACTTTGCAAAGAGCTAGAATTTCTAGATCAGTGGTTTTCAAACTTGAATATGCATAAGAATCACCTGGAAGGCTTGTTAAAACAGATGGTTTGGTGGGACACCTGGGTGACTCAGTCGGTTGAGTGTCCGACTTCGGCCCAGGTCATGATCTCACGGTTCATGCGTGGGTTTGAGCCCCACGTCGGGCTCTGTGCTGACAGCTAGCTCAGAACCTGGGGACTGTCTTCAGATTCTGTGTCTTCCTCTCTCTCTGATCCTCCCCTGCTCATGCTGTCTCTCTCTCTCAAAAATAAATAAAACATTAAAAAAACCAGATGGATTGGCTTCTCCCTCAGAACTTTGGATCGAGTATGTTAGACTGGGGTCCTAAAATTTGCCTTTTGAATAAATTCTCTAGTCAGATGCTGCTGGTCTGGTAACCCCACTGTGAGAGCCACAGCCCAAAAGTTTCTCTTGATTTTCTCTGGTGCTCAGAAAGGTTGGGGAAAACAGGAGCCCCAGCTATAGCAGAGGGTCAGATTCACCAGGGATACACATTTCAACCTAGATACACGCTTCTCTGGGTTCTGTGGTCTGGGGCTGGATGTCTGTCCTCTTAATTCAGAAGTAATCCCAGTATCTACTTTGGCCTTTTGTGTGTGTGTGATTAGGTTACAAGAAGTGATGGAAGAAACCAGGGAAGGGGATGAGAGCTGGACTCCTTCAAATGGACTTTTTGGTGAGAAAATCTGTTACCCTTTGTGTTTCTCAGAAGCCATTGCTGTAGGCTGAATTCCGGAACAACCCTTTTCAGGAACCAGGAGAAGGCAGTTCTAGGCACCCTGTGGGACCCTCCCAGCTCTAATTTCTCTCATTGTAATGAAGACTGATGGGTAATGGGATCAGCTTCTTGCCCAAGGGCCTATACGGTTCTGCAGGAACTCTCTCCCACTGTGGCACATTTAGTCTGTGGGGAGAGGATGGATGCTGGAGGCAGGCTTGCTGACAGGAAGCCAAATTCAGGCTGGCCTCACATCATCTGATTCCCTGTATACTTGGCTGGCCCAAGGGAACCACATGCCCTCCTTACTCAAGGTCAAGCGAGGAACAGCGAGGGCTGATGGCTGCCCCTAGTTACAGCCCTTCAGGGCAGGCTCTGTGGAGGAATGCAATTCCATTAAAACACAGCCATCCCCTTGGGGCAGCTGAAGGAGACAGCAATAATCTTTAGATCCAACCCTGAAGTTTAAAGAAATTACTGAGAATAAAAACATGTCAGCACACTTTGCAAAAAAAAAAAAAACAAAAAAACAAAAACTAGATGGAGTCCAGGCCACTTAGGAAAGTTGAAATAAAGGGAAAGAACCAAGATTTCTTGAACATTTTCTAAATACCTGGTGATTTAAATACCTTCTCTAACTGCACATTTAGGAAAATCCTGGAAACTAGAATTTATCATCTTAATTGTATGAGAAAGTAAACTGGGGTCAGAGAGGGTAATTGATTTGCCAAAATTTGATAAGTGGCAGAGTATGGTTTTGAAGCCCAAGCTGGCCTGGCTCCAGAGCCACGTCCATGGCCACACAACTTTGCTTTCCAAAATGTTAGGTGTCATTTGGATCAGAATTAAGCTGGCCCCCAGGGAAGAAAATGCCCATATGCATTGAGTACATGTGTTTAATGTTCTACGGAGGGTTCATACATTTGACAAACTCCATACTTTGGTCCTGGTGCAAATGGAATACTCCATTTATTTATTTATATATTTACTTATTTGTTTAATGTTTATTTATTTTTGAGAGAGAGAGAGAGAGAGAGAGAGAGCATGATTAGGGGAAGGGCAGACAGAGAGGGAAATAGATAATCCCAAGCAAACTCCACACAGGCAGTGCAAATCCCAACGCAGGGCTCAAACTCACCAACCCCGAGATCATGACCTGAGCCAAAGTCAGACACTTAAATGTCTGAGCCACACAGATGCCCCTGAATATTCCATTTTTATTTTCCCTAATCTTGCTTTAAGAATCAGCCTGAATGCTTAATGCCTAATAATTTCCTCCTCAGCTTTTTGGAATCTTTCCCTCTCAACATTCCTGTGTCACGATGGTATTTTTCACTTCATTCATTCATGTTTTCAATAGATATGTATTGAGAATCACCTACTATATTCCAGACACTTGTTTTAGGTTTTAGGGATGTAGGGACGCATGGATGCACAAAATAGATCAAGCCCCTGCTTCCCAGGACCTCTATCATCATAATAAAAATATATTATTTGATTTCAGCTGGTGAAACTTTTTATGATGAAAAATGCATTATAGTAAGGAGTTTGAGAGTATTTGGGGAAGGACCTGTTAGAAAATGGTCATTAAAGTCCTTGATGAAGAGAGGATATTTGAGCAAACAACCTAAAGCAATAGAGCAAGGGATGTGAATATAAGAAGGGAAGAATATTTGGACAGATAGAGGAACACATTGTAAGGGACTGTGTTGGGAATGAGTGAATGCATTTAATGGAACAGTGTGGAGTTTGGCATGGCTGGGGTGGAGTCCACTAAGGGGATAATGTTGATAATACTGTGAAACATCCAGGCAGGATGTGGACAGCTCAGAGCTTCCTAGCTCAACCTTGGACAAGGCAATTGTCTTTTCTGAGCCCAGTCTGTTCATGTGTAAAATAGAGGTTATAATGCCTGTAATGCTGAATTATTTGGAGGATGAACCAAGAAAATAAATTAAAGGCCTGGATAAGATAGACTCAACTATTTTCACTTTGCTTCCTATCTTTCTCTCATTTTCCATTTTCTCCTCTTTTTTCTTCCTGAAATCTACCCATCCTGAAAACCAGGACCTGTGCTGGTTCTTGGGCATAAAGAAATGACTGAACTAAGTTACTTGCCCTTACTGTCAGAGGGGACGGTCACAAGTGACAGTAGAACTTGCCTGGTGTTCTGAGAGCTGGATCTGATCCCACCATAGCAGGGAGAAGAAAGGGAGTAACTCTACCTGGGGGTGTCACTGAACAAATGCTAGAAGACATGCTATTTGAGCTGTATTTTATAGCATGTATGGAATATTCCAGGGCATTCCAGGTAGGAAAAAGTGTACTCCTTATGGCAATAAGAACAGTGGACCCCCAAACATTCACATCCGAATCCTCAGAACCTGTGGATAGGTTCCTTTCATGGCAAATTGGATATGACTGAGGTTAGGACCTTAAGATGGGAAGTGTATCCTGGATCATCCAGGTAGGCTGAGTGAATTCACAGGTATCCCTATAAGTGAGAGAGGGAAGCAGGAGAGTCATAATCAGAGAGAGAACTGATGATGCTAGTTTGTGGGCTTTGAAGATGGAGGAAAGGAGCAATAAGCCAAATTCCTACAGGCAATTCCTGTAGGCTGGAAAAAGCAAGGAAATGGATTCTCCTCTAGAGTCTCCAGAAGGAATGTGACCTTGGTTTTGGCCCTGGAAGACCCATTTCAGACTTCTGACCTCCAGAAGTGTAAGATAATAACTTTGTATAGTTTTAAGCCACTAAGTTTGTGGGAATGTGTTACAGCAGCAATAGGCAATGAATACATTCTCATTCCCAAAGCAAGGAAACAGTCAGTTGGATCCAGAGAGATGAGTGGACTTCAAACTGGGAAGAGCCTGGTCCTCCATGCAAATGTATCCTGTAATCCAGGGATCCCTTTCCTCTGCTTTATCTCAGAACATTTTAGTATCTAGCAAATGGCACTTCTAAAATCCTGGCTACCTAGTTCTAAACCCTCTTCACTACTGGAGTCTTCTTCCTTACTTCCCCCTCAACATTCATCGTTGTATCTGTCAGGCAACCTATAGAACCATTCTCAAGCCAGACCTGCTTTATGTCAGACATCTCACACCCTTTAACTGGTTCCAGACTATAGCTTCCTTGTCTTACTTTTTACTTCTCTGAAAAACCCATCACTATATTGCAGTTTCTCATATTAGATCCATACCTCCAGCTATCAAATTTAGCATCTCAGTTTGGACGTCATGAAGCAAATTAATTTTATACCTGAGTTATACTCCCCTCCCAAATAACCCTGCTATTTATAACAAAGGACATAAACATCTTCATAGGAAGATATTCAAATTTCAGAGGCATACTTAGTTTTTCCCTTTCCACCTCACATTGATGTGTAGGTGCTAACATGCTTTGATGCTGACCTTATAATAGTTTTTGGAACTGTCCTTCTTCCTCCTTCCACTATCCATAGTCATTTTCCCTCTTTAATGTTTGCCTCCTGACTAACCTTCAGCATTCAGCCTCAGTGTCCTCCAATCTATCCTATACCCAGATACCTAGTGAGGTTGGTGCCACAGAACATCTCAGAATGAGCAAGTCACTCCCTGAGCAAGAACACCCTGTCGCATACATAATAAAGTCTCTTATTCTTTCTCTGGCATTTCAAAATCTCCCCAACTTGGCACCAGTCTACTTTTTTCATATGAATCTCGCCGCACTTCCCTCCCAATATACTATGCATCGCAACATTCCTGGCAATTCATCAATCCTTGAATACACCTTTATTCTTCTCATTCCTTTGTTCAAACTATACCCTACATGCTATGACCTTCTCCCTATTGAAGTGCTTCCTCTTCCTTCCAGATCTACAGGAAATATTAACTTTTTTAAACCTTTATGAGATTTTTTTATTGATTTTCTTAATTAATGTCCCTGTCTCTTATTTCTCGGTATTGAATATGGAAGTGGAGCTCTTGCTGTAATGAGAAATGAGTCATTTGGTATAATTTTATGTCTTATAATCCTTAAAGTTTGTAGCCACATTTTATTTCATTTGAAAGAGTACTAGGGATGCTGGGTTGAGTAGTTATTTATTGGTGTATATTGCTATTTCTCCCCATTTTCCTATCAGGGATTAAACACCTGTCCTCAGGGTTCATTTTCTCTTGGATATAGCTCTAGTCCTTGTGAAATGTGCTGGGCATGTTCTATATGCTTCTCCAATTCTGATCGCCACCTTTCTTTGCTCTGTTCTGTGTCTCTGGAGGCTGAGTTATATAGATTCCATTGATCATTTCCTTTGCCCATTAGCTTTGGGTTGAGTCTGTCCAATGGGAGCTCCAGTAGGAGAAGAAGAGGAGAGACATGTATTCTGGCTGTTCTTTCTGATGGCATCATTGCAGACTGGCTATCCTTGTGTAAAGTCCAGGGCACATTTCAGGCCTTCCCCTTTACACCTCGCTGTTTTATGGAAAGTAAAATCTCATCCTACTGTTGCAAACCACATAGGACACTGCACCACCATTTGTTTCACTTTTCCTAAGCCCTACCTATCTCTTTGCAAATATAGTGTGCAAATTTGAGTGTACCATCCCTTTTCTAACAGGATTGTAACAAGTAGTGTGATTGTCTGGTATTCTTTGAGCTCCTGCTCTGTCTTCCCCAGATCCACAGTGCATAGAGCAGGACCCAGAATATAGATTCCAGCAAAGCTTTGTGATGGGTAGGGTGTGTGGACTATATCCAAGCACTTTCTGCTGCCACAGAGTCCTGCAGTAATGGTAATGCAGGTGATATTGCACTTATTTACAAAAAAAATCAACCTTCTTGCCTCAAATTCTCTCTAAAATCTTTTCTTTGTACAGCCTGGGATGGCTGAGGGCTAGGGATTCCTCAGCAAAGATGGATGAGTCGGTAATAATCTTGCAGGGACCCAAGCCCCACATATTAAGAATGGTCCCCTGGGCTCTGCCAACACCTTGCTTAGGATTACACAGAGTTCTAGGTCATGCCACAAATGTGAGACTGAGGAACTAGATGGTGCTGGTGCAGCTTTGGTCTCCAATGGATGCTAAACAAAACAAAACCAAGGGAGATGCTCAGGAAGAGACATCTCAGTGCATGATTCAAGATACTGACATCAGCATGGGATGCTCACATTCCAGAGGCTGCATGTGAGGGAAAGTCAATTGAAGGCCGGAGGCCCAAGGACACACCATCAGCTGAAGGATTCTGGCTCATGAGTCTCATTAGGTGGATGCAGCTCTGTTTCTTTGGCTGATATATGACATAGGACAGACAACAATCAATACACAGATCCGTAAAAACTCAGCTCTGCATCCTCAGAATCCCTCAGCTTGGTCGGAGGTCCTTTTTATTGGGACTTTAGAATAGATGCAAAATGTTAATCATGTTATAGCTGCTACTATGCTGGATGTCAGGGCTATTTGAAGATATTCAGCTGATATTTTTGTGATATTTGGGAAGAGGATTCAGGAACAATCAAATCAGCTGTAGATGCCATTGACAAGTCACCTCTCCCTGCAAGGTTCTCATGGGAAATATGTGTGCAGAGAATAAAGCTGGGCAAAGCAGTACTTCCTTCCTAACACAGATTGGTTCCAATCACTGGGAATGACTACAGAATGCTCGCCTGCACATTGGAGAATCCTTGACCTTGGACAGGACCTGCTCTGACCTCCTCCTCTTGAAAACCTGAATGTGTCTCAGAGCTTCATCCCACCACCTTAGAAAGGTCACGCATGCAGGAAGATAGCAAGAGGAATGCAAGAGTGGGAAGCATTGTGACAGGAGACAGATGCCAGGGAAAGCAGTTGGGGAAAAAGAGAGATAAACTCCCTCAGGGCCACTGAGAAGTTAATCGAGGTCCAAGGTACTTGTATTTCTTAAACTCTTAATATGTTAAAAAATGTGAAGAAATTGAAAAAAGGGTCCTAAAATATATATTAATATACATATTATTAATATATATTAAAAATAATATATATTATATATTTATAATATATACATATAACATGTTTTCTTGAAGCAAATTACTGTTTTAACAAAAATAAAGCAAAGATAAATTTGTGCAATATAATCCCAGCATTTTAAAAATCATATGTGGGGTGCCTGGGTGGCTCAGTTGGTTAAGCGCCAACTTCAGCTCAGGTCATGATCTCATGGTTCGTGGGTTCAAGCCCCACATTGGGCTCTGTGCAGACAGCTCAGAGCCTGGAGCCTGCTTCAGATTCTGTGTCTCCCTCTCTCTCTGTCCCTCCCCCATTGTGCTCTGTTTCTCTCTGTCTCTCAAAAATAAATAAACATTATTAAAAAAAATAAATAAATATATAAATAAATAAATATCATATGCATGGAGATGTCACAGGATGGTGGTGCAGAAAAGAACATTCATTTAATGCATTATGAGGGGTGTCTCCTTCCTTCAGTTGAATATAACATCCAAAGTATACATAGTCCCCTTATATTGTCAGCCTCCTGATGGGCTCAGAGCTGTCCTAACCATGTCTCTCATTATAGGGTGGCAGAGAAGATAGCATTTGTATTGCTTTTTCTCAGGCTGCCATAACTAAGTGCCACCGACTGGGTGGTTTAGACAACAGAAATTTCTTCTCTCCCAGTCCTGAAGGCCAGAAGTCCAACAAGGCATTGGCAGGGTTGATTTCTTCTGAGATCTGTTCCCTTGGCTTGTAGATGTCAGTCTCTTCTCTGTACCTCCCATGATTTTCCCTTTTCTCTTTGTGTGAGCCTCTGTCCAAATTTCCTCTTCTGATAAGGACGCCAGTCATATTGGATTAGAGCCTACCCTAATGACATCATTTTAACTTAACTTAATTACTTCTTTAAAGACTCTATCTCCAATATATTCTGAAGTACTGGGGAGTTAGACTGAATTTGGGGAGACACAATTCAGCCCATACCAGCGACTAAAGGAAATACCATCTCCCCCACGTTTGCTAGCCCTGACCCAGCACTAAACTACCTACATATCCATCAGTAATGCCTGTCCAACTGCAGGCTCCTCTATGATTTCTTACTCCATCCACCTAAGGGTAAAGAATGAC
The DNA here is from genome assembly GCA_028646485.1 of Cryptoprocta ferox. NCBI lineage: Eukaryota > Metazoa > Chordata > Mammalia > Carnivora > Eupleridae > Cryptoprocta > Cryptoprocta ferox. The sequence goes on along the minus strand of CM053561.1, from coordinate 40,662,470 downwards.
AAACAGGAAGAATAGCCTTAGCTTCTGCTCTTAAAATCAGCGGAAGCCTTGCAATGATTGTCACCCTACCCCCACTCATTCATGACCCCCACAGGAAGCATGGAGATATGGTTTGGGTCAAGGTCACAAAAGGAAAAGGCAACATAGCTGAACCAGGACTCTCCTGGCTTGTGATTTCTCTGAGCAGGGATTGCATCACTGCCATCGCTGGAACTGGCCACACCTTGTCCTTGCCACGCGTTTGAGCAACTTGAATTTATCTGGTGTTCAATGCACAGGAAACATTTTTTGTTGATTTGTTTCATGCAAGATATACAATTGTGTCCTTCCCTCGGTTCCTTTTAGGCTTCCTCAACAATTCCACCTGCTGCGGGTTGTTACCTGAGAGTCACAGAGAAGCAGGGGATGACACGGACCTGGCGGTTCCCTCCTTTCCCACCTGCTCAGTGCTCTGGGCACCTGCTGAAACGTTTGACTGCTTCCCCAGGCAGCAGAAGCCTTGCGGGCAGCCTCCTGGGAAGGTTTCACCAGGAGAGACGGGAAACAGGCAGGGTGAGCCATCCTTCCTTCCTCGCATTCAGCTCAGGCACGGGCTCGTTTATCTGCCGCAGTGAAGCTCTGCTAATGCAAAAGGAATACATTCAGCACAGAGCACCCTGGAGAGCAGTGGGGATAATAATGCCACTATTCATTATTTTAAAACAAACACAATTTGGAGTGTGGATCTATCTGGAAGTGTGAAATTGGTTCCTCTTAAAGAGCAACTGGCAAGGGAAGAGCATGTGACCAGCCCAAGGACAAGGATCCCACCTGGGGCCAGCAGGGCAGTCTCTCTGAGTCTAGTCAGCCCTTCTGACTCAGCTGCAACCAAGAGAAATGCATGGATATAATAAGAGGGTATCTATCATGTATTGAGCACCTACTGGGTGCTCTATATGCTTGATTTCATTAAATCTTCACAACCACCTTGTAAGATGAATATTTCTTGCCCCCCCCCGCTCCCCATTTTCTATAGAAAGAGACTGAGAAGAGGAAGGAAGGAAGGAAGGAAGGAAGGAAGGAAGGGACTGAGGGTCTCAAGACATTCACACAAAGTAACATAGTTCAGCTTTGGCAGAGAGAGATTCAATCCAGACTGATTTGATTTCAAAGCCATGCTCTGTCCAGAATTCCTTGTTACAGAGGCAGGGGTAACACTTGAACTGTGAAACAAAACCCTCTAGGTCTGACTCAGAGCCAAGAAGTGGTGTGAGAAGGTAAGAATGACCAAAAGGAAGAAGTCCTTCCTCTATTGTGCAGGTCAAGGCCGCATATCCCTGCCAGCCTGGCCAAGTGCAGGCACCAAAACCTGGTATGGCTTTGGGTAAATCGTTTGCAGGTTCTGCCCTAATCCCTTCATCTGTAACATGGGGATTTGAATGGGATGAAAACTCTGCTCTTTGGGTTTCCTGTCCTCTACTCTTACGCCAGCAGGGCCACTATTCACTGGTCCATCTAGGCACCTACATGTTCTGGAGACTCTTGTGTGTGCTGATTGGGGGTGGCCTGAATGAACCTGGTGGGTTGATGTGGTCATACCTTGAAATCCAACTCCTCAGCCCCTGTTATTTAAAAGAATCACTATGACGAGAGAGGAAAAATACTGTTTGGAATCAGACGACCCTGGGTCCAAATTCAATGATCGTGTATGTCCACCCTGAGCAAGCTGCTGAACTGCTTGGAGCCTTAGTTCCCTTGTCTGTAAATTGGGGAAAATAATGAAAACTTGCAGCTCAAGGGAGACAGTTGAATGTGATCCAGGTGTGAAGCAGCTGGTACAGTGCCTGGCTGTTTGTCCTTCTTCACTTCCCAGCCCTTCAGCAGAAAGATCCCTCCTCTGAGAAGTGAATCCCAGGCTCTGAAAACCTTCTGAAATAGTGACAACTCTCAGAGCCTCTTAAAGTTCCTTCAGATCATAGGCCCTTTTGAGACAACATGAAATTGGTGAACCTTTTCCCCAGGAAAGAATCACATTGAACTATAAATATTGGCTCTCACTTTCATGAATCCCCTCCTGGGAACCTCAGCCAAGCATTTCAGGAGGCATCCCTGCCCTGGCAGAGGGGAGGGATTTGGAAGGCCCCATGTGACCTTCTTCATAGTTTTTCTAGAATTCATTTTGCTGCCTGTGACGGGGCTCATAGGAAATAGGAAAATCTTCCCCAGATCCTGGGAAGGCACCGGAGAGGAGGCTGAAGGCCGGCGGTTTCCGGATGGCCTTCCCTAATTGAATTTCTCGTGCTTGCATGTGGATGCGCACTTGTTAACCTGTGCTTCCTGAGCCCGTGGTCCTGGCATCTCTTCTCTGATCTGTGACACCAGCAGGAGCACAATTAGTGAGGAAGAACAAAGGCCCGGAGGTGCCCAGCCTGGGCTCTGACCTCACCAGATGCTCTGGCTCCGCCGTTTTCATGTAGCTTCCTGGGGCACACCGGAGGCTGCCAGCTGCTCCTTTGCACAATACTGCCTGGTCCATGGAGGTGGCCGCTCGCCTCTGTTCTGTCATCCTGTGTGATGACAATCATCTGTCCTCAGGCACTTTGCTCACACCAAAGCCAGGGATGCCCATATTCTGAGATCAATACCTCCTTGCTTATGACCTGACTTGAGAACAAAACAGAGCACTGTGCTTTAATGCGCAAAGGGTCCCTTGCCTCCCAGCCAGCCCCCCTCACCTGAAACCCCGCCATGCAGGCAGCAGCTGCGGCATCCCCGAATGCAGAGGACAGCCACCCCAGGCTTGCTTACAGTGTGCCCCCAGTCCCCCCGAAAGGGTCTCTACAATTTGGCCTGATTATCTGGCTCTTTTTGTCCCCAGACCAGAAACTCTGCTCCTGGGCCACCCTTTGATGACCCCTCAGTAGATTCTGACATAACACCGCTACTTTGTTGAATGCCCACTGGATGCCAGCAGACATCAACTGTACCCTCCCTCCACACTGCCCTGCTTTTGTGTGTTTTTGTCCCATGCACATAAGTTTTGGGTGACAGTAGTTTGCATCTTCCCAATGGCCCCATGCTACTCCCTCCCTCCACCTTCTGAACAATCCCCTCTCCCTCTAGCCTTCTCCTTCTCATTACACTGTTATATTTCATCTGCAGACCTGACCATCTTCTGAAGTTCTATTACTTATTTATGTTTCACCTGTTTAGTATCTAGCTTTCTTGCTAAAGGGAAGTCCACAGAGCGGGGCCCTTGTGTCTCTTGTTCACGTTTTATCCCCAGGGCAAGGAGTAAGCACACAAAGCCGGTTCTGTTGAAACAAGTGTTTGTGACAAATGTAGTGCAGTATTATTTGAATTCAAAACTTTCCCCTGAGTCTGTTTTACCAGGAATTTTATCCATCTGAGAGAGAAGGATTCAGGAAGCTTTACAGGCTGACGGGCTGAGGTTAGTTGTATCTCTAAGATAACATGAGCTCCTAGATCTTGTTTCTGATACTTGCTTGCTTCTCCTGCTTTTCAAACTCAGCCTCACCCACGTGCACGTGATTTCTGGCTCCCAAAGAATGGCTTTTATGTCATACTGTGAAATCTGATTTCTGACCATTGCTATGCAACTGTCATGGTGCTAACCATGATGGCCACTGTCTCGGGGTCTGACATGCCAGTATGGGGCCTGTGGGCAGGAGCTTGGAGCAAGATCATCTCCTTCCTAAACTTGTGGTACATGAAGCCATGGGGGTTCACAATCCTCTGTGGCAAGTTGCCAGGAGAAGCTGGGGTAACATATTCTGAGCATAGGGTGGTGGTGGTGATGATGATAGTTAGATTATATGGGACACTTACACTTTGATGGGACTCTGCTAACTGTTCTATACATTATTGAATTTACCAATCACAGAAACTTACCAGTATGTCTTATTATTAGCCATATTTTTTTCAGATGAGGAAACTGAAGTCCAAAGAAGTTAAATAACTAGGACTTGAGTGTGACTCTGAAGACTATACTTTTAACCACTGTGTTCTATGGCTTCTGGTCAAGTAAAGGTGGGGAGTTTGGATGCAAGGGAGCATGTCTGAGTGTGGAGAAGCTGGATGGGAGGGTTCTGCAGCCATTTGGGTAAGGTTGTGAGGGCTGGGGCTGGACAGGAATATGATGTGGTTTCCTTGAAGTTCCACTTTTGACAGGATGGGCAGAAACAGGGAAGAAAATGTTTAGTGAGAGTGAGAAATGACTGTGCAGAGAAGAATATTGGGAAAATGTCCTAGGACATGAAGCAGAGAATATGAAGGTGGCAAGGCCAGAAAGGAACATGTGTGCCCCAGAGTAATAGTGGGGAGTGAACAAAGCTTTGGGTCTAGGAGGAGCTAGGAAGTTCCACAGAAGCCAAACACAGTGTGCTGGGAGGTGTGGAAGGGAAAGAGGCAGGGATGTGGGCCAAAGAGCTACCCCGGTGCTGTGAAAGATGCCAGGTTGAGGTGCCTGTTGCATATTCTGGAGAAAGTAAGATGCTTTCCAGATAGTTGGTTGGGGTTACCAAGTTGGGAAACCAGTTTTCCAAGATCTTACCAATTTCACCTCAAAGAGTTTTTAAGAATAGGATTATTCTCTTCATTTGTCCTATACATTCTTCCCCACATGTGGCTTTTTCTTAGACTAGACTCTGTATTATCTTGACCTTCTGATGGTCCGTGAACATACACACAAAAACCATTAAGTTTTTGCTTTGTTTCTTATACAAATGCATATGATTTTCCCTATTCAATTGTGAGGGCAAAATGATGTACAGAAACTCGAGATGAAAATGATCCCAAAGCATATGCTCAGTGCACACTGTCCTGGTACGTTCCCAACATATGGGTTGGTCCAGTGAATCCAGCTCTTTACGTTGTCCTAAACAATTGGAAGTGATAGCCAGTGTGCAAACAGATCTGGGTGTTCTCTCTTTCCTCAGTACTGTGAAAACAACACTTCCCATTTCCCTGGCAGTTAAGTGAGGTCTAGTGACTAGTTCTAGTCAATTAAATAGGAATGGAGATAATGTGTCAATTCTGGGCTGCATTATTTAACAGCAAGTGTTTCTCCTGAGTGACCTGAGAGGTCATTACCTATCCAGCCCTACATCCTTTTAGTGACTGTTTGGAGCAGCACCTGTGTGTTCCCAACCCCATCCCAGACCCTCACTAGATGTGGAAAGTAAACTAGTGTAAATCTTTGTTTGCCCTAAGTCCCTGATACTTTAGAGATTATTGTTACTAATACATACACTCCCCACTTACATGTTCTTTCCTTTGCTTGGAATGTCTCCCTTTTTTCTTTTCTGCATGACAAACAGCCATATATATTAATACCCAGCTGTCATAGCACCATCTTATAGGGGTTTTTCACTTTTAGGCACAATTACTTGTTCTCATCATCCCTTATACACTCTATAGATACCTTATTATTACTTGGTGTTGAGTCTATCTGCCCCTCATTAGGCTGTGAGCTCTTTGGGGATCAGGACCATGTAGTGTTAACCTTTCCATCCTTGCCACCAGCACTTACAGGGCTCTGAGAAGGAAATCACACAATAACTTGGCTGATTGAGCTTGGACAAGGCACTGTTATATCTCTGATAAGATTAACTGAGATTTCCCTGCCAAGGTTTCTTTCTGTCCCATTCATTTAGATTCTTGCTTTTGGAGTCTTAATGGTCAGTGAGGTCCCACACATTTTCCCTTAACACCAGGTCCTCTGGATATGTCTCTGGATATTTAGGAAACCACTCCTTAGGATGGATTCCTCCTTTCTTCTTCTTGGTTAGCATCCTACTTTTATTACTAGGCTATTAAGTCTTAGGACATGCATCACAGCCTGATTGTGGCTAAACCATGCTGGAATATTAAAGCATAGAATTTGGGCATAGATTTGGTTCCTTCTCCTATGGATGTTGCCTTGACCTAGTCACATTCTGTCTCAGGTTCCCACATCATATCTGGAATAAAGAACAACATCCTCCTTCTCAGGTTTGTTGTGGGGTTTAAATAAGATACAGCCAATTTGTATTTTCTCTAATTGGGTGCCTCCAAGTAAGCATCAGGTTGAGGCCCTGATATTCAAATGTGGGGTGCTGATAGGGCAGATGCTGGCTGATGAACACATTGCTGCCATGGAAGCTTCCAATTTGATATAGACTATCAACCATAGAAGATGCAAGGGGTAAACCTGCCTGTTTCCCACCACTCTCCAGATGCAGGCCCTTAAATGAGGTCTGAGGACGGGCTTCACATTGGGTGTCTGTGGCACTCAAATTGCATCTATGAGTTTCTCAAGGACCTTTGTGATCCAGAAGAACTGAAGGAATGCCAAGTCCTACATGACAGTCCATAGCAGAGAGGGTGCAGCTTGGTATCCAGTCACACTGTGAACTCCAATAAACATGGAAACTAAAAGGAGAGTGGGCAGGGAGGTGAATGTGTGAGAATCCCTTCACACTCCGATGTTTTCTCGTTTTGAAAATGTCCATGCTAGAAGAGGCCTGTCAAAATAAATCTGGTGAGCAGGAGTGACTGAACAAGGGTGGCATGCATCTTTACTGCATCCTCTGGGTCAGCCCTCTGCCTCTGTAATCCCATTGGAGTCTCACGGATAACCTCTAAGGGTGCTGCTGTTGGCCCCACATTACAGTGGGGAGAATAGGACCAGAGATCAAGGCAACTTTTTAAAGACAATCAGCTATTAAGTGTAAGATCAAGGATCTTAAACTTAAATATGCCCAACTCCCATGTAAGAACTTTTGAAAAGAGAAGAATACCGAAGAATGGTTATCATCAGTAGAGGCAGCCTCTCAAATCTTAGCAAATAGGAAAGCTATGATAAATACAGACTAGCATCACCATCTTGGGTAATACAGAAAAAATCAATTTTTTAAATAAAGGATTAGAAACACATTTCTGTTTTTCTTCCTTTTTATTCACATCTCCTTTCTTTTTTCTCCCTCCCTTTTTGTCTCTCTTCCTTTCTTCTTTTTTTCCTTTCTTCCATCTCATTTCTTTTCTTTTTTTTCCCCAAAAATATCTTCTGTATCACTTATAGGTGAAATATAGAGTACAGGGCATTGAGGGTAATACAGACCTAAAAAAATGCTCAATGCCTCCTACTCTCAAGAAAATCTTAAACTATTAGGACATTTATATCTAACCAAATATACTAGTAGGAAAACTACCTAACAAACACAAATTCTAGGTGCAAATTTGGGGGAAAACTTGTAGAATGTTGGATGGAGTCATATTTTAGGGAAGAAAACTCAGAGTGTTCGATTGGAAAAATACCAAATATACCAAAATAGATAATATATTAGCTAAGTCTCTTTCACCTGCATGTGAAAAAAAAAAAAAAAAACAACGAGTAAAACTAGTTTAAGTTAAAGAAAATTTAGAGGCATTTGTAGCTGAAAATCCAAACTGCATATGGTACTAAAGGTTAATTTCCTAAATATATGAGAAATTCCTACATCTTGATATGCAGCCTGGCTGGATAATATCTACCTGAGTTTAAATATGGGGGAATATATGCATTGCTGATGGATCTGTAAATCCATGTAACCTTTTAGGAAAGTGATAATAAGGTTTTAAGAGCAATTGAAATATATATTTTGACCTTCTGCAAGTTGATAGTACAAACATACATGTACAAGGATGCTTAACACAACGTTTGCAGTATCCAAAGCAAGTGGGAAAACCAAACAACAACAACAACAACAACAAAATAAAAAGAAAACAATCCAAATATTCACTGGAAGGGACTAGTTGAATAAGAGAGAGAACATTCTTACTGTGAAATTTTATGCTACTGTTCAAAAGAAAGAATGAAGTATGTGTGTGTGGGTCAGAGGATTGGCCATGAGATGATAGTATGTGAAATCAAGGTGCAGAGTTGTGTGTACAATATCCTCACACTTCATGTGTCTGTTTATATCTTCGTGCAATCAGAGAGAAAGCCGAGGCAGGATACACATTGACCCAACTGCTAATGCTCAATTCAGTGGCATTGGGAGGTGGAGAGAAGTTGTGATACTAGTAATTTTTTTATTCTTTCAACTGCATTTTTGAATGTGTTAGAACTAGCATGCCTTATTTTGTAATTGATACAAGCAACTTAAAAAGAGTAAAATAGAAAATCAAACAGGGAGGTGAAATTCAGTCTATTCTACATTAAGAGGGAGTAGGTGGGCAGCTGGGGCTCAGGAGGAGGAAGAGTGGGCCTTTTGTGGAAGTCAGCGTGGTGTGGTTATTTTAGGACCAGGGTCGCTGCACTGACTCAGGACCCACCTTGCAGCCAGAAAGAGAGACTGACTCTCCAGAGATGTCAGGGGAAGGGGGAGATATGGAAGACCCCCCGCATTTCACATAACATTAAGAAGAAATAAGAAAAATGGTGATATGCTGCTGGTAACGTGACTGAAAAGCTCCCAACTTTAATTGTAACTGGTAAAAAGAAAAAAATATGTTTAAAAAAAATCTTTGTTATAACTCCAGCATAATTTCTTTGTTGTTCATTGAGGACCATTCCTTGTAAAGCAATTTATATTCTTCAATTCCAGCAAGTCTCTCACTTACCTTCAGCAACTGCAACAAGTTGGATCACGATGGACATCAATTTAAAAACCATGAGACACTTGCTGAAGTGAGAAGACTTGGGGAAATTTTTTCAAAGTGCAAATTAGATGGAAGATACAGGTCCTAGATGATTGTATTGGTGCCAAAGGACAAGTTAGTTTTGTCGGATGCTACTGAGCACCATAATAAAGCCTGTTTCACAGGCTCCCAATTCATATGAGCAGTTTGATTTCAAACCCCACCTGTCTTATAAGCAACTGGATCATTAACCTTAAAAATGTCAACTTGTTCATGTTAATGTGAAGTGAATTCCAAGCCAAGGGACCCTGCAGAACCAGCAGGTATTACGGACATGCACGTAGCATGCTGCCTTCACACTTATTCAGGCCTAAAGTCAGGAGATGGGTGGAGAGCAGGGATAGCCCACAGGGGTCTGTGTCTACCAGCTCTGCCATGTCCAGTGCGAGAGCAGCAGGAAGGCAGGTTTGGGAGGAGCTTGGCTGGTGCCACAGTGTAGATCCCGGGCACGGGCTGAAGCCAAAGGCTGACCATGAGCATAGATGGGGGTTGGAGCCCAGAAACAGGGGTTCAACTGGCAGGAAAAGTGGGGGGGTTGCTTCAGAAGGACCTCTTAGGGTGAGAAGGATGGAAATGTGCCTCCAGCTCAGCCTTTCCCCCCACAGTTCTGTGGGCCAGACCCTCACCCTTTTCTTCAAGGATCTGTGGCACTCCTGAGCCGGGAAAGCAGGCTGAAAGTCTTTACTGGAAATTTGGTGTAGAGTTAATGGCCAATTCTTGACTGTTATTTTGCTCAAGCCGCCTTAATGTGGTACCACAGACTGAGTGGCTTAAACAACAGAAATTAATTTTCTTATAGTTCTGGGTGTAAGAAGTCCAAAATTGAGGTGTCAAAGTGTTGGTTTCTTCTGGATGTATGGATGGCCATCACGTGGTCTTCCCCCTGTGTGTGTCTGGGTCCTGATAGCCTCTCCTTATAAGGACACTTGCCATATTGGATTAGGGCCCACCCATGTGACCTCACTTTAACATAATCACATCTTTAAAGGCCCCATCTCCAAGTGCAGTCAGATTCTAAGGTTCTGGGGTTAGGACTTCAACATCTGAATTTAGGGGGACACAATTCAACCTATAACATCATCTTTTTCCACTTTCCCATCAAATAACAGCAAGTGTCCAGTTAGAAATGTGTGCATTTGTATAGATGTGCGTGTTTATGCATGAATATGAAATGGTTACTTTTCTTGCTAATAGTAGTCTATTTCCCCTAGTTTTTAACAACTACACATAAGCAGCCCCCTGAGCTACATATCTCTAAAGAGCATGACAATTATCTCCCTCAGAGGGACAACATACCTCCAAGCATATTCCCATAAACCAGCTTTGAAACCCCCTTCCATCACTGCCCCTGAGCTGGAAAGAAGCACTGACTCCTTACAGAAGGTCTGAGGTTAGGGTCTGATTTTGATTGTCAGTCCCCTCAGTCTGCTCAGACCTTAAAGGCACAGCCATCATTTACCGAGTTCTCACTCTGTGTTTAGCCCTTCACCAGCTTCTGTATAGGTCTTGGCACATTGATGTTGTATGACTTTTTCTAACTCTGCATCACCATAGGTGTGTATGTATGCATATTTGCACGTTGATTATTATATGACTCTTTCCAGGTTTCTAGACCCAGTTACAATGTGAGGGTTCCGCCCTCCATAACACCAAGCAATCTTGGACACCAGCAAGTTGTCCTCAAATTCAATTCAATTCTGACACTATCTACTGGAAATGGCATCAGATTCCACAGATTAAGAATTAAGGGTTCGATCCTACAAGATTGTCCCTCACCCACCACTTCAGACACCAGTCAGAAGCCCCAGGCTGCTACCTGTGCTTCTGATTGGCTACAGATTGGAGGTTCCAATGACCTCTTCCTTAGGTTCAATTAATTTGCTAGAGCAGCTCACAGAAGTCAGGGTAAGACATACTTCTGTCTATCAGTTTATTAAAGGATATGGTAAAGGATACAAATTAACAGCCAGATGAAGAGATACATAGGGTGAGGTCTTGAACAAATGAGCTTCTGTCCTTGTGGTGCTTGGGGCCCAGCTCAGTGACACATACAAGCATTCTGATTCTGTAAGTATGGAAGGTCTCCAAGAAGGGCCAAACAGCTGTGCTCTTGGGTTTGCTGGAGGCTTCTTTACATAGTCATGATTAACTAAGTTATTGATCATTGGCTGATTCAGCCTCCAGCCCCTCTCCCATCCCAGGAGGTCAGTGCAACTGCAAGTTTCAACCCTCAGATCACATGGTTGGTCCTCCTGGCAATCAGCCTCCATCCTTGGATGGGGTCCAAAAGTCATCTTTATTAATACCAAGACACCCACTTCACTTTTATGGCTCTGAAGCATTTTTAGGAACTGTGGATGAAAACCAAATATAATCTGAGAAATATATTTTGGTCATCTGAATGACCTAATATATATTTCTTATAAATCATTACATTATAATACCACTTATTTGGTGCCAGGCATTCTAAGCACTCTGGATATGTTAGTTCATTCAATCTTCACGATAACCCTAGGAGACAAGGATCCTCATTATGCCCATTTTGTAGTTGAAGAAAATGAGGCACAGGGAAGCTGAGCACCTTGCCTGAGGTTAAATACCCAGCCTGTGGTGGAGCCTGCACCTGAAACCGGGTGGTCCAGAGCATATTTATTCTTCATACAGCCTGGTGAGGGAGTACCTGCTATCACTGCCTTGAAGGTGAAGAAAGAGATTTATAGCTATTTAGACCTAGGGGTGTCTAATTCTAAAACGATTTTTCTTTCCATTGTGCCAGCCTGTTTCCTTTGACACTACCTATTACCCAGAGCCTAGGCTAATCCTCCCCCTTGTCACACATCTCTCATGAACACCCAGAGCCAAGCACAGTTGCTCCTTCACGTCAATATTTTAGAGCGTAGAGGGCTGTCAGGTCCATTCAGTGAAATGGAAAAAGCACAGGCTTCAGAGTCAAGTAAATCTTGCTTTAAATTTCAGGTCTCTGAATCTCCAGCTCTGTGGTCTTGGCCAAGTTGCTCAGCTTCTCTGAGTCTCAGTTTCCTCATCTTACAAGTAAGGATACTAGTGGCGCCTGGGTGGCTCAGTCAGTTAGGCGTCCTACTTCGGCTCAGGTCATGATCTCGTGGTCTGTGGGTTCGAGCCCCGCATTGGGCTTTGTGCTGACAGCTCAGAGCCTGGAACCTGCTTTGGATTCTGTGTCTCCCTCTCTCTCTGCCCCTCACCCGCTCATGCTGTCTCTCTCTGTCTCTCAAAAATAAATAAATGTTAATTTTTTTTTAAAAAGTCAGGATACAGGGGCACCTGGGTGGCTCAGTCAGTTAAGCAGCCGACTTCGGCTCAGGTCATGATCTCACAGCTTGTGGGTTCGAGAACCCGCATCAGGATCTTTGCTGACAGCTTAGAGCCTGGAACCTGCTTCAGATTCTGTGTCTCCCTCTCTCTCTGCCCCTCCCCTGCACATGCTCTGTCTCTGTCTGTTTCTCAAAAATAAATAAATGTTAAAAAAATTTATAAAAAAGTAAGGATACTAATAACTAGGTAATAGTGGGTCTTCAGTGTTTTGCAAGTGGTAGTTAACTCATTCACCCTGTCACCACTGAGCAGTGTGTTAAATTGATATCAAAGTGACTCTGCAGTTCTCCCCATCAAGAAATGGCACTCATTTCTCTACCCTGAAATCTGGGCCAGCGTTGGGGTTTATTCTGGCCAAAAGACAGTGACAGAAGTGAGGGTGTATCCGTTCCAAGTCTCAGAAGACCTGACACACTTCCACTTTTCTCTTAAACTCTTATGACCACCTTGAAAACAAGGCTGGACTAGCATGCTGGAAAAGAAAAAAAACAAAACCACATAGAGCAGAACAGTCATTTCATCTGAGGCTCTCCTAGACCAGTAAGTCCCACCTGACTGGCCAGCTGACCACAGCTGCATGAGCAAGCCCAGCCGAGATCAACCAACCACCCAGCCATCCTGTCTGACTCCTGAGAAATATGACATTTGTTATTTAAATTATTAATTTCAGTGTGATTTGTTATGCAGCAACAGCTAAATGATAACTGTCAGAAATTAATATTATCTGTACTACGTAGGAGAAGCTCAAAAATGGGCTCAAGTAGTGTCCCTATTCTTGTAATATCATAAGCAAACTCATATTCTTCCAATGTGTTCATAAGGGAAGATCCACACCAGCTACTGGATGATGATTCTAACAACAAATGAGAGCAGTGAATGTTTGTTTCCACAGGCTCAAATAAAATTTCTTTACACATGCTTCTCATTGTCCTTATGTCAATATTGGCTTATGGAACTGGAATGTTTTTACGAGGACTTTAGAATTTGATGTTAGCAAAGAGGCTAACATTTCTTTTGGCAAAGAAGACACAATTTGAATGGCATTAAAGCATTAGAAAGTGTCAGCTTCCTCCCAAACTGGCCAGTCCAACAGGGCCCCAGGTCAACAGTCTAGGTTCTGGGTCCCTGTTAAGCCTTCTGTTCCTTGGCTATAGCCAAGGTACTTGGGGTACTTGTTTGGATGGCCAAGGTATACCCCAAGTCCTTATAACAGCTAGTGGCCTCACATGAGCCTGCAAGGTTTGTAGCACTCACCAGCCTGATGTAACTATTGCTTGTATGTGTGTGTCTTTTTCCCACGTTAGACTACATGGCAATGGGACTGAAAACGGCTGTCCTTTATGGAGCCCTGCGTATTTGTGATAAATACTTCCTATTGCAGTTGGAAGATGGGTCAGGAATTTCCACCAAAGCTGCTTGATTTTGGAGAGCCTAACAGTCTCTGCTCTAGAAGAACACAGTTGCCTTTATGAGCTGTGATTCTAGCAGAGTATAACAGAGTCTCCTCGTACATGTCTGCTGCACGATTGAGTGAACCTGCAATCGTGGTCCTTGAAGAAACCCTTCATCACCCCCACCTCCCCCAAAAAATTTTCATTTCTTACAGACCAGCATGATTATTAGAAGCCTAGGTTGCATTCAAATTTCTGTTCCAGCACTTTCATACCTGAGTCATCTTTTATTTTTATTTTAATTTTTTTAATGTTTTTAAATGTTTATTTATTTTTTTTTCTAAATTTATTTTTTGAGAGACAGAGAGAGACAGCGCGAGCAGGGGGAGGGTCAGAGAGAGAGGGAGATACAGAATCTGAAGCAGGCTCCAGGCTCTGAGCTGGCTGTCAGCACAGAGCCCGACGCGGGGCTCAAACCCACGAACAGTGAGATCATGACCTCATGAGATCATGACCTGAGCCGAAGCCGGACGCTTAACCGACGAGCCACCCAGGCACCCCTAAATGTTTATTTTTGAGAGAGAGAGAGAGAGAGAGAGAGAGAGCAAGCGGGGGAGGGGCAGAGAGAGAGGGAGACACAGGCTCTGAAGCAGTCTCAAGGCCCTGTCTGTCAGCACAGAGCCCGATGCGGGGCTCAAACCCTCGAGAGTTGAGATCATGACCTGAGCCAAAGTCGGACACCCAACCGACTGAGCCACCCAGGCTCCCCTTGAATCATCTTTTATAAGTGCATTAACACTGCTGAGCCTCAGGGTGCTCACATGTAAACTACCCAATAATATTTATAGTATTGTGTTGAGGAGGTGGTTAAATGAGTTAGTACATGCAGGAGGCTTAGGATACTGCCTGGCATACAGGCACTATATACGTATCACCTAGTCTCCATTTATATATCCGTTTAAATCACACTTTCAGGGGCGCCTGGCTCAGCTTTCAGTCTGTTAAGCGTCCGACTTTGGCTCAGGTCATGATCTCACAGTCCGTGGGTTCAAGCCCCACATCGGGCTCTGTGCTGACCACTCAGAGCCTGGAACCTGCTTCAGATTCTGTGTCTCCATCTCTCTCTGCCCCTCCCCCTCTCACTCTCTGTCTCTCTCTCTCTCTCAAAATAAAAATAAAGACATAAAAAATTTTAAAAAATAAATAAATCACACTTTCAGAGCAGCAATTATTTGCCAGCTGCAAAATATGCAGAGATATGGGGGTTAGAGACCTGGCCCCTCCATGAACTGCTCTCGTGGTAAGGGGGGAAATGACAGTAAACAGGTGCATCATGATTTATGGCGAGATTGTTTCAGAGATGAAAAGGCGGGTTGAGGGAACTCAGGGAAAGGAGCATCTACTTCCTTCTCTGTCCCCAGTACTGGGAGAGAAGTTGCAGAGGAGGTGATATTTGAGCTCAGTTTAGAAGGATGAGGGGAATTTGACAGTTGAAAAGGTCAGGTATTCCAGGCAGAGGGAGAGGCCTGTGGAAAGAAGCCGAGACAGGCAAGGCCTGTGCTTGAACTGTGAACTTCTGCATCCTAGCAAATAGGTTGTCCGAAGGGAAGTGCCGGGGATGGAGCTGCAAAGGAGGGTCAGGACGGAAGAAGGTCCCTGAGCTCTTCCAAGGGGCCTTGTTTCCTTCAGTTGGTTGTTCAAGGGTGAGGAAGATAATGTTATTCTGGATGTTGGGAGCAGAATGCCATTCAGGGAGAGAACTGTACTTGTTTAAAAACAAGCCTTACTGGGACTTTTTGAATATGATTGGCAGTCCTGGAGGGATTGTCAGAATGGGTTGAGGTGTATCAAGGAGAGGTACCTATGTAGTGAAAGGATTACAGGAAGTGCAGATGGAAGAGATGAACAGGACGGAGGAGCAGAGATGCAGGTGGAGGAGAACCAGGAGAGCAGATGAGGAGAAGGGGAGCCCAGGGAACAGTGGAGACACACTTTTCCAGCAGGGAGAGCGTTGAGAGTGGGCAGGGGGGACTTCCAGCCTCCCAAGAAGAGGATGAGCTATCTGTCACTGGCTCTTAGGCTGTTGGCTACTCAGTGCTGTCGTGCCTCTTCAAGGAAAGCAGCCGCACAGCCAAAATGCACGGATGCTGTTTGTGGGGAATCAAGGGACAGGGGCTGAGTTCCAGGTCAGGTCAGCTCAGGGCACAGATAAGTAAATCACTAGAAGAGATAAGGTATCAAAGAGCCATAGACTAGAAATTAGGTGACATAAATAAACACAGAAGCCCCTGGGAAGTCACAAAAATGTAGAAGTATTAAACTTCAGAATAGAAATAGCATAAAATTTTGAATCAATTTTATTTACATATTAAAGAACAGAGAGACACAAGCTGTCACTCTAGCCTGCACATGCATGTCATGTGTCACCTATGGTATTTGCCCACGTGATGTCTTTTCAGAACACAACATGCAGCTTTCACATCTTCAGGAGAAGTGAGGACGGCTGATTTTGAGAATATTTAAAATTTGGGATCCTTAACTGAACATTAAATTTTCATGACATTTTTCTTGCTCAGTGATTTTAGGATACCCTGACCTTTCAAGTTTTTCTACTTAAGCCGATAAACTGCACGGCACCAGAACATAGGGGGACCAGACTTGGTGTGTCTCCACCAACAGTAGAAGAGAATGCTAGGAATATTCTAGAACTCATAGTCCCTCAGAAATGGTTGAATGTTTTATTTTTATTTTATTATTATTATTTTTATTCAGGCATCACTGAATAGCAAGGAACAGAAACCCATTCAGAATGCAATGAACAAATAGGAGGCTCTTTTGCAAAGGTACTGTAGTTAGTTCAAGGTGTAGGGCCACATCTGGGAGCAAAGCAACAGAACTAGAAAATCAAGAATCAAAGTCACTGCATGCTGTCTCGGAGCCACGTGGTCTCTTGATTCAGTTTCTTCCAGCTGCATTTTTGTCTTCCTTTGCAGACAGCCTCTTCCGTTCTCTATTCCAGCATGCATAAGATCCCCAGCCCTGCTCTAGACATGCTCCAGATGAGCATAGCAATCAGAGGCCCCACAGAGCCTGGCACCTCTCCGCCTCCTTTCCAGCTCTTGGGAGCCCCTATCCTCCAGGTTTGTCATTGTGGATTGGCTGCTGCGTTGGGAGTCTCCCTCCCTATCCTGTACCTGGACATGGAGGTGGAATCTCACATACAAAAAGAAAGAAGATGGATGGAAAACATCCTCCTGGCTGTTGGGCAGAACTGCTACAGTTGACAATGTCTCTCTCAGGAAGGAGAGGACACCGCTTTTTAGAGCACTACATCTGTACCACCTCATGCCACATACTTCTCTGTTATTTCACTCTTTTCTACCAGCCACTCTGGGCGGAGACATGGTAGCCCTTCTTTTTGTGATTAGTGACTCACTCAGAGCACTGTACCCTTACTTTAGTGGGGTGGGGGGGATCACAGTTCCAGCTGAAGTTGCCCCTGTTCTTCATGAATAGGAGCAAGCTTACAGGACTGCTCTGTTAACCAGAGCTCATTCCTTGGCACCACTCCACCCAGCCCTCCCAGCCCCTGTCTCTACAGGCCCCTGGAATGCGCTAGAGGTATAGTTGAGGCCTTGCCACCATCTGAGTCTGGTGGTTGCTTATGCATTTGCAGAAGCAGTTCCTAAAAGGACCACGGGGCCCCAGATGGGACAGTCATGCTGTGAACAGACAGCTGAGGGAAGGAGGGGCTTTTAGAAAACTAAATGGATCAAGGCCGGAAGGTGGCTTAGTCCACAGAAGGATGCAGGGGAATCCTGTTTGCATGCAATTGTCAGGGCCTGTCTGTGCAAACAGACCCCCATGCAGGGGACCTGCACAAACCTTTCTATCTCTCTGATGCTCACTTTCGGCATTGATAAAATGAAAGTAATTATGGACTTTCAAAGGCGATATGAGAATAAACTGAGATCGTATCTGTAAAAAACTTAGGGCCAACCATATATTTAGCCACATCTACACTTAAACTAAATATTAAACTATATGTACATAGACCCACATACATATGCATTCATTCATGTGCACACATACACATATTTCTGTACATACACCTCTGCATATATACAAGCACATATACAACCATAAATACATTACATATAATTTTATACACGTCCATGTATTAACATGTATGACCATTCATATGCATACATATGTATGTATATATACTTAAACATACACTTACATTAGCATACATCAACTTACTGTCAGATGCACCACATTAGACATATATACACACATATGTAATACATACATATCATACACATATATATCATATATGCATCTCTGTATATATGTATATAATATATAAACAGAGTAAGGATTTATCTCTAATATGAAGACAAGGGGAGATAACTCATAACTCTGAAAATAACTCTTTGATCTGTTGACCTTATTACCTCAGGCATGAAAAACTATTTCTATTGCTTCTTTTGGAGAAAAACACCTAGACTCTGGACAGGCACTCTGTGATCTTCATTAGCCTGTTGGTGGTGGAGAAGGTCATCACTTCATGTCAGGCAGGAAGGAGAGACACCCGCTTCCCAACCTGGGGAAAGGAGTTGGGTCCTTCCCCAGCCTAGCATGAATAGCCTGTCTGCATTTGGAGCACCACCAGCCAACCGTGAGATGGGCTGTTCTCATATAGAAGCTCTGTCTTCAGGACTGGCTTGTGGAAGGCTGGGCTTTGTTAGTACAAGGTGTTTTTCTTCTCTCAGTGATGTGCCATAAGGTGGGCTGCTGGAGGTCTGCAGTTTGCCTTCCTATTGCCTTTGGGGTGCAGCATGCAAGGCACCAGAGTCCTCCAACCATCTTTAGAGTCCCAGAGTCCCTGGGAGATTGAATTCGTGTTCAGGGCTCCGAGGCTGGAGTGCAAGGCTGTAATCAACATTGCCTACAGCCACCTGTACATCTGGGGGCCTCCCCACCTGTGCCCCTGTGCTGTGCCCGCATGTCCATGTGGGGTCTTGTGGGTTTGTACAGCTCACTCTGGGGAAGATGCCCAAACATAAGGGACTGGAGCTATAGGCAGAGCTCCACGCAAAAGGACAGCAGGCTGCCTCATTTATATGATTTCACGTCCACTTGTAAATTATGAAAGGGATGAAGAAGGAAGACTTTGATCCATCAAATTTATGGATTCAATAACTGTTGCCATTTCAGACAGCAGGGATCCCTGGGGATTATTTTTCCATGTATGCTTAGGTAGCAGAGAGAGAGAGACAAATGCTAAATATTCTGCCGTATTTATGAAATGTCAAATGTGCTTTCCAGGGTAATTACATGAATATTGAATAGCCTTGCTGAAATTTACAACCCTGCAACTGAGTGTTAAGGATGCTTCTTGCCAGCAGCCTCCCTGGAGACACGACCACAGCCCTGGTACAAAGGACTCAGATGGAACAGAGTACTGCCCAGCCTGTCATCGCCATTGCATCTGGGCGACTTGGCCTGACTTCATAAATATTGACCATCCAAGGAGACCATGTCAGGCCCAGTGGGCATCTGTAGCATAAAGAAGGGACTGAGTTGACGTTAAATATCCCATGGCAATTCTCCAAAAAAAATGTGATTTTATGGTAATTTTCCCCAGAGCGGGTGGAATGGCATATAGCATATTAAAACCCAAGACTATTTCACGGGAAGACGAATCATTCCTTTCCTAGTTTCTCCAAAATCTTGGCATCTTCTTTGACAAAAAAGAAGATTCTAGATTTTGGCAAGCCAAACAGCCTCAGCATTATCTGAGGCAAAATCACGTGGACTTTCTCATGTGCAGGCCTAGAGTGGTATGAAAACATGGGGGTGCATTCCAGTCCCATTTTTTATTAAGTTTCGGCAAAATCAATTTAATAGTCTCAGGGGGCATTCTCAAGTCCTCTTTTGCTTTAACCACTGATAACTTTTCTATCACAGATGTGACTGCTCTAATCTCAGAAGCATCTCTCAAAGCCCTAGTTTGCTTTACCGTCTGTCTTTTCTCAGGCCTTCAGGATTATTTGAATAACATTCTATTTGTTTCTCTGCCTCGAGTTCATCCTTCACATTTCTCCCAGAATGACTTTGTCTTCAGGATGTCATAGTTATACTTGACATATACATCACCAACTATTTCCCCTAAACCCTGTGCTGTATAGCTCCTCCTTGCCACTCACTTCTTCCCCAGCCCCCATTCACCTCCCATACCTCTGTGCCTTTTCACATGCTGCCTCCACCGCTCAGAGGACCTTCTTCCTTTTCTGCACCCAACACATTCCTCCTGACCTGTTAAAGTCTAGTTCAAATGCTAAAGGTGACTGATCTGCTCAGAAAACTTAGCCACCAAATATAAAATCCTCTTTTTCCAGGCCTACCCAGATATGGACAAATTCAAGAACTGCAAGAGAATTTCAGCTATGATGCAAAGGTACTAAGGAATTTTGGGCAAAGGGAATAGAAGGGGAGACAGTCTTAAGGAGGATGATTGAATAATGTGTGGAATAGGAACTGATTGGCCCCAGAGTGAAGGATAAGGATGAATCCAGTACTGCTCATACTGTAACAGGTGAGGCAGGGGCCTGGGAGGGAATGATGGTGTGGAGACACAGGTGGGGTGAACCTGGGGAATCTTGGAGAGAGGACACTCCAAATAGCATATGGACTATCGGAGACTACCAGAAGTGAATCAGAAGAAAGAGGGTTAATAATACTGGTGAAACTGTCTACTGTTATAATTTATAGGCCTAGGAAACTTGTCTTTGCTTATATTGGGAAATGTGTTCTAGCAGTTAGTTACAAGGATCATAGCCCCTAGCTGTAATCATTCCCTCTTTTAGGATAATTATAGGATTCCTCAGTGGTTAAATTCTTCCCTCTGATCCCATTGCACTTCATCCATGCTGAGAGGGCTCCAGATAGATGTAGGAAAGTTCGGCTAATCTCTATGCTAAAGCTCTGAGCACCTGGCATACATCTGCCTTTGATAAGGCAGTGTCATAGCCCTGTGTCAGTCTTCATTCGCCTACCCATTAAAGAATACCACCCTGTGATCGTGGAAGCTTCTCATCTCAGGAGGCTTTGCCTACACCTCTGCTTGAAGTCTCAGGCCATGCTATGGACTTTTCCCCCTCTCATCTATCATTCTTCAATTTGGAGGCATTTCTCTTTTCAATACCAAGAAAGTAGAGAGCCCTTATTTAACTGAAAAACAAAAACAAAACCAAACTTAATTCTCTTAGCCATATGCTACATTTCACAAAAGTGCCTAAGGCCCTCAAGTTGGCAAATTAGATCCCAGATAAGTCTCTTGAGTACAGACATCTTGTCAAGGGCTGGGGTAAAGTTTACGCTTCAGACTCCCCTCTCCCTTCTCTCTGGATACTGCCCTAGCAACCCATAATGAGATATGGGTATTAAAATCACAAAAGGAACCTGAACCAGGAGGGGATTAAACCTGAACTAGGAGGGGATTATGGAAGGGGATATATCAGGTTTCTTCCATTATTTTAATACCTGCATTCCATGATGGTTATATACATACATACATACATACATATATGTATATACATACATATATAAGTATGTACATACACACATACACTTTGCTAAAATACAGAACTTTGAGCCATGATTCAGTCTGCTCCCAAGGTGGCAATGAGCATCACGAGATTAAAACAAATCAGAAACAAAGCAAATAAAACTTCCAAATGACTACAAGACAGGTCAGCTGATCTTTATGTTCTCTGCATGACCAAAGACTCTCTAGGAAATTGACTACCAAAAGATAAAAGATAAGGAAGGCAGGCTTCTTGTGCCAGTGACCTCTCTAGCACCCCAATTCTAGCACTTTTAATATACTGGAATGGACATGGTGGTTCCCATTTCTGTTTTCCTCAAGATACCACATCCCCTCAAGATAGGAGTGTGACTTTCTCACCTTCTCATTCCTAATGCTAAGTACAGAACCGAGTACATAGGTACCCAATATATCTTTATGCGTATTTGACTGAAAGAATGTTCTTGGCTAATTGTCATATATTTTCATGTAATTTGATCTTGCTGTATTGTATATGCACAGATGAAATTGAGTATTACTAATAAAATTTTAAAATAATTTCTTCTTCCATGAACTTTGAGGAAAGGCAGTGAAGGGCCAGCTTAAATAAGCTATGGAAAATGGAGACATTATAGATTCTCTTAATGGCCTGTCAACTTGAAGGTCCAGCAATTAATTTTAAAAGCCTTCTGTATTTATGAGATTATGTTATATAATACAGACATATAATGAGTATCTTTATATTTACATATTATATTTTTCTATACCTATCTATCTATCCATCTATCTATCTATGTATCTATCATCATGATCCACTGTGTACATTGGCACCTGTGTATAGGCACAGTACTATAGAGGATAGGCTTTTCCCATTTCCCTAACTGGTAGATGTCTGTGGGTGGAGACTTCCCATTTCTACATTGAACAGAAAGAGTGTGTGAGCTGATACCATTGGGTGATCATAGGGTGGGTTTGTTCTTCTCCCATTCTGGAAAATATCTGTTCCATCTTTCCCAAAGTGAAAACATGCTTAACCCAGAAGAGAGTTTAAACCAATCTTGTCTGACAGGTTTACATAGTGAAATGTTTTCAAGGCCATCCAAGGTGAGTATTGTGACTGTGTTCTGCCCTGAACTTCCCAAAGGGTACAAAGCTTCATGCCCCTGATGTGCCTCCTCTCTTTCCCTGAGTCTCCCCACTTTCTCTTCTCTTCCTGTATTCACTTGCTTGCAGCCTTCTCTCTCTATCAGGTGATCACCTCCCAGTGTCCTGAGACACACTATTCCCTTGCTCTGTGACAGTAAAGAAAGTCTTCCCAGTGTTTAGGCCCTCTTATGTCTTATAAGTTCCAGAGCTTCACAGTTTATTCTGTTGATTCCAAATGAGCTCTGGACAATAAATTGGTGGTGGACAGGGAGCTTCCAACCTGGGCTATGCCTGGAAATATTAATTTTATAAGAATGAATTGCATTCAGAAGACCATCTAGCCCAGTCTTTGTCCTTAGTGCTGTAGAAATGCTAAGATAGGCCTTATGGTGTTAAGGGCAGAATCCCCTCTCCTTACCTAGGCTTTATTTCAAAACCATCTAGCATTAATAGACACTGAATATACCATGCTCAAATGGTTTCTGCCAGATTATTGGTAGGAAAAAGGGAACACCTCTGATTTCCAAACCCAAACCCTCCCAGTTCTTTTTTTCTCCCCAGAGCAGTGGATGGTGGACTAAGCCTTTCTCTTTATGAACCAGACAGTCTTTAACCATAAGGTTTTTGACTGACCCTTATTGTGCATTTCAAGCAGATTGATAGACAGATTGACAGTCAAGATCCCCTTCCCATAGATTCTTGCACTGCTGGTTCTGTGAGAATACAATGAGTCCAGATTGTGCTCTCAGAAATGTATGGACCGTGAACAATGGGCTGAGACCAAAGAAAAGAAAAATATCTGCATCGAGCAGCTGAGATTCATGCTGGGCATCATGGAGAGTGGGAGGGCTTCCAGATGGCGGCCCAGGCTGCTGAACACCCTGTATCTCAAGTGCCCTGCACAGTAAACTTCCTTGACAAAAATTAATAAATGAATGCATGCATAAACTGATTAAAGTTTAGTGTCCTCCTTACCCTATCCCAAGGTGATTGCTTTTAGGAAAATATTGTGGTAACCAAGGGAAGTTAAAACAGTTTCAGTCTTTGATTGAAACAATATGATTTGATCTATGAGCAATCTGCTAAGAAATATTACTTTGAGAAACTGAATTTGTCCAGGAAAATCTGTTGGGAACAGATGACCACAGGCTACCTCGAAACAGCACTTTTCAAACTGTAATGTATACTGGGAATCATCTTGGGGATCTTGTTAAAATGCACATTCTGATTCTGTGGGACCAAAAAGTGGCACGAAATCCTGTATTCTTAATAAGCTTTTAGATGATGTGGATGCTGAAGCTGGTCCCTGGACCACTTTATGAGTAGCAAGGCTTTAGAGGCAGCTTGCTACAGGGTCTCAACATGGGGTGGGGGTGGGG
This sequence comes from Cryptoprocta ferox, assembly GCA_028646485.1. Lineage (NCBI taxonomy): Eukaryota > Metazoa > Chordata > Mammalia > Carnivora > Eupleridae > Cryptoprocta > Cryptoprocta ferox. The sequence goes on along the minus strand of CM053561.1, from coordinate 40,638,951 downwards.
GAAGAAAGTTTGACTCCCCTTCTTCCAGATAGTTGGTGATGTCTGGGGATTTTTTGATTGTCATAACTAGAAGGATGCTACTGTCGTATGGTAGTAGAAGCAAAGGGTGCTTCTCAACATCCTACAAAGCACAGGACAGTGCCGACACAAACACATCATCTAGCCCAAAACGTCAATAGTGCTGAGGCTGAGAAATTCCACTGGAGAAGAAAGAACACAGATATGCAGTCTGGTTGACCTGAGATCAATCCATGAGCATTCCACTGCACTGCTGTAACGCTTACAATACTGTCTGAAGATCAATTCTTTGGAGAACTACGTAACTAGGATCAGCAGAGTGCCTGGATATGCAGCAAATGTTCAATAATACTTGATATCAATTAAAAGAAGGTCAAAAAACCGTCTTCCTTAGAGACCTATAGAAAAGCAATTACCATTATTGAGTACTTATTATTGTATATCTAGATAAGTATTTTGGATATTTCAGAGATACTTCAGATTATACAGGCTGAGCCAAGGGCATAGATTGCCTCTTGACAGTCTCTTGAATCTGTAATATTAGATTTCAAAAAAAAACACAAAAAACCCTGTACTTTAATCCCCATTATTCGGCAGATATTGACAGCAGCTGTTTTCACAAAGTAACCAATTGTAATGGCCAGTTGATTGAGAGAGTTTGGTACTGTGTCTTTGACCATCCCAATGGCAACGGTGTTTTCTCCTCTCAGGGACGCTCAGCTTTGACTTGCAAAGGCATGGGTACAACAGAGTCCATTGATGGTGATTTCATGGACTGGTTTGGTATGGTCTCAGAGCAAGAGCAAAGCCGGCCCAATGGGGAGGTCCTAGCAAGGGTGGTAAGGGTGGGAGGAAGCTGAGGCTGATCATTCTAGGTGCTGGTACATGTGCACTTCAGGGATCTTCTGAGACCCCATCTTTCCTACGTGTCTGAGAATATTTTCTGCATGTTCTTCCCTTGCCATACCCACCCTGCATTTCCTCTGCCCAACACATAAACAGAAAAGCACAAACACACATAGTCTCCACACCCCACTCTCCCCCCACTGCCCCATCTATGTCTCAACAGATGAGTCTTTCTGCTGGCTGGCTGTTAAAAGGAAGAAAAAAAACCAGTAAGAAGATGGCACAGCTGGAAAAAAATGTCTGTTTCTTAGAGGGTCTATAAAGCTCTTTATCATCCCAGGAGGAATGGGCAAGGGCCTGGCAGGGCAGGGGGGTGCTCAAGAAGAATGTTGAGCATCTGTTTGAAATGTTGGTGGGTTTCAAGAATCATCTCCAGGCTGTTCTCGCTGAAAATATCTCCATGATAATCCTGGGACCTGGAGGTTGCCTTTTCCTTCTTTCTCCATCTTTTACCATGCTGCTCTCCAGCTCATCTGGCTGTGGAATTTCATGGAGACAGTTACACTAAAAGGTTCTTATATTTATTTGCCTAGATGGAGACAATTAGATCAGTTAGTGTGGTAATAGTGGTAGAGTAGAAAGGTCAGCTATTTGGGACTGACTTTGCTAGGAGTACTGGCAGGATCAGCAAATAGTCATCCCTGTGGCTATGATGTACTACAAGTAAAAGGAACTAAGTAAGTATAATCAGCAAAGGGAAGAGGCACAGGAGGCAAAGTCTGGAGGAGGCCAGCCTCCAGCATCCAGGGTTCTCTCCCACTAGAATCACATAGGACACACTCTTAATCCCCCTAGAATGTGGGTGAAGTGTTGCCACCAGGACAACTCATTTGATACTCAGTCTAGGTTTTGTTTTGTTTTGTTTTGTTTTGTTTTGCTTTTTTACTGGGAGTTGATCACATTGGCAGCCTCTACCTGGATGTGCCAAAATTCCAGACTCCCAGAAAGAAAGCAGGTATTCAGCATAAACTACATTGTTCACAAAAACAACACAGTGATCGACATTCTTATCAGGTTATGGTGGGAACCCTCCTGAAATATAAGTTCCCAGACACCAGTCAAGAGTCTACACTGCAAGCAGATCTTTCCAAAGGTCACAGTTGAGACCTAAGATATTGTTTTCTGCACAATCATGGATCCTATTCTGATTCCTCTCACTTTCCTCCCTGGGACAGTTGGCAGCTCAGTAGGAGCCCAGAGCTCCCGAGCTGTGACGAGGTACCTTGGGACCCACATTCCTCCCACAAAATCAGAGACATCTGGTTCTCAGCCATGATGCCTGGAGTCTTTGCAGATGTAGGTCCTGTGGGACAGTGCCACGATCCCCAGGAATAACAGGTTATGCCAAAACAAAGACAATCTCTTCTCAAAACCTTTGTCTGTAAGATGAGCTGCTCCATTTTCTCCTTTGTTGAATTAGGAGCACTCAGGGTTTTATTCTTGTTAAGTCAAAGGACCTTTTTTGAAGGATGACTTCTAAGTTTTTCCCCTTCCTATTTGGCCAGAAAGCTTCCAGGAGTCTTTCTTTATCTTTGAAATTGAAAGCTTTTCCCTCTTCCCCATAGGATATGCTTGGGAATATTTCCTTACAATTAACTCTGTCCAGCATGTGATGATCCCTCCACATTTCTCACCTCTGATCTCTTAAAATATTTCCTTTTCAGTTCTGCAAAGTTGTCTTTTAATAGATCTGTAATTATTGATGCTCATTCTTGGGAAACTGACCACTTTGGGAGCTGAATGTTTGTGTTCTTCTCTGTCATTAATTCCCTAATCCATTCCCATATTTAAGTCTGAAATCTGTTCATTCAATAAACAGTCCCCAAACAGCCACACCCATTAGAAGTACTACCAGACACTGGAGATTCAAAGATAATTGTTTTACTTCAGGCTGCTGTAACAAACTGCTGCAGTCTGGGGTGGCTTACACAGCAAACATGATTTCTCCTGATTTTGGAGATTGTGACATTCAAGATAAAGGTACCAGCAGATCCAGTGTCTGGTGAGGGCACAGATGGCTCTCTTCCCCTTGTAGCTTCATATGGTGGAAAGCAGAGCTAGCGAGATCTCTGATCTCTTCTTATAAGGGCACTAATCCTACTCATGAGGACTCCATCCCCATGACCTAATTATCTTCCAAAGGCTCCACTTCCAAATACCATCACATTGGGATTCGAATTTCAACATACAAAGGGGGAGGACACAAACATTCAGTGCATTGCAATAGCTAAGGTGTATTGTTGGCCATTTAAGATCTCAATATATGTGAAAACACATGTACACAAATCCCCAGAACAAGGAGGGCTTTAATGGAGGCTTGCCCAGTGTACCTGGAACACAAAGGATGGAGGGATTTAGAGTGATGGGAGACTGTTTGTGGACTGTTTTTCCTAAGTTTACCTTCTATGTCAACATTTGGTTCTCTGTGGAACCACATTTTACTTATTCCAATATCATTTTTACTTGATTGGTTGTGCTGTCTGTGTTTTACCTTGCAATCACAAATGCCAGGATTTTGTACTTAACTATGATGTGTGAATCTTCATTCTTCCCTAGTTGCCTTAAGGAGCTGCTTTAATGCATGCTCCCAGCCTGCCCTGCATGGGTCTAGTCCTAAAGGAGAGGTTACTTTTTAATCTTTCTCCTACACCTTGGGGCTGAAAATACCTTCACTTCAATCCAGATGAAGGAAATAAAACAAGTAGAGGCTTGAGTGCTTTCACTCATCTGCAGATGAGTGTGACCAGAAGTGTAGAGTACTGCCTGGGACTGAGACTGCAGAGAAGGCTCTGGAAGCCTTGGGGAGTAAGCCACAGAGACATCATGACTGTCTAGTTGCACTAGGGAACTCTACGTGAATCACAGGTGGGGTGAGAGGTGGGAGCTTCTCCTGAGCCAGCCCTGAGGGCCAGGCACTTTCACATGGTTTCCTAGACTCTCGGTGGTAGCGCAAAGTATGGGAGCTGATTCCTACTACCACCGAGGAGGCATGGTTGAATAGAGAGACTGCTCTCCAGTACTGTGGGAGTGGCATGGCTGAAAGGAAAAATGTGATGCGCTTTCCATCCCTGGGAGCCCCTGTGAGTTCCTGTAATTGCTGCCCCTGCTGCTGCAAACTCCTTGGATTGGATGATTTAATAGTAATAATGAAGAGCATTAGAGGGAACAGATTCCTTGTTATTCATCTTTTTCTGCCATCTCTTCGGGATTCTTTCCACCAGTTTATCTTCAAATAGAGGTAATTGAAAATTAATTTTTGTCATAAAAAGTAAAAGCTCTCGTAATATAATTGGAGCCACTGGAGAGGGTCTGTTTAGTCAAAAAAGCAATCCTTTCCAGTCACAGCTTTCAAATGGTGTCTGGGGGATTATTTCAGAATATCTAACTAGTGAAAAAGGTGGACTGTCCTCTGTTCAGTAGTTACCACCCATTAGGTGCTAGGAACAGATCTCTACCTGTGTTATTTCATGGGGTTCACAAAACAAGCTAACGAGTGAAATCTAGCAGATGATGAAATAGATAGAAATAGGTGAGGTCAGAAGATTTATGCTTCATTAAGGTTTAGGAGTTTCAGTGTTTTCTGATCCACTATACCTAGAAGCACACTCATCTCTCAAAGATTAACTAACTTCTCACCTGTGCAGGTGACAGATGTCCTTCCCAAGAGCTTCTCTATTTACTTCGCCTGGTTTTGGTTCAACATCCTTCTTCATTAAGGCTTGCTGAGTCATTCAGGGGTCGGCAAGAGCCTTTCACACTACCGCTATCCCCCGAACACAAGCTTGACACAAAAGCTCATCATTGGCTATTCCATCCTCATTCTGGGACTGGGCTGTCAGCAGGCTGGGTTTATGATGTACTTCCTTTTCATTAAGGCTCATCAGGAGTGGCCATTTTCCATTAATTCCCATTTTAATTGCTTAAACGGAACTGTTTTTTATTAGATAATTTTCGGATGCATTACCACTGCATTTCTTTTCCTAAAAAGGTCTTTAACCCAGCATCTCACTACTTGCATAGGTTATGAAGGCTGGAATGTGTACCCATGCCCTAGGTTGGGGGGGTGGGGGCTACCTCTAGGAAGCCGGAGACTCCGTACGTGCTCATAGCTCTTGCTTGGATTACACAGATGCCATGTGAATGGGGGAGCTATTTATTTGTTTCAAGGGTGAAAAAAAATTTGGTTTTGGTTTTATCAGGAAAAAGTTTTTAAAAAAATTTTGGAAAAAGAAACCCAAAGCAAGGCTCTGGGGTGCCTGGAGATGGTGAGCATGCACTCCTGTTGTTGGAGGCAGGCTGAAGGATCCGTCAGGGGGCGCTCTGATTCCCCTAGACTAGACTAGTCTAGTCCCCTAGACTAGAACAAATTTACAGCTCTGTCCAAAGCTGCTTCTTTCTCCACTAATAGTGTTGCCGGTGGCCTAACATGAGAAACCTTATGGTATACGTGATTGTGAGACTGTCAACTGAAGACATTGTTCAGTACTTTTGGGAGGCTGAAAACATCTTTGCTGAGGCCAGCTCTAAAGACTGCACTGACAGTCTTTCATCCATGCCTTTGCCATGTGGACTTTCCCAGCCACCAAGTACCCTGTGGACGAGAGTATTTTTGTCCCACGTTGCCATGATCGTAGAAAGACATCAGTGATGTGCCAAAACAAACACATGTCTCCAGTTTTCTTGTTTATTTGTCATTTTTTCCCTTTCTCTTTTCATTTGATGATGTACTTATCTCTGTTTGTCTGCCTGATAGGGATGAGGAGAGAGAAGATGGCACTAGATGGAATGCCTTTGGAAGAACAGTCAAACCTTAATCATGGTTTTAGTCATTCATCCAACCCAGAATTCATAAACAGGGACCACCTGTTTGCACTAGATATCATCATACAACATTAGTACTTTATCTGTTTATTTTATTAGTGTGGCAGATCCATTTTAGTTCCTGATGTTAACTGTAGGAAGCATTCTACTCTTCAAGGTGTTTATGATTACCTTGACACAAATCCATGGGCCCAAAATTAAGAAACTACAACCTAGAAAAACTCCAATATCTCTTTCTGTTCTTAGTCCCTCTGATTCATTTTTAATTTTAATGATGAAGATACAAATAATGAGATTTCTAGGCAGGAAATTAAAAAAAAAAAGCCCTCCTTTCCATCCCTACTATCAACACTCAACTTTAAAAAACCCAATCCCTTCGACTTGACTCTAAAAGCGAACAGCTTTCAATGTATGAAATTTAAAATGGGAATTTAATAATGTAGGGCAGAAACTGGTCAAAGTCTCCATGGGGAAAGGCTGAAGGGAAAGCAAGCATCACACCTGTGCAGAGCAGTGTGGGGGTGGGAGCCACTCTGCTGAAAGCCTCCCAGCAATCACAGTCCCTTCTACTCAGAGCCAAGTGCCCCTCATTATGTGCGTAGGCGTCAAAAAGCAATGAAACTCTAATTAAGGAGCTGCTACTGTTTTCAAGTACAGGCACACAGGCCTATCCTGCTGCCATTTCAGCGCTAATTCAGACTATTCATCTGGAGGGGAGCAAGTCCTGAGAGTTTTAATTCCCAGCCAAAATATGCCCTGATTGGACCCTCTCCTTTCCTCCCACTTGAGCTTATTGATATGAACCTTCCAATTACGTAGGAAAGGACCAGGGTGGTTGGGGAGGGTGCTTGAGGAGGATGGGGGCTCTTAACTGAGCAGCCCACATACATGTTCATCACTCCAAGGGACAACTGAAGGAAAATGAACAGAAGAGAAAATTTCCCCTTCAAACCAATTGATTCATCAACAACAACAGGAAAATTGAAGCTGAAATGTCAATGGAGCTCCAGCTCATGAAAGGCTCTAGTGAGGGCTCTGGGGGAGATAGGAGACACCTGCTAATGAGAAGAGTTTAAAACAATTATAAGCCCGAGTTTTTATTATTTAAAAAAAAATCCCTAGAATGACAATTTCCAAAACTGGAGGGAAAGATAGAAATGGTTGAGATTTTTTAAAGATGGAATCTCTTGCTGAGACAAACTGTCAAATTTTTCATTATATCCATTTCAAGGCAGGCATTTATTACCTTTATAGTGACTATATATCTCCTGTAATGTTCTTACTGTGGTTTGCCTCTTAATTACCTGCAGAATTTGCATTTAAACGGAGTTAAAGTGTGCCATCTACTCTTCCTCTTCCCACAGTTGTTTCCATGGTAACAAAAGGGGTCTCCCAGTGCCTGGCTGGGCTGGAATGTCTGCTTCAGCAGGCCTGGAAACATCTCGCCTTCAGTGTAGATCCATCTCCTTCACTTCACTGAGCAAGTGAATGGAAAGCATCAAAGGATCCACTGACCCCTGTCGGATTTTTCTGGAAACTACTATCAGCAGCAAGATTTTCCCTATTTTGGATAAGCCTTTCAGAACTCGGGTCTGGGGTTGATTTCTCCCTCTCTTGTCTGCCCAGATTGCTTCCCTCAGCTCCAGATACATGAACTGATCAGACCTGATGTCCAGTCTTCTCTATGGACCCAGAGACATTAGCACAGGTCCTGAGCCCAGCCCCTCCTTGCCTGGAGAGTGTAAGCAGATCCTTTTCTAATGGGGAAGCAGCATGACCCTACATAAGCATCATTATAAAAGACAGCCATAGCAGGACTTGGAGAAAACTGGTTCACTCCTCCAAAGCTAAGCAGAAGTGAAAGGAAGGTAGATTCATACTGGGTGATTTTTCTTGATCTCTTATGAACTGAGGCCACTTTTATGGAATGAGTTAAAAGCAAACAAACATACAACATAACAATTTTGGGGGAAAAATTCTTGTATGGCCCTGCAGATACCACCAAGGAAGAAGCACAGACCCTTGACCCCAACCCATGGAATGGCCTGGGACTCGTGAAGCAAGGAGGCAAGAAGGGAACCACACAGCTGTGTGTGTGATTCCTGTGTGATCTTCCCTCTGTGAAAAGGCTAAGTAGAGATTATGCTCACACTTCCAAGGATATAAGCCACCTCTTTAATATTTCCCCTTAATCCTCTCTGCTAACAAGTCACTGGGGTTGGGCTGAGAAAAGGCACACATCTAAATCTGCCATGTGAAGTGTTAAGTACCATTTCATAATGGAATAAGCAACCCATGTTGGTGTAGGAAGCTGTAAAGAGACTCCAAAATCTCATGGATGGAAAGTCCATGGGGATAAGTGACCAAAGTCTGGGATTCTAACTAATTCTACTTGATTCCCCTGACAGCCAACTTTCAAGGCAACCAAACTTCAGAAGGTAAATGTATGGGACACGTCAGTTATTGTATCTCCATATTTATTAACATCCTTCAGAAAATTCCTGTGTTGGATTAGAACACTTATTCTGGTTTGTCCTCATAATTAACTGTGAACTGGACCTACAATTATGCTTTTTACTCTACAGCTTTATTTTCTCCTCCCATTGATGCTGCAGTAAACTTATTTCAAATATCTCCATTTCAAATTTATCAGTGATTTAGACTGAACATCTGTGGCATGGGGGGGGGGGTTGTTGCATGGCTTTTCAGCATAATTCTGTGGTGATATCTGGGCTGAACTCCTGAGAGGGAATGAGCTCCCTGTACTCATCTTGGCCTGTTTTCATTGGGCCCCAGAGTGGACCCCACAAATGGTGTGTATCTGTATGGTATGTGCCTGTCAGGGTGGTAAGTATGAAGATAAAACTTTCATCAACTTGGATTTAGAAAAACTCCTCCCTGGCAAGTACTTTGGTAGTTGGCTGGGCAGGGAAATTTTGGGAACCTCCAGGGTCTGTGGGCAAGGAGGCTGAGAGTCCTCATAAGAATTGAGGAATCACAGACTTGTATCCACCACTCTTAGTTCTTCTCTCTTTTTATAAAACTTGAAAATGAACCTTTCACTAAGGTTTTCTCTCCCCTAAGTTTAGGTGTCAGTGTTCTTAGGCCTGACTTTAATGGCTTCCATTTTGGTTTCTGCTCCAAGAGGATTTAAAACAAATATAACCTTAGTGACGACTGGGAGACACAGACAGAAGTTAATGTGTTGTTTTTCTCTCTCTCTCTCTCAAAGTCAATTAATACTCTAACCTTTGAAGGTACATAGCTTGAGTCCTGGGATACAAGTGAAATTGTATGGCTTGTATCTGCATGATGTGAGTGAACAACTTCCCATCCAGTAATGGAGGGGTTCCCATGATCTTCTAAAGAAACAGTCAATACTATCTAAAAGGTTATCACTTTTAATACCCCACCCCTGATTCTAGTTACTTCATTAATTATTTCTCTTTCTGATGCAATTAAGAGAAACTCAACCTAAAATATCTTTAAAAAATGGGAAGCAATTTATTGGTTGATGTAATGGAAAATACCAGAGAAGAGCTGACTTAGAATAGATGGATCCATGGACTCACATAAGGTTATTTGGAACACACGTCTCATCTCCTAGCTCTGTTTCCCTTCGTATTGCTTCCACAGTCAGGTAGGTTTTTCCTTTGAGGTGGCAAGGTGGTAGACACAGTTCCAAGCTTATAGAGTATCTTCCTTCCAGAAGCAACAGACAGAAGAAAAGGAAGGTCTTTTTCTCACTACAAGTTTTAGATGTGCTATTCATTGGATCGAGTTAGGTTATATTCATAGTTGATTCATTCATCATGGCCAAAGAGATGAAGAACAATGATTGGTTTAGGTTTGGTCCTCCTGACTATCTCCGGGAGGTAGGCTGAGAACAGTCCTACGTAATCAATATGGGACAGAAAAATTGGAATACTGCAATAAGGAGTATAACTACTCCAATTTTGTTTATTTTGCCAGTGTGAAAAAAGAGTTATTTTCCTAATTCAAATGAAGCAACTGATGCCACATGTAGTGATATTATAATATTATATAGCCAGTAGATCGTGATTGTAACCCTTGTCTTTCTGACACGATAGTCCATGTTCCTGATCCTCAGTTCTCATGCTCCATGTTCTCATGGCCACATTGTGGATAGTACACTCAGAAAGTTTTCAGGTTTGATTCCTCAAAGGTATGCTAACTTTAATATTCTGAATCTTACATGATGATGATAATGATTTCTTTAATTGGTATTATGTATGCATTTCTAAATATGTTCCTATCAATTATTTTCTCACTCGCTGGTGATTTAAGCAAGTACTTATATCTCCATTTTTTTTTGAAACTGAGCAAGATGTAGACAATTTCCATGGTCACCCAGTTAGTGAGGGGGCAAGCCAGGATTATAAACTGGGTCTCCTTTCTTTTATTTCAGAACCTCTTTCGATCCTTTGTTTTTATTTATTTTGCCAAGCATAGGCAATGCTGAGGAGGAGGGTGAAACTCTAAGTATCGATACAGAAGACTTCTTTACTGGTCCTGTTGGAAAAAGCCAAGTGAAATGGTCTGGATGGAGGTAAGTAGATGAACACCTATGAAGGCTGAATATGACTATATGACCTGAGAAAACACATTTGCTGTGACACTAAGAATTCCAGGTCCCACCATACATCTCTGTTGGCCCTAGTTTGTATTTGCTTTTCTGAAGGATTTCTATAATGCCATGAGGAAGAGGAGCTCTTAGCTATCCCCTACTTTGGTCCCAAGATACCTCTGTTTCTGCAGTTCCCCCACAGGTGCACACCTTAAGAGGAAGGACATGCCAATCTGAGAAGTCTTATCCTAAGGCAGGGACTGGCTATGTTTTACTTGTGAGCAAGGTCACTGATGTCCAGGTGGACAATATTGTCTCAAAGGCAAGGCAGTGGGGAAGTTGGCCTTGACTGGACACAATCAGGGCATGCACTGTCTACAGGGAATTGGAAAACAATTGACGACTAAAAGTTGGTCTGCTTTTTATTATCACTGTGCTCCTGCAATTCTAAACTCAAAGTCAGTGATAAAACCCTTCTCCTCATAGAGGCATCTGCCCCACTGCCACCTCATCCTTTATATGCCGTTCCAGGTGGGTCAAAATAGGTGTAGAGGTTAGGGGGAGTAGGACAGAAATCTGCAATGTTTAGCATTTACTGAAGCTAAACCCACCCTCCTGCCCCGCCAGCCCCTCCCCCAGCTTGCCCACAGATGTTCTGGAGAAGCACACTCCACAGGAGATTTCTACTGATCTATAATTGAAAACTGTCTGAGCTCCCTTTGGGGTGTTTGCTTTTCTCAAGCAACTCCCAGCTGAAAGAGCTCAGCAGCGGGATTCCCAGGGGTAGCAGAATGACCCAGACTGTAAATGCAGTTATTGCCACCACAGCACTGGAGAGGGAGAAGGAGAGTGACAGGGAGAGTAAGAGGGGTACTCTGAGTTGAGTACAGGGGTGGGGAGCACAGGGGGTTGAATTGATGAGAGACAGCAAGTGGGTGAATGTGCATGTGGATGGCTACACCAAAGGGGTTGCAGAAGGAGAGAGAGAAAAGAGAAGTAGAGAAAGAGGGAGTCATTGAGGGTGCGAGCCCACCCAGACTCCTGACTGTCACCTCCTGGATAAACTGTGCCTTCACTTTTTATTCTTTGCCTTTTTCAGCAACCCATCCTCACCCGGGTCAGTACTTATGGTTCCTAACCCTACTCCATTCTAGACAAGTGCTGACTTGCTTAGGAAAGAAAGCAGGGACTGTGTTGAAGGCTGCTGAGAAAGCATCTATGGCCTTTTCAACCTTGGTGTGCTTTCCTGGGCTTCCTCTGTCCTCTGCAAGCCATTATTCCTTATGAAATGGCCTCAGCACCATGCCATGTGATAGTGGCTTTCCTTCTTCCTAAGCATGTGCAGAGGCATGAGGAGAGCATCCTCAAGTTCTGGAGAATGTAAGTCCAAGATTAACCAGGAAGAGGTGCAGTTTCTGTATCAGTGTTGGCAGGATTAGTTTGGTCTGTGCCCTCTCTCCTTCGCTTTTCTCTCTGTCCTCACATGGTCTTTCCTGTTATGCACACATCCCTGGTGTCTGCTTTGTGTATTCAAATTTCCTCTTTTTCTAAGGACACCAGTCAGATTGGATTAAGGTCCCATTCTAAAAGCTTCATTTTAACTTAATTACCTCTTTAAAGGCCCTATCTCCAAAATGCAGTCACATTCTGAGGTGCTGGGGTTAGGGCTTCGACATATGAATTTTGAAGGGACACAATTCAGCCAAGAACAATATTATTCTCATGCTCCAGCAATTCTAAACAATTTCAGTAATAACATTTTCTTCCCCCAAAATTCTTTTTGTGATATAAGTTCTAAGCAATTTCTCTAGTTACTATTGAATTTTTATTACTTAAACTTTAATAAAAATATCTTTAACATTGAAATTAATTTAGAGAAACACCAGTTATACATTTGGCCCCTGGGACACATTGACTCAAGCTATACGTGGTCAGTTTTAAGAATAAGTTCTTAAAAGTTTAAAATCCTTTGAGCTGCTCTTTGGTACAATTTATGTCTCCAACCCCTGTGTTTACTCCATACACTTGTGTTTAAATGATCAGTTAGAAATTAAGGGTAATTTTAAAGACCCACAAACAGAACTGAAGTTACTTCAGTTGATATTTGTGTTTAAATTTTAAAACAGTGAAACAAATGGTTATTTTATTTTTATCTCTAGAAATTTATAATTGAAATTCAATACAAGATTTTCATTGTCTATATTTTTAACTTCTGGCTATTATTATTATCATAATTGATACTGGAAATAACTATGGCATATAAAGGATGGGAATGTTAAAAAAAAAAAAAAGTCAATGCATTATGATCTTTTGTGCCAGGAAAGCAGTTGGCATTGAAGATTTAGAGGGACAAGGTGAGGGGGAGCCCACACTGGGTACAGGTTAAAATGAAAGCAGCCAGTAAGTAGAGTCTAGGCAGGAAACTCAGGATTCAGTCCTCAAGTAGCACCCTTCACACACACTCGCACACAGACATGCACACACATTCACACAGACACAAGAGATGAATGGGATTGGAGCACTGACACAAAGACATAAGTCCAGTTCCCTGAGACCAGCCACAGGAACCCTAAAGAGGTTCCATTTCCCACATGGTCACAGCGATGTAGCAGATGATCTGTCACTCCAGGGAAGTTGGAGCCCAAGGACCCACAGGGAGACTCAGGGCCAGCCTCTGGTTTTCAGCAAGGACCACTAGGGACTGTTAACTCCCATCTGCTCCTTAATAAAGACAAATACCCCCTAGCTTTCTGCTGCCAGATGCAAAGTGCTCTGCTAGCTTTGCATAGCAGAGCAAAAACAGTGACTGTTTGTAGGCACAGTCACTACAAACAATGGGGACAGGTCTTTGCCTTCAGGGAACCAGTATGCTGGAATAATCATAAAGGTCAATAGACAGTATTCACCTGGTGCCAAGTTTTCCCCACTCTGGCCAGGAGAAAGGTGGGCAATGTGTGTGGTCTTGGCAGAGACTTTCTGTCATCCAGGGTATGATTCCAAACTCTAGAGAATGAGTATGGCTGAGTGTCTACCTGGCAGACATGTCCCTCGAGTCCAAACACGCCCCCAGATCTGGTGGGCCAGAGCTGATGTTGGGAATGGGACACTCCAGATATTAGCAAGATGGTTGTATCAGGCAGTGGAGCTCTCGGTGACAGAGAAAGCTGTGTGCTACAGAACCATCTTGTACAAAAACTGGGAGGGCGTGCCCTTCCTGTATTAGTTGGTGGCTGAGTTTTACGTGCAAGTGTTAGTGTGTCTGTGAGAAGGCCAGCTGTCTCCATGGTACAGGACAAAAAGAGTTACCTTAGTTTGGGCATACTAAAAAGATAGGGAGGACACCAAAGGGGGCACCTGGGAAGCATCTTGTGGGTTGCTTCTTGAGATGAGCCCTGCGGATGGAAAGAATTTAATTTGGTCAAAAACAGGGAGAAGTTATGAATGTTTGTAGGAAGAGGTGTTCAAAAAAGTAACCTGGTCACAGGAGGCAGCCTGAGCTGACTTGCAGAGAACTTCAAATATTATTGGTGTAATTAATGTGGGGGTAAGTGCCCATGGATCAAACTAGAAATGCAAAGCCAGAGCTGGGTCCGTGCTCCAGGAGCATTCCATGCTTCCTGCTGAAAGAGAAGGAGTCAGGCCATCGGTGTTGGAACTCCATGTTCTAGGTCAGTCCTCAGGGAGGGTGACTCAGGGCCCTGCCACCTGACTGCCCTGGGAATTAGGGCAGGACAGCTCCTGCAGGTGGAGAGATGAGAGGCTCAGCAGGAGTAGGCAAGGCAGGACTGGCTGGCTTCTGTAATCGCCTCAGTGGGGTGTATCCAGCTTGTTAAAATGCAGGTTGAATTAAGCTCGAGGCGTTATCTCCTTTCTGTCCTCTGATCCTGGGTTAACTTTCTTCAATTACGGAAAGAGATAAGAAAAAGCTCAAATGAGAGAGAGGTGGGTGGAGGCCAGCGCCTCTTCACCCCACTAAGAAGGAAATGGAGGGGGAAGAAGAAGGGCCTTGGGGAAGTGGATTCACTCCTGAGCAAATTAAAATCAACAAATTGGCCAAACTCTGGGATGTGCTCATTATATCTGCTTGAGACAGGAATTCCAGGTACCTGAGCATTCACCAATGACCTCCAGAGATCAGCTAGGTCGCTCCTACCTACTGAAAATTTTTCATAAAATTTATGTCTTTTTAAAAAAAATAACATTTTCCTCATTATTCTTATATGCATTGTAGAATCTTTGGGAAATAGAAAAAAATTGAAACCATCCATAATACCTCACTTGGCAATAACCAGTGTTAAGATTTTGGTTTTAATCTTTCCAGTATTTTTACATACACAACCCACCCTACACACACACACACACACACACACACACACACACACTCATTCAGTACTTCTTGTTTCACCAGTAGAATGGGATGCTACTGTTTAGAAACCTGATTTTCAGCATTAATTCATTCATAAAGCCCATATTAAAGCCTCTTTGTGCAGGCCCCCTCTTAGGCTTGAGGATGCATTGGCATCAACAGCCCTCCTGGAACTGAATGGATATAGTAGAATACAGCACGCTATAAGCCCCAAACGAGAGCTCACAATCTAGTATTCTGATGGAATGAGGTGCTGACTCGATCTCACAAACCGTGAGATCATGACCTGAGTCACAATCAAAAGTTGGATGCTTAACCAGCTGAGGCACCCAAACACCCGAATCTAATAAATTATTTAAAAATATCACTTTGACTGGCTCTGTGGGGAGCATAGTATAGGGGGCTATCAGGAGCAGAGAGGCTAATGAGGAGGCTACTTAGTTGTCCACACAACATGCTATGTACTGTGGCTTAGCCTGGGTTGATAGCATCAGAGATGGAGAAAAGTACAAGCCTCTGAGATATATTTTGGAAGTTAGACCAATGGCTTGCATGTGACTTATCAGTTATGTTTCTTCAAGGTTCTAAAAGGGTATGATATATACTAATAGGTATTAGGTTGGAGGAAGACTAACTTTGAGCAGCTTTCTTTCCAGAGGTGTAGGAATGGGGAAATCAGAGAATCTATTTTGGGCATTTGTTATTATTTGAGATGCTATGAAACATCTAAGTGGAGGTTTTAAGGAGGCAACTAGATGTGTTAATCTCAAGTTTATAGGAAAGGCCCAAACTGGATATGTGAAGGTGGGTCATTGACCTGGGCACTGGTCTCAGTACTAGAGTTGGAGAACAGGATATATACAGGATCAGTGGCCAGGGTATATACAGGATCAGTGGAGACCCTGGAGGGAATTCTGCAGTTGGTAAGGAAAGGAAAAGTCAATGAAGAGAACAAAAATAGGAGAGGCCAGTGGGGTCGGGATGGGAGACAGAGTGAGATAGAGGCAGAAAGAGGAGAGTATCTCACCTTTCATATGACTAAATATCTCAACCTCAGATTTAAAGCCTATACAGTACTTTATTGAATGGATGTACCACAAATTATGGAAGTCCCTCTCATTCCCCCCACCTACATGCACACACATGGATTAGAGGATGTTTTGACTGTTTACGACTGTTTTGCTCTGGTAAATAAGGATGAGATTAAATTTTGGCAGTAAACATTTGGGCACACACAGGATTCATTTTAAAGTAGATATTTAGAAGCAGGACTATAGAGTAAAAAGTAATGCATGATGTCTTTTCAATATTGTTTATGAAGGCATTGAGGAAATTAAGTGACATAATTTCCATTGGTAAAATGCTTATCATCTAACAAAGCCAATCCAGAAAGAACAAAAATAGCACTGATTAAATACCTATTGTGTCCTATACATTGTGAGATACATTAGAATTCCTACCTTCTAGGTACAGCACTGAGATTCAGGGAACTCCCTAATGCTCAAATTACCTATTTTGTTATAAAGTTGCGAAGATTGGAGACAATGTGTGCCTGTCTCTGAATTATTTATTTAGCTAACCTAAATTTCTCTAATCATTTTTCTCGATTATTTTTCCTTTATCTATTCCAAACTCTGCATTGTACCTTCCCATAGTGGGTACACTCACACTTCAGTACCTTCTTTTCAATGTTGGATGGCTCCTACTTTTTGTCCTAATCACAATCTTCTGTCCTCATCTTTTTTTTCTTAATGTTTAATTATTTATTTATGTATTTATTTATTTACTTTGAAAGAGAGACAGAGAGATAGAAAGAGAGAGATTGAGTGGGGGTGGGACCAAGAGAGGAGACAGAGGATCTGAAGCAGGCTCCACACTGTCAGCACAGAGCCCAATGCAGGGCTTGAACTCATGAACCATGAGATCATGACCTGAACCAAGTCTGAATGCATACATGTTTGTTCAAACTAATCAATACACATCTTATAGATTAACAAATATAATGGTTCTTACATAATGGTAATCATTTCTCCAGTGTTCCATGCTTTGTGCTAATCCTAGGATCAACACTGTAATATAAATGAGATCCCGATTTAAAAATAAGGGAAGCCAGACTTATAATAATAATTTAAAAAACTGTGTTCAGTTTGGATGAGAAAAGTTAAGAGAGATGAAATACATTATCTGAGGAATCACTGGTTCTCTAGGGACAGAATTTAACTCAAATCTGCCTGACTCTGAAGTCCATGCCTTTTATTATCACACAACTTTGCTTGCATGCATACAGAAAGTGCCATTTACAGGTTTACCATAAAATTGTTATAACTGAGAAAAATCTTGAAATTTTCAATTAACACAACATTATTTCACATCTTGCAAAGTCTGGAACATTTTTCCATGAATAAGTATAGCAAAATGCCTTACTGCCTTCCATGAAACCTGAGAGAGAGGATTGCCTTCCATGAGACCTTAGAAACTCTGAATTAATGTTTTGTAAATGAATGACTACAGCCACAATAATGGAGTTATTACTTCAAGGGAGACCTGTCCATTTTTACACAAAATAACCTTTCCTTTTCTCATTCTTGCCCCACTCTCTCTTCCAGGGTCTTAGAATTCTGGGGTACATTTGAAAA
The DNA here is from genome assembly GCA_028646485.1 of Cryptoprocta ferox. Classification (NCBI taxonomy): domain Eukaryota; kingdom Metazoa; phylum Chordata; class Mammalia; order Carnivora; family Eupleridae; genus Cryptoprocta; species Cryptoprocta ferox. The sequence goes on along the minus strand of CM053561.1, from coordinate 40,621,616 downwards.
GAATGGAGCAGTATCTTGTAGGACTGATAATTTATGCATGAAAGTCAATAGACAACTTGCTATCTACTGTCCATAAAAATCCCTCATAGATTACATTGGGGAAGAAATTAAAGCAGCACCTCCATATAGGCAATACACAACACTTCTTCAAAAGGGAACTGTGTTAATTAGGGTTCTCTAGAGAAACAGAATTCAATAGGAGATTTTACATATATATATATATCTTCTTATCAGAAAGAGAGAGAGATATATTATAGAAGTTGGCTCATGTAATTATAGAGGCTGAGAAGTCCCATAATATGTCATCTGCAAATCAGAGAACCAGGAAAACCATCAATGTAATTTTGTCCAAGACCGAAGGCCTAAGAACTAGGGGAACCAATGGTGTAAACCCAATCTAGGGCTGAAGGCCTAGAAGCAAGGGAGCCACTGGTATAAATGCCACAGTCCAAAGGCTGGAGAACCAGGAGCTCTGATTTCTGAGGGCAGGAGAAGATGGATGTCCGAACTTAAGAAGAGAAAGAGATAATTTTTCTTCTTTTTTGTTCTGTTCAGGCACTTAATGGATTGGATGATGTCCATCCGCATTGGTGAGGGTGGATCTTCTTTACTCAGTCTGCAGATTCAAACACTAATCGGTTCCAGAAGCACCCCCACAGATACACCAGAAACAATGTTTTACCATTAATGTGGGCAACCTTTAGTGAAATCAAATTGACACATAAAATTAATTAAAATTATCACAGTAACTCCTGGAAGGTGGGCTCAGGATGTGCTTCCATGATTCTCTTTCAGATGAAGACTGGGGTTTTCTTGATGCTAACTGGGTTTATTATTAATGTTTCTCACAGATGGCCACTTGTCTCCTCTTTCCAGGCATGTGGAGAATGGCATCTCGGGACCTTTGAGGTTGGGAAGGACTGTATGACCAGCTCTGGCCAGTGAGTTTTAAGTATATATATGTGGGATATATAACATCCTGGCTGGAGTATTTAATTCTTAGTTTGAGAATAGTGGTTTCTCTTCCTCTGACATGGCAACTGGCCAGATTCAAGATGGTGGCTGCTCAGTCAGGTAGGTATGAATAACTGGCATGGACAGAATTCTCCAATGACCCTTGATAGACATATATATACACTTATATATGTATATATTGTTATTTATATTTAGTAGTTTAGTCATTGTTTGTTACTGCAGCATGTCTTAACCTGTTCTGACTGATTCATTGTTTCCTTTTCTGCCTCTTTGTTCCCTTGAGGTCTAGTCACCCAATTCCAACTTCATCAACCTCTATCCCAGGCCATGTCCTTCTTAGCCTTTTTCCTTTCCATGACCTTTAAGGTATCTTGTATAGCATGTGGCTGGAAGGAATCCATGTTCAGACCATACATGCTTTTATTTTCTTTTTCTTTTGATGCCCTGTGTCCTCTCAGAATTAAGGTTTTGAAGTTTTATTAGGTTCTAATAACCCTGCTCTGTGGTTTAACCGGGGAAGGCCACGGAATAAAAAATAACATCAGGGGAAAAAAAGAAACACACCATTTAATATATTAAAATGCTGTTCCAATTCAGGTATATCATATTGAATCCCTATAAACCACTTTATTAAACTGTGCTTTTGTGTGGTACCATTTGATTAAATTTAAGGACACAATAAGGAATAACCCTGTGAAATTTATTATTGTGAGTACTGTCAGAATGTTGCTAAGGACACTGTTTATTTTATCACATATGGTTCTCTGTGTGAAGATATTCGTGAAAAATTCTGAAATAAGAATGGTCATAATTTTTAGCACTTTTAAAAATATTGATACTGTGAACTATGCAAATAGTTAGATGTGGATCTATTTATCCATCTATCTGCCTATCATTACTCAATAAGATAATCCTCAATATACATTTCAAAACCTAGTAGTAGGATTGGACTTGGCTATTCCTGCTCCACAGTGCACTGGGACACTGGATTGTTCTCTGAGCCAGGGCCAGTTGGCCTTCAACTTTTCCAAGGGCTCTGTCAAACTTAACTTTGAGTTTGAATGGATTAATAGAGGCTGTTAGAGCTTAAGCCCAAGATTTGAGTATTTCCTATAAAGAGTAAATGGATTGACCATGGAATTATCCTGGGAAATCCAATGTTGTTTTGATGCATCAGGTATCAAGCTACAATGAAGAGTAATCAAACCTCAGAGCTTCCAGGGTCCTCTTTAACTCCAATATCAACATTTCTGAGAGTGTGACTTTGTAAGAAGCTGTCAATGTGGCTAGACTTCCCCAAACTCCCTTTCATCTATGTTTTCAGTTATGATGGGCCTCAGGGAGGCTCCTGAAATATTTGGGTGCAGAAAGGAAGCAGCAGCCATCTGGCAGCTAACACACATTGTTGCCGATCAAAAGACTCCCATTGTATAGATAAGGCTTCGACGAAGTCTGCCATTGCTCTACGTTCCCCTGGAGCCTCCTTCACTTCTCTGGCTCTTGGAGCCAGGAATGCATTTAGTTCTATAACAAAGGGCCCTGACTTTTGCAGGACATCCATACCTCTACTCTTCTGCTTCTCTGTCTGAGCCCTAACTGGTACGTTGGGATCCACATAACACAGGATAAGGAAACTGCATGGAATGGCTGCAAAAAAGAGCCTCTTCTAAGTCTTTCTTGGGCAGCTGCATTCCCCAGGATGTTCTATTTCTGTCAAATGTAATGTTTCATTTTTGATTCATACCCTTGCCTGCTATTGCATAGATTTGCATGTATCCATTAAATCAGAAAATAGGTATTGAGCATCTAATATCTAATGTACCTCAGTCGCTTAGATTCTGGGAATACAAAGATGAATGATGTGGGTAGAGATAGTCTACAGATAACTGTTAAAACATGGTAGGAGGTAACAAAGAGATAGGAGTTTTCAAAATCGGAAATGGGAGAGAGTGACTGCTGTTTCCTAGGAAAAATCTGAGATCAGAGAGAACTTCACAGGGAGACAAGCAATGTCACATTTTATATGATCTATTCATTAGACATTACTATTCTTTGAAATGACAGAAAACTCTAGCAGTGCAAGATGATCCTGTTAAGTGAAGGAGGGTGTCTAGGAGGAGCAGTGGGGTGTAAAGTGATAGAAGATGCTAATTCCCCTTTGTGCAAGCAAATTATAAGATGCCAGGAGAAGAGCCAAATAAAGATGTCCCAGAGAAGGTTGTCTATTTCAGTCCAGGTCTTCAGAGAGAGTTCTGGGCTAGAGGTATAGATTTGAAAGCTTTCATCACAAAGGCGGAAGATGGAGTCATGGACAAGAACTCAACCCAAAGACAAACATCTTGCCTCAGACTGTGTCTCTGCTCACTGCTGCAGGAACCGCGGACCCCAGTTCCTTACTTGTTTTAATAGGATCCTTGTCTTCCTGTTCATCCTGGGCTTTGACTCCCCAGTTCCAGACTCTGTTGTCTTCCTGTATTGGTTCATGCTTTCCATCATATGCTTTCCTTATGTAGTGCCCTAGATATAGTGTCTGCCTGAATACTCCATTTGGAGATCACATAGGATCCTTCATTTGGAATGTCCCCTAGCATTCCTGGGATCTGGCATTGGTGAGTCTCCTGTTCTCTGCTCCCATCTTAAAACAAAACAAAACAAACAAACAAACAAACAAACCTTAATGTTATTTATTTTTGAGAGAGAGAGACAGAGTGTGAGCAGAGGAGAGGCAGAGAGAGAGGGAGACACAATATCCAAAGCAGGCTCCAGGCTCTGAACTGTCAGCACAGAGCCCGATGCAGGGCTCAAACCCATGAGCTGTGAAATCATGACGTGAGCTGAAGTTGGATGCTTAACTTACTGAGTCGCCAGACATGCCTCTTTGCTCCCATTGTGAATACATTCATCTGTTCTACTAATACTACTTCCAAAACATACCTCTGCTTCTGTAAGTGCCATTGCTGCTGCCCTGGTCTAAACCACCTGTCATATTTCATAAGGGCATGTCTGTGGCCTTCTCACCATCTCCCTGATTCCAAACATGGGCCCCTATAATTCACTCCCTATGAAGCAGCCAGAGTGATCACTTTAAAAGTAGATTTGATCATTCCCCACAGTGGCCTCCATTACACTTAATATAAATCCAATTCTTCACCACTGTAGGGAAGGCCTTGCATGATCTGTCTCCTGACTACTCGTCAGAGATCATCATGTTTCTCTTTCATCCTGGAGTGGCACATGCTTTGGCTACAGTGGCCCCTTTTCTGTTCCTGAAACATGTTAAGAACTTCCTGACCTCAGGCCTTCACATTGGTTGATGGTTTTACATACAACCTCTTCTAGCTCTCTGTAAGGCTTCTTTTTATTCCTCAACTATCACCGTAAAAATGTTTTCCTCAGATGAGTTGTTCCCTTACCACCCAATCCAGAGGAACCCCAATGCATTCACCAGCTACCCACTCCCCATTGCCATGCTTATGCCTATCAAACTCATCACAACCAGTGAATACCTTGTTCATTCTCATGTTTTCTTGCTGGTCCGCTGCGCTCCACACTCCACTTGGTTTATGAAGATACCTATTGATCTTTTTCTTCTTTGCGTCTCCATTGCTTAGTTCAGTGTTTCACATATGAGGTTGCTCAGATTTTCTACCATTATGTCAGCTGTTTGGAGGTAGTAAAGGGTGTGTGTATGTGTGTAGGAATGTAACCTTCCCCGTATCTGAGGAAGATGATTTGATTTGATTGTTTTTGAGTGTATGAAGAGAGGCTGAGTCCTAGTGAATAATATGTTCTTACCATTTTGTGGTCTACTGTTTTCATTTCACTGTATTTTATATTTATTCTAAGATGGATATAGTCTTAATATTTTTTTTTACTTGGAAAGGCAACCGTGTTTCTTTATGTTGATTTACCATCCTCTCCATTTGCTTGGTAATGGGATTATTTACCAGGTTTTTCTTTTCTATTTTCAATTGTATTTCTATGAATACCTAAATTTTTATTTACTTTATTCAGGAGGGTTTCTTTGCGACATAATCACAGAAGTAGAATTTCTGGGTCAAAACTGTGAACAATTTTAAAGGTCTTATTACACAGCAACAGATTTCTCCTTAGAAAGATTGAACCAATTTGCTATGCCAAAAGCAATGCACAACTGTGCCCATTTCCACACAGTCTTGTCAACATTGACTTTAAACATTTTTTTATCACTTGTACCTTGTTTGCTAATTTAGGTATGTTGAGAGGCACCCATGGACAATTTCACAAGGGAGAAGTCACAAAGCAGAGTCACTGTGCTCTGTGGTGAAGCAGTCATTTCCACAATTCTACAGACTTGATCTTGTCAGACAGAGCCTGTATCTGTTAGAATGTTTTAAGCCACAGAAAACAGAAAAACCAATTCAGACTGCCTTATTTCATGAAGCAGATTTCTTGAGTCAGGTAACTGCTCTGTTCTTCGGGGCTCTGGCTCCATATGTCTGTCATTCTCTGGGCTTTGCTTTCCTCTTGGTGTCCACTTGATGTGGAAGGGAAGCCTGCTGAAGCCACTCCAAGCTTCCCATCTGCATATGACAATCCCCAGCTAATGAATGAACTTGGATATCAGTGACTCTTTTTTAAGCTTGAGGAGACTTTTTAAAAATAACTCTTCTCCCCTCTCAGATATATCCCTTGTGTCTCATTGAACTAAAGTGGATCTCTTGCTTATTACTTCATGTCAGCAGTAAATGTGGGTATTATCTTAGGTCTCCTTCATGGTTCTTCCTCTTTAAACTGCTCACGACTCTTTCTTTTGCAGTTTTCCCTGCTCTGGTTTTAGTAGCTATGGGTGATTCAAACTTTGTTCCCAGGTTTTTAGCCAGATAGATAATTTTATTTTTGTATTTTGCCCATTATTTATATTTATGATCTCCAGGATGTTTGGTTCAAGCAGGGAATTTACTTTGCCATGGTAGTATCAGTAAAATTACTTTTGCCAGTGTTTTTTAAAAAATAGAATTGTCAAAATTATCTTAATGATTTGTAAGAATTCATTATTTTTGGATACGAGTCTTTTTGTTGGACATACGTGTTGCAAACAACCTTATCTTTTCACTTTTTAAAGTGTGTCTTCTAGGTTAATCTCCTGAAAACATCTTTACTTACTCTAAGAGATGACAATACTTTTTGATTTTTCCCAGCTTTGTAATATATATATATAAGTTTTTTGGAGCTAAATGTCATATGATAAACTTCAACATTTGATAAGTTTTGACATAAGTTTATATCTATGAAACCACTACCACAATTTAAAAAAAATTAACATATTTATCACCCTTAAAAGTTTCCTCCAACCCCTTAGTAATCCCTCTCCCTCAAGTCCACTGTCCTTAGGATTTTTGTCACCATTTATTTCTGTTACTGACCTGCTTTCCGTCATTGGTTATCAGTTGATTTGTTCAATATTTATTATACATTATATAAATGTAGGGATTTTTTGTCTTTTCCTTTTTTTTTTTTTAGTTTTGCTCCATTCCTTCAGCATAATCATTGTGAAATTTATCCATGCTATTGCTTTTTATTGCTGAGTACTCACTCTTGCATTGACATACAACAATTTCTTTATTTATTAACCTGTTAATGGACATTTAGGTGTTTCCATTTGGGGGCCATTACAAATGAACCTACTATAAACATTTGTGTAAAAAAACATGCTTTAATTTCTCTTGAGTAAATACTTAAAATGGGTATTATTGGATCATGTGGTAGGTATATAATTAAATAGTTTAAAAACTACCAAACTTTATCATGCTTATCTTGGGCTTTATTTCTTTTTCTTCTTCTCCTCCTTCTCCTTTTTCTCCTCTCCTCCTCCTCCTCCTCCTCCTTCTCCTCCTCCTCCTCCTCCTCCTTCTCCTTCTTCTCCTCTTCTTCAATTTTCCTAAAGTGGAAATTGAAGTCATTGATTTAAGACCTTTGTCCTTTTATAAGATAAATGTTTAGAGCTCTAAATTTCCCTCTAAGCCCTGCTTTGGAAGTATCCCACAAATTATATGTTGTATATTCATTTTTGTTAATTTCAGAATGGGTCCTAACTTCCCTTTTGATTACCACTTTGACTCATTTACTATTTAGAAGGCATTAGTTAATTTTTTGTTACTGATTTCAAATTTAATTCCATTGTGGCTATAGAACATACTTTACATGACTAATGTCATTTAAAATTTATTGAGACTAGCTTTGTGACCCAGAATTTAGGCTATCTTGGTAAATGCTTTGTATGTACTTGAAAAGCATGCACAATTTTTTGTTATGGGGTCAAGTGTTATATATATTTCAATCAGGTCAAATTATTGCTGTGGTCACTCAAGTTTTCTATGTCCTTCACAGAATTCCTGTCTAGTTGTCCTATCAATTATTGAAAGAGGGCTTTGAAGTCTTTGACTATAATTGTGGATTTATAGTTGCATCAATTTTTGCTTCGTGTATGTGGGAGCACCTCTATTATGTGCATAAACATTTAGAATTACACTCTTCCTTGATGAATTGACTCTTTTATCATGATGAAATGCATTTTTTTTTACTGGTAATATTCTTTGTTCTGAAATCTGCTTTATCTAATATTAATATACCTATTCCAGGTTTCTTTTATTTAGTTGGAAGCAAGGTATATTTCTTCATCCCTCTACTTTTACCTGTTTGTTTAATGATTTTTAAAGTGAATTTTTGTATCTAATATTTCTACATTGCTTTTTCAATCAATCTGATGATTGCTGCTTTGTACTTGGGAGAGATGGCTTAGACCTTTTTTTTTTAAGCTTATTTATTTATTTTGAGGGAGAGAGAGAGAGGAACAAGCACAGGGGAGGGGCAGAGAGAGACAGGGAGAGAGAGAGAGAGAGAGAGAGAGAGAGAGAGAGAGAGAGAGAGAGAGAATCCCAAGTAGGCTCTGAGATATCAGTGCAGAGTCTGATGTGGGGCTCAATCTCAAAAACCATGAGATCATGACTTGAGTGGATATCAAGAGTCTGATGCTTAACTTACTGAGCATGCCCAGGTGTCCCAAAATTGAATTATTGATATGTTTAGGTTTAAACTTACCATCTTGTTATTTGTTTTCTATTTTTCCCATCTGTTTTAGCTATTCCTTTTCCTTTGTTCCCTCTTTTGGAGAAACTGAATATTATTTGTGATTCTATTTCTCTCCTTGTTGGCCTACTAGCTAAATTTTTTTGATGTGTTATTTGCTATTTGATTTGTTAATCTCCAGTTGCTCTAGAGTTTGAAATATACATTTTTCCTTTAATACTGCCTATCTTGAAGTGACACACCATTTCCTGTGTGATATGAAAACCTAATAAAAATCTACTTCCATTCCTCCACTCTCTGATTTTTTTCATTTGTTGTCATTCATTTTACTTCTACCTATGTTATAACCTCACACTCCCATGTTATTTTATTTGTTTAAATAATCAATTATGCATTGAAAATATTTAAATAATAAGCATTTCTCCTATATTTTCCCTCAGAATAACCATGTTTTATTTTCTTTAGTCCTTTATGTAAATCATTATTTTCATCTGTTATCATTTTCCTTAGGTCCCAAGGACCTACCTACCTACCTACCTACTTATGTTTGAACATCTTTGCTTAGCTCTTGTATGTATCACTTTTTCTCTGATAATTTTTACTTATTTCATTTTTTTTATTTTTGGAAAATTACATTCATTTCTTCAATATCCTCTTTATTGTATAAATTCACTGTCCTTTGGGCATCACATAATTTAGTCTTTATTACTGAGATGATAGATCTTCTTATTTAATTTTATTTCCCAAATTCAATCAGCTCCTTATTCACATCTTTTATTTTAACATTTCTAATTTGAGTTTGATAGCAACAAATTAATTTATATAATTGTGTTTATAATTTTCAATTACTTATTCCTATTAACTTCTTTCATTTAAAATAATGTTTTAGAGAGTTATTCATGCAGCTGCATGTATCATTCTTGTTTATTGTATGGATATCCTAAATTTGCTCTGACTTATCAGTTGTATAGAAATTTGAGCTATTTCCAATTTGAGGTTATTTTTAATAAAGCTTCTACAAAACTTTGCATGCAAGATTTCATGTGGACATACGTTTCATTTGGAGTATTATTCCTGGGTCTACTATTGAAAGTGTATATTTATTTTTTAAATTTTTTGAAATATTTATTTAATCTTGAGAGAGAGAGAGAGAGAGAGAGAGAGAGAGACAGACAAAGCAGGAGTGGGGGAGGGTCAGAGAGAGAGGGAGACACAGAATCGGAAGCAGGCTCTGACCTGTCAGTACAGAGTCCAATGAGGGGCTCAAACCCACAAACTGTGAGATCATGACCTGAGCCGAAGTTGGCCGCTTAACCAACTGAGCCACCCAGGCACCCCTGAAAGTGTATATTTAACTTTATAAGAAATTATCAAATTGCATTCTCACTACAATAAATGAGTGTGCCAGTTACTCTGAATCATTAACAAAGCTGGTAGTGTGAATCTTTTCTACTTTAGCATGTCTAGTGACTGTGTAGTAGCAGTGACTCATTGTGGTCATAATTTGAATTTCCCTAATATTTAATTTTATTGTTATGTTTTTCTCTTGCTTATTTGCTCTTCATATATCTTCTCTGGTAAATTTCTATTTTCATCTTTTCCCTGATTTTTTGAACTTGTTTTTTATTTTGCTTGTTTTATACTGAAATGTCCTTTACATATTCTGGATAAAGATATTTGTGTTATAAATATTTTCTCCTACTTTGTGACTTGTCTTGTCTTTTCATTACTTGACTAGTAGTGACTTGAAATGCAAAGGAAAATTGGGTCACAAGATTTTCTCCTATATTTTCTTCCAGAAGGTTTATATGTTTAAGTTTTACATTTAGATCTTAGCAACTAGGATTAGGCATATTTCTTAGATAAGACATAAATACATGAACATTAAAAGAGAGAAAAAATACGTTAGACTTCTTAGAAATAATATAAGGCAGAAGACAGTGGAGAAATAGCTTTAAAGTACTGAAAGAAACAAAACAAAACTGTCAACCTAGAATTCAATGCCTAATAAGATATTCTGCAATGTTGAAGGTAAAATAAAGATTTTTTTCAGAGCACACAGAAGGTAAAGAATTTATAAGCAGCAGATCTACACTATAAGAAATATTAAAGGAAGTCCTTCTGCCAGAAGGAAAAATGTGAGATGGAAATTAGGTCTCCATGAAATAATGAATACCACTGAAATGGTCAAATAGGTGGATAAATACAAAAGAATTTTTTCTAGTTTTATAAAAATCTCTTTATAAGATAATTGACTATTTAAAGCAAAGACCATGTATTACATGGTTTATAACATGTGAAGAAATAAAAGTATGATAACAATAGCACAAAGTCCAGTAAAGGGAAAATGGAAGCGTATTGTTATAAGGTTGTTACACAATATGTCAAGTGTTATAATATTACTTGAAGACAGACTGTGTGAAGTTAAAGATGCATACTGTAAACCCAAGAGCAACCATTAAAAACAAAAAATAAACAAGTATAGCTAATAAGTGAATTAAAGAAACCAAGTAACACACAAAACTGATCACAGGCACACACACACAAAACACAGAGCTCAATTTTTTTACATATTTAGGATTTTTCCAAATATAGAATTTAAATGAATGTTGAGAAAATTTATTAAAATATCAAAATGAAATATCTTCTCATTAGTGTGTAGGAACTGCTGATTGACTTCAGGAATCATGGAAATACACAAATCCAATTTCTACAAATACCACTGCATAATTGGACTGAAAACTGATGCTGTGATTAATTATGCACAGCCAATGATGACCTTCTTCATTTAGATTCATGAATATTTGTGAGCTATCTTTCTCAGATACTACAAGTAATAAACCAAGGGTCAAAATAAACTGAACTTGGAACCAGACTTTTGAATTTCTACATCACCAGTATTGAAACAAATATTATTTAAAAATGACACATAGCCAAACACATTGTTCCTATTACAATTTTATTATTTATGGGAATATTTATTGTGAATAGGTTATATATATATATTTAATATATAAAATACATTTTAAAATAGAAATATTGGGTATTTCATCTTCATCTCATTGTTTTACTTTTAATTTTATGTGATCTGTAATGGACATAATGTAATATTTACTTCCACATTTTGTAACTACAATTTATCCTATTATATATTATTTAAGAATAGTTTTGCATGTAATATATACATAGATGGTATAAAATATGAAATAGACATATACTTTATAATGTCACATATTACTAACTATGAGAATTAGCATTATATAATATTATTTGGAGAGTAAAACAAATAAACATAGTAAGGTTTCAATGTATGGGAGGCTCAGTTCTAGAAGCTTGTTCCCTTCTGCTGTGAGAGACAGTGTAACTGGATGGCCAAGCATGAACTTCCAGGTAGAGACTTGCATGGATTCAGATCCCGTTTTAGCACTTTCCAGCTGTGAGAAAGTGTCTTTTCAGGTCTTTAATTCAGAAAGTACGTTTAATTCATGCATTTTAGCCTTATTTTCCCCTTTTATTAAAAAGAGCATGTGTTAATACCTACCTCAGTGAGTTATTGAAAGGATTAAATAACATAGGCAAAATAATTAACATGTGTAATTAATATATGCAAATTAATTAGAATAGTGCATGACACACATTAGTTCTTACAACTATGACTACTGTTACTACTATTAATGATGATTGCTAATATTTATATAGCACTTAATAAGTACTAGGCACTATTTAAAGGAATTTACATATACTAACTCACTGAATTCTCATTAAAAAAAAGGGGGGGGGTATATGTATTAGATAGTATTCCCACTTTAGTAATGAGAAAATTGGCATACAGGACTTAAATTTCATTATTATAGTGTGCTTGTGTAAAAGCAGTCTTCTATTTGTAGAATAAGTGATTTTGGTCATGGTAGATTAATAAGGTTTTAGGTTGGTTAAGATAACTTTGAAAACTAGTTTTGCATTGATTGTCATAAATTAGGTGAGAATATAATATCCTTTTTTTGGGGGGTCCTTAACATCATATTTGACAATCAAAGTCAGATTTTCTTCATAACAAGTGAGCAAATCAGCCCTAATCTTTCAAATCTACTTTGAAATGGTTTGTGTAATATAGGAATTATTTCGTCTTTGATTTTTTTTTAAATCAAGAATAAATTAAATTAAGGCCAGCTCTGTATGAGAGAGTGTGTGTATGTGTATATAGTAACATACAACTAATTATAACATGCTGTGAGACACATTTCTTTGAACTCAAATGATGATGGAAAAATATAATCACCCCATACATATAAGCACCCAGCAACTGAGGATTTTCAAGGCACCTTTGGGTATACTGTATGAGTGATCATTATGATTTCTATCAGCTCTTAATAATTAGTACTTCTCTAGCCAATGATTTATTGAAGGCATGGATCTGTGGGATTTTTAGAAATTTATTTTTTTAGAAATTTTATTTTTAGAAATAAAGCAGCAGATGCCTCATGTCCTCTTTTCGAAGAGCATTTATTGTGCCCCTACATTTATGCCTAGTACCATAACAAGTGTTGGGCAGCTAGCAATGAATAAGAATTCTTGTCTGGAGCAATTCACAGTAAGTGAGACAGTATTGTAAGATGATAATGACAATACACAGTTACAGGTGCTATAAGTGAATACAGTTATGGATTCAAGAAGATCTCCATAAAGGAGGTGATATTTCAGCTTCATCCTCAAGATGAAATTCTTTCCCCGACATGAACTAAACATTCAACAAAGCAAGTATTAAAAGACATCAGATTTTGAAAGCACAGTGCAGGTATGGAAATAGTTCAGAGTTACTGGATCTGGTTGTAGGAGGTGAAGATGGACAGGCAAGCCTGGGATTCATTCATAAATGGTGTCATGTTTGTTTGTTTTTTTTCTATAGAAAACAGAAAACCAGTTAAGGTAATTTCCATAATCAGATGGGTTCTTTTGGTCAACAAAAGGATATGCTGAAGCCTATCTTATGTCAAGCACTATGCAAGACCCTGGAGTTACAGTAGTGTAGAACATAGAAACCCTTTCTGTCCTTATGGTACTTATATGAGTACTGAGCAGGTACTGAGCTGCTATTGTACTGTCCCAACAATAGATATTGAGAACTGCTGAGATTTTGGGTGGTAGATTCAAGAATACTTAGCTGACAAATATTGCTAGTGAAAGAAGGGAGGAAATGGGAGGTTTCTGTTCGAGGTGAATTGGGATAGTGACATTACCATGACTATAGGAGGAGAACCAGAGGTAGAGGGGAAGATGCCAGCTCAGGCTTTGACAGGGTGTGCAGCTCTTTCCAATGGCTGAATGGAGCAATTAAAATAATACCTCCCACCAACAAGGTGACAGTTCAAATGCCATCTCCTCAAAGACAGCTTCTCTGACCACCTTAGACAAAGAAAATGCTCTCGCTAGTCACTTTCTACCCCATTACCCTAATTTATTTTCCAAACAATTTTCCCTATCTAGAATTATCTTATTTATCTATATCTCCTGCTTTCCCCAGCTGGAATGGGAACTGAATGAGGGCAGAGGGGTGGTTTGTTCTGTTTTTGTTCATCACTTTATCCCAGGGATGGGAGCATAATAGGCTTTCAAATTTTTTTGTTCTATGTTGAGTTGATGGACATAAGACAGAGCTCAGGTTGAATTGGAGGTCATTGGTATTTAAGCTCCATGTGGCTGTAGGTGTTGATGAGTATAAAGTCAGTCTTTTCAGACACATTTATGGTATTTTTTACCTTATCCCTTTCTCCAAAGGGGAAATTGATATACAGAGAAAGAAACATAGGAGGCATCATGACATAAGATGGAGGGACCTTGGTGCCACATGTGCAGATCATATATTATTCTAGGGTTTTTTTTTATCTGTCCCCATAGCTATACTTTCAGTCTCTGCAAGACACATTGTGAAAACATGACCACTGGCATGTTGGCATTATTAGCTTATTTACCAGAAAGAGGACAGCCATACATACCACCAGGTATAAAATCCCTAGAAAAAGACTTTGATTGGCCTAGCTTACATCTGATATCAACCTTTGATCCAATCCAAAGAAGCATTATGCATAGTGTGACTGTGTATCCTCATTTGTATAGGATGATTCTGTTTATACTTGTTATCCTGGTGTAATTATTAATAGCACACTTGTGTGCTCTCAAAAATCCTCTAGCTTGGATAATGAATGATATGGTTCCTCCAGTCATAGTGAACAAAATGGCTTCCCCTGTGGTCACCAGGTGGTTGGTGCTCAATCTCTAGAACCATGGATGGGCAGAAGTAGAAGGTAGCTGGAAACATGAGATGACCAAGAGGTGGGTGAACCCTTCAGGAAGGCTGATTGCCTGCTTCTGTCCCTCCGGCCATCAATGCAACCCCCAGTGTGCCTCTTCCAGACATGGTGTCTGGAGTTAGCAGATCCCTAGCATACTTCATGATATGCCCGTAGGTGTGTTGGTTACTTAAAAGCCTCACTCTTCCCATGATACCTCAAGGAGGGGTTGGATGGTAAATCATGCAAGAGTATCCACTTGAGGTCTACTGCTAAATATCTTCCCCACTTTAGGACTTCCCTGTCCTGGAGGAGTCTGCACTTGTTTCTCATGAGTGAAATGTCTGATCAGGATTTCCAGTATAAGGCTCCTCTCAGGCTTGAGGAGAGTCTTGAGATTCCTGGAAAACAACTTGGAAGTAGTTTTAGGGCATTATCTAGGATATCATTTACACTTTCATCTAATCTCTTACTCCAAATGTGTGAGCCTAAGGCAACTGAGAGTTCTGGGTGAGTTCCAGTGCATTCCCTGGAAATCACAAAAAGATAGAACAATCAAGACAGGAAGCAGACATAGGTACCACCCAGACAGATAGAGGGAACCAGGAATCCTGGGACATTTGCAACCTTCCCTAGTTGTTTGAATTTTTTTCTTAAATACTTTTCAATCCTCATCTTTTACTTTATACTCTTTTGTTTTATATTTTCCCCTCTCTCATTTCATTCTCCTTGTCCTTTTTTTCCTGTCTCTTTGCTGTTATACCTTTATTCCCCAATCCCCTATTCCTTTGCTTCTTCTGTTCCTTTCCCCTCATTCTCTCTCTACCCTTCTTTTCCTTGATGAATAGACACTCTTTACTTATCAAGTAGTTTTTCCCTGGACATAACTGATGCTTATAAAGAGATGCGCTCCTGGGTCTGAAAACACTACTCTGCTTCACTACTTAAGGGCCGTGGCATCAACATTGGTGTAAGTTAAATGAGACGTGGCCTTAGAGGAGCACCATTTCCCAAAGGTACTTTAGAAGGAACTCTGTGAATCATGCAATGCTAGGTCCTGTTGATACAGCTGTGCTTGGAGGTTCAGAACTTACTGCCAGTGTTCCTTTGGGGGGCAGGCATTTCCTAATACCTGATCCTTTCCACAGAACCTGCTTCCTGAGCTGAACTTCAGCTCACTGCTTTAAATTTGGGGTATGATCTGCCCATTGACTACATGCATATCAATTAGCACAAGGTCAGCACAGATCTGAAGTTGCCATTCCACAATTTCAGCAAAGTACAAGGAAGCAAGCAGAGAAGGGAACACAGAAACTCACTTAATAACTGTGAAGATCAGAAAAAGATTAATTTGGAAAATGCAAAAGAAACCAAAAAGAGACTTCTACCTTCTCCTGAGAAGAAAAAGCTATATTCACAGATTTTACTGTTCAATTTGAAAAATAATCCATAATATATTTTCTCTCATGTTACAGTAAAAATTTTATATTCAAGACTTTGGATGTGGCATGTGCTTTACTACTTGGCCATGGCGAATACCATTTATTCATTTGTTTGACAAATGTGCCTTGAGCGCTTACAATGTGTTGGCCACTATAGCACATATAGGGTTTTAGAGATAACCAGGACAGGTACATTTTCTGCTTTTCAGAGAGTTTTGTTCTGTTGATTGAAAACACAAGTCAATCAATGTGAGGTTTCAGATTACTGTGTGTTTGAAACAGAAAGAAGGCCAATATAGCTGAAGTGTTGTGAAAAGGGTCTCGATTATATAGGATGAAGCTGGAGGAATAGACAGGAACAGGTCATGATGTGTCATTATAAGAAATATAGACTTTATTCTTGGTGTAGGTGATGTTTCAGAATCATGACTTCATCTTCAAGGCCAAAGCTAGAGACCAGGTCCCCTAAAATCTCTCCCTCTGGGACTCACTAATAGCACCTTTAATTGAATGTAACAAAACCACTCACTTGAGAACACCTTTTAGCAGGATTAATTCCAATTGCCCCTTGATCTCTAACAACCTGTTTCACAAAACTCAGCTCCCTTCCTGAATGTCTGCTTTCAACTCTGGCTTGCGGGGTCTGGTTATCTCCTCCTGATCCCCTATTCATTCTGTCTCTGTGATTATGGGTAAAATCTGTCATGTGCATTTTTCTGGCTCTTTCTCTATCTAGTGCTTGAGATATAAAATATGAATTAAAGTATAAGCCATTTCAGTTACTTTCCTTTTAATTTTTACAGACAGTTGGGGAATGTGCCATATTCTTGTTTAGAGTCCCCTCAGAGACATGAAATATCTGTAGTTCATCAAACCTAGGAAGGCTGAAAAAGTGGACTGAACACTTTTCATGTCTCTTTCACCCAAATAGACCCCTTGACCCAAATCTCAAAGTTATTTAAAATTTGTGTAATATTTCACAATGAAAGGTAAAACTTGGCTGCAGTTTCCCAATAGTCAGCATCTAATTTAGCATATCTTGGCTTATTGTTTACCCTGTTTAGTTCTTACAGAGTTTTCATATTTAATATATATTTTAATTAAAAGAAAGCTGCAGAATTTCGATCCATGTATTCAACTATTCTTCATGGGGTTGTGCCTTTTGACAGAAATCTTCTCATTTGAAGAGCTTTACTCTGAGAAACTCCTTAATGGAAGAACACTTTCCAGTAAGATCAAGAGTCAGTAGATGCCAGCACACTGCAGCTGAATTCAGGTTTTCATGTGGCTGGGTTACTATGAGCCATCCATTGTTCCTATTTTACTGTAGATCTTTGTTAGAATGTTGTTGATGTTCATTGATTTCTCAAAGCAAGTACTGGAGCTCAGTGGAATTTCTTTCTTAAGAGAAAGTGTACAACAAGAGAACTCGGATGTCCTTACACTGCCTTCTTCATGTTTCTGACTTCCACCTCCCTCCAAGGAAGGAGAATTTTGCAGGAAACAGAAAATATGGAATGGTGGGTAAAAAACAGGTTATGGGAAAAGAGGAAAAGGGGAAGAGTCTAATGGACAGGTAGAGAATGGGGAAGAGAGATGTGAGAGGGAGAAGTTGGAGAAGGGTCACCTCCAAGGTAGGAGGTGGAGAAAAGTGACGGGAAAAAGCTGAGGGAGGTAAGAGGTGGGCAAAAAAAGAGATTGGGGACTTGAGAATTAATGGGGGGAAAGAATACAATTTTTTTTTGGCCTGAAACTGACTCCACCTTATATTAGTATCCTGTGGTTGCACAAAGTATCACAAACACAGTGGCTTAAACACCACAACTATATATATATTGTCTAATATATTTTGAGTTCAGATGTCTGAAATTGGTCTCAGTGGGCTAAAATTAAGGTGTTGGCAGAGCTGTGTTTCTTTTTGGAGGCTTTTAGAGAGAATCTGGCTCCTAACCTTTCAGCCTTCTAAAGGATGCCCACCATCCTGAATCGTCAAAGCCAGCAATGCCAGATTGTCTTTCTCAAATCAAATTTATCTAAACTCTGCTTTGCATCTCTATCGCTGACTCTCTCTCCTTTGCCTCCTCCTCCTATTGTGGGTATATTGGGCCCATTAGGTAATTCAGAATAATCTTCCCATCTCAAAGTCAGATGATTAGCAATCTTAATTCCATCTTCCACCTTAATTCTCCTTTGCCATGTAGCCTAACATATGCACAGATTCTGAGGATTAGTATGTGGACATCTTTAGTTGGGGGAATATTATTCTGCCTATAGCAATCCTGGTAGTAGGATAGGGATCTGCCTGATCCTTGGATTTCTCAGGCCAACACCCCCCTACCCCCCCAACCCCATTGGTCTATTTGTTGTCATACTGTCATCTAGAGAATGAAGGTTGATATAAGATCAATCTTCAAGGGCTTCCTTACTGAGGCCACAGGGAATCACTCTCCCCATACTCCTACTATCTGGAACACATTTTCTAATTTCTATTTCTGTTCACAACCTCCACCAACTGTGATAGGGTTTTTAAGTAAGAGGAGTCAATTAGCAAACTTAAATCCTGGGGAGGTCAGGATAAGGTGAAGGATATGAGAATGCATATGGGTGTTTTGATCTCTCTGACTGGTCACCATGTTCTGTAGAGAGAAAATCCCTGCATTCTATGTGAGTAACACCAGCTAAAGGAAGAACTAGCCTATGAGGCTGACGAACCTGGGCTGGGGTTAGAGGATGTGCTTTAATTAAAACCCTAGCAAAATACCAGAGAAAGTATTACATAATTGCTTTGCGGTTTTTTAATTTTATGCCTTGCTGGAAGGATATAATTATTATTTAATAACTGATATATTAACTGATAAAATAAGAGAAGCTAATATGGTTATAGTTGAGAGAGTAATATTTTATGTAATATAAAAATAGAATAGAATTTCCAAATTAATGGGGATATTGAAGAGAAAATGGTCTAAGCCAACAAAAATAAGGATATGAAAAGGAGCAAATGAAAACATCAATAAATAGTAGAGAGTTTAATAAATAGAAAATACAAATTAGGATGAAAGGAACATAACCAAATATTTTAGCCAACCTGATAAATGCTAATGGATGAAATATTTTTCTCAAAATGTTTTTCAGAATATTATTCACAAATATACATATACATATACAATTTGCTAGATGTTTTCAAGTAGTATGCTCAATGAAAACTATCAAAGAAAAATTTTAAAAAAATAGTCCAGCAAGGATAAGTCAAACAAATGTAATACAAAGAAAGTAGGATGAATGGCCAAGGCCAGAGCTAAACACAAAGCCAATGCATCACACTGGAAGAAGAAAGATATGATGTGTACAGAATTATGAATATATATTTCTTTATGAAACAACAAAATGGCAGCCAAATACATAAAGCAAAACTACAGGAGATAAAACTTGATAACATAAAATTATAGAGGAAGTTATCAATAAAATTTTCATAATGGAAAAATTAAGTAGACAATAGACACAGATGAAGAAGATGTAGATGATCAAATAAAAGAATTTCAGGGGCACCCGGGTGGCTCAGTTGGTTAAGCGTGGGAGTCATGGTTCTGGCTGAGGTCATGATTTCATGGTTTTGTGAGTTTGAGCCCCGTGTCATGCTCTGCTACCAGTGCAGAGCCTGCTTGGGATCCTCTCTCTCCTGCTCTCTCTATCACTCCCCTGCTGTCTCTCTCTCTCAATCTCTCTCTCTCTCTCAAAATAAATAAATAAACTTAAAAAAAAGAATTTCATAGATTTAGACAGATAATTTTATTCCTTCCATTGATTATGTATTGTTTTGCATTTATAAAATTAAATAACATTTAAAATTCCAAAAAGTTGAGATCTTACTAGCCTCCTTAACTGCTTATAAATTTGTAAAAGTGCCAATCTTTAAATGAAAAATTAATGTGCCAGTTAAGACACTCCTTAAATAATCTCTGAAGCAAAAAGTCTATCATTAAAACCTAAACTATCTGAAACAAAGACATACTAAAATATATATGGTACAACAAATTATTTACCTAAAGGAAATTTAGAATATCTTTTTTATTATTAATAAATGATTAAAAATACAATGAGTATTTGCCTACAAAATGTCAAAAAAAGAAAAAGTTAACAATACAAGAATAAAAGAGGGAGGATTATTCAAGATTAAGAATTAAAATTAAAGGAATAAAAAATAACTAAATGGTGAGACAGGACAATTAATAAAATCCCTTCTCGGGGCGCCTGGGTGGCTCAGTTGGTAAAGTGTCCGACTTCGGCTCAGGTTGTGATCTCACAGTTCATGAGTTTGAGTCCCATGTCCAGCTCTGTGCTGACAGCTGGACATGCGCTGGAACTATGCGCTGGAAGTGAAGCTTGCTTCAGATTCTGTGTCTCCCTCTCATGCTCTGTTTCTCTCTGTCTCAATAATAAATAAATATAAAAAAATAAAATAAAATAAAATCCCTTCTCTTCTAGCAATAATAAAATAAATAAAATTCCAATAAGCTTAGTTTACAGGAAAGAAGAGACTACAAACATAAGGAATGATAAGGGAGGTATAAGATCAAATACAAATAAAATATTGTTTAAAAATTATTAAGTTTAGCACTACGGATGTTACAATCATGTAGAAATAGATAATTTCCTAGAAAAAAAGAACTTTTCCTATTTCAAGATGGCAGGATGAACTTTATGACAATCACTTAACCCAGCACTGCCATGAATGGCTTCACATAGTAGGGGATATTAAAAGAAAAACCAACCAAACTAAACCAAACAACAGCCACACATCAACAACAAAGAGTTGGAAAAAATATAATTCATCCAAAAATACTGAAATCATAAACAGTTATTTTGGGGAGAAAGTAAACAAATACCAGAAACCTGTAAGAGAGATAATTTTATTTATTTATTTATTTATTTATTTATTTATTTTCCTTTTTTTGTTGTTGTTGAGAGACAGAACCTGCTTGAGAGGGACAGTGGAAGAGAGAGTAAGAGAATCTTAAGCAGGCTTCACTTCCAGCACATAGTTGGGTGTGGGGCTCAATCTCAGGACCATGAGATCATGACCTGAGCTGAAATCAAGAGTCAGATGCTTAACTGACAGGCACACCCAGGTGCCCCAAGAGACAGACTTTTAGATGAAAAAAAAAAAAAAACCACTGGCAAAAATAGGCACAGAAGAGGATTGCTAACATGGTAGAAGTGTTTTTACAATCTCTCTGAGCCTAGAAATGGAAGATTCTGGGACTAGAACGGGCCTAGTCTCCCTTAGCGGTATAATCAGTTGTGACACCCAACTAGGTCAGCTTTTTGACACCTATACAATTCATCGTTTCTGTGCAGCATTTGCAGTGACACAAAGCAGCCTAGCTCAGGGCAGAAGAAGTGTTTGGACATTGGTGTCAACATGGTGGGACTATCCCAGAAATTCACAGGAGGAGATGGTACATACAGAACTCCCTGTAGGCACACTGTGTAGACTCACAGAGTGCTCCCAATTGGGCCAAATAACTCTCATATACAGAAATACACTCAGAACAACCAACTATTTAAGAAAAAATTTGTACCATGATAGAAACCACATTCAACCAATGGAAAAAACTTATACACAGTAGAAAATAAAAGGGGTTATTTTGTCCTGGATAAGGATTTGAAAGGGTTGGTGGGAGGAGGGTGATACAGATATGGATTAATGTTAGCCAGATTTTGTTTGACAAATATAACTTCAAATACATGTGTTAGCACCTTAGGGTAAACACTTGAAAAATGGAAATAGAATTAATAACTTTCAGATCATTAGAGGAACAAAAACAACAAAAAATTCTTGAAGGAAGTGTATAAATAAACACATATATAAAAATCCAAAAAGTAGGGGGAAGGAGAAATTAGATATCAGGATAAACATTAATCACAAAATAAGGCAGAATATGTACAAATATATTAATAATCATATTATTTTTGAGTTAATAAAATCCATATATTAAAACATATTTTTTTAAATTGCAAACAAAATAAGGCAAGTAGTATTAAGTAAAATTCAAGATGAAAATCTTTAAAGGCAAAAAACAAAATTTTTCATTTTGATGAAAGGAACAATCCAGCTGTGAAAATATTACAGTCAATGATATTTATGTACCCAACAACATAGCTTGAAATATATAAAGGGGAAATGATTAGCCATGGAGAACAAATTGACTAAACTACAAACCTAGTGAGAAAGTTTATTACACCTCTCAGAAATGACTGAACAGGTAAGTAGAACATAATAAGTCTAGGTGTATTGAATAATAAAATGTTTGAACAAACAGAATTTGGATTCAATAGAAATTGCACATTGTTTTGTGAATTTATATAATGAAAAATTTAAGCAAATAAGTATGTATTACTTTAAATTTCACAAAACTGTACTTCTAAAAAATATGTATAAAACATTCAAAAATATTATGAATTAGAACCCAAAGGAATCTCAATAAATTTAAAAAAGCTGACTTCATGAAATCTATTGCCATTACGCAATTTAGAATTAACAACAAAAGAGGAACAAAAATTGCATTCACTAAAAATAAAGGCTATAAGTATAAACACACAGTTTTATGGAAGTTTTATATCAAGTTAGACAAAATATAAAAATGGAAATTATTACTTATAAAACTTTTGTCAAAGGTAATACCTAGATATAAAAAAACAATAAACATTAAATAATTTATACCCTTAAATAATAGAAAAATATGAAATTTTGGAAATAATGAACTGACCTTTCAATTAAAAAAGCTAGAATAAGACAATTTAGAGATTAAAAAAACAGAAATAATAAATTAATAAAGATAATATAAAAATATAACATAAAAGGTAAAACATAAAGTTAACTGAAAAAGACAGAGAAGTCTTAATAATTTATATTAATATGTATAACATTAATAAATAATATTTATAAAATTTATATCAATGTGCTTGAATTAGAAAATCAATTTGGGATATTTCTTAGTGTCCAGACATTTAAGAAAGTGACTGGGTTACATAATCCTTGACAGAAATTGAGTGCTTTAAAGCAAATAATCCCAGCCATCTGATCAATCTCACTTTCCATAGGTCCAACATACTGAACTACCCTCATCCTTATAGAGAAAAGCAGAGAAGGTGAGAAGCTCCATTCACCTGGTAAAAATGTCAGATGATCAGACACAAAGCAAGAACAGTTGGGGAGCATTGAGCAGGGTGATGAATTGCATTTCATACAACCCAAAATAGTCTGTGCCCATTTACCATCTTGAAGGGCCCTCGTCAGGTCGAGGGAGCTCTGCCAGGAAGCAGGCACTAAAACGGTGACCTTGAATCTTGGCTGGCTGATAATGGGCCACAAAGAATTGACAAAATCCAACTGCTAGCTGGAAGATACATGGCTTCCTTCAGCAGACAGTGAAAGATGAAATAGATTGGCTTAAAAAAAAACACCAAAGAGCTTTGGGCTTATTGATTTTTATAAACAAAACTCTTTGGGTGTCCTAAGAGTAGAAAGATACTATGACAATTTGTCTTCCTACAATAAAAATAGAAACATGAATAAATTAAATACTTTATCCCTGAAATATATGCTAAATTAGAAGTAGAGTTAACTACCACTGGACCTTTTCCTTTCATTTTTTGTTAAATCAAAAAGAAGCTTATTTATCTTTCTTTCTAATAGAGAACAAGGCAGTGAGGTGTCCCGAGATCTTTGATTTACACAGGGACCAAGAGTTGGATTGAAGCTGGATCTTTCAGGCAAGAGTCCCACCTTCATCCACCCTCATTCTTCATTAGACAAACTCATATACATTCTAGAAGTTTTAATGTAAATGGACATTTTCTTTATAGTATCCTGGGTACTTAAAATATTCTCCATTTTTGTGTTTATAAACTTTCTGTTCATTTCTCCATTATATAATTTGCTAGATGACATTGTCTGTCAACTCACCACCCCACAATACCCGACCCCCTCCTTGATGAAGCAAACGAAAAGTCACTGTGTGCACCCAAAGATGAAAAACACATCTTATTTTTGTTTGTTTTTAAGACCAGAGAGGAAGAGAGCAAAGAAAGGAGAAAGCAGGGTCATGAAGCTAAATTTAATTGAGTGATTACTCCATACAAGATATTATCTAGATCATTTCACATTTTTTTATGTTTAATCTGCACACCCATGTTGTTATATTGATACTGATCTCTTCAGATCATATATATATAGCTTACAAAATTCAAGGACTTTAGCCCAGGGCACAGAATTGGTTAACATTATACCCTTCATCTAATTCCAAAGTGTGTGCTCTCTTTGCTACTACATAATTATGTTAAATTTAAAAGCAAAATAAATTCCCTTCAATATTGTTGTTCCCTACAGGATATGAGCCTCTAAAATTACAGTGGACCTTTCAATTGCCAATGACCATGAGAAAAATCAGAGCAGATGATATAGCACCTTTAGATCACAGTGTTTATTTAAGTGGAACAAGTCTGAATTTATTATTTTATTTTATTTTTAATATAATTTATTGCCAAATTGGCTTACATACAACACCCAGTGCTCATCCCAATAAGTGCCCTCCTCAATGCCCATCATCCATTTTCCCTCTTCCTGCCCCCCCTCAGTTTGTTCTCTGTATTTAAAACATAGTTGAGAAAAAAGTAGAGAAAGCTTTGCTAGCGATGAACAGAGTTGTCAAAGAAAATGCACAATTTAACTGTCACTCAATAGGAATTGGAATACACGTCCATTAAGGCATTTCCAGATTTGATTTGATATCCAACATTATAGCAAGATCAGTTTCTTTGGCAGGATATTAAATTAATAAAATTAATATATAAAATTAGTTTGCTAACTCCATAGCCTTCAAATAATGATACAGCTGAATGCACATGTAAATTTTTTCTGGCCACAAAAAGATTTTGATCACTTGATTTCAATTATACATTTTTTGCCTTTTATTAAATATATACCCATATTGTACATATAGATATCTGTATACACGTATATAGTATACTATATATATGATGTATATGTGTGTATGTATATACATACATGCATACATACATATGAAGCTTATTTTGTGTCAAATGACATGAAGCGATTGTAACTAGTTTGAGCATAAATGGGAACTTTTGGAATCATACTCTGCTGTCTCATGAAATCAAAGAAAGTAATGAATCAAACATTACATCTAACAAGAGCTTATCTAACTCAAGGTGTCTGATATCAAAAACATATCAAATTTCTGCCCAGTTGTTAAAATAAATAGATACAGCTCAAAATATGATAAACCCATCTTGATTGCAGTGCCCAATTGTGTACCAATCAAAACTGCCTGATGATGCAGTCATTTAATACAGTCATGGTTGATTGGGTGGTTCCCCATTGTTTCAGAGGTAGTTACCAAAGAAGAAGGAATCATGAACCTGAATGACAAATCCTGTTATAAGATTTTTTTTTAATTTTTTTAATGTTTATTTTATTTTTGAGACAGGGAGAGACAGAGTGTGAACAAGGGAGGGGCAGAAGGAGAGGGAGACGCAGAATCCGAAACAGGCTCCAGGCTCTGACCTGTCAGCACAGACCCCGACGCAGGGCTCAACCCACCAACGGTGAGATCATGACCTGAGCCAAAGTCGGATGCTTAACCGACTGAGCCACCCAGGCACCCCTGTTATAAGAATTTTGATAAAAGATTTCTCCAAACATTTCTTTTATGTTTCCAGTATGTTACACATACAAAATGAAGCAGTCGGTAAGCATTTTGACCCAATTAGAAATTTGATTCTATTTAGTTGGTCCCACCTGGCTTAGTGAATGTTTTATCGATGACTTTGCATATGAAAAAAACAAGATGATGTATTCAGAATGACTAAGTCCATAATCTGTAATAATTGTCTAGATTGCAGTTCTTAATCTTTGCTCAATTTGCATTCTTTTTTTTTTCCAAACCATGTTCACAATGTTTGGCTTCTTTACCATGCACACTGCAACCTGCTGATTTCTTGCTTCTCTCTCGTTCATGGCTGGATGAAACTGCAGCTCTCTGTCTCCCTAAAGTGGGAGCACTGTCTCTGTGGCGTCTCTGGCATCACCAGCATTCTGCTGCAGCTTTGGAATAGTAGTGCTTTATAGTAACGTTAGAAAGGAGAAGCTGATATGAAAACAGATGTTCATTGTGCAGAACACTCGTAACTTTTGCATTCTACCTTTTAAAAAAATGCTTATTAATTTTAAGAAAGAGTGCAGGTAGGGGCAGAGAGAGAGGACAGAGAGAATCCCAAGCAGGCTCTGTGCTATCAGCATACAGCCTGACTTGGGGCTTGATTTCACAACCCTGAGATCATGACCTGCGCTGTAATCAAGAGTCAGACGCTTACCCAACTGAGCCACACAGGTGTCTCATGCATCCTACCTTTAAACAACCCTCCAGAAGCCACAGCTGAAGGGCATCATTGGTTGTTTTATACCTAATGTCATGGGAGGTTTCACGTGCAATTAAAATCGTTGCTTTAGTCAAAGTGTTCATTCTATTTTTCGCCTTTTTTTCAGTTAAAATTAATGTATATCAATTTCCCACAAGATTTTTGAAAACATAATTTTAACAATTGCATGTAGCATTTTATTTAGTGAATCAACTATAACCTGCTCAACCATTCCACTATTATTGAAACAGTAGATTGTGTCCTTTAACTGCTATGAGTCCTACATACATGGAAACGTATGTAATATAATAGTTCCTTCCCAAATAGTGGACAATTTATTTCATCCTGTCAAAAACTAAAAAGCTATTTATGTTTCCTAACACTTATTGTTATTTTTTTTATTCCTTGACATTTTCTGTTCGCATTTTCATGGTCACCTTCATTATACAAGAAAATACATTTTTCTTAAAAATTAAATTTTTAAATTTAATAAGTATATATATTTATTTAAATTAAAATATATATAAAATATATATATTTATTTAAATTAAAAAAAGATATTTACTTTACTTTGCCAGTTTCATAAATGAAAAAAAGTACTGGTTGCCTTTTTTTGATTATTAGCAAAGGTAAACTTTTTACTCATGTCCTTGCTTAAAATATTTACTAGTTCCTGTTTCTCCTGTGAATTGTCTGATTTTCTGTCCATTTACCTTTGCCAAAAGTCATCAGAACAACTTCCCTGCAGAGTCTGGGTTTGAAGCCAGGATTGTCAGACCTTGGGCAACTCATATCATCTCTTTTCTCATCTATATACCTCAGGGAGCTATGGCATTTTAATGACATAATAGGCATAGGACTAAAACTTGAAAATAGTGGATATTCAAGAAATGATTCTTGATAATAATAATATTGTTATTTTTGTTGTTATTACATAAGTAACTTGATTATCCAGAAAATACTAAAGAGCAGTGATGGCAGAATTGTCCTTACTTGATTCCTCATGTTTGTGGAAATGCCTTTATTGTTTCAACTGGTAATCATTGTCTTGAATATTGGCTCTCAGTATGTACCATGTATTAGAAAGAATTGAATAATTTAGCAAGGCTTTTTGGTACACCTTATTGAGGTGTATTTTGTTTGGTTTGGTTTTTCCAATTTGACCAATTGATTTGATGTTTTTTAGGGTAAGCTTCTTAATATTTAACCATTTTTATGTTTGAAAGATTAAACTTTATTTGGTCACGATAGACTTGTTTTAGTGAGACACTAGCTTCTGTTAAGAAAGAACTAAGGGGGCGCCTGGGTGGCTCACTTGATTAAGCGCCCGACTTCGGCTCAGGTCATGACTTCATGGTTCGTGGGTTTGAGCCCCACATCGGGCTCTGTGCTGACAGCTCGGAGCCTGGAGCCTGCTTCAGATTCTGTGTCTCCCTCTCTCTCTGCCCCTTCCCCGCTCATGCTCTGTTTCTGTCTCAATAATAAACATAAAAAATTAAAAAAAAAAGAAAGAACTAAGGGTTTTCAAATCAATATTCATTGATCTGTTTTTGCTTGTATTATCCTGGTATTTTTGGATATCAGGATTATATTTCCTTTATAAATCAAATTGGTCTGCTTTATTTCTTCCGGGTTTTAGATCATTTTCTGTTGTGTGAAAATTTTCTGCTGCTGAATATTTAGAAGGGCTCGCTTTTATAACCAACAAGACCCAGGGCTTCATTTGGGTCACTGATGAACAAATTTCTGAGCCACTTTTCCTGTTGTGTATTTTTTCTGTTTTTCTACTTTGTTTGGTAATTACTTAGGTATTTTGAATTTTTAACATTCTATGAAAATTATCTGTTACATAAAACTTCAGATTAATCAATATATGCTGTTTTATTTTATTATAAATTAACATCTCTTCTGAAATCACTGTTCTTTCCTTCCTCTCACTTTATTTGTATATTTTTCTCTTTTTAATTTGTTTTGATGGATATTTATTTTTCAAGATACAGAATATCTGGGCACCTGGGTGGCTCAGTCAGGTAGGCGTCCAACCCTTGATTTCAGCTCAGGTCATGATCTCACGGTTTGTGGGATCACACCCCATGTTGATCTCTGTACTGACAGTGCAGAGCCTGTTTGATATTCTTTTTCTCACTCTCTCTCTCTCTCTCTCTCTCTCTGCCCCTCCCCTTCTCATGTGCTCTTTCTCTCTCTCAAAATAATAAAAATTTTTAAAACCGCAGAGTATTTCTGCCTTCTAATTCACTTTAACCTTTTCAATATTCATTTTTCATAAGCCTGAATCTTTTCTTTTTTAAATTCCAGTGCATAACATTATCGTTTAATCATTATCATTATTAAAAATGTTAATCTAGAAATTCACCTTTTCTTACAATTTTGCTATGAGATATAACTCTCAATAAGGTGTGTTTATAAATTTCATTCATTTAAGCCATATTTATTAATTAACAACTCTGTATCAGACCATTACTAGGAATTTATGATATAATGATGACTGTGATGTTTATCTTTCCACTTGGAGCTTACACAGGAGAAAAAGGCATTACTGAGTAAGGACGCTTAAACCACCATGGTAAGGATTAAAACAATAAGCACCTAGTCCCATGGAAATGCAGAAAAGGAAGCACATGTGAGAAGTACCATAAAATGCTATATAAGTATTAAATAGTGCACTTTTGCTTTGCTTTTGGCCCGTGTCATCTTGAAGGCATTACACAAAATACTTGATGCTGTATCTTTCCTCTGCCACCCTTCCCCTACTCCCCATTTGGTGGGATGCTAATGAAATATATCCAAGCAGTGGCTCTTACTTACCCATCTACTCTTTCTTTCTCCTCTCTCTACCTACCTAACTACCTTCCTGTCATCTATCTGCATTTCGGATCTATCTATGCAGCTGTAAGCTCAGAAAGCTTTCGTGTCTGAACTGGCCACTGTGAGCTATAACCCAGTGTGGAATAGCAGTGTTCCAGTTTGTCCCTTATGGCATATTCTATTTATTGGAGCAGAATATTTACCCAACTGGTTTCCACAACTGATAGGTATCAGATGAAAAACTAAGCCAGGAATCTCTAAGTCAAATAATTATATTTCCTATTATACTTTTGAGGACTTTAATGTGCTTTGAAACCTCCAAGAAAGGAATATAATATGGAGAATGTTTCGCATTAATTTCATCATGGGTTTCTTTGATCTGGGACTTTCTTGAGAGAACAGTGTTCTTTGTGACAGACTTTGTGAAGAGCTCTTTCATATTACCATGGATGTATTTGGTTTGGAATTCTGCCAGCCTCAGAAAAGGAAACAGAGAAAGGCCACTGAATGTAGCTACACGTATTGTGAAATGTTAACTGTAGGATAAATCACAAGTAAAACAAAAGGCCTACGCACACTATAAAATATGTAATATGATATGTAAATATGTATACTATTTAGAACACAAATCCTATAGTGCCTCACAGTACCATACGAGAACACTGTTTTAATGAGACTTAGCACATGTGTGATGCATTGACTATCAGACAGTTTGGAAGAAAAAAAAAGTTGCTCTTTCACGAGACAGTCAGCAAAGTGGCCCAAACGATGTAAAAAATGATTGGAAGACTGACTTTTTTATTTTTAAATTGGTGAGACTTATGATTCACATTTACAGGAACCAAACTACACCCAGCTGGGTAAAAGGCATAACAAATTGAACGCACCCCTACTCAGATGACACCAAAGAGAAACTTATAGTGAGAAGAGAATTTCTATACTCTTAGGATATGGAAACCACAAAGATTGACTGAAGTTGGGTGATAATTCACAACAGGACAACTAAACAGACCATCAACCCCCAGGAATTTTTATTTCCAAGGTAGAATATTATTAGACTCCATATCACTTTTTTCTTTAATTTTTTGAAATAGTTTCGGACTTTGAGAAGAGTCACAAAGATGATTTCTGTATACCCTGCACACAGCTTCTCCTAACGTTAACATCTTATATAACCATGGTTCAATTATTAAAACTAAGAAATTAACATGAGAATAATACTAATAATAAAATTACAGACTTTATTTAGATTTCCACAGTTTTCCCAGTAATACCTTGTTGTTGTTGTTGTTGTTTTTAAATTCTAGGATCCAATCCTGTATTGCACATTGCATTTAGTTGTTAGGTATCCTTAATCCAATCTATGGTAATTCCTCAATGATTCCTTGTCTAGTGACCTTAACACTTCTGAAATGGTCAGACATTTTATAAAATGTTCCCTGATTTATGTTTGGATGTTTCTCATGATTAGATTGAGGTTATACATTTTGAGAAAGAACATCTGAGAGGTGATAGCCCCTTGATATGGCATTGTTTCAGTCCCACGTGATACCAGTACGACGGGTGATGTGAACGTTGATCACTTGGTTATGGTATCTGCCAGCTTTCTCTGTTATAAAGCCATTATTTTTCCCTTTCCTTACTGTATTTATTAGATGTGACTGATTACATTTAACCCATGCCAATGAGGTGAGGAATTAACCACAACTCCGTGGAAAGAGTATCAAACAGTTGGTGGACCTATGTTAAAATCACTGCTTGGGTGGCTCAGTTGGTTACCCTGGATCTCAGGGTTATGAGCTCAAGTCCCCCCTCCATGCTGAGAGCATGGAACCTACTTGAAAAAGTATACATATATATGTTGCTTCCACTAAATTTAGCATTTATCAGTGCATTTTGTTTGCAGTGATTATTACTGTGGCATTTTATTTATTTATTTATTTTTATGTCTTTTATTTTATTTTGAGAGAGAAAGAGAGACAGAGAGGGAGTGGGGGAGGGGCAGAGAGAGAAGGAGACACAGAATCTGAAGCAGGCTCCAGGCTCTGAGCTGTCAGCACAGAGCCTGACACAGGGCCCAAACCCATGGACTGTGAGATCATGACCTGAGTCGAAGTCAGACGCCTAAACGACTGAGCCACCCAGGCGCCCCTATTACTGTGGCATTTTAATGGTGATTTTACATTTCCCTCTTCTCTGTTTGTCAATTGGGATTCTTCTGTAAGGACACATAGCCCTTTATACCTCAGTTATTTATCCAGTTATGTATTTACACAATTATTTTGGGGTTATGACCTAAAACTACCATTTTTCATTTTGTTGCTCAAATGATTCCAACTTTGGTCACTGGGAGCTCTTTAAGATTGGTTCCTGTGACCATATGTCCCATACTTCGTATGTCTTCTTTTTAATCATTTCCTTAATTCTGGCATTGAACAATCCTCCAGGTTTACTTTGTTACTCATCCTTTCCAGCCCTGGAACGGTCCACTTCCCCAAGGAACCCAGAATGGTAGTTAGAAACTAAGGTGTCTGTCTGTTTGTTTCTCTCTCTCTTTCTTTTTCATTCTGTTCCCAGAAATATATATACTTTTACTTATGTATCTCTGTATTTGTGCACACATTAAGTGTCTTATCTTTTACCAACTGAGCTACCCAGAGGGCCTAAGTGCATACAATAAAAAATAAAAGTATACACTGATATATTCAACTCCAGTCCAACATCATGGGTTCATTCTAACCTCACCTCTTTACTTATTTGTTACATCTTTCTCTGACAGTGAAAAACTTGGATTTTGCTGTCTAAACACATATTATTTTGTCCAAACTTAGTGTATATGTAAGGTAGTTTCAGTATGACTAACTTGTACCCGTGTGAGAAACAAATTTACCAATCAGAATACAGTATTTACTTACAGTTCATTTTGTTTTCAGCCTCATGATATATCTGGCTGAACTCCTTGTTTCCAAAAGATAATTAGGTCAGATCCTTTCTTGTCTACATCCGTCGTGTGGTTATGTTATACATTTGTAATATAGTTAGAGTCATTTGTCAAAGTCCAGATTGCATTTCGGATTGCTGGGATCTACTGATTTTCTGCCTACTTGTACTATCAGGAAAGAAGTGTTGAAGCCTCTGATTCTAGGTGTGAATTTGTCTCTCTCTCTCAATTCAGTTGTACCAATTTCTCCTCATGTGTTTTGAAGCTCTGCTGTTAGATGCACATACTTTCAGAATTAATATGTCTCCTTGGACAAATAAACTCTTTTATCATTAGCTAATGTCCATCTTTGTTCCTGAAAATGTTCCTTGTTTTGAAGTCTATTTTGTGTGAAATTAATACAGCCACTCCAGCTTTCTTTCTGTTGGTTAGTTTTTGGAAGGTATATTCTTTTGTCCTTTTACTTTCAATTCATGTATTTTTTTTTAATTTAATGTGATTTCTTGTAGATAGCAATAGTCAGGTCTTGCTTTGTGTCCAGTTTGACAATCTCAATCTTTTAAATAATTTGTTTGTACCGTTCATCTTCGATGTGATTATAAATAGGATTAGATTGGTATCTACCACCCTGTTCGCTATTTTCTATTTGTTCTATCTGTTCTTTTTGTCCTCTTTTTCTGAGTTCTGTTGGGTAATTTGAGAGTTTTATTTCCTTTATTGATTTATTATTTATGCCATTTAAAACATGGTAGGGGTGGCCCAAGGATTTGAAATGTACATTTTTAATTAATCTCAGTCTACCTTGAAAAAACAGTACACTGCTTCATGTCGAGTGTCAGGACTACATGAGAGTATATTCCCAGTCCCCCTCCTTTGTGATATTGTTGTCATATATTTTACTTTTACACTTGCAATAAACACACAACACATTTATATTAAAATTATTTCAGGATGACAATTATCTTCTACAGCAATTAGAAATAAATTCAAAATATGAATTTTGTTTTACCACTATATATTTTATGTCCGATGAGATCTTCACTTCTTTTTCTAGATCCAGATTTCCAAACAATGTTCATTCTTTTTGCCTCAGGGGTGCCTGGGTGGCTCAGTTGGTTATGCATTCCTTTTGCCTCAAGATCTTCCATTAATATTTCCTATTGAATAGGTCTATTAGCAATGTAATTATCTAGGGTTTTGTTTGTGAGAGACGTTTTATTTCTTGTTCTTTAAAAATTTTTTTAGTTACTATATAGCAAAACTGATCCTTTTCTGGAGTGTATTTCATTTATAGATTTATGTAATCACATACACAATAAGGATACAGAATAATTTTGTTTCCAAGCAGCCCTTCATCCCTTTGTAGTGATTCCTTGGGTTTAGATTGTGGTGTGGTTTTCCAGAGGTGATTTCTCAATGTCTGCTTCCTTCTTGGCTTTGTATTTTCCCTTCTGCTCTGTGCTTCATGAGGAATTTGTCACCTACAGTTCTATAGGTAGCTAGCATTACACTGTTATTTTTTTACTCTATACTTATTAGCCTGTTGAAGAGCAGCAGGTGACGGAGGTATTCTCTGATGATTAAGCATCAATCTTCGGTAGGCATCATATCCCTACCTTCCTAGTATGTGGCCTTCCTCGTGAGCTTGTACCTCCTCCAGCTTTTGTGCTGTGCCTAACACATATTCCTCCTCCTCACAGAGAATGCGTTTCTTTTTTTGTTTTTCATTTTGTTTTTTCTGTCTGCTTTACCCAACTGTCATGGATGCCTATCAGTGCCTCCAGGCAACACTGTATGATCATCCCTCACTGCAGAAAAGGTTTTTAATCTGTATAGGCAGTAGGGGAGATGCAAAACCTAAAACTTAAATAGAAAATTGAATTTAAAAACTTCTATTTGGGTCGATCAGCAAGTTGATCACAAGTTAAGAGAGAATTAGTCAATGAAATGTCATAAGAAAATATACTGGAAAATGGGAAGGTAAAAGCAAAGAAAACACAAAAAATAGAGTAAAAGGCAGATCGAACATGGTGAAAAGCTGTAATATACGTATAATTCAACTCCCAGGAACATAGGAGAAAGAGAAAATGTGAAGATCATTATTTTAGTACATAATGGCTTAAAATTTTCTATAAACTGGCAAGTAATACAAAGCCACACATTCAAGAAACTGAATCTCAAACCGAAAAAGCTCTTTGGAAACCATACACAGCCATATAATAGTAAAACTATGAACCAAAGACAAAGAAAAATATCTTAAAATCAGCCTGGAGTTGGGGGGTCAAGAGATATATTCATTTAAAGCAGCAATAAAGCCAACAAATGATTTTTTAACATAATTCATGGAAAAAGGAAGACAATTGTATTATATATTCAAAGTGCTGAAAGAAAATAAAAATCTGTCAGTTTAGAATTCAGTAGCCTTCAGATATGAAACAAAAATAAAAATATTTTCAAATACAAATAGACATATAAAACTATATGGCTTTACCACCAGCTGGCTCACCCTGATCATGTGTTAAAACATGTTTTTGAAGAGGAAGGGAAAGGTATTCCCAGATAGAAGCTTAAGAGAGCATAAAGGAATAAAAAGAAACACAGGGGGAAAATGTAGATAAATGTGAATGCATATTTTTTATATTAAAACAGTAATAATACATTATGGGATTTAAACATATATAGAATTTAAATAATTTTTAAAAGCATGTATGGGATGGTGCCTGGGTGGCTCAGCCGGATAAGTGTCAGACTCGATTTCAGCTCAGATCATGCTTGCTCAGTTTGTGAGATAGAGCCCTGTGTCAGGCTCTGCATTGATGGCATGGAACCTGCCTGGGGATTCTCTGTCTCTCTGTCTCTGTCTCTGTCTCTCTCTCTCTCTGCCCCTCCTCTGCTTGCTCACTCTCTCACTCTCTCAAAATAAATAAATAAACATCTAAATAAAGGAGCATGTATGATAGAAGATGATTAAATATAGATAGTTTTATAATGTCCTTTCCTTGTCTAATAACTGCTAGAAGTACTGATTTATGTTGGACTTTAATTAGTCAAGTATGCATGCTAAATTTTTAGGGTAACAAGCTAATAAAAGTGAATGCAGTAAATGGTAAATAATAATAATAATTCCTGAAAAAAGGAGAAGAGCTAGATAGAAAAAAGTGGTTGGGGGATGGTAGAACAGCAAATAAGAAAATGCTATATTTAAACCCCAAATCTGACATTGGATGTAAGAACACTAAGTAATTCAATTAAATGACAAAGATGGTTTGACTTATATATTTTAATCTGTTGAGACAAATGAATATACAAAGTTTGAAAATGAAAAGATGCATGGGGTGCCTAAGTGGTTCAGTCGGTTAAGTGTCTGACTCTTGATTTTGGCTCAGGCTATGATCTCACGGGTCGTGAGATCAAGCCCCTTGTTGGGCTCTGTGCTGACAGTGCTGCTTAGGATTCTCTCTCCCTCTCTCTCTGCCCCTTCCCTCCCTTGCTCACATGCTCACTCTCTCTCTCAAAATAGAACAATAAACTTTAAAAGAAGATACACCAGGCAAATATTAAAAAGAAAGAAGGAGGAGTAATAATAATATCAAAGTCGACTTGAGGGTAAAAAGCATGGCTACACAGGAATATGTAATAATGATAGAAGTTTCAGTTCACCAGGAAATTATACAAACCTTAAATTTCTATGCATCTAGTAACATACCCTGTCCACTGGTTTCCAAGGGTTGCTGTTTAACAAAGCATTGACTTAAACAACAGAAATTTGTTCTCTTGCGGTTCTGGAGGCTGGAAGTCTGAAATTAAGGTGTCTGCAGGGTCATGTTCTCTCTGAGATTCTGGGTAGAACCCTTCCTTGCCTTCTCCTAACACTTGGTGGTGACTGTCAAGCCCTGGCTGGCAGCCACACCAATACAGTCTCTGCCTCCATCATCATGTGACATTCTCTCTGTGCACCTGTCTTCACATGGCTCTCTCTTCCCTGTGTCTGTCTTCTCTTCTTATAAAAATGATGATAATTTTGGGTTAGGGCCTACCCTAACGCAGTATGACTTCATCTTAACTGACATCTGCAAAGACCCTACTTCTAAGTAAGTTTACATTCACAGGTTCCAGAGGCCAGGGCTTCAAGATACCTTTCAGGGGGATTCAGTTTAACCCACAATAGCTTCAAAATATGTAAAGAAAATATTTGTGGAACTAAAAATAATCCAAAAAGATGAAACCAAGATTAACGCGGGGGATAATAACTTACCCTTCTATTAATGGTAAGAATAAGAATCCAACAAATCAGCAAGAATCTTGATTAAAATAATGATTAAAGAGATGCATCCAACAGCAATAAAAAGTATATTCATTTTTAAGAGCACATGGGCTATTAAACAAAAATTGATCAATTACTGGTATAAATTAAAATTCCAAATAACTGAACTTTTCAAAGTTCTTAGTAGAAAGAAGAGTTAGATACTAACATTCCTTGAAATGCCTTTGGAAACAAATTTCAAAGATTCAGGAGAAAAAGAGAATACAGATACAAATCGAGAGAGAGAGAGAGAGGATATAACATATTTTCTTTTACTAGACAGGAGTTATGGTAGAAGTCAGTGGCAAAACGATAACTGAAATTTCCTATATGTTTGGAAATTAAGCAGTACATTTCTAAATAATGACTAGTTAAAAGAAGACATGACGGGCGCCTGGGTGGCTCAGTTGGTTAAGTATCCATCTCTTGATTTCAGCTGAGGTCATGATCTCATAGTTGGTGAGATTGTGTCCCATGTCGGGCTCTGTGCTGACAGCATGGAGCCCGCTTGGGATTCTCTTTCTCCCTCTGTCTGCCCCTCCCCCACTCATACATGTAAGCTCTCTCTCTTTCTCAAAATAAATAAATAATAATTAAAAAAAGAAGCCATGAAAATGGAAATTGGAACAAAAACAGACTGAACATCATGAATGAATAATAGAAATGTGATATATTTAAATTCGTGATACATGACGAGAGCTGTGATTATAGTCACATTTATATTCTACAGTCGCCTTAGACATGTAGAATATAGGGTAAGGCCTTTATTTCAAGAAGTTAAAAAAATTATCAAATTAAACCCAAAGAAAGTAGAAGGAAGGACACAGGAGTCAGTAGAACAAGCATACTAGCATCAAAACTACATCCATCACACAGAGAGTAAGTACAGGCAAAGCCATTTGAAAAGATATAATTGTTAAACTGCTAGAGGCAATGAACACACAGAAAAGTACAGATGACATGAATTACTCCACTGTTAGAAATGAAAACTCTCCCAACAGTGTCCACAGTCACTCTTTAAAGGTATTAAGAAGACAGTCTGTTGTCTGCCAATAATTTTGAAAATTTTGAGGCGATAAGTTCCTAGAGAATACAACGTAACTGGTTACACATGACATGAAGAACATAAATAATCTGTCTAAAAGAAATGGAATTAAAGAAATTCAACCTCTAGGACACACAGTGCTCACCAAACAACAACACAACCAATGCAACTTCACGCTGACAAGCTTTGACCGGTGAAATCTACCAGGTATCTAGGAAAGCAATGACCCAGATGTTAAACAAAGTTGTCTAGGTAATAGCATTAGAAGGATACCTTCCCAACTCATTTTATGAGATCAAGATGACTTGATATCAAAAGCTGACAAGGAGTTTGCAAGGAAGGGCAACCTCTTGAGGGACATATGTGCGAAATTCTTAAATGCTCATTATTAAACCAACTCCAGAAAATAATCCAGAGTTACGGAAAAGCAAA
The DNA here is from genome assembly GCA_028646485.1 of Cryptoprocta ferox. NCBI lineage: Eukaryota > Metazoa > Chordata > Mammalia > Carnivora > Eupleridae > Cryptoprocta > Cryptoprocta ferox. Next base: position 40,583,857 of record CM053561.1, on the reverse strand, counting down.
TGTATTCTTTTAGCTAAACTGGGATTTTTAATCCAGGAATTAAAGTTTGGCTTAATGTTTGAAAGTCGATCACTGTAATTTATCACATCAATAAAGGAGAGAAACCACGTGATCATACTTAAAAGATCAATTAAGGTAGGAAGAAGATTTAATTAGTAAATTCTAAACCATGCATGCTCACGAACATGTGTGTGTGTGTGTGCGTACGCGCACACCCACATTCTAGTCTTCAGTTCTTTATGTCCTTTGTGAATTTTCAAAGTCCTGGCAGAAAGAAAATTTGCATCTTGAAATTTATTGGAATGCCTTTAGAAGCAATGAGTTCAAAGATGCAAGTAGAAAAGAGAATCCATTTGCCAGAACCAGGGGCAGAGTCTTTAGTTAAACTTTTGGATAAAATTGCTACTTTTGAGAGGATAAAAAAGAATATTCCAAGGGCAATTAGGCCTGTTCCCTCAGATGGAGCCCAGTGAAGGGATCAAATTCAGAACAGAAGGAGTCTCAGAGTTTTTCTAGCACAGGAAGCTTCCAGTGAAGGAGAATATCCCTTTGCACCAGGAGACACATGGCCATGTTAAAGGCCAGTTTCTCAAAGCCGGGGTGATGTGGTTACAGGCACCATTTCTCCTGTACTCTAAAAGGCACCAAAGTCAGCTGAGAAAGAGTGCTGAACTGTGTGTGAGGACCCCGAGGACAGGAACCCAGAGACTGTATTCATCTGTGTGATCTGACCACCAAAAACCAAATGCAGTCAGTAAGTCTGAGCACAGGCTGCATAGTAGGCAAATAACCAGTAAAAGTTGCTTGCCATCCCATCCTAAAATCTTGATATAGGAAAAACTTTGGAAACCTAGACAAAGCTTTAAGCAAACGTGGTGGCTATCACTGAGTTGACTATTATAATAGTCTTGAACTCCAAGCTACTGATAAATTATGCCTCATTAGAGAAAAAAAAAATAAAAGGAAAGCTATAATTTCATACACCCAAGTTTGTGAACTGCTAAGTGAGCGTTCTGAAAGGGTCTGGGTTTTGGAGCAGTTGGGAGTCCCTGTCGAGCTGTAGTCTGTAGTCATAATTTGACTTCGTAGGTCAAAGGTTAGCCAGGGTGATGAATAGGGGAATACAGTTTAGGCACAGAGAAGGGCTAGAGTCTGAGGTCCTGGGACAGAGACATGTTAGTAGCACTGTGTGACATATTCTGTGGGAACTAGTCGACTTTCATTCATGGAAAAGATACAGAGGATTTGTCTCATTTGACTTCTCAAGTGCATTTCCAACTAGCCTACTGATAGGAATGGCCCAATAGTCTATTGAGTGCTGAGTGTGGCTCATACAGAGCACTGTTCCTCCTACTGGGGCACAGGTGTGAGGTCCCCCTCACTAGCCTTCAGCAACATCTGTCCTTCAGCTCAGCACCTCCAAGGGGTCTTCAACCAACCTGGGATCTGGGAAGGTTTTGTCTTAGAGGTATGCTGAGTTGTTAAAATTTGATCCTAGAAAATGAGATTCATCAGGAGAATTGAGTACCTTGGCTCAGAGTCTCATCTGTACTCTACTTTTAAATAGCTGAGTGACCTTGGGCAGTGCCACTTGATTTCTTCAAATCTAATATGCAAAATGGGCACATGGCCTCCACACCACTGATAGCAGGATTGCCCACTGAGACCTTCAAATGTAGCTTAGCTCCTCTTTTTATATCATTAATTATCATCATATAGAAGTCAGTATTTGTCATCCCAAAATAGAAATGGCCCATATGTTGGTATTTAAACATAGAATAAAGTTTGCATGTCTCGCTCCCCCTTCCCTACAACTCCATCCCCTCTGGGCTGACATATTTTTTGTTTGCTCTGAACTTGGAAATAGAATGTTTGTGGCTCTGAAACTCCTCTTGTTTCCTTCTTTTATGGGAACAGTGTATCACACACTTCTATTTTGGACAGAGGCCTTCTGTTTTGAAAGTTTTGGGGAGAGAAAGGCCTGCGGCCCTTTGTCAGTATAGCATATGTCCGTGTGAAGCAGAATTAGCTTTCTGAAAAAGAGAATATGTTTGTCTTCAACCTCTTAAGGTGCTATAGCCGAGGACCGATCGCAGTTTCAGGAATCTCAGGGAAGCTGGTTCTGTGGATGAGTAATTAAGAGGTGTGGGGGGAATCCAGGTTGAAGTTTCTTTGAAGGGGGTCTGGATGTGAAGTGGGAATTTCTAGAGGGTGCATGTGTACTAGCGAAGGCAGCTGCAAAAGCTGATGGGCACTCATGTCTAAGTCAGACAGAATGCTGCAGACTCAAAGATGGGCAGAGGGCTTCCATCACTGAAAATGGTGCCATCTTCTTGACAGGTCCACATTACCTGAAAAATAGTTGCTCCGGAAATTACGAGAATGAATTGTGTTTTAACTCTTTGGATTCTGGTGTCTCTGATTATCCTTGAGCAGAGGGTGGAGGGTAAGTGCATTAGAATCAGGGCTTGGAATCAGACTGCAGGCTTTGGGTACACAACCCATTTTAGCTGAGATCCTTTTCCTGTTCTGTGTAATAGGAATGATCATTAATAAGAATAATTTGCTGTGCAGATTCAATACGGGAAACATAGAGCATACACTTTGAAAGCAGAAGGTACGGATACATGGAATATATGTTGGCTATTTTTATTATGAAAATAAGATAGGCATCCTCTGAGAAAACCTCTGGCTACCCGACTGAGAACATCACTGCTGATTGTCGTTTTCAATGAATCTAAGTAGGATAACCATGCTCTTCTCCCCCACTGGTTTAATTAATCAACCAATCACAGGTCGGGAGATACAACGTATCTCTCCTTTCTCTGATAAACGTGGTAGCTTGCTGAGTGCGCCTGTGCAGTGTGGCCTCTGCACAAGATAGACTTCAGTGTAAGTTTCATTTATGGTCTCTCTCTCTCCCTCTCTCTCTCTCTCTCTCACACACACACACACACACACACACACACACACACACATCTATGAAATGTGAAGCATGTGTTTAAGCTTGGGAAACAGCAACACTGAAAGTTCAAATAGAGGGTCGGAGCTCCTCCCCGTTGAAAATGACCTCCAGAGAAGCAGTTACCTGCTTTGCAAATTGCATTTCTTCTACATCATTCTTGACAAGTCTGTTCCTTTCCTAGGTTAAGCCATCTCCAGAAACAGACTACTCTGGAGGCTGGCCCACTATTGGAGAGCTGGAACGGGCTACTAGTTTCCTGTCAGTATCTAATAAAACCCGACCTTCCAAAGCTCTCAGTCTCATGCCAACCCCAGGTTCCCTGAAGGACAAGTGTGGCCCTTCCCCACATTCTGGTGCTTCAGGGATTTCTTGGTGGCACTTTGCCCTGCTGTGTCTTTCCTTCGTCAGAGGCTTTCTCTGTCACCTCCCCCATCTTCGCTGGCGCTCTGAACTGGCCCAGTGTGTGACAGACAGAAGTCAGCCGTAGGAATTTGGCATCAGACAGAACCCATGAGCTCAGATTTCTGATTTGTGAAATGGGTTAGGGGTCATCACCTCACCTATGGGCATATTTGGGAAAATGCAGCAAACTGTTTGCCTCCTCCTTTTTCTGAACCTGTATGATTTAACCCAAAATATATTACTAACTGAACTATGGAGGAATGCCTGGTGGAAATCCAGGAGTTGGCTTTTCTTCCATGGTTAAGGATAAAGCCCAAAATTAAGAAAATGAGAAAGAGAGGGAGATCCCTTGTGTTGTGTTCACTTTTTTTTCCCAAAAAACTGTTGCATAATTACATTGCCTCAAAGCTATATAATTAGAGCTTATAATTCTTATCCCATTATAGTAGCTTTGAGCTTTAGTGAATTTTAAATTTAAGCAATATTTATATGGCCTATTCTGTGTATAAAAATAAGAAAAAATACAATAAAGCTGCAATTCAAGTAATGATTGTTTTTATTGATCTCCCCTCTCCCCACCCCTGGCTACAAGACAAAAGCAAGATCTTACGGTTGTAGATGTTCTCCATAGCTTGGCTATATGCTTCCTTTTTTCTGCAAGTCACAAAAATATAAGGCCTGTGCAAATGATTTGAAATTTACATTTTTAAACAAACTTTACTGAAGATCTATCAAACACAAATCTATCTATCAAAACATAGCGATGATTGTGTTGGGTTCTTTCCCTTCCCTACCTTCCCTTCCCTTCCCTTCCCTCTCCTCTGCAGCCACCAGAAAGTATCTAGTGTAAAGGACAGGAAGGCAGGTACATTTTCCCTTTGCCTGAGCCTAGAGCCCTGGCCTGGGCCAAAGATTCTTGCCCTAGCTGGCATGATCCAGGGTGCAGGCATGCTGGGTGCTTCCAGCCAGAAGCAGAGCAGGCTGAAGAAAGCCTGAGGAGTGGGCAGAATAACATCCTTCTAAGAGGGCAAAAAAACTCCTGTTGCTCAGGAAGATAGAGCAGAAAACCCAAATCCACTGGAGGCTAAAATTGTGTCTGCCTGCAGTGTCTGATCTAAGGCTCAGGGACTGTGATGCCCCTGGGTTTGGAGGCAAAGAGTTCCTGGTATCTGGTGAAGGTGGGAAACACAGGTCTTATCAAGTTCTAAGTTGATATAAATAATGCCAGCAAATGGATCCCACCACAGGAAGAAGGAAAAGTAGAGCTGAGCAAATGAACATCAACCCAAGAAGTGGGGAGACAACCCGTTAGCAGACAGAAGGCGCCCTGTGGGGCTCATCCGGTGACTGCTCCTTGCTCCAAGATGGCACCTGTTGGGGGGGAGGGGTATCTTTAGCTCAGGGCCATCACGGGCCTTATTCCCTGTGGGAAGAGGAGTTCTAGCTACACAGCCAGACGGGTGGCAGTTTTTAGACTCTCTGGGAATTGGTGGTAGGCTTCTCACTGAAGCTGGGGCTGGGAGGTCCTGTGCTGGCCCAAGTGGACAGATTATCCACTGGCTCCCAGGTCCTAAAGCCCAGGACCAGACACAGGAAGCAGCTTCTGTTTTAATGATAAGGAGTGACCTCAGCACCTCACCCTGATCCCCTGACCCCCCTCCAACCTCATGGTACTTCTCTAGCTCAGATAAGACGCTCACACAGGGATGCCAAAGATTAATCATTTAGCGTCAGGAGAGCGTGGTGTTTCTGATGATGAAGAGTTTCATGTAACTGCTAAGTATTATTATAATTAGGGAACTAAGCAGATACATTTTTCCTGCATCTACTAATTAGGCAGGCAAGTAAATTAATTTTTCCCTATCCATGCTCATTTTGCTCGTTGGTTATTTTTACATCTAGTACAAGGAGAAAGCCTTATCTCTTTCAGTATAGATTATATACGCTGTGCTCTCTGTCCAACCAATTTAGATAAAGCTGGATCCGCCCTAGAGAAGTTTCATTTGGGGAGGGGAAGGAGGAGGAGGAGGAGGAGGTAAGACCTCCTTGTCTGAGTGAGTTATAAATAGCGAACAAATAAATAGAAAGTCCCAGCTGCTGCTGGGGAAAAAGAAAAAGTGTATTTTTTCCCCTGTTACTGTATAATTAGCATGAGTCACTGTCCTCTCCCTGGGAGTGTGTGAGGGAGACAAGGAGGAGGTGTGGAGGAAGACAGCGGTGCCGGGGCCTGCGGACAGTGCCATTCTTCACTGGGTTTTCTGGAGACAGGAGTCCAGAACTGATACTGTCCAAAGAGCATTCTGGTCTGAGTAGGACAAGTCAAGAGGAAAGGAATACTTTTCATCGCTCACTGCGTCCACAGACAAGATGCTGTGGGTGTATATACAGGCGACAGGACATCTGCATGTCATTTCCTCTATGAGGCCTCATTCCCCAGGGGGTTCAGTTGCTGCCAGTCTGCGCTGTGCCCATCACTCTTCCCTGTTGTAAGTACCTCCCAGACGGTTTTCATCTTGTCCTTGGTGCAGTCCATGCTGGCAAGCTCTGAGACTACCTTGTTTCCCACCTGGCCTGGGATCCCATTCCCAGATAGAAGCAAGGCCTCTCCGAGACTGGCTTTGACTGAGTGAAACCTGCTCTAGTCTGGGGTGTAGCTAGAGTGAAGTGTTAGGCTTGTGATCATGGGGAATCATTCTGCTGCTTTATATCTTCTTCCTTGTCTGTTACTCTACCCTCTGCCCCCACCTCCCCCAAGCAAATGCATCCCAGTTCCTGGAACCAGCAGGAACTCTATTGGACTATCTCAGCCTTGCTACCTAGACATATGCCCACCTGTCTCTGCTCTAGCTCTGCTTTGCCATTGCTGAAGCACTAGACCAGTCCAAGACAAGAGCTGGACTAGGGGGAGGTGAGCAAGGCACCAAGGGCCCAAAATTTAAGGGACTACTCATTTTAAGGAGCTGATTCCTCACCCTGAGAGTGTGAGCCTCCTTAGGTCATGTGCCCAGAGTGCCTCACTTGCCTCACCCTAGTCCCTTAAATTCCTCCAGGCTCTAGGGCCTTTACTTGTTAAAGGAGCCCCAGTGGGCTGATAACTAGCTTTGAAAGATTTCCAGGTTCTTGCACCCAGAATTTGTGAATATGTTACCTTAAATGGAAGCAATCTCAGTGCCCATTAATAGATGAATGAATATAGAAGAGTATGTGTGTGTGTGTGTGTGTGTGTGTATTTATATTTATATAAAAGGTATATTACTCAGCCATAAAAAAATAAAGTCTTGGCATCTGTGACAACATGGAGGGAATTAAGCTAAGTGAAATAAGTAAGAGAAAAAGGCAGATACCATATGATTTGACTTATATGTGGAATCTAAAAAATAAAACAAATAAACAAAAAATAGAAATGTGCCCATAACTATAGAGAACAAGAGAACAAACTGGTGGTTTCCAGAAGGGAGGAGGCAGGGGGAATGGCAAAATAGAGGATTAGGAGGTACAAAATTTCAGTTATTAAAAAAAGAAGTCACAGGGATGAAGTGTATAGCACAGGGAATGTAGTCCATAACATAGTGATAACTTTGTATGGTAACTGATGGTAAATAAACTTACCATGGTGATGTTTATAATTTTTAAATCCACTATGTTGTGCACCTGAAATGAATATTATATTGTATGTCAACTATATTTTAATTAACAATTAAAAACAAACAAGGAAACAAACTGTAAACAAAAAGGTATTTGTAGATGTTGATTAACATAAGGATCTTGAGATGGGGAAGATTATCTGCACCCACCTGGGCCCGAAATGTGATCACAGCATCCTTATAAGTGGATAGCAGAGCAACATTTAAGGACTAGACACGAGGGGAGAGACAATGTCATGACCTTGGCAGAGAGAGTAAGAGTTGAAGATGCTATTCTGTGGGCTTTGAAGGTGGAAGAAGACACTGGCCAAGGAATGGGGACAGCCTCCAAAATGTGACTAGGAAACATAGTCCCCTAGGACCATCAGAGGGAGCATGGTCCCTGTGATTTTGACCCACAAAGAATTGTAAGAGAATAAACGTGTTCTTTTAAGCCACCAAGTTTGTGGCAACTTATTATAGTAATCATAAGAAATGAATCAGGAGCCCAGGCTCCCTCTGCCCTTGACTTCCCCAAAACTATCCTGGAAGCTGATCATCATGCCCCCAGACAGCAGGGGATAGAAGGACACACACACACTAGAGATCTCAGCCACACACACTAGAGCCTAACGCTTGCCTCCTCTCATACACTGACTCCCGAATCTTCAGCATATTGCTAGAGATGTGGCTTTCACGACTCCCAAGCTCAGAATTGACACAGGTGGTGAAGGTGGAAAGCCTGGGTAAGGGGGCAGCGATGAGGGAATCTTGGTAAATATCACAGCGTGCTTTATCTCCATGAAGACAGCGAGCAAGGCATTTTATACACTTAGATATTTACCTATCAAGACAGCTCAGTTCACCCTCAATATGCAAATAAGTAAACAGTATGAGAGAGTTAATTTACTTGTTCTGATCTCACAGTTAATAAACAGCAGAACAGGGATTCTCTTTTCTCTTCTTATTTCCTCCTTCAAACCAGGAATTTAGAGCCCTCTCCTGGAGCTTGCAGGATCTGGAAGTTAACATCCACCACCTATAATGAGCTCTGGACCAGGGAAAATACAGCCCTGACAGCCATCAGCAAGGCATCTGTGTTTGCATCGCCCCACCCTGTTAGTGACCAGCAGGGTAAAGATAAGCTCTTACCAGTGCTTAGGGGGCTCTCTATGGTGTGGCCCTGGTCTGTTGCCTCACTGGGCATGGTTGGTCCCCCAGGATCATTGTGCTGCTCCCCACACTCTCCTCATGGCTTCTGGCACCAGGCTCTGTCCTCAAAAGAATCATGCATTCCCATCCACTCTCGTTCTAGTGCTTTTGTGCATGACCTCTCCAATTTATTCTGCAAATACTAAACCAAAAGTGCCCTCTATATCTAAATCTCTTCCAATACACTTTGGGCACAATGAGTGTGCCCTTCTTGGCACCCTGAAGTATCCATCTGAAGCCCTCTCTATGATTGTCCACTTTCCTTCTTCCTATAACCGACAGAATCTCTATCTTACAAAATTCATTATCTTTTCCCTTCGGCGACTTACACAGTGCCCAGTACATAAAGGTCACTCCATAAATGTTTGCTCAATGAGGGAATGAATTAAGACACAGATATAATAAAGTAGAATGCTTTATTGATGGAAAATTAATTCTGGCCTCTAAGGAGTGCCCAGGGTGAGAGAAAGCCTAAGAGACTACTTTGGAGAATAAATTCCAGGGTGACCCTTTGGAAGTGGGGTGAAGGATCATGGCGGTGATTTTTCCTCTTGGTTTTTACATTTCATTTCAGTAACTACATCCCATCTCACCCACAGTGGAACCACACGTCTTGTAGAGTGCATCGACATAGAATGAGTATGCCTGGAGATTATGTGGGCAATTGGAGATGAACATCAGTTTACTCGGGTTAGAAAATAAAAGTTTCATGGTAAGAAAAATCAGTAATGTGAATCTTCCCTTGAACTCCGAGGTAGATGAATGGATGAGTCGAAGTAGTGATACTTTAAAAACATTCAGCAGAATCTGGAGGAGTGGAAGACTCATTTTGACCAGTCATGGTGGAGGTGGGATGGGGAGGGGAAGCCTGAATGCAGAAACACAATCTGGAAGGCTCTTTCCTTTTTCCCCTTCTACTTTACTTCTCTTGCCTTCACCATGAGGCTGCCCTAAAGGCGGGCATGGTTCAGAAAACTCATATTTTAAGAGTCTTGTCCCTTCAGCCTTTCATCTTAGTGATTATATATCTTAGTCTCAAAATTCTGCAATTTCAAAAGCCAGGAAGTCTGGTAGAGTGTGAGTTAGGGGAATAAGGACACAATGAGTGAGGAATAGGTTTCAATCCTTCATCATAGAAAAACAAGCCCTACAAAAATACGTTTGGCTTAAGGATAAGTCAAAAAAGACCCTGAGTACAGAAGCATTTTTGGTTTCCAGGTTTAGTGGAAATAGAAACGTGTAAATCAGATGGAAGAGGGGAAAATGCATGGCCCCTAGGTTCCCCGTGGCTCCAGGTTCATATTCCAACTCTATCACTTGCTAACAGAGGGACTGCAGGCTAACCAGGTAGCATTGCCTCCGTTTCTCTCACAAGTGGAAGTATGCTCATCCCAACCACGAAGAACTGCTGTAGCTATAATCCTTGGAGGACACACGCAGCAACCCTCATGCTTGCCAGGCACACTGAGGAATCATAACCTGTAAGTTCTTATTTCCCAGTGATCAGAGGTCTGCTAATTCTGATGCAGAAAAAACTATTGTGTAGCATATTAACAGTTTATTATAGGCCATTATTGTTTTAATGCCATGACATCACCCTCCCTTACTTTTTCCCAGGAAGCTAATTTTAAAATCAGGTGGAGAAGGACAGATACCATGTTTTCACTTATAGGTCTAACCGGAGAAACCTAACAGGGGACCATGGGAAGGGGAAGGGGGGGAAGAGTTAGGGAGAGGGAGGGAGGCAAATCATGAGAGACTCTTGAATACTGAAAACAAACTGAGGGCTGAAGAGGGAGGGGGAAAGGTAAGGAGGGTGATGGTCATGGAAGGGGGCACTTGTGGAGAGGAACACCTAGCGTTATATGGAAACCAACTTGGCAATAAACTATTAAAAAATAAATAAAGTAATTATGTCTCAAAAAAAATTCTCTGGGTTAAGTTATAGATTTGCTACAAGCTTCATCTACATTCTTTTACGATATTTCCGCAGGTGAAGTGATAGAATCGCTTCTCCTTTCTCTCTTTGGGTTTCAGGACAGTGAAGGGTAGCCTCAAGTCATACCTGCAGATAACCAACATCGGTCTTCAAATCTTTGTTGAGTCTATCAGAAAACCAGTCATGAATGTGTATGTATATGTAGATATATACACACACATACATGCACTTATATGTGTATATGCATAAAACACATACATACATACATATATAAGTGTGTGTGCATGTGTGTGTGTGTGTATGTTTATACATAGAGACTGAATAAGTGGCTCTTAAGCTGATGTGAGCCCTGAAGCAGTAATCCTATATCCATTATATTTGGCTTCTCTAGAAGCTCTTGAGAAATTGGAAACAGTTATATACAAAATGCTGTCCCTTTTTGGCACTGACATGTGCTTTGTCAGGGATTTTCTGTTGCAAGGAGCAGAAACACCCTCAGAGAAGCTTAAGGAAACAGGAGGCTGATTATAAGAAGAGGGGAAAGGGCAACCAGACCTCCTGGGGAGTGTAAACCCCTTCCTCTGACATGATTTTCTATCTCAGGCTCTCCCTGCTTCTGGGGCCATGTGACCTCTTGCCTCAGTGCAAACTGGCTTCTGCAAGTCTCCTCCTTTTCTCCTGTGGTTTCTGGGTCCTTGTCCCGTATGTCTTTGGCTTGCATGTGATGTGATTCCAGCCAGTGCTGGCACCACCACATACACTGCAGAGCAGAAGTCTATGGTGTTTTAGGTCTCTTAGAGCAAAATATAATGCAAGAGAGACAGAGAGAGAGAGAGAGAGAGAGAGAGAGAGAGAGAGGAGAGAGAGATTTTTCTTAGGTTGCCTCAGGTGCCATCTGGTGTGAACAGGGGTAAGTTTAAAGTCAGGGTTGGTGAAATATGTCCCATGAAACACTCAGGCTTGAAGAATTTATTTGCATTTCTATTATAGGAAGTAAAAGTACATGGTCCGACCCTTTTGAAAAAAATATTAGGATCTGGAGAAACTTAACAGAAGATCATGGGAGAGGGGAAGAGGGGGAAATAGTTACAAACAGAGAGGGAGGGAGAAGAAACAGAGTTGATGGGGGGTGGGGGATAGGGAAAAGTGGGTGATGGGCACTGAGGAGGGCACTTGTTAGGATGAGCACTGGGTGTTGTATGGAAACTAATTTGACAATAATTTATATTTTTAAAAATATGGGGTGGGGTGCCTGGGTGGCTCAGTCAGTTAAGTGTCCTACTCTTGGTTTCAGCTCAGGTCATGATCTCATGGTTCATGAGTTTGAGCCTCACACCGGGCTCTGTGCTGACAGTGCAGAGCTTGCTTGGGATTCTCTCTCTCTCTCTCTCTCCCTTTCTCTCTGCCTCTACCCTCTTCTCTCTTTCTCTGTCTCTCTCTCAAAAATAAATAAATAAACTTAAAAACTGTTTTTTAAAGAAAAAAATATTGGAAGTTTGATAAAGGAGTTTTAAATTTGCTCTGAATTTTTGATCCGTGCATTCTACTGATGGGACTGAAGAGTAAGAACATTATCCTGAATTCAGAAACATATAGTCACAGAAATGTTCAATGAAGCATTAATAAAAGTGCAAAAGGAAACTAATTCTAAATTCTCAGCAATAAGGAAATGATCATTTAAATTATAATCTGCTCCTGATGCATGATTTAACCATTAAAATGTGGATTAATCCTTGAGTTAGTTTTTAAAAATTGCACAATTTAGGGCGCCTGGGTGGCTCAGTTAAATGTCTGACTTCAGCTCAGGTCATGATCTTGTGGTTTGTGGGTTCAAGCCCCACATCGGGCTCTGCATTGACAGTGCGGAGCCTGCTTGGGACTCTCTCTCTCTCTCCCTCTCTCAGCCCATCTCCCACTCATGCTTTCTTTTTCTCTCAAAATAAAAAGACTTTAAAAAAATTTGCAAGTTGTACATACAATAACATCTAAAATATGCTGAGTAAGCATAAATGAAATATAAAACATAATACATCAAAATGTTTGCATATGGTGGCCTTAGTATATAGACTCTGTTTCTCCCCCTTTTCCCCTATAGATTTTCATGTTCTACAAATTCTGTATTATGAATATATACATTTTTTACTACAAATTTACCCTACGTTCTATGACTAAGAGAACCCTTCTAGCTTCCTCTTCCATTTTAGCTCTTTTGGGATTGAATTGGGATTGGAAACACAAACCAAAATGTGTGAACAGAGGAGGTAATGAGCAAAGTCATGCTGATATGAGGTTCAAGAAGTAAATCTCTAATTTGTAGCAAGAAAAATATACTAAGCAGAGCTTTCATTTTGCCAAATATCAATTAACCTTACACCCTTTTTAGATATGTTAACACTCTTTTTTTTAGCTAAATGATGATTACTCAGTCTGCCTGTCTCCAAATCCTCATTAAGTCTTGAAGTCCTCACAAATTACAGCATTTGAGAGATACATTCTGTTACACAATTGCAAGAAGCCTTAGAAAATGTCATTGATCACTTGTTTCTCCCTAAGGAGGAAAAACTTAATTATAGTTATTGGAGATCTATCAATATAGTCTAAAATAGCATCCAAGTTTTTTAAGACTTCAGTGTGGGTAATAATGAGCTTGAAGCAGGAAAGGGTCATATGACACCTCTGAAAAAGGGCTGGCAATTAGTTTGCATTATAAAACAATGCCTTCCCTCCTTATCTGCCCCCATCTGCATTCCCCTCAAAAGTCAGGCTCCTTCATGAATGAATGCCTCTTACCTGCATACTCCATTTGGAAACTGATGGTCAACAAGATACATTTTAATATCTCAGGAGGAATGAAATGTCAACATAGAACTGTCATAGGCCAAATAGTACTTTTGTCTCTCCTGAAGCTCACATAGTACCTATGCCAATATAATTTGCAAAGTTTTATTTTAATTTATGCATGCATGTATTCACTCATTTACTCAACAAACATTTATAGAAATGCCTAGAAGAGCCATGGCAAACACCCAGAAAACTATTAGAAGAACTATTTGATGCAGTATAAAGAACATTTTGCATACTTGGGGCAAGCAGTCCTCTAGGTGTTGGGGTGCAGGAGTTAACAAGGCAAGATCTCTACCCTCATGGAACTTACATTCTGTAGAGGCGATACAACAAAGAAGCATACAGGTATAATACATAGAAGGTGTAATATATATATATATATATATATATATAGTTATTATATATTACATATAGTAATATATATGTAATTGACATAATATCTGTAAGTGTGAATGTACTTATGTTGAGCCTCACACCTTAGAGACACTGTGCTGCTAGAATGGGTTTGAGAGTCACATAGGCTTGTTTAAACCCTGCCTCAGTTAAGTATTAACTTCACAGACTTCAGTGTGGGTAATAATGAGCTTGAAGCAGGAAAGAGTCAGATGACACCCAGAGCAGTGTTCTCAGCATCTGAGGCCAGACAAGATCCCCAGTGGGAGGCCAGAGATACAATCTTCACCTGAGCCCTTATGCTATTCCTGGACCATGCCAGGTATTCTTTTAACACTTCACTTCTTCATCATCATCATCATCATCATCATCATCATTTGTTATGAAGGTACTGTGTATTCATTTAAGAGATGGAAGAGCTAAGGCTCAGAATGTTGAATTCCCCAAAGGCCAAAGAGTTTGTTGTAGTAACACATGCCTTCGTCCTCTTCAGATTCTATATTCTATTTGCCCACATTGAAATATTAATTGCACTTCATTGATTAAAACAGATTACTGGAGACTTGTCCAAGGTACAAAAGAACCAGAGACATTGTTTAAGGATGTTGGACATCAAGCTTCAAAATGAAGTCAACAAGACAAATGAGCAGAATTCTCAAAAGGTGCAAAATTTCTGATGCTTAAGTATTTAGGCTGTGTTTGGTTTTCTGATACCCCATCTGCTGGCTTAGGTACCTTTGGGCATTTGGTGAGACAGAGCACCCAGGTTTTCAGTGAGATTCCAAACACCCCCTCTCTCCACAGCCCATGTTGTGCATTCTCTCAAATGGGGAAATTAATTGTAATTATTATTTTTTAAGAATGTGCATCTTGGTAACTCTTTTTATTCATCATGGAAACCAGAGAGCCTCTCTGAAAGATTGACATGTCAATGAATGGGAAAATGGAAGTTTTCAGCTTTTAAGCTGTTCTTGAAAGACGTTGCAAGCCATCTGCCAAGAGAGGCTTTAGTTTGAAAAACCAGGTGGTCAATATCACCATAAAAGATGTGATAAAGAAGAGGATTTAGTGAAAGGTTAAGGAGAGGCAAACCTCTTTGGTTTCCATGATAATAACTTCCAGGATATTTCACATCACTGAGGAGGACTCACAAGTGCTTCGTAGATTTTAACCTGTGTACAAGTCCTTGTAGGTGGGAAGGACTTTTCAAGAACACTTCCAACACTGGAACTCTTTGTTCCAAAATTTCAGTATTTATACTGAAATTTCTGTACTGAGATTTCTGATACTCACTATTTTTATAATCAGTATTTCTGGTAATCTATATTTCCATTTGGGGGAATTCTTCTACTTCATATTTTTAATAGTAAATGTTTCTCTTATTTGGGATTCCTAGTTCTGAGACTTTTTTTTGAAGGTCTCTGCATCTTAGTGTAACACTCGGGTAAAATGTACTTTAATTTTGGGGTCCTCTAGGTCACTAACTTGGATATGCCACCTTTGTGGGAATACTTCTTTCTTATAACTCCTAGAAACATCTACAAACTGGAACAAATTGTATGTTTCACTAACAGTATTTGGTTAAAAAAAGTATCATAGACAAAATATAACCTCAAAAATGTTGCACATATTATATATTAGGGGTGAAATTCTCACTAAATTTCTCTTCTCCATGTCTGACCACCATTACAGAAGATGAGGTCAAATGTCTTAGGCACCATCACCTCTCAGCTTCACAATGGAGTCTTCCTCTGTCCCCAGAATGACATATACCCCTAAGGAGTCCCTTTATGAATACGGTCACCAAAGATTAATGATCTTTCAGGAGGGTTGCTAAGTTGAATTGTAGAGTGCAGTATTTTGAATTTATTGTTTGTGTCACCTTTAATATTTGTATGGTGGTGGTGGTCTATGACATAGCATAGATCTTGATATTCTTGCTTGCTCTCTGATCTTGCATCTAGATTAGTAGGTTGGCTTGTGACTTGTGCTTTGACATGTAGTCCACTTAGAAAAGCTTGAAACCTTGTTAAGCATCAGAATAAGTAGTTTTATGTGCAGCACAGACCATACACCCATGCAACAGAATCCAATTGCATCCACATTTTCCATTGCCTAGTCCCTGTGCAATTATGCTGGAGTGTGTCATATTGTCATTGTTTTAAATGGAAGTTCAGGACAATAGTGTCCTTTGTATGGCCTCCATCTTTCTTGATGTTGCATTAATTTTTGAAGATAATATATTTAGCATATCATTTAGCCATTCTCTTTTGGGGGGAGACCCCAGAGTTACCTTGATTCAAAATTATTGATCTTGGACTTCTCAGCCTCCAGAACTATGAAAACTAAATATTTGTTCTTTAAGCTTTTTAAATGGACTAAGACGCTAAGTATTCTCATTTCCTTGATAAAAATGTATTAGGTACTTCAGATATTTTCATTGAAGCCTTTTGGCACAAAACCAATCAGAACTTTTTCTTTATGCATGATAGCAACTTTCATATTCTTTGGTATGTTGACACTCTTTTGTGGTATTTTGCTAGAGATAAACTTACTTTTTGACTTTGTATTCTTGGGAAAGTTCTTTCTCATTTAAAAAATTGTTTCCAGAAATGTTCCTTGGTGTGCCATTATTCCCTTAATGGGAAGGTCTGTCGTCACACTTTTTGGCTAATGTTTAATATCCACTTCCCTGTGCATTACCAGTGCATAAAAAAACTTATTCTAATACTTGATATTTCAAGTTTATGCCATATTTTTTATCTATAATTCTATGTCTGAGTTTAGGATCCTCATGATTTGTGATATGCAAAACTGTATCTGATCCTTATATTGTTAAGTTAGCTCCGTAGAACTCATCTCATTATTATTGGTGATTATATTTCTGATTATCAGAGTTTTCATTAAGCTTGCTTTAAAAACTCTGTATGAACATCATAATTAATAGAAAAACTTGATGCTTTCCCACTAAGATCAGGTACTAGACAAGGATATCCCTTCTTACCGTACTCCTTTTCAACATTGTACTGTGGGTTCTGGCTAACGTAGTAAGTCAAGAAAAGAAAAAAAAGAAAAGAAAAGAAAAGAAAAGAAAGTGTATACAGATTGAAAAAGAAGAAATAAACTAGTTTTGCTCACAGGTGACAATATCATCTATAAAATCCAAAAGAATTGATTAAAAAACCCTCATGAAACTAATAAATGATTATGGCATGACTGTAGGATACAAAGTTAATATACAAAAGTCAATCACCTTTGTAGGCATGAAGAAGTGGAATTTAGAATTAAAAATACAATAATATTGGTGTGCCTTAGTGGCTCAGTCAGTTGAGCATTTGACTCTTAATTTCGACTCAGGTCATGATTCCAAGGTCATGGGATTGAGTCCTGTGCTGGGCTCAGTACCAAGCCTGGAATCTGCTTAAGATTATCTCTCTCTCTTTCCCCCTGCCCTTCACCCCCATCTCCCTCTCATGCACACACACACACACACACACACACATTCTCTTTCTCTCTCTCTCAAATAAAAAATAGAAATAAATTTACAATAATTTACATTTGCACTCCCCAAAATGAAATATTAAATATAAACCTAACAATATATATATAAGATCTATATGAGGAAAACCACAAAACTCAGATGAATACAGTAAAAGAACTAGAGAAGTGGAGAGATATTTCACGTTCATAATAAGAAGACTCAATATTGTCAATATGCCAGTTCTTTCCAACTTGATCTATAGCGTCAGTGCGATTCCAATCATAATCCCTGCAAGTTATTTTGTGGATATTGACAAAATGCTTCTACAATTTATATGAAAGGACAAATGACACAGAATGGCCAACAACATATTGAAAGATAGGAACAAAGTTTGAGGACTGATACTACCCAACTTGAGACTTATTACACAGCTATAATAATCCAGACAGTATGGTACTGGCAGACACATAGACAAACAAGTCAACAGAACAGAATAGAGCACCCAGGAACAGTCCCACATAAATACAATCAACTGATCTTTGACAAAAGAGCAAAGACAATACGATGGAGCAAACATAGTCTTTTCAACAAGTGGTGTTGGAACAACTGGATATCCACATGGAAAAAATGAATCTAGGTACAGACTTTATACTCTTCACACAAAAAAAATTAGAATAGAGTCACAGACCTAAATGTAAAACACAAAAGTGTAAAACTCCCAGAAGATAACAAAGCAAAAACCTAGATAACCTTGGTTAAGGTGATGACTTTTTAGATACAACACCAAAGACATGATCTAGTAAATAAATAATTGATAAACCAGACTTCATTAAAACTGAAAATTCTGTTCTGTGAAAAACAATGTCAAGGGAATGAAAACACAAGTCAAAGATTGGGAAAAAATATTTTCAAATGACACATCTGATAAAGAACTGCTATCCAAAACAAAAAAAGCTCAAGAATAAGAAGAACACTTGTGGGGAAGAGCACTGGGTGTTATATGGAAACCAACCTGACAATAAACTATAAAGTTAATAAATAAATAAGTAAAATTAAAAAAAGAATAAGAAATCAAACATGATAATTAAAAAATGGACCAAAGACCTCAACCGACACCTCACCAAAAATGATATACAGACAGTAAATAAGCCTATTATAAGAGGCTCCACATCATCTGTCATCAGGGAAATGCAAATTAAAACAACAAGATACCACTACACACATGTTAGAATGGGCAAAATCCAAAACACTGACATCAAATGCTGGTTAGGATGTGGAGCAAATGTTGGTGAGGAACTTCCATTCATTTCTAGACTGAATGCAAAATGGTACAGCCAGGTTGGACAACAGTTTGGTAGTTTCTTACAAATTTAAACACACTCTTCCCATATCATCCAGCCAGTGTGCTCTTTGGTATTTACCCTAAGGAGATGAAAATTTATGTCCACACAAAAACCTGCACATGGTTGTTTATTTATCATAACTGCTAAAACTTAGAGGCAACCAAGATCTCCTTCAGTACCTAAATGAATAAGGAAACTGTGGTACATCCAGACAATGGAATATTATTAAGTGTTAAAAAGAAGTGAACTATGAAGCCAGGAAAACTATGTAGGAACCTTAAATGCATATTTCTAAGTGAAATAAGCTAATCTGAAAAGGCCATATACAATATGATTCCAAATATATGGCATCTTGGAATAGGCACACTTTGGAGACAGTGAAAAGATCAGTGGTGACCAGGAGTTGGGGGGAAAGGGGAACGAATATACAGAGCACAGAAGATTTTTAGGGAGGTGAAACTCTTCTGTGTGACACCACAATGATATATCCATATCATTATACTTTTGTCCAAACCCATAAAATGTACACCAAGAGTGAACTGTAGTGTAAACTATGACCTTGGGGTGATGATAATGTATCAATTTAGGCTTAACAATTGTAACAAATATATCACTCTGGTAGAAAATGTTGGGATAGGGGAAGTTGTGCATATGTGCAGCAGAGGTATGTAAGAATTCTTTATACCTCCCCCTCGATTTTGCTGTGAATCTAAAACTTCTGTAAAAAATAGTCTTGAAAAAGTACAGTGTATGCTGGTCCTTTGGTATTATTTTTGGAAGAGAGAATTGCCATCCTCACTCCCCATATTCCTAAATCTATTTGCATTCAGTGGATGTAATCAAACCTTAGAGAGGCACATTCAATATAAGCTGTTTGTCCTATTTCTCCCCTTTGGCCATACCTACGTCATTATACCTATATTTTGCTGCAGAAAACTCAATTTAGAAAACAGAATGAATTGCTATACCTCAAAGATAATATATTTTGTCATTAATTCAGTCATCTGACAATCTTGTATTGTATATATACGATGTGCCAGGCCCCTTGCTGTGTTTTTAGGGGATCCTATGTAGAATAAACCATCATTACTTTTCTCTAAGAGGGTAAAAAAAAGAGAGATAGAACTATTAGAAGTGGGGGATATTTGAAAAAAACCCCACAAAAACAATAGTGACGATTAAAACAAGACCAACATTTGTTTTTTGAAAAGATTAACAAAATAGACCTCAGGCAAGACTGAACAAGAAAAATTAGAAAATACAAATAAATAACAAATGAAATGGAGCAATCACTTAGAGACATTAGAAATTTAAATACATTAAAATCACAATTAGGGAGAGAAGACCAGATAGCATGTGCATGACAAGCTGCTCTGACTCATTAGAAATATGAAAAATGCAAATTAAAACAACAGAGATATCTCTTTGAACTTCGAGGTATCTCTTTAAACCTTGTAGACTGGCAAATTTAGAAACCTTGATGATGCTAAGTGTTAGCAGGATTAAGGACCCTGGAAGTAAAACCTGATTCACTGTGAATGGGAGAAGACTAAGTATACCAATCAGGAGAGTAAGTAGACAGTACATGATCAAAATAAGGGTACACATGCTCCCTGATTCAGCATTTACACTTCTGGTTTTACATGCTGTGATAGTTAATTCTATGTGTTAACTTGACCAGATTATGAGATGCCCAGATACTTGGTCGAACGTTATTCTGAGTTTATTTGTGAGGGGTGTTTTTGGATGAGATTAACACTTAAATTGATAGACTGAGTAAAGCAGATTACCCCTCCATATGTGGGTGGGCCTCATCCAATCAGTAGAAGGCCTGAAGAGAGGAAAAAAAAAAAGACTGCTCTTTCCCTGAGTAAGAGAGAATGTTTCCTATCTGACAGTCTTGAAACTGGGATATCAGCTTTTTTTTTTTTTTTTGCCTTCAGACTAGAACTAAAACATCAGTTATTCCTGGGTCTTGATCCTGGTATCTTTCAATCTGGAACTACAGCATTAGGTCTCATGAATCTCTAGTTTGTGACTCACCCTGCAGATCTTGGAACTTATCAGCCTCCATAATCATGTGAGCCAATTCCTTATAATAAATTTCTACACACACACACACACACACACACATGCCCTATTGGTTACATTTTCAAGAGAATCTTGACTAATACACATGCCAAAGTCTTTATTTCCAAGTCCAAAAGAGGACATAGATAAGGTTGTGTTCATTTTATTTTTGGAGCTAGCGAGTGGGTTGGTCAAATATGGTACAATTCACACCATGGAAGACTATACCGTAGTTGGAAGCAATGAACCAAATATAGCAAAATGGATGGATAATGAAGAATGAGTGCTTGGTAAAAAAAAGTTAGAAACAGAATGAGATTATATTACATAATGTCATTAGTGTAAATTGAAAATGAGTGCATGTAAAAAACAACAATATGTATTTTGCAAAATGAATAACTATTTTGCAAGGATACAGTTTTTCATATAAATAGGAAGATATATATTAAATATATTAGAATTTTGCCTAATGTGAGAGAAGGCAATGGGAACAGATTATGTAGAAATAAGAAGGAATAAATAAATCATTGAATTAATAAATAAGGAAGAGCTTGGCATAGACCAGAGGAAATGCTGTATGAAGAACTAAGTAGCATGATTAACCCAACTCTCTAAATTTTAAAGCAGATAAATAAAATCTGATTATCAATTAATATCTAATTAGATTACATTAGACAAGACAACTAAAAAAAGTCAAGCCTTCCAGATTCTCGGGTTTGGGAGACTCGCTGATTCTTGGAGTTGTAGAGGTCCCTTGTGGCCACAGCCCAATGTGTCCTGTGATTCTAACTTGCCCTCAAACCTCTCTGGGAACGGCCATGCAGCCTGGGTGGAGCATTGTGGTGATGAAGAGATCAGAGCCACCTGCAGCAGAGACAGCTTTATCTTTGAATAACTGTAGCTTCTAGAAAGATCTCCAAAATGTGATTGAAAAAACTATCTTCTCAAGGTTCCTGGTTGGATCTAGGCTCTGGCTCTTAACTTCTTGATTTCCCTGATTTCCTTTACCTCATTAATTACCTTTTACTTCACTGTCATGATGCTAACTGTCTTAGGAACACATGGATAAAGGATTTCCCCCCAATCTCCAAACCTCACTGTACAACATGAAAACATATTTCTGGAGCCAGAAAAGACCTTTTGAGGCATAGAATTACTTTTACTTCTTTCATAATTGAATTGGAAGTGTAATTAAGAACCTCATAGATGAATAGAACTGGGGACCAGCATAGAAATAATATTTAAAATATAAAAGTCTAATCTCAAAATTTTATCTATAACTTATTAAATGTTTTTTATTCTGCTGGGTCTTGGTATCTAGTCAAGACTGAAACATCAACTAGAAATACAGTTGGATAAGTATTTAGAACTGGATCACCAAATATGAGATTTAATCAGTCATGGAGGGAATCAATCATTCTCTATCATTGGTGTCCATTCACTTAGAATGACATAGATTTGTTCTTAAAAAGAGCCAATTAGATAAAATAGTACATAGTAACTAAAATAAAATACCAGATAACTGAAACACCGTTAAAGCATGGTTATGCAGTGTCAGACTGGGTGTTTCAAATTAATAGTTTCACTAGCAACAACAACAACAGCAACAAAAAGGAGGTGGAAAAACTCATAAAGTGTTGTCTTAAGAGCATCAAAGAACAAACAAGATACTGGAGATTACTGGACCAAGTCACAGGCTGAAAATAAGAGCACAAAATGTAGAGCGGAAAAGTCTGCCCATGGACATCTCCCCAGGAATCAGGAGGGAGACACGAATGGGTGAAGCTCTAAGGGAACACAGGAGACAGGGTAGTGTTGAGCCAGGGACACAACATGATAGGGATGAAAGCGAGTCTTCTGTGTCACACACAGACACACACACACACACATACACACACGTACAATGTGATCCTGTCTCCTGTCTGCACATCCGTGACCAACAGCTGAGAGATGAGAGTTTTTGGTTGACACTTGGAATTGACAAGATACAAGGCAATAGCCAAGGGTAGGACACCATACTGGAGAGGTTCTTAATATTTTTTTTATTTTTCTCGCAAACCCCTTAAACAGTCTGCTAAAGCTTATGGATCTCTTTTCTGAATAATTTTTTTAGATATATGTAATGAAATAGTTAGAAATATAAAGAAACAAATTATACTGAAAAAATTATTAAACTATTTTTCAGTAAAATTTATCTTTGCTAGTGTATAATTCTATGATTTTGACAAATACATATAATTAAGAACCACCAAGACAAACAAGATACAAAAGAGTTCCATCACTTCAAAGAATTCCCCATATCTCTTTTTTCTCAACCCCTCCTCCAAACCCCAGGCCTGGCAGCCACTGTCTATTTTCTCCCCCCTATAATTTTGCCTTTTCCACAATGTCATATAAATGTCAATGGATCATAGTAAATAGTCTTCTGCGTCAGTCTTCCTTCATTCAGGACAATGCATTTGAGATCCATCTAAGTTAATTTCTTTGTAGTATTCCATTGTATTGACATACCATAATTTACTTGTCCATTCACCCTTGAAGGGCATTTTGGGTTTTTTTTTTTCAGACTTTTTGTGATTAGGAAAGGCAGATAATTATAAATATTTGACAACATAAGTGTTTGTTTCTCTTGCATAAATAAGGATTGCTGGGTCGATTTTTTTTTTGTTTTATTAAAAACTCTAAGTTTTAGAGTATTCTGGAAAAAATGCAGAGCTATTTTCAAATCCTTAACATACCTTAAAAGTAAAACTGCTTCTTTCCTTGGATTTTCTATGTTTTAATCATTAGATGGGGGTAGGGATTTGGAAATTAGGAAAGTCACTGTTTGCTTATAATAGCTCTGTTCATAATAATTTCATTAGCACTTAAAGAAAGTTTCTTGGTCTCCATTATGAAGGATTACCATTTTCCTTGTTTACTTGTTGATTCACCTTGTAAGCATTTTTCCATTTGAACAGTGTAATTACCTTGTTGTGGGTCAGGTCTTACTGGGCTCTTTATGGTCATCATGCCATGACCAAATTGGGGCTCAAGGTCTTATCCAGGCTAAGGCACTCTGTCTTGAGAAAATTTCCCCGGAGTAGTGCCACAGGTGAAGGGAGCCTAATATAGGAGGGAAGATTCTGGATCTGCATTAGAGAATCTATTAGTTCTAGCTCTGTCACCAACACTAACTCTAGTTCTGTCACATGAGCTAACAAAATGCTTTGTATCCGTGGGCATCAGTTTCAAAGCTCAAACTAAGGCAAGGTGAGTAAGGTGCTCAGAGTACAAAACCTGAGGAGCGGTCACTCTCAGGGCAGGCCCTGAACCTACACTCTTCTCTAAACAAATTCTTCTCAAATTTTGCACCCTAGGTGCCTTCCTTGCCCAATTCCAGTCCAAGCTATGCACATTTCACTCAACAGTATATTAAGCAGTGTTAACATTTCATGTCCCAAAAAGCTTAGGCCAACAGAGAACTACTCAGAGTAAGAATTATTCAGTTGAATTTGGTCAATAGTCAAGCTCAATAATTCAGACCAAAATACTGTCTTTTCCTGTAATAGGAGGGTGGATTTTCTTTGCTCTCCACTTCAGAAAGGGGGGTTGTATGAAGGTTACTCAAATACGTTATGACTTAATTATATCCATAGTCCTCAGCTTACTGGTGCCAGTACTTTTCCCTGACATTTAGCCAAAGCCATGCCTTCTCTCACCCCACAATGATATATATTCACTTGTAAGTCAGTCTAAAAAATTTTCAAAATGTGTCTGCATATGTATATATGTGTGTTGGGGGAGGGAGGGATCTTACGAGGTTATGAGACCTGCACCCCTAAGGGTGATGCTTATTTTATTTTGAATTTCAAATAACATGAAAGAAGGGTATCAAAATATTTTTTAAAAAATAATTAGTGATATGATAGTATATTTACTTTTAAACATTCGATAACAAGATCAAATGGTGAGTCTTTAAAACCATGAAAATTTCAAAGTAGTGATAAGATAAGTGATATTTTGTGGAATTTGCAATCACTGTAATGTGCATTTTCAGGAGAGATTCTGGAGGATGAATTGCTGGGTCCAAGGGTAACTGTGAAAATGTAATTTTCCTAGGTATTGCCAAACTCCTCTCCAAAGAGATTGTACCCTTTTGCATTTCCACCAGCAATATACAAGAGTGCACAGCTTCATTGGCAAACTTGGCAAACTTTGAGATTTTTGTCATTCTGATGGATGACGAATAATATATCATTATAATTTTAATTTGCATTTCCTTTATTGTATAAACAAATATGAACATTTTCTCATTGGTTTGCTAGTCCTTTTCATTTCTTTTTCTGTAAATTTCTTAGCCTGCTTTTCCATGAAGGTGGCTTTCTTCTTCCCTATGAAAGCTCTATGTTAAGAAAATCCAGAATTTAGGCACACCTGGGTAGCTCAGTTAGTTAAGCATCTGACTATTGATTTCAGTTCAGATCATGGTCTCCTGGTCATGAGGACATGAGACTGAGCCCCATGTCTGGCTCCATGCTGACCGTGGAGCCTGCTTAAGATTCTCTCTCTCCCTCTCCGTCTTCTCCTCCTCTGCTTATGCACATGTGCATTCTCTCTCTCTCTCTCTTTCTCTCTGTCCCAAAAAAAATAAAAAGAAATTCCAGAATTTATTTGTCTCACTAATACTAGTCTCTTTTCCCTTAGCATGTAATTTTCCCTTTTACTTTGAATATAGTATTTTTTGGTTAGTTTTTTTAATATAATCAAACTTACCTATCTTTATTTCTATTTGTTGCTTCTGGAATTTGAATAATAGATTTAAAAGATTTCCCAGATCACATGTTATAGAAAGATTTACCCATATTTTCTTCTGATACTTTCATGATTTCATTAAAATTTGATATTCCATTTGAAAACCAGGTGCGATTCAGGGGGTCACCACATTTTATCTTTTTCCAGATACTCCCAAACCACTAATGTAAATGTCTATCTTTTCTATTGATCTGAGATTTTTTTTTTGGTGTTGTATTCTAAATTTCAATATCCAATAAGGTCTAGTTAAAGATTTTCCATTAAGTTCTAATAGTACATCTGCCAATACATCACTCTTTTAATCATAGAACATTTAGAGTATGTGTAAATGTCTGATAAGTCTAAAATCCACTCATTGCTCTTTTTGAAAAAGAATAAACTGGCAGAATCAGTCTCCCTGATTTTAATCATTACTGTATATACACAATAATCAAGGCAGTGTGGTATTGTCAGAGAGATAGATACAGAGATGAATGAAATAAATAGAGATCTGAGAGATAGTCCCATACAAGTATGTCTAACTGATTTTTGATGAAGGAGCAACAATTCAGTTGATGAATGATATCCTTTCAATAAATGGTACTGTACCAAATTTCAATAAATTGTACATCCATGGACAAAGAAAATAAACTGTGTATACTTTATATACAAATTAACTTAAAATGGATCACATCCTTAAGTGTAAAATGCACCCACACAAAATCGTTTAGAAGAAAACATAGGAGGAAACCTTCAGAACACATGGCCAAATGAAGATGTCTTAGATGTGATGCCCAAAGAGAAAATACTGATAAAATAGTCTTCATCAAAAGTAAAGCTTTTGCTCTGCAAAAGAGCCTGTTAAGAGAGTGATAAGACAAGCTATAGACTAGAAGAAAATGTTTGCAAATTATACACATCACAAAGGACTCATATTTAGATTATGTAAACTAAAGTTCTGTTCATAGCTGAACCAAAAATAAATCAATGATTAGAAAATGATAAAATACATGAAGCGATGTTTCACTAAGGAGAACATATGGATGGCAACTCAGCACATGAAAAGATGTTCGACTTCATTAGCCATTAAGGAAATGCAACTTAAAATCATGAGATATTACTATACAACTACCATAACAATTGGGAAAAAGATAGTGACAGTATCAAATGCTGATGAGGTTGTATAGAATCTGGATCTGTCATACACTGCTATTGAGATTATAAAATGGCAGAGCCACTCTGGAAAATAGTTTAACATTTTCTGTGTATGCAGAATAATAGTACCCAAAGATGTTCACCCCCTGATCCCTAAACCTGTGAATATGTCCCATTACTTAACAAAAGGGACTTTGCAGATATAATTAAGGTTAAGGACTTTGAGAATGGAATTATCCTGGATAATCTGGATGGGCCCAATCTAATCACTGGAGCCCTTAAAAGCAGAGAACTTTCGCAGCTTTCTTTCTTAAATATTTATTTATTTTTGAGAGAGAGAGAGAGAGAGAGAGAGCACCTGTGAGTGGGGGAGGGGCAGAGAGAGGGGGACAGAAGATCCAAAGCAGGCTCCTCTCCTCGACAGCAGAGAGCCCGATGTGGGGCTCAAACTCACAAACTGTGAGATCATGACCTGAGCCGAAATCAAGAGTCAGACACTTAACCAGCTGAGCCACCCAGCCACCCTTCCCAGCTTCATTCAGAGACAAAGATTGAGGGCAGAATTAGAGTTGGTGGGATGTGCCATTTTTGTCTTTGAAGATTGAGGAATAGAGCTATGAGCCAAGGAATACAGGCAGCCTCTAGAAGCCGGGAAAGGGGAGGAGATGGATTCCCTCTCAGTGTCTTCAGAAAGAAACACAGTGCTACCTATCTTGATGTGAGTCCAGTGAGACACATTTTGGACCTCTGGCCTCCAGAACCATAAGACATGAAATTTGAGGTGGTTTAGCCACTAAATTTGTGGTAATTTGCTAAAGCAGCATCAGAAAACTAATGAAGTTCCTTTAAAAAAAGCCACTAAAGGGGCTCCTGGGTGGCTCAGTCAGTTGAGTGTCCGACTTTGGCTCAGGTCATTATCTCACAATTCGAGGGTTCAAGCCCCGTGTCAGGCTCTGTGCTGACAGCTAGCTCAGAGCCTGGAGCCTGCTTCGGATTCTGTGCCCTTTCTCTCTCTGCCCTTCCCCTGTTCATGCTCTGTCTCTCAAAAATAAATAAATGTAATTAAAAAATTTTTAAATAAAAATAAGCCACTAAATATAAATTTACTGTACAACTTGGCAATCACACTCCTATACGTTTATACCTTGGAGAAAATTTATGTCCACAAAACCTTTACATGAAAGATCATAGCAGCTTTATTTGTAAGAGCCAAATGTTGACAACAAGTCAAATGTTCTTCAATGGGTGAAGAACATTTAACAACATTACATCCAAACCGTGGAATACTACTCAGCAATAAAACAGGGGCAAACTATTGATACAAGTAACAACTTGGATGGATCTCCAGGGCAATATGCTGAATGAAAATGCCACTCTCAACATGTCATATATGGTAGGATTCAGTTTATATAGCGTTCTTAAAATGACAGTATTGTAGAGATAAAAATGGATCTGTGGTTATCAGCAGTTGGGAACAAAGTGTTGGGGGAAGGGGATAGGTGTGCCTGAAGAGAAAGTTTCCATAGGATATCTGAGGGGATGAAATAATTCTGTGTCCTGGATGTGTTGGTGGTTAAAAAATCTATACATGTGATAAAATTGCCTATAAAACTGATGAAATCTGAACAGGGTGTGGATTGTACTCATGCTAATTTCATTATTTGGATATTATACTATAATTAAATAAGATGCTACCATTAGGGGAATCTGGGTGAAGGACATATGGGACCTTTTTGATTAATTATGCAATCTTTTTGTGGATCTATTATTATTTCAAAATAAAGCTTGAAAATACAATACAAGAATATTTGGGTGGAGTTCCTTTGTCATCTGGAACTGTGAACAACTTTTCTATTACTCAAAATCTAGAGGTCATACATGGAATGATAGATGACTGTAGAACCGCAGGAATAAAACTGCATAGTTACAAAAAAGAAAGTCAAACAAAGTAAAAAGAAATTTGCCAAATTTGAAAAGTACTTGCAACCTGTATTATAAAGCCTCAATATTTTTAATATATAAAGGGCTTATAAAAATAGAGAAAAAAATGAGAACATTGTTAAGAATAATGGATTAACAATATGAACATTAAGTTTATAGAAAAGAAAATTTATGTAACAGAACCATTTGAAAATATGCTTACATCCACTCACAATAAGAGAGATGAAAGTTAAAACTGTAATAAAGTACCATTTCTCACCTAGTAGATGGACAACACAAGATATGTTTGGCAACATGTTCCACTGCCAAAGCTGTGGGGCAAATCGGTCATTCTCAAGTATCCCTGGTGAAAATGCACATTAATAAACACCTGTAAGCAAAGGTGATAATTTCTAGGAGATTTACATATTCATTTACCCTTTGATGACACAATTACACTTTTAGGAGTTGATGCCAAAAAATGCACAGGCAAAAAATATGAAAATGTGCTCTAGCTGGGTGTTATACATAGGGGGTGAATCACTGGAATCTATTCCTGAAATCATTATTGCACTATATGCTAACTAACTTGGATGTAACTAATAAGTAAGTAAGTAAGTAAATAAATAAGTAAATAAAATGTGCTCTAGGCATTCTTTGTGGGAATATTTGAAACATCAGAATTGAAGCAACTCAGGTGGTGAGCAGCCTCCAAATCAGAGATAGAATGAATAAATTCATGATACTCCACAGTGGAGTACTAAATAGTCATGAAAAGTAACCAGGAATATCTCTATATTTTAATTTGGAGAGTTCTTAAGAGTATCTTTTAAGATTCTATTTTTAACTAATCTCTACAACCAACATGGGGCTTGAACTCACAATCCTGAGATCAAGAGTTGCACACTCCACTGGTTGAGCCAGTCAGGCACCCGCAAGAGTATAAGAGTATCTTATTGTCTTAAAATAATGAGTAGAAAAGCGTATAGCTTGCTACCACTTTTCTAAAGGAAATTGAGAAGTGTGGTGCATGTGTGTGCGTGTGTGTGTGTGTGTGTGTGTACTTCACTTTAATTGGGGGGTGAAATAGGAATATGATAGGAGGAACAAAAATTGATTTTGGAATCAATCCTTGAAAACTTGAAAAGTGATATTGAACAAATGATTCTAAATATTTGTCCATTTGGTGACTAATCACTCAGAATGAAACTGATTCTAAAACCTTAATCACTGGACTGTTCATATCTTAGTGGGAAAGCAATAAAAAAATATTGTATCAAGTAAGCATATTGTTGGTAATAGTGCTGTTATTTGTTTGTTTTTGAGACTGTTGGGTATGTATACTTAGGGATTCATCAAATGAGTAAGTATATGATATTCCATTATCCCTGTGTCCTGGAGTCCTGGGATTCAAACTAAAATGTATGATAGAAAATAGCTAGCTAGGGGTGCCTGGGTGGCTCAGTCGGTTAAGCGTCTAACTTCGGCTCAGGTCATGACCTCACAGTTTGCGGGTTCGAGCCCTGCGTGGGACTCCGTGCTGACAGCTCAGAGCCTGGAGCCTGCTTCAGATTCTGTGTCTCCCTCTCTCTCTGCCCCTCTCCTATTTAACTCTCTCTCTCTCTCAAAAATAAGTAAACATTAAAAAATTATTTAAAAATAAAAAGAAAATAGCTAACTGGTTACCTAGCTGGCTATAGATAGATAGCTCTAGATAGAGGTAGATTTACATACATGTGTATACATACATACATATATAAATATACACATACATATATGGATGCCTACTTTCTAGCACTGTTCTCTGAAGATGCCTCAAAAACATATCATAATACACCAGTAGCAAAAAACATACAGTTCACACACTGTGGTCTTGAAATGCCATTTCTCATCAAAGGAAGCAGAGCTCCTATCAGAATAACTGATGCCAAGTAAGGGGCAAGAAATATACAAGGTGATCTTGGAATATCTTGTTATACTAGATAATAAGAACCCCACCAACACGAGTAATGTTATGTCTAAACAAATGTGAAGTCAACTCAAGTAAGTCTTTATTGACCCAAAATGTTGTAATTTGAGCCTCACTAAAATTAATTTCTGCTATGAATTTAAGCACATGAAATATGTATAAAACTATAGAGTGCAATATGATACTGAAAGAAAAAAATAACCTTGGTTACCATTGGAAACTTGAAAATAAAAGGAAAGAATTCAGCATTTTATCATGTCTTCCCACACTACTAGGTCACCAAAAAAGTAGATGAAGCAAAGGTTCTCTTTATAGAAGTATTCTAGCAAATGAATAAAGAAGAAATGAAATAATTGGAACATCATCGTTGTGTAATACATAATGAATTCTTGTACAAAGCACTGGTCATTAGCTACTGCTAACATTACAAAAAGTTGCAAGTAAACACCCCATATATCCCGATGGAAAAAACAAATCTAAGTGGAAACTAGTCACCCAAATCAATCCCAAATCTGATCAAGCCTCCAGATCCAATTTAGGAAAAAATACCGAAGAGAGAACAATATGTTGAACAACATATTATATGTTAAACAGCAGATGTTAAAAAACAACCACAGGGCTGTACTCAGCAAAATTCAGCTTATGGGAAGCTCCACAGGATGAAATGATCCAGTTTCTTCAACAAATACATTGCAAAGTGGATGGAGAAAGTTGGAATGGAACTTGAGGTCTAACAAGAGTCTTTGGAGACATAATAGCAAATTTTAACATAGGGAACTTATCCGAATGCCAATTCAAAGAAACTTTTTTAAATGACATCTGGGAGATGATTGGAAATTTGAACACTGCCTATTATGTTTTGACTTGTGGTGGTGGCTACCCGACTCAATATATTTATCAGTACTCCTAGAACTGTATACCAACAAGAGTGAATTCTCCTATATGTACATTTTTAGAAGTTCTAAGCAAATGGGAGCAAACCAGATCCAGAAATATGCAAGACAAATAACACATCATAGCCCACTGTGAACATAAGGGGCTTTTTTACCATTAGAAATGTCAAGCAATTTAATGTAGCCATTAATAAATTAATAGAGAAAAAACATAAACAGCTCAATGATGTTTCATGGAACCTAACATTTGTGTTAGGACTCTTACCAAAGTATGAATAGTCCTTCCTTCATCTGACAAGTAAATCTAAAAAACTCCTAACAAATATCACATTCAGTGGTGAGATACTGAAAGCTATTTGAGATCTAGAGCAAGACAAGAATACCCACTGTCACAGATTGGGTCTTCTTGAAAGGAGACCCTGGGATAAAATCATAACCTGTATCTAAAACACGAAATAGAATGAAGTGGAATTAATGGGAATTTAGGTACTTAAGAGGTTAAAAAGTGTTTCATGAAACTTTTGTTTCAATTCTATGCATGTCTAGTAGATCCTGACGTAAAACCTGTTTCTTCTTGTGGTTCACATCACAGAAGTCTAAGGAAAACCACAGCGAACAGAGTCCAAATACCTGTGTAAGTTAGGGAAGCCTCCCCTTAACCCTCACTCAGCCTCCTCCCAACCCCACGTTACCCCCCACTCCCATTCCCATACCTCCTTTAGTTTTCTTTCTAGCATGATTTAACTACTTGCAATTTTTTTAAAGTTTTTGTTTAAATTCCTGTTAGTTAGCATATAGTGTAATATTACTTTCAGGTGTAGTATTTAGTGATTCGACCCATCCATACAACACCTGGTGCTCATCTCAAGTGCCCTACTTAATCC
This sequence comes from Cryptoprocta ferox, assembly GCA_028646485.1. Classification (NCBI taxonomy): domain Eukaryota; kingdom Metazoa; phylum Chordata; class Mammalia; order Carnivora; family Eupleridae; genus Cryptoprocta; species Cryptoprocta ferox. The sequence goes on along the minus strand of CM053561.1, from coordinate 40,551,991 downwards.
CCACCACCTGTTTAACTCACCCCAGCCCACCTCCTCTCTGGTGACCACCAGTTTGTTCTCTATAGTTAAGAGTCTGTTTCTTGGCTTGCCTCTCTCTTATTTTCTCCTATGGTCATTTGCTTTGTTTCTTAAATTCCACATATGGATGAAATCATATGGCTTTTGTCTTTCTCTGACTGACTTATTTTGTTTAGCATTATACTCTCTAGCTCCATCCATGTTGTGGCAAATGGCAAGATTTCATCGTTTTTATGGCTAAGTAATATTCCAGTGTGTGTGTGTGTGTGTGTGTACCACATCTTCTTTATCCATTCTATCTACCCAGCTATCCATTAGCTGTTGGAAATTTGGTCTTTTTTCAGAAATTGGCTATTGTCGATAATAAACATTCGGGTGCATGTATCCTTTTGGATCAGTATTGTTTAATTATTTGGGTAAATATCCAGTAGTGCAATTGTTGGATTATAGGATAGTCCCACTTTTAACTTTTTGAGGCACATCCATACAGTTCTCCACAGTGGCTACAACAGTTCGCCTTCCCACTAACAGTGTAAAAGGCTTCCCCTTTCTCAGCATCCTCATCAACACCCATTGTTTCTTGTGTTGTTAATTTTAGCCATACTGGCAAGTGTGAGGTGATATCTCATTGTAGTTTTGCAACTTTTAGAATTCACAGTAGAACTTCAGGTCCTGTGTGTTTGCAAAGGAGAATCCTTTCCTAACTCACCCACCTAGTGCATTTCCACAGGCAGTTTAATGCCCAGCTCTGGTGCATTCCCTGCAAAGCTGATTCACTTCCACCTCTCTGCTCCCATGAATACACCTCCATGATAGTTGGCTCAGTATGTTTCAATTATTTGCTGCAAGTTTCTTTATCTTTGCACCGGGTGCTCTTTGAAGCATTTTGAAGTACCTCAACTATCTTCTTAATTGGGACAATAGATATTTGATGAAAGCAGGGAAGGGAGAAAGGGAGGGAGGAAGGGACTGAGCCCAGAGTAGCAGAAGAACATTTCCAGTAATGTCTTTATTTAGGCTTGAACAGAGTGTGTGGGGTTGAAGAGAGCCTTCGAATGGGGAATCCTCCCAACACCTCCTGTCACTCATTGTCTGCCAAGCCCAGCAGCAAACACACTGAGCTGTGCTTTCCCACATAGACCCCTGTCACCCAGACACAGTGACATGTCCCCACAGGGCTATTTTCCATAATGAGAAATGAGCCACAGAAGTCTTTTGGCAAACAGGCAGTGCTGAACTGTCAAATTATCCTCTGCTGTGGCATGGAAGGGGAAGCTCAGCTTCTGCAGTCATTTCCTTCTCATTACTTTGTTAGCTTTATTAGCTTCACCATGCTGGGTAGACCCTGCTGATGAAAATCTACAGAGAGCTACCTGAGCTTCAACTCTAGCATTTTCCCCACCAGAGCTCCAAAGGTGGCTCACCAGTGAATTGGAGAAAAAAGTTCTTCTTAAGGGAATGTAGAAACCACTCTCTCTCTAATAATTCTGAAAATACTTTCGGAGAAGAGATGAGCCCAAACCTTTTCCTTTGGAAAGGAGTTGTGGACTATCATGATCCAAGTTCTAGTGACTTTATGAAATGTTATTTGTAATTATAAAGTGGAGGAAAAAGAATTCACAATTAGTTCTGCTGGGAAAATTGTCCATGAAATCCATTTGGGGAGGTGCAAAATAGTGCATTTAACCAAGACTGAGTAAGTACGGGATTTACTCTCCTTGGGTAAACATAGAAAATTGTACAAAATGTATGAAAGGATTGTTTCATTTGGACAAGAAGAGTCTGTCACATTTGAGTGAAGAGAAACAAATAAGGTGAGCCCTATAGTTTCTCTAGATTTTGGAGCCACTTTCCAGAGAATGGCTTTCTTGTGGGAACACAGAACTGTGGTGTCGCTGAGTCGAGGACAGAGACCTGAGTTCACAGAGGCCCAGCCAGCTAGAGTTTCCAGAGCAGATACCACAGAGGAAGAAGCCACAGAGAGAAAAAGCAACAGACATTTTTATAGGTTTCCCTTTGAATCTTTGTCTGTGCATTCAAAGAGCAATTCCCCACAAGGCCTGGCCAAGAATGACCAAGGACTTGTAAACTGAGCCATTGTCAGAACTCATGCAGGGATAAGAAACTTCTTAGCCCCCCCCACCCCCCCCCCACTCCCTAGCCAGAGTAGAGGGGCCTCACTGAATGTCTGAGACATACAGAAAGCAACCCCGGAGGGAATTTTACTAGCAGGGCCAAACTCTTTAAAGACACACCTGGAAGGAAAAAAATATTCAACATTTTAAGTTTGACTGAGATATAATTCCTCCATTTAGATTATGCAGTTTGGCAGTTTCTTGAAATGCTAAACATATGGCTGCCATATTCCCAACAATTGCACTCCTAAGTATCTATCCCAAAGAAAACAGGAGTCCACACAAAAACTTCAACACAAATATTCATAGCAGCATTAGTCATAAATACTTATAAAGTAGAAACAATCCAGTGAATATCAGCTGATAAATGAATAAACAAAAGGTGTTATATCCATACAGTGAGATATTTTTTTTGACAATAGAAAGGAATGAGGTGCTGACTCATCCTCCAATGTGGGCAACCCTTGAAAACATGATGCTAAATAACAGAAGTCAAATACAAAAGCCACATATTGTATAGTTTCATTTTTTGAAATGTCAGAACAAGCAGATAGATAGAGACAGCGGCTTAGGGCAGGGGAGGGCCAGGTGGGGAATTGGATGTGACTGCTAATTTGGGAAGTGATGAAATATTCTAAAATTAGATTACAATGGCTGCACAATCCTAAGAATATACTAAAACACACTGAATTGTACACTCTAAATAGGTGATTATACGCTATGTAAATTATGTCTCAATAAAGCTAGGTTTGTTCCCCATGAGTTTTAAAGGGCATAAAAACTGGATACAATACCTGGTTCTGTATTGGATGCTCACAGACAAATACTGAATTATTAAGGATGGTTAGAGAAATTTGAATATAGAATGGGCATTATTGAAACAAAGAATATTAAATATTGGCACGGCTACACGGAGAAGTAAAGTTTGCTCCTCCCAAATAATAACCTAAATGCAGCAACAATAACAGAAAAATCCCAGATAAGTTTTTAATGTGTACTTAACAAGTGGTTAAATAAAAGACAAAACAATAACAGTGTGTGTGTGTGTGTGTGTGTGTGTCTAGGCATACATAAAGGTTTGGAAGGACACACCAGATATACCCTTAAGTGTGGTAAACTCTGGGTAGCAGGAATACAATGCTGATATTTTCTCATTATATCATTCCTTCTTCAATTATTTATAGTGTACACAGTACTCATTTTATCATAATATTGTTTTTCACTTTTCCATGTTTTGTATCTTTTGAACATAGGCACCATAGAGAACAGAGTGACCCACCATTCTGTTTCAACCATTATCAACATGGCCTATTCTGTTTTATCTGAATCCCACCAACCGTCTCTTCTCATGACTCCTCATGTTATTTGGAAGCAAATCAAAATGTTATTTTTAATTCAAAGATGATTATCAACTTGATACTTAATTAGCCTTACATAAATGCATGGAAGAAGGTCTATTAGGGTACAAATCAAACTGCGATTGAGAATCGAATAGGAGTCCAGGAGAAGGCGTGGATCTTTTATGATGACAAAGTATTCACATAGGATTTTCTAAATAATGAAGCATAGAAAGATTTAAAAAAAAAAGAAGCATCCGTCTATATGTACAAGAGGCATAAGGTTTTTCTCAAATTAGTGAAGGTCTATGAAAAGTAATGGAAGGTGCCTGGAACTAGGACCCAAGAGATGAGAGTTTTACTTCTATTTCTGTCCATATGACCATCATGTCTCTGAGTCATTGCTTGTAATTACTCAGGAGGATCAAGTCTATTATTCACCCATTCCAATAATATCTTTGAGTATCTACTGTATGCCCTGCATTGTCCTCGTTACCAGAGATCCAGCATGACTTCATTTCTGTATTAGGCAGGAATCTTTTGGTTGCAAATAAAAATAATTCAAACTCAAAGTAAGCTAAACCAAAGAGAAGATCCAATGGCTTGCACAACCATGGAATCCAGGGATGACCTGACTTCAGTGCACCTGGACTGAGGCAGGCAGAGTTTCATCAGGACCTAGCCTGCTATCCCTTCATCCCTTCTGCGCTCTGCTTTTCTCTGTGTAGCCTTCTGTTTCATGCCAGCTCTCTTGGTATAGTGACCCCTGGAAGCTCCAGGATTATATCTTCATTGCACCAAGACCAAGTGCTCTGCGTAATGCCCTTCTTCCTCTAGGTCTGTTGTGATCTGTCTCAATATTCTCTTGTATGAAGTCCAATCATTGTGCACCAAACACAATGCACTTAGCTGCTATGTAGATTTTACCTCTTTCCACCTTCTTATATACAAGGCTGCATTTATCATGTTTTCCAAGCAAGTTGTTTCTTCTTTTTTTTTAAATTATTTTTTAAAAATATTTTTATTTTTTATCTGTGATCTGCTTTCTGAGGCCACCATTTGGGAAAGATCCATGGCCCATTTACTCATGAAGATATTCTGGGCTAATTTCCAGCTAGTTAATCATCACTGGAGGCTTCCCTCTTGAACCATCAGAGGTCTTACATGAGGCCACTTTGCCAGAATGCCTCCACATTATGCACACTCAGCACTGATGAGAGAAGCTGTACTCCTGTTCTCACAACTATCATTTCAGGACATACCTGCCCATGATTCCCACCCCTCTTCTGTAGAATTGCTTATAGTTTCCCTACTATCCAATGTAAAGGTAATCGCACAGTTCATTTTTGCCCAATAGGGACCACTGTAAAGATATTCCTTCTCAACTTTCTCTCTCCTGAGAGCCAATGAGGTTTTCCAGAAAGGGTAAAACTTAAGAGAAGGACAATGCAAAATCCCTTTCATCATCTGCTAGTTGGGGTTTCTTGGAAAGTCATTTGGTTCTTCTGAGCCTTGGGTTCTTGCAACTATTAATGGGGACTGTAATGGACCTACACCACAGCGTAGTTGTCTGTGAAATAAGGCTTGCAAGCTTCTAGTGTAGTGCCTGGGTCAGAGTAGCCACTCAACACATGGAGTCCCCTGTCCTCCTCCAATGGCAAAGTATTTTCAGATTTCTTTCTATAGATCTCACTTTACTTCTTGTCTGACTATTATTTTTCTTGTCTCTCCTGCTCATTCACAAATCTCTAGAGCTTGTGAATCATGCTTTGTTTCTTTTTATTGCCCATGGAGCTGAGCACCATGCCTTTTCATGAGAGGGGCGCTTACAAATGATTCATAGCTATATAAAATAGGAGAGTTTTGATACTCCTATTCCTAAACTCCTATTCAGATGAAACAGGTATCTAATAATCCTACTATTGTAAGACTGTGTTATGTGATGTCTATTTTATTTTCTCATTTAATCTAATGTTTCAAACATAGGTATGGTTCTTTTCTCATTTTACAAACGAGGAAAGTGAGGTTTGTGGAATGCTAAGAACTTGCTGCAAAGTCATTCAGCAGGTATGTGGTGGGGGCTTCACCTCAGGTCTGGTCATTCAGGACACTCAGCTCCTCTGACCCAATTGAACTGCTACACATCGCCCACTTTCCAGGCAGGCCAGTGCCCAGGACATTGACATCTCAGCCTGGTGCAGTCTTGGCAGGATGAAAAGATCAGGCTAAGTCATGAAGAGACATCAAGACCCGTACTCCATGGTACAGGTGGATAGCAGTGTAGAAAGGAGATGTGAGTACTCACAAAGGCAGTCTAGGGAGACATCCAGGCTATAAGAATTCCTCTCCAGCCCTGGAGCCCAATCAATTATCCACAAATAACCTCTTGTCCCAAGGCTCAGGCACAGTGCCCATTCCCTGCTCTGTTGCCTTCTCTGAGATACTTTCCATGTTATGGCCCCAGCTCTAGCCTGGATTCTCCACAGATATTTTGTTTTGAGTCTCAGGTCTGTACTGCACAAGGACACCCATCCTTGCCTTCCTGCTATACTCTGGTGTCTCAGTTTCCTTCCAGTTTTTGACTTCTCAAGAGGTCTAGTCACACTTTAAATTGTTTTTGGAACCCATTTCCCCCCACCTTTCTTCTGTAAAATAGCATCATGCCTCATTCCTGAGACCTAAAATTTAACAGCATGCATATTTCTAACAGCAGGAAAACATTTTAACTCCCTTTCCACTGGCTTTTTTCTACTTTAAACCTTCGAGCTTTCTCTTCTCAATATCACATTGGGTTATTGCGAGCCCAGCCCATTTGCAGGTGAGTAGAGTACAATCTAGGGTTGCAAAGCAAGAGTGGGCCCCTAAATTCTACATGAACCCTCAGGCATTTGATGCTTTAATCTGGATTGAATAGGAGGCAGGGAAAATGCACCACCAGGATGTGGGTATGGGAGAAAATGAAGCAGGATGCTGAAATCCTGCTCATATGACTGGAGATTCAGGAAAGCATCATGACTCTGGGAGGCAGCAAAGGAGAAACCCTCTAGATGTAGGCAAGAGTGGTTAAACCAGAAAAGGTCCAGCCTGCCATGTAGTATTAATGAAAATATTTGCTATCACCTTACAAATATTGCTTCTTTTCATCTTCCAAACAAGTCTTCAATATACATTCTGGTGAAAATTTTGAGATTCAAGGAGGTTAGGTAATTTGTCCAATTTGTCCTAGAGAAATGAGTCTACAAAATTTTAGTGTAGGGGCACCTGGGTGGCTCAGTCGGTTGAACATCTGACTCTTGATTTCAGCTAAAGTCATGATCTCACAGTGTGTGAGTTCGAGCCCCACATCGGGCTCTGCTCTGACAGTGCAGAGCCTGCTTGGGATTCTCTCTCCCCAGTCTCTATGCCCCTACCCCAATTACTCCCTCTTTCTGTCAAAACAAACAAACTTAAAAAAATGGTGTAGATTTGTCCAATTCCTGAACTCATGTTGATATTCCAGAGATCTTCAGAGGACTGCACTTCAGCTCCCTGGAAGCCAAGATGGGCTCCAAACCTAATGAAGTTATGGGGCAGGAGTTTGCTGATGTATTACCCGGTCGGATGTGCCACAGTGCTACTCAGCTGACTGAGATCCTGTATGACCAGAGGAGACAGGTCTGGAACCTTCAGGAGCTCACACACCTATGGATAAAGGGGTAGCACTAGAGGTCTTGACCTGGGCAGAGACAGTCTACATAAGGGCCCTGGAACCAGGCGAATATCTCCACCCTCCTTATTCCCCTACTCTTTGACATTTCACTCCCCTTACAGCTCGCTCTCTCTCATCCCCCCATAACATGTCTGCAGTGATTTAAGAAGGTTCATGTGCTTTTCCGTGTCCCTCCAAGCTTGTAATTCCACAGGGCATGTTCTAAAAATAAAATAAATCTATTCTGAAGTAGGAACATTCATTTGCTTGGAGCTAAGCTTCTGGGAAGCTCCAGGCAGTCACCAACATATTTGCAGAACCTTCCCCATCTCTTATCAGCACTGCATCTACTCCCCTAACCTAGAAACACTGCAGCTGGGCTCCGTAGCACCGTGTGAGTGGTGCGGTTTCTCTCTTCATGTTATGAAAGATAAAATACAGATTTTGTGAGACTCAAAGCAGGTAATGCTCTAAGCATCTCTAGAGCCATGATGATAACTTGGAAGCCACCAGTGAATAACCTGGGGAAGGGAAGGTTGTAGGTTGACTTCCCGAAGTCAAATGGGTCTGCAGCGACGGGAACTGTGGACAGATGTTACAGAGAAGTAGATTGCAGTCATATGAGGACATTTGAACAGCCGGGGCTGTTTGAACTTGAAATGGAGCACTTTGGAAGGTAGTGAGTATCTTGTGGCTGGGAGTGGGGCTGGAGCAGCACTGAAGTTTGTTGGGGAAGGGCTCGCCCCGTGAAAACATGGCTCACAGGCAGGCTAAGGTTTCCATGCCAGGCTTGGTCAGGGACTCAAGTAGCCAGGCACAATGCAGACAGGGCTAGCTATTTAGCCCAACCTTGTCATCTCTAGGGGGCCTTTCCAATCTGGACTGCTGTAGGAAAGGGCAGTAGTTCCCAGCAACAGAGATCCGGAGGGTGATATTAATCCACTTTAGTAGGGATGAATGAAACAAAGCAGGACATCTGCCAGATTCTGAAGGAGTAGGGCCGGCTTCTCATTCTGAGCAGAGTATTAGGTCAAGTCATAGACCCAGCCAAGGGAAACCAGAATGATGTGCCCTAGACATAAATGGCATGGAGAAGTGTGGAAGAGGATGGGAGGGAGTGCTGGGGTCAGGGAGGTCTCCTTTGCTCAGTGCCCCTTGCCAGAGGTCATGAGGTTCTTATGGAAGGAGGCCAGCATGACACTGCACAGGGGAGAGCCTCTGTGTCTGAGCCAAGTGAGGCAGGAAAGTGGGAGCTGACTGCCCGCAGCACAGGGTAATTGCACCCTACCCACCTTCAGCCCTCAGACCACAGCATCCCATGGCCTCAGGGTATTGAGATTCAGCCTGATTTGTGCCAGATTTGCTCAGAGGTGTCAGTCCTGGGTCTAAAGCAGTCATTCTCAAAGTTTAGCATGTGTCAGGATCACCTGGAGGGCTTTTTAATCCGAGATGGCTGGCCTCACCCCCAGCATTTCTGATTTTGTGGGTCTGGAAGGAGCTTGAGAATCTGCATTCCTAGCAAGTTCTCAGGGATGCTGATGGTGCTGGTCCAGACTGCACCCTTTAAGTAGCTCTGGTCTAAAGTAATGCTAAGCCAAAAAGTACCCAAGAAAGTGATGCTTGCTTTCCTCTAAACCTTATTCAAAAAAGGTAGCACCTTTTTGATTTCAGTTACCATGCCAAGACCTTGAGATATTCCAGGAAATGATACAGAGTCCCTGATGTCAAGTGGCTTAGAGTCTACTGATACATGAATGGGCAGTTACAAAGCAGGGTAAGTGCCAAGATGGGTAATTACTGGGGTCAGTAAGCAGGTATTTGTGCACATGTGTACACACAGTCTTGGGGATGCTAGGGAAAATTTATAGAACATGTGACCTTGAACCTGGAGGCTGTTTTTTGGGTCAGAAAGCCCTGCATCAACTTCTGGCTCTGCCCCTTGGTAGCTGGTTCACCTTAGGTGAGTTAATTTTCCTTGAGTCTCAGACTCCTCATCAACCGAATGGTCCTGAGTCATTCAACATCATGACCGTGGGCATGTTCTAAGCACAAGGCCATAGAGTGAACAAGCCTGACATCTTGTCCCTGCTCTCAAGGAGCTCACACTCTGCTAGTGGCAGCAGAATTGGAGACGGGCATTGCCTTCAGATGAATAAATAAGCTGGGACAAAATTCAGACAGGATGGCAAGGACAGGGTGAGAAGAAAGAAGGGAGATGATTTTACAGGAAATTGTCATGGAAGGCCTTCTGGAGGAGGGAACCCTTGAACTGAGACCTGAATGATGAAAATGAGGTTGTATTTGCTGTATAAGCTGTGCTATGGGGTGGACATCAACTTATGGGGTGGACATTCGAGTACATATGTGGGTTAAAGAACCCTGATGGTTAACTATCAACAAAATATGCTTATCATCCTCACCATCATTCTCTTCATTAGCATAACTGTTGCTATTACCATTATCACAATCATTACAGTTACTGTAAGGCAACGGAAGGCAAATGCACAAGCAAGGCCCAGGGGCGCACGGACTCACAGGTACATTTGGAAAGGTCAAAGTTCAATAGCACTCAGGCACAGGGCACTCATAGGTGGAGGGTAAATGGCAACACTTGAGAGCTCACTAACAGTTTTGTGGACCAGACCAGACCCTAGACACTGTCTTCAGAAGCCATTGGAGAAATCTATGTAGCAAGGTGACATGTTCACATCCGTGTTTTAGGAAAAGCTTCCTGTCAGTTCGCTGTGTTCTGCCTGCAGCTGGGGAATAGGGGGAGATGAACAAGACTGTGGGTAAGGGGGAGAGGCCAACAGTCCACACTGGGATACCCAGGCCAGGCGGGGCAGATTGTGACAGAGGTATTTAGGGGAGCCTTGAGCAGAGTGCAGCTGTCCATTGGATTGGAGGGTGAAGGGACCTGGCCAATGGAGGAAGCCCACCTGGCTGACAGGCCTCACCTCTCCCCCACCCCCCTCCAACCTACAACCTGAGGAACGCAGATCATGGAGGCAGGACTTAGGGGAACCTGCTGCGGGATGTCGGGCAGGTGTCTTCACCATGCAGTGCTTCTTTCTGTCAAATAGGATATTCTCCTGCTACCTGGAGAAGGATATTGTAAGGACTGAGTCAGATGACAGGTATGAAAAGCACTTTGGCAATTGTAAAACACTTTTCAAATGCAAGGCGCTATTTTTATTACCCTGGGTTTCCCTGTATAGAATGTGACCCAATAACTGGATGACGGCGTCTGGCTGCTCTGGAGGGAGCAACAAAGGAGGAGATGGCAGGCCCCCAGCTATACCTGCAGGGGCCTCTGGACAAGGCCTGAGCTGCCCCGCCAGGGACCCACCCTTTCCCCCACCGCCCTTCGTGTGTCTCCCGTTTAAAATGATTTGCTAGGCAAAGCTGTGTACATCATCAGAGAAAGGTGGCAGCCTCGGATGATTCAGTGGCTGCAAGGAAATAATCCCCATCATCTCTAATGGGCGCTAAGAAGGCAATGACATGATTACCATGCATCCTCCCGTTATGAGGCTGCGCAGGGCAGCTGGCGCCCGCTGCAGACAGGCGCTCTCAGCAGGGAGAGCGCAAAACATTAACAAGAACTTAAGATGAATTCCTCTTCCTTGGCCTTTGGAAATGGAAACCTATTTCGGGCTAGGCTGGGCACGCTGCGCTCTGGAAGTCATTTCGCCTGTAGCTGAGCTCCACCTTCCCTCCTTTCCTTTCTTTCCTCTCCCCCCACTTCGACTTCCCTTTCTGCTCTGCTCGTCAGGTTTGTGGATCTTCTACTGAGACATCGCAAAGTAATCCCTGAGGCAGGAACCCTGATGCCTTCAGAGACCAGCGATTTAGCGACTGGGAGCTCCGGAGCGCCACCCTGCGGGGGTTCAGGGAGTGGGTGCTGTGGGTGCGAAGCGTGGGAAGCCTGTGTTTACATTCGCACTTCTGTCCCTTGGAACGTGATCGCACAGATGGACACGTGGCTCCTCCTGTCCGTGTGTGTGTGTGTGTGTGTGTGTGTGTGTGTGTGTGCGCGCGCGCGCACAGGTATGGACTGTGGCTCAGCCTCCTGTTCTTTCGCCCCAGCCCAGCGTTCTGAGGACTTATTCCGAGCGCAGCAATGCTTGCATTGTGAGTCCCCTGAGGTTCCAAAGGAATCTGCAAACATTGGCAAACTCATTTGCTGTGAAGGATTTTATATCAAGACTCCTCCAAGGGCCACAGCAAAATAGCTCAATCACAAATTGCAGAAGTAGCCGTGGGTCTGCCCGGTGCTCTCTCCTTCCCTCGCGCTACTGCTGAGCGGTCGTGCCTGGTCGCACCCAGCTCCTCAGAGCTCTGCTCCCACCGTCTCTCAAATTGAAAACGTGAACCCTAGAGGAAGTCCTGAATCTGTGCAAACAGTCCCTGGGCTGGCTCCCCGCTTCAGAGGGCTGCTTAGCATTCTCCCGGGGTCTTGGTTGGAATGGACTATTGCCTATTCCTCCAGAGCTCATCCCCTTTCTAGGCTATGGCACTGTCCCTTTAAAGCTGACCTGTTTCTTGCAATAGGGAACCTCTGTCCTTATGTGAGCCTCCACACTCAGCTGACATTTGCATTACTTCAATAAATATGTACTTCTTAGCAATTACTGGGATACAAATGAAAATAAGACATAGCTCCTACCTGTAAGAAACCCACGATCTAGAGGAGAGAGAGAGAGAGAGAGAGAGATGTAAACAAATAAGTACGGTAGATTATTTTCAGTGTCCTTTATTATTTGGAGATGTTTGCATTTACTGATATTTATTCATCTCTGAAGAAGTCAAAATGAAATAGAGCATCTGATTCATAATTCCTGGGGACTTCCTGTTATGACGGAGAGTGGCAGTAATATCACAAGCCTTACCACCATCTCACCATGTCCGTGGCACTAGCTCCATTATACAGCTGAGGAAACTGAGACACAGAGCAGTTAAACGATCTGCCTGAGGCCAGACTTTGAGAAAGTGGCAGATCAATACATCAAATATTTGCTGATTTTACTTTATAAGTCTTACTCTTGACCCTGCCCTAACCTGCCTCGCTCTGGCACTCTCCTTTTCAGATGGAGACTTGCCACCAGCCTGGCGAATGGTGGAGAACGATCCTTTCCAGGTCGTCATCATGAAAGACTTTCAACTTCTGAAATCAGGCCAGTATCAGACATGTGACATGACAAGGGAACATTTTCCTCATTCAGAGGATCGTTAAAGGAAATGAAAGCTGGCAGATCATTGTTATGCAAGAGGAAACAACATAAATGGAAAAATCTATGAACATCATATCCATAAGTCTCTGGGAAATTTGCAGTGGAAACAAATGGGCCAGAGTATGAATGGGTAATGCTTCACCAATGGGAACCTAGGAACCATGGGGCCAAGCTCACCGCAGAATGATCCATTCAGTTCAGCATGAAATGATTTTTCTGGTGAAATAAAGGAAAGGCAGTTTAACCACCTGCTCCTCGACCGTAAGATCTATACATCTGGGTTTTGACTTCTGGAAGATGAAAGAATGCTTAAGTATATTCCTCTAGGAATATGGGCAGGTGTGTGGTGGATTCTTCTGCAGGTGAGTGGAAGCCCTTTGGCCATGCCCCCACAAACTTGTCAGTATTTGGAGATCAGGGTTTATTCCACATTCCTAAGGTTCTTTCTGAGGACGGAATTAGGAGATAAAGCCACCTCAGGAAGTTGGACATAGTATCCAACACAATGCTTCTTAGAGCAAGTCCCAGTCCTCCTGATAAAAGGATAGTTCCTGGTTGACTGGGGCATATTTGACCATCAGGCCACAGTCAGCAGGTACATCCCTTCCTGACTTATGTGGTCAGAACAGGACAATTGTGTAAAAGTTGGAATAGTGCTATTGCTTTTGGTGATGGTGGTGATGGTGTTGATGATGCTGGTAGAATTTACAGAGAGACTAGTGTGTGCTAGGCACTTTCCATGCTTTATCTTATCTAATCCTCACAATTACGCTAAAAAGTGAGTACTGTTATTGTCCAATTCAGTGGATGGGGACACTAGAACATCGAGAGCTATCTTGCCCAAGGTCACACCACCAGGAAATGGTAGAACAGGGATTTGAACCCAGACACACTTGAATTCTCAGCCACCCTGGTAGTTTGAGCTAACTCAAAGGACTTGATGATTTTCTTTCAAGGTTTTAAGCACACCAGAAAAGGAAGGTACCCTTGTCCATCTGTGCCTCTGCCTTCTAGAATGCAAAACATTGGAGCCTGTGGAGGTTCTGCTGTCAGCTAGAGAGCTCTTCGGCAGGAGTCTGTGAGGGGGAGGCAGTCCCACAAGCCCCATTGCAGCGGCATGGGCATTGCTTTATGTGGAGCCCTATAGACCGGGAGTAGATTAAAGCTCCAAGATACACGAATTTCAAAATTGAAGCAATAAAGCACATTTTTTTCTTGGCTTGCAATTGCCCCTTAATTGGACCATGAATAGCAATTACACTATAAAGCCTAACAGGAATGTGTGGGTAATTAGAGTATGTCTTGGGCGGTGGGTTTTAATGGAGGAAACTGGGTAATCATTGAGTGACTTTCACCCTCTACCAAGTGATAAAATCATCATGAAACGCCTATCAATCACTCAGAAAAATTGCAAGTGTGATGTTAGTTCCTGCTAGAATAGGACTAAGAAGGCTGGAAAACCACTCTTCCCAGAAGGCTCTGTCTGTGTCCTTGAAGAAGTGGGAGAAACAGAAGCAAGGTGCTCCCATGTTCTGGAAACTTCTATCCTGTCTGCAGCTGCTTTGCACATATCACTTATTTCAATCCTCAGCATGGCTTTATGGGGAGAATATCTTTGTGTCCATTTCACAGATAAAGGCAATGAGACCCAGAGTAAGGTCAACTCATATGGCTAGTGACAGATCCAGAATTTAATCCAGGTGTTTAACTTACATCAAGCTTAACATTCATGGCCTTTGAACTCTACAGCTGCTCAACATTTACTGAGAACTTATTAGGGGCAGCACTTTTTATAAATCATGTGATTTAATACTTTCAACAGCTATGTGAGGTAGGGTTTTTTTTTGAATCACATTTACAAGTGAAAATGTAGGTATTTGATAGGAGTGGTAATTGTCATCTTGGGCTATCACCCTCTCCAACCCTTTTCATCTCACACACACACACACACATACACACACCATATTTCTTCTTTCCTCTATCTCTATTTTCCAGTAGCTGAAGCCATATTTTTGGGGTTCCTCAAAAGCAGTCCATAAGACTATACAATAGATAACCTATGAAACACCACTATGGGGATAGAGAAATGGCACAAGAAAAGAAAGGCACCCATAAAAGGATAAGTTATCGAAGCAGCTACTAATGTCAGAACCTGGGGCTTGGCCTTGGGAAACTAGAAAACAGTGTAGACTGCACACACCAGCGTTACCTTAACTGAGGAGCAACAGAGTGGGTGTTCATCTACCAACATCACCAGTCATGGTTGGGGGATCCTGAGGCAGGAGAGTTAATTCTTCTATGCTTCCAAATAATAGTGAGGATAGAAAAATGGGTTCCAGAGAAACAAGACCCTCAGCAGAACAATTCAGGCACTTATAGGTGGTAAGGACAGGAGCAGTGCACCCGTCTGACAGCAACGGAACAAACTGGTCTTCAGTGAACCAAGAAGCAATGGAGAGGCAAGAGAAAGAATAGCTTTGGAACCAAATAGACCTGGCAAGGTATGATTGTTATATCATGCCCTGGCCAGTGCTTGATCTAGGCTAATGTACTTTCATTCAGTTCAGGTCAACTCACATGTGAGCCAGGGGACTGATGCCTACATCACAAGGGATATTCCAAGGGATAAAACTTATCAGATCTTGACTCTGCACTTACCTGGCATCCAGTTCAAGATATTAATTCACCTGCACCTTGAAAACTGCCTTAAAACCAAATAATATGAGGCAGTTTCTGGTCTAGCCAGAATGCTAAAGTATGAAAGTATAATTTGTAACTTATCTATCCAGGAAAACAGATTTCTTAGACAATGTACTGAAATCTCATAGCTCCCACCCCAGAAATACACACAGAAGATACAAAAAGACATCTTCTAGAGAGAAGAAGAAACACTTTCACAAGTGTCTGGTGGAGTCAATATGTGAGCTCAAGTATATTCAGTGAATTTGCTGGGTTTTCCCCTGCTGTGAACATTCCCAAGTCCTAATCCTGGTCTTGATGTAAGCCTGCTGCATGTGGACTCTTGGAAGAAAGCATCCTGAATGATGTCTATGAGTGGCTGAGGGCCAGACTGGACCCTTATTATTTATCCCAGTTCCCAGCAACATCAGGACCACATGCTTCAGCAGGGACAAAAGCATTTTGTGAATCATTTGCTCGGTTCGGCTTTGGGCCATTGGTTTCTCTTCATGTCAGCGTCCTCCCAGAAAATGATTTAGGTCAAACTCAAGGATAAATGCTGACTGGTTTATTCCAAGCTCTCAAGTATAAGAAAAGCAGTGATGGAAAATAGAAGCCAGGATTGGAGTTACTTAACCTGGCTAAGAGACATCAGTCTTTCATGGGAAAAAAAAAACACACCAATCTGCTAGCATCTTGGATCTAAGTTTTGGCTTTTGGGGAAGGAAACCTCCACATGGGGGTGATATAATATTTCACTACCTTTTTATAATTGAATTCCTAAATTTTGCCTGCTAAGATTCCTTTTCCTTATAAAACAGAATAGGTGAGAACTACACAGCACAGGGACCCATAACTTGACATTGCTCTGTGTCCTCATGTTTTTCTCCCTTTATTACCTCCTACAATATTTCAGGACAGAGAGACCTGCTCAAAACTTCAGAGGAGGAGTCCTACTATTTCTGCTTGATGCCAAGGGCTCTTCAAGGTAAGAATAGACTCTGTCCCACTGGAACTTTGGGGGACTGAGGAGGGATCACTTAACCACAGTTTACTGCAGAGCAATCCACCATTCCCCCCCACTAAGCCCCCTTTCTGTGGAAGAGGAATCTGCTACCATCTGTATGTGACAAGAGCAAGTGGCTAGGGGACTGTTTGAGTCACTGGTAAGGATTTATTCCTCCTTTAGAGATTAAAATAGAGGCATATTTTATGTCTTTCCCCCATCTTCCCTGTTTCTCTCTTACCTTCATTTGTCCTCCATAAAGTATATAGTTATCAACAGGCCTCTCAAATGTCATACAACAAGGAAACACATTGGAGACATAGAATGACAGAAAAATAACAAAAACTTTAACCATCCTCACACCCCCAATCTCTCATATCCTGATCCCTACAGATCAGCATGCTGTGGAGCTATGGACACACGGGCTTGGGAACCAGGTAGTTCTGGTCAGAGAGCGAGCCTCAATCTATCTGTGTGACCTGGGAAAGTCTTTCTCTGAGTGTCCATTTCCTCACAGCAAAGTGGTGACACTCACATCTGTTGGGGATTGTTGAGAGGATCACATGAAATAACATATGTGAAATATTGGATGTATTTTAAGTGGTCAGTAGATGTGAGGGCTCTTCTTTCTGCTCTGGGTTTCTGGAAGTCTGTATCACCTTCCCCATGTCACATATTAAAGCATAATCACATTATAATGGGTCCCACAAAAGTAGAAAAAGAGACACATTTTTTAAAAAGGATGCATAATCATCACAAACATACTTGGCTTCCTGTATCTTATTGAGATGTAGGATAGCACAGCCAAGTAAACATCCAGTTAAATATGTTTTTACTTTAAGTATGTCCAAACATTGCATAGGATATATTTGCTCTAAAAAATTATTTGTTGTTTATTCAAACCTCAAATTTAACTAGATGTCCTGTATTTTTCTTCACTAATCCTGGCAATCTAATTGTGCATGTATTTCACCACTCCGAACTGCCCTACCTGGTTTAATGTGAGAGAGCTCAAGAGGAGCAGTCAAATTAGGTTGCCTTAATTTGGATCCTGAGCCATGATGACTGTCCTGTATAATCTTAATCATGTTTTAGGCAACTCTGGAAAGATATTAACAAGCTTCAGGCAAGCAGAAACAAATATCTTTTTATGATATGTAGATTTGCCAAAAGCAATACAATAGCAAAATGAAAACAGAGCATCTAGGACCAGATAAACCACGTTATCTCTTCATTCAGTGGCATCAATATGTAAAGCAAATTTAAAATTTTTGTCATAAGAGTGTGGAGATATACTTTTATAATATGTAGATTTGCCAGTAGCGATATAAAAGCAAAATGAAAACAGAGTGGCTAGATCCCACAGAATGTTTGTTACTTCTCTATCCAGGGGCATCAATCTCCAAAGGAAATTTCAATATTTTTTTTTTGTTTTAAGAGCATTTCTATGTCTGTGCTAACATAATAAGTTGGATAGAAAAATCTTTCCAAAAGACAGAGAAGATTTGTCCAGATAGAAGATTGAAGGTGTCCTTGCAAATACTGGATTTGTGGCTGACCTTCTTTAGAGGAAGATGGTTCTTTGGACAGGGGTAGAGACTAGTAGACTCTTAGAAGTATGTACAGTGGGGAAATCTGAGCTCATGGGGTAGATTCTATAATCCTGCTATTACATTGATATTTTTGAGGTATTTCCAAGTCTGTTCTCTTGCTATTTCATCACTCTGTTGCGAGGTAATGACTCCCCGACTCATGGCTTAAAAACAATAACCACCATTTTTTACCTCTTGAAATTGTAGAGCTCACCTGGGCTTAGCTGGGGTGCTTTTGCTACTCATTTGATTGGCTGGGACTGCAATCATTGGCAGGCTTGACTGGGCTGGAATAACCAAGATGACTCACTGAAATGGCTGATATTTGGGAACAATGTTGGCTGGGAATTCAGTTGAGGCTGTCAGCTGGCTGGTCTGCTACCCAGCCTCTCTGCACTGCTTGAGCTTCTCACAGTGCAGCAACTGGGTTCCTAGTACACAAAAGCTGCGCATCTCTTTAGATCTTGCAAGTTACGCAGCGTCACTTCCACCACATTGTAATAGTCAAAGCAGGTCCAAAGGCCAGGCCATGTTCAAGAGAAGGGGATTCATTCTCACCTCTACATGCAGGGAGTGGCAAAAAAAAAAAAAAAAAAAAAAATCACCACCATCTTTAATTATCCAGAATTCTTTCTGTGGACACAGATTATTTATATTTCTCTCACATCCCAGTGACCATAAAAGTCTTATTCAATTATGGCTTCAGAGTTGGGCTTGAAGACCAGGATCTTGCTGTTTAATTGTGTCCAAGAATATATGAGAAATTTACCCAGATGTGCCATTCCTTGGGGGTAGGTCTTTAGTGTGACTCTTCTTGATTAGATGCCCTGTGAGTTAGAGAGACACAGCCCAACATGCAATGATGACAGACATAAGACAACTGCTATAGAAGCTCATGTTCACAGAGGGAGGAAATACGAGGCATATAAACATCACTGTTCCATAGCAATTCTGAATTTTGGCTGGAAATGGGTCACAACTCCCCCTGCTCTGTGGGTAAAGGATGTATATTGATCAGGACCTGGTTTTGCTCCCTCAGACCTTAATTGTATTAGATCTGTTTCTCCTCAGATCTTACCTTTGTTGTCTAGGCTGTTGGTTCCACCCTCTGAGTTACTTCTCCTGTATTGACTTATTTTCTGCATTCTCAATGCTTTGGTATTTGGAGCCTTTATACTGGAGAGATTGCCCCTCCCAGGGAGAACTAACTCCTAGATATGGTAAACTTCCTGCTCCTCAAGTACAACTTTGACATCAACCAATCCAGAGCCAAGACCCCCAACCATCTCTTTTACCAAACTCACACACCAATATTCCCTCTGCCCTAAACCACCCCCAGGACTATGTATTAGACAACTGGGGACCACCCTATAGCCCAGAGCCCACCTGAAATTATTCAAACTATCTAATCCTAGCTCACTCAGCATCTATACCCTGCCTCACCCATTCATTCCTCCAAAACTCCCAATAAAGGCTCTGGTTATTCTTTCCCTTCTTGCCCCTCTCAGTCCATCTCTGGTCCTTCCATGGTGTGGCATGCCTCCTGCCTTTAGGATTCTGTGAGTATAAACTTCATCCTTCATGACACTCATTTCCATGTCTGCTGTCTTATCATTTATGATTAAAACAAATCCTGCGTACATTTTAATACATCTCCATTCACCTACAAAATGGTCCATGTTTACAGAGGAATAGCTTTCTCAGGCTTCTTCCTGTCCAAAACTGATTGGGTTTATAGAGGTCTCCTCATTTCCTGTTAGTCAGCGTTTGATCATGAAGGAGATCCACTACAAGTACTGTGGAATATGGGATTTACTCTAGTAATTAGCTCCACAGTTGTGGGAGGAACTGCGTCAGTGAAGGTCTAAAAGAGAAAGGTGGATAGACAGAGGAAAGTCACAAACTGAGTCCCCTGCACAAATAGGTAAGGTGGATGGGCTGAAGCTTGCTGAGAAAGTCTACCAAAATGGACTGTGAAAAGGATCTGGGGGAGACCTCCATGAGAAGCTATCACTTTTGTGTGGCTGCTGCCTTTGAGGAACTATAGACAAGTATCTGATGGGACCACTGGGACACTACTGGATCACAGAGTCAGCATCTGGAAGATCTGGACACAGAACAGAGGAACACAAGGATCAGTTGGAAGCCATCTGTGTTTGACCTCCATCAAAGCTTCGACACACTTGCCTTTACATCAGACATGCAGAGTTTCTCTCTTTTGCAGAGGATAGGGCTTCCTGCATGTGTGACAGGAGACTGTTTCTTCTTCCTTGACTCTCTGTGAACAGAGTTGGTTTGTAGTGCCTGAGTCATTCTCACTGTCTCAGCATTATCTACCCTGCCTTCGCCCTGTGGTCCAAGACAGAACATGCAATTGACAAACTGTAACATAGCTTAAATCCTGACCTCCCTGGAGCTCATCTCTCCCTCTTTTCCTTCCCTTTCTTCTTGCCTTCCTACTTTCTATCCTTTCTCTATTTAAGGCCTACATGTTGAGTACTGTAATGCACCTAATGCTGGGCTAGGTGCTGGGGCACATTGCAATATGAATAATTGAGTGAAGGTGAATCTTTGTGCATCTCTGCCTGCCTTATTCATTCATCTAACCGCTATAATTTGAGATAGTATCTGCAGGACTTTGTGTTGGGGACAGGGAGGCACCCAGCTCATTCTCTAGCAGAGGGCAGAAGACGCAGACACTCGCTAAGAGGCAGAGTGGATATTGAAAAGCCCACAGGGGAGTTGAAGACAAACTGCTGGAAGGCATTTAGGTTGAAAAGATACATTAAAGTCATATTATGGGAGTCCTTTAATGCTTGTCTAAGGATTTGGGTCAGTTTCTGTGCCTAATGAGAAGTCATTAAAGACTTTGATTTGCAGAAGCCTATGGGAAGAGTTGAACTTTAGGGAAGTGCAATGCCATGAGAAGATTCAGAGATGGGGATGATCATTTGGGCTCATCAGTTGGGGCCCGAGGAAGGAGGGCTATTATCTAACCATTTGTCACATGAATCTTGGAGCTGGAGCTGGAGCCCTGGTGGTGTGCGTGGTCTTGGGCTGATGGCCAATATCTCTGAGCTTTTACAGTTGTGGGTGTGGGAGGTACTGAGGAATGGTTCTGCCATCCTGTTGGTGGTAGCGAGGCATCAAGATTGTATTGCCTGTATTCTGGGATTTAAGGCTTGCTGGAAGGCAGTATATGTGCAGGACTCAGGAGACCATGTAACACAAGACAAATTCACTTGGTCACACAAGGCCAGTAAACTATTCTTTTGGCCATGTCCACTCTGACAAATGAATCTGTTCTTGCTACCAGATCAATAGTCACTGAGCTGAAGAATTGTTGGGAGATAATTTTGAACTCAGTGGAACCTATTTCCTATAAATCATATTTATTACATTACATTATACATCTATTCATTCACAAATATTGGTTAAGCACGTGCTATGGCATCATGACAGGTAGCACATGGGTGGTGGGGGTGGGAGTGTGCCTGTCCTTTTTCCTATGAAATGATGGTGTTGGTAGATGGCAGTAGTTTCTTTTCGTTTCTTTTTTCCTTTCTTAAAAAATAAATAAGGCCTTTATTTGGCAAAATAAAATATTGACAACCTTATGTTAATACCCCATTTCCCTCCCTAGTCCATGATTCTCAGGGTAGAAATCATTGTTTTGTGACAGAGGCTGCACATAGTTTTTATCTTGTTCAAATGTTTATTATGGACTTATAAAGGCAATGATGATATTCCTATCAAGTTTCTGCATGATAGGAATAAGAAAGGGTTCTAATATGCAGGTGTCCAATATGCTGGATCACGGTCCAGAGCTTTCTGAAAAAACTGTCGACAGTTTTTTATGGATTATGGAAGCAGTCGACAACACAGAGGAAGGCGGTGGTTGAAGTATAGGCACCATGGTTCAGACCACAGCCAGAGGACAGGTCTATAGCTGGCCAGCATACTCCAAAGAGCAACACTGACAGACAGGGGGAGTCTAGGAAGGAGTGACCAGTATGGGGAAACCATTATTTCAGAATAGAAACAAATGAAAGACTGTTGTTTCATTAAAAAAAAAAAAAGGCAACAGGCAAAAGGCAAAGAGTTAGACTACTTAAGAAAAAAATAAAAAACAAAATTATATTGTTGTATTATAGAGACTTATTAATGGTCTATGGATCCCACCAGGAGGCAGAACTAGGGATAGTGGACAGAGGCTACAAGAAACCCAGTTGGTCTTACTATCAAAAACAAAACAAAAAAAAAAAAAAACTGAAACCAACTATTAGAATTTACCCCACAAGGATTATATTGTTGTTGTGTCTACTTCTTCATTCAATCTATAGCTCCTTAATGAACAGACCTCATTTGGAGCATTTGGTGCATCTTCAAACCAGCAGCCACTAAAGTGCCTGGCTTCGAGTGGGGGACGGGCAAGCATGTTGAATTTCATTAAATGATTCACTGCTCAGGTGTTGATTTGTGTTTGGCACAGCAGGTTCTCATAAAATTCTTTTGGGGTTCACTCAGTATAGTTGATCCATAAGGAGGGATTGCCCAGCACACTAAAATCTTAACTTGTATTTCCTGTGGGACATGATTTCTTGAAGCTAAAAGAGCACTCTGGGGTTCCTGGGTGACTCAGTCGGTTAAGCATCCGACTTTAGCTCAGATCACGATCTCATGGTTCATGGGTTCGAGCCCCAGGTCGGGGTCTGTGCTGACAGCTGAGAGCCTGGAGCCTGCTTCGGATTCTGTGTCACCCTCTCTCTCTGCCCCTCCTCCGCTCATGATCTGCCTCTCTCTCTGTCTCTTAAAAATAAATAAATATTTAAAAAATAAAAACAAATAAAAGAGCACTCTGCCTCAGTTTCTCCATATGTACAAAAGAAACTCCCAGGAGTCCATAGCCTAAATGGTGAGTAATTGGAGATACAAAAGATATGTCACTTGTGGGCATTGATGGACAATGATTGAGGCTCAACAGGGCCAGGCAGAACAGCAGGGAGGAAAGACACACAGCTGCTGTGGGATCAGGAAAGGTTCACAGGGGAGGTGATATTTGTACTGAATTTGCTAGGGAAAAGAGGGGTAGAGGGTTGAGGTAAAAAGGAACAGACGAGAGTATAGGTAGACTCAACCTGGAAGTGTTAGGAACAGGATGGTTTGGGGAAGTTGAAGACATGATTTGGTATGAGGTGAGTCAAACTTTGAGAGGGAAGGGGTTGAAGTGACAAAAGACAAAGTCAGCAGTAGAAAAAGGATCATGATGGTCTTCCAGGGCAGACTAAAGGGTTAGTGATATTTTGCAAGCAACTGGGCTTCTTCTCAGGTGGACTATTCTGTGGGCCATTGGAACCTTCTAATGATGTGACTTTCCTATCTTTAACGCACATCTACTTAGATAATCTTCAAAATATGATGTATCCAAAGGGGCTACCATATCGTGACTCAGATTTCTGGTATGTCGTCTGCCATCAGAGGGATGGAATCCCTCTCAGAGAGATTGGCAATCATGTTAGAAGATCTTTATTTTCCCTTTCAAAATAAACAGTTTGTCTCCTCTCCGTTCTGCCTGTTTCTCTCATTTTGTTGGAAGTAAGAATCACGGCTTTGACAAATTGATCAGTTGAGCTGCCTTCAGAGTAACAACAAAGGCAGTTTTTAAAAATTATTATTTTGCATTTAAAAATAAGCATGGCTTCTTCAAGTGTTCCTGTTTTCTAAACTGATGACATTTCAGGTGGGTCTCTATTGTGAAGAGTAAACACTCCAAATTGCCTCTTCTCCTTGTAGGCTTCTTAAAGCTGAGACTATCTGCTTGGAGAATCATGTTTTTCATAAATATACTTTTTAAAGCTAAGTTCCCTTCACCTTATACCAAAAAGCAGGTATTAAAACCACTGAAAATTGATATCAGAAAATAGGAAGGTTGTCCTAGGACCAGAGACATGAAAGGCTTAAGGAATCCAGATAGTTTTAATAAGATAATTAGAAGCCACAGCCTGAGTTGGGGATTAGACTTCTCTCTTTAGCTTTGTTTTGTTTTGCTTTGTTTTCCAGTAGAAAGCACAAGAGAAATAATGATTTTTAAAACCATCAGAGCAAAAAAAGATGGGAGAGGTGATGGAGGAGGAGGAGGAGGAGGAGGAGGAGGGGTGATGCCAAGCAGAAAATTTGCAACCATTTGCATAATAAACTAACACATCCAGGCAGCTGGTAGGCTGTCCTTACCACAGGTGCTGGAGTAGAGGGCTAGCTGGTCTGGAAGGAGTTGGTTTGGAATCTTGAAAATGCAGAAGGGAAGATGGAGTCTGTCAGCCAGGTCACCCCCAAGCCACTCCTAAGCCCTTCCAGGAGCAGGGCTTGGACACTTTTCATAAGAAAGTGACCTTACAGATAAGGTCCTTTACTCATCGTTCCTGCCCCAGGTGGTCTGGATGCATCACTTCTGGGACCCTCCTGCCTCCTGTAAAAGCAAATTCTGGCTGCCAGAAGCCTCTTGGACTACAGTGGTCCCACACATGGTAACGGGGTCCCACCCGCTTTCTGAAGCATCACCTACCAGCTTTCCTGTCTTTAGTCTCCAGTCCCTTTTCTTCCCTTCTCATCTCTTCCTTCCAATGGTGATGCTAAACAATCCCAAATAAATATGATGGCCCTGTGAAGCAAACTGCTATGGAGTGAAATTACTATGGTTAAAAGTACTAGTTATTCAACAACCAGTACTACTGGTAGGACTTCCCAGCACACAGCACACATGGTACTCAAGGCTAGAAAACAGTGTCTCCTGTTATCCTCATAAGAAACCTGGGAGGAAGCAAGTTCTTATACCCCATGGTTGTATTATTCTCATGGTTGAGAAACAGAAAGACTGGTTAACACGTGTGAGATCACTCAGCTAGTGACTGTCAGAGCCAGGTGTTGGGGCCCCATGTACCTCATCACTCTTGAATGCTGACAGCAAATGGGCTATAGTCCACCCTCATTGTTCACTTATCTGTGTGAGCGTCTGTGAATAGATACCAACCAGGGTGCCTCTTTGGTATCTTCTGACCTCAGCAATTCTGACAAGTCTGATTTTCTGAATTTAATTTCTGGGACTTTTGATAAAAAGAATCAAAGAGCTCCCTTCTGACCTTGCCCAAGCCAGCAAAACTCCCCAGCACTCAAGCGACAGTGAACATGGAATTTGGAAACAGGCTGGGGGCTGTGCCTACCTCCCCAAAAAGCCACCTACAGCCTGGGCAAACCCTCTAAGCTTTAGTTTTATCATGGAAATAATGTCTTCCTCATGGAACTATGATGAGGGCTGAATGAAATCATTATATATATAAAGGACTGAATACAAAACCCACTACAAAGGATGTGTCCAGAAAATACAAATCTCTGCTCTCACTCCTTCTCCTCTTTGGTCATTGCAGGCTTGTACCAGGCAGTGCCAGGGACAGCAGCAGCCTGGTGGCACTACTGCATGTGGAATGTTTCCCAGGGGCATGGCCAGAGACAGAGACAGGCTGAACATCCCCTTCCTAGAGCCTGTACGTCTGGCAACAGGGTGAACGGGGTGATGATGATGTTGAAGTGCGAAACTTGGGGTGTAGGGACCTGAGCAAGTCGCTTAAGTGTTTTCAGTTCATTCATTTAGTCACCTTCCAGCCCCTACTCTATGGGTGTTTTGAGAGTTATATACGAGAATATGTGAGAAGTATTTCATATGCTGCCCAACTGAGAAGAAGGGGTTAATGCAGTAGGTTCCCTTCTCCCCTTTATTTCCTTTCATGTTCAGATTCAGGCCTCCACAAGGGATTGTGCTCTGGCCTAAAGGATTTGGAAGATGAACAAAATGAGCTCTGACTGTCGTCGGATCCTGGGACTCTGTCCAGGTGAAAGATGCACATCGCCCTGAGGTGAGAGCAGCGGAAGAAGGGGCATGAAGGATGAGGCATCTCCCTCCTCAGCTCCGGGTCAGGGAGGCAGAAAATCACAATCACCAGGAGCCGTTCTTCATTTTCTGCAATGAAATTTGGGAGGATCATCTTCAATCAGTGTCATGGCCAGGAATAGAAGGAGCCACTTTATATGTTAAGTCAGATTTCCCACATGAAAAAGAAGACCTTGATGAGACCATTTGTTGGCACCTGCTGTCGGCCCTTCATACCTGCTCCACCCAAACCACCCATCACCTTCTCCTGTAGTGCACACTGGGCTGAGGCTGTCATTCTTTGTCAACCCCATCCCCACCTTGTTTTCTGGGGTATGCTCCTTTTTTGACATCCTCTGCCACAGGGTGGGGCTCCCTGAGGTTTCTTGGTTCACCTCCTGCAACACATATGACATCGGAGGGGCTCTGTAACACCCCCACACATGGGTCTCCACTGCTGGCCTTGTTCCTGAGCCATGCCACTCTGACAGATGCCCCCCACATCCCTAATTTTCTTTTTGGCCTCACTTTTAGGGCTTGAGAAATTATAAACTTGTACTCCAAACTATGATTCCAATATGCCGCTTTGCTAAACTGCCTCGAGCTTCTTAGCCTGAGACCCTGTCAATTTTATTCAAGTCATTAAAACTCTTCTTTCAGGGCTTTTCTAGCAGGAAGACTACTTGTTTTACCCCAGTCCATAGGTGAAGAAATTCCTCATCCTCTCCACTGCCGCCATCTTAGAATAAGCTGATTTCATGGGTCATCTGCATTGTTGTAATAACCACTTGCCTGGTCTGTCTGCCCTTATCCTTCTTACCCTCCCCATGTGCCTCTGGAGTCCATTCTCAGAGCAGCAGCAAGAGAGGGCTCATTAAACATAAGTGAGAGATGCTCAAATCCCACCGATGGCTCCCTCTTCTTGGGGGCTTCTTCCTAGCCCTCACCCCACCCTACTCTCTGACCTGGCCTTCTACTCTCCTACTCCATCACTTGATTTCTACTTGCTCTTTCCAGCATTTGAGACAGATCTCTACTTCACAGGAATTCTCTTCTCCCAGAAATCCACACAGGTTTTATTTTATTTTTTTCTTTTCTTCATTTCCTTCATTTATTTCCCCTCAAAAAACAACTTTTTATTTTTTTTTATTTTTAATGTTTATTTTTGAGAGAGAGAGAGAGAGAGAGAGAGAGAGCGAGAGAGCACATGCACAAGTTGGGGAGAGTCAGAGATAGAGGGAGACACAGAATCCGAAGTGGGCTTCAGGCTCTGAGCTGTCAGCACAGAGCTGATGCGGGGCTCAAACTCACAAACCGTGAGATCATGACCTGAGCCGAAGTCGGACACTTAACTGACTGAGCCACACAGGAACCCCCCAAAACACCTTTTCATTGAAGTCTTCAGTAAACACTCTTTTAAATTGCAAACTTTACTTGTGGTACACTGGCACCAAACATTCTTTTTGCCCTTCCTGGCTTCATTGTTTTCTCCACAGGGCTTATCCTTTTTTAACATATGATATATTGTACTTGTTTTTTCTGTCTCTTCCCGATTAACTTTAAACTCCATGAGAATGAGAGTGTTTCTGTATCCCAGAACCTAGAACTTTCTGGCACAGAGTGGGCCCTCAGTAAATGCATGTAGAATGAATACACTCTAGTAATGGCGGCCAAGATCAGGACCTGGTCATCTCTCCATCCATCCCCTTGCAGTTTGACTTCTCACAGCAATACACCTGGTCCTTGACTTGTTCCGTAGGCTGTCCATAGTAGGACAGTGATAAAGGCAGAGCCCCTTTTTTCAGGAAATAAATCTATACCAACTTTTCCCAGTCATTATTTTTACCCTAACTCTAACTAGATTTTTCATTACCATGTGTCACTGACTTTAAGCGACTCTTTCAAGTGCTGATGACCTTAGACATACCTGTTCCCCATTCAAGGGCCAGCATGGGAATGAAGGATGGCCCTGTTATTATTATAACTTGTCAAGAAACCTCATTGGCTTGATCAATCCAGACAGCCTTCATTCAGAGAGAAGAGACAAATCAGTCAAATCAGTTTTTTGACAAGGTTTCAAAGACACAATCAGTTATTTGGCTGAAATTCTATCAGGTGGGTTAGTTTTGTTTAGAAACATGCCTTCCCTCTAAGACTCTATAAAGTATACATAGACCTAGTTATTCTAATCCTTGGGGAATAAGCCCAAACTTGCCTCATTTACTTGTCCTAAAATCAGGAACTTCTATTTCTGGGTAAATATGGGGGGAACATTCCTAGCCATTCCCCTATAATAGTATATGTGAGTTTCAATAGTCAGATAGGCTGCACCTGAGGTTGGGTGGGGAACTAATATTCATAGAGATTTAAAGCCAGTACTGTCTGATTCCAAGCCTGATTACTTTAGTGTTTAGATCCCTATTGTCGTTCTTTCTCTTCCAGGGTAGTTCTGTGGCCAGTTGAATAAGAGTTGTTTCTTGGGTGTGCTCCTTTTCTGACATCCTCTGTCAGCTGCTGGGGCTCCCCAAGGTAACCAAAGGATCAGAAGGAAAAGTAGATTGAATATCCAATCCCTTCCCCTTGCATGATCCTTGGAATGTGTCTGCTTTCCAGCTATGTACACAAGCAGTGAAGCCATTCTTTAGTTAACATCTAAGGCCCACCATTACTTATTTAATTCTGTATTAAGATTCATCCAGTTGCTAGAGAGAGAGATTCTCCTTAAACTGTTTTAAAGAATAAAAGAGGGGCACCTGGGTGGCTCAGCTGGTTAAGCATCTGACTTGGGCTCAGGTCATGATCTCATGGTTTGTGAGTTTGAGCCCTGCTTTGGGCTCTGCTCTGACAGTGCAGAACCTGCTTGGGATTCTCTCTCTCTCTCCTTCTCTCTGCCCTTCCACCACTCCCTCTCTCTCTTTCTCTTTCTCTCTCTCTCTCTCTCAAAATAATATTGGCTTCCTAAAAAGTCCCACGGGTGGTGCCCACTTCAGCAATAGTGGAATACAGGTGCTAAAATCATGACATCAGGAATATGTCCCTTTTTATCACTTGCCTCTATTTTCTTTCATGTCTGCATTTTGTCCCAAACTTTCCCCATAAGGCAGCAACTTGGTTACAGTTAGCTACACTTAGCTTACCTGAGCAATCCCAGAAGAAAGAGGCATTTTCTCTTCTAACATTTCCAGGAAAGCTCAGGAACTGAGTCTCACTGGTTGGCTAGGGCCATGTACCCATCCTGAACTCACAAAATGGCCAGGATAATGGACCAATTTGATTAGCTAGACAGAACGGAATGGGGTCAGCCCCATTCGAATGACATGGATGAAAAGTTGGAGAAAGGCATTCTCAAAGGCAAATCAGCAAATCAAATTATGTCCCCAATAATGGCAAATAGATGCCGGGTATTCAGCAAAAACAATACAAAACAATACAAAACATCGAGCAAAAACAGGAAATATTCACCAAACTGGATGTGTAATATAGCGTAACTGTCATATGCTTTCTGTCAGTTTTCTCATCCATAAAACATGCTGTGTATCTCACAGCATTAGTTAAGGATCCAATGATACAATGTTTGAAATTGCTTAGCACAATTATTGATGCTTTGTAAGTCTTCCAAATAGCATTTTATTATTTTGTATTATAATGCCCCAGGCCTCATGACTCGACTCTTCTTACACTTTCCTACATGCAACTTGATTGCCTTCTTTTCCTCATGCCTCTGGCTCCTTATTTGAATGACCTGGAATTTCTCAGACAATGTTGATTATTTTTGATTGCTATAGGGTCCATGGGAAGCTGGAACTTTTAGAAAAGCGGCTCCACATGCTGGTGTCAGCCATATTTCTCAATGAGCGTTGTGTGTGTATGATTTGTGTAGACAAAGTACGAGGCAGAGGTATGTATCTCATTATCCTGTTAATCTTCTCACATGTTGCTATATGACCATAATCTTCTTTCCCCAAAGACAAGGAGGAAGAGGGAGAAAACAATAGAAACACACATAACAGACTGTGCTTTGATATACATGAAAGATCTGGGGTGGGGAATAGCGTCATCTGTAGAAAATACTCCACAAAATTTGGCCCCGGTAGCAATTAACTAGTGGGGGACTCTCTTTTGGGAGAAGTCATATTAAATAAGCTGCGGAGATTAGCTTCTGGGGATAGCCTCTTCTCTCCCTTTCTTCAAATCTATTCTGTAAATATTGCAGGATAAGTGCTGAAAGCTGCCTCCCTGGTGGTGGGTATCATTGTTTTAGAAAACACAGTTTATAAGCAATGTTCTTTGGAATGCTTAAGAAAAAACAGCCAACTTTCCACTGAATATGAAAATGGCACAGAAAACAAAGGAACTCCAGGGAGCAGATGACCATGACACAGACAGCTCAGTGTTCTCATTTTGGTTTTGACACATTCTTTGTCTGAACATAAACTTTTTTTTTTCCATTTCAGAAGAAGGGAAGTGCATGGCAATTAACATTCACTTATTTAATCAGGGTTTATTTTAGAGTCAGGAAATATATCCATGAAAAAAACAGGTTGTTGTTCTCAAGATCCTCTACTCTAGTCGGGTAGACAGAAAATCAACAAATAATTAAGCAAGAAAAATATCAGAGAAGACATGTAAGCCAAAGAGTTGAACCAGGTTTATGTGACAGAGTACATACATGGCAATGTCGGCCCAGGTGGTTGCAGCAGGTGAGCTGATGCCCTGCTAGATCCTATTCACAAGCCAGGGCACACATCTTCCAGCTCCTGGAGGGTAATTCTGTGGCCAGTGGCTTAAACCTACAAGCTTTTCCTGAGAATTGTCCTTGGCTGATAAGAGATTCCTGTGAGGCAGCCAATGACTGATTGATTCCATGGTACAAAAGCCTGGCTCCTTACTTCAAGGTGGGCCACCGAAGAGGAATGATTTATGCTCCAGATCTTTCCCCCTACTGCAACCCATAGATCAGTCCAAGACTAGGCATTACCTAAGACCACATCTAAGACTGCATCCTTGTTCTTTTTTTCTCTTTTCCCTCTCTGCTTCCCTCACTCCATTGCAGGTTTCCCCTGAGCAGAGCTTTAAATAAACCATGTGCTCCAAACCCCTCTCTTAGGCTCTGTGTCTAGGAAGCCCAACCAAGACAGTGGTCTAGGAAACTCAACCAAGAAAATGGTCAAGGAAGGCCTCCTTTGAGTTATTATATTTAAACTGGGAAATGAGTGCCAAGAAGGAACCAGGAATGCAAACGCTTGGGGGTACAAACATAGCATGCTTAAAGAACTAATAGAAAATCTTGGGTGGAGGGCACTGGAAAGGGGGAAGTAGGAGAATAGGGGGTCAGAAAGTCCTAAAAGCTAAGCCTATATATTATAGGATAAGGATCCTGGATTTTAATCCAATTTAATGGGAAGCTGTTAGAAAGTTTTGACAGTTGTGTATTCTGACTTACGTTGTTTTTTTTTTTTTTTAAATCCCTCTAGAGAACAAATACTCTTGGGGTCAGAATGGAAGCAGGGAGACCAGGGAGGAGACTGCAACCAATGAACTTGGTTTGGACTAGAAACTAATTGTGTACCTGCTACATGCTAGACAATGACCAATGCTTTCTAGGTTTTACTAACAACTCCATGAGGTAAGTATTATTCTAGCCATTTTGGAGATAAGGAAACTGAGACACAGATTGCTTTAAGGGAACTAATGTGAAATCACCCAGCTATTAAGTGGTATATCTGCTATTTAAACCAGTCTATCTAGTTCTCAAACTGATGTTTTTCTTACCATACTGTCCTTCTCATCTGATCCAGTTTTCTCTGAAGATAGCTCAATCTCTGGCTTGCCATGTTTGGGTTAGCAGAGGTGTTGACACTTCTCTGTACAACTGGGGATAGTAGTCCCTGCTGAAGCTTCAGTCTGTTGGGCCCCCTGAAAGGCTGGTTGCTATTATTCAAACACATCTGCTTATAATTATGAGGTGCCCTTACACTTCCCCTCTTTGTCGACATAATTACTCTCAATTATATGAACACTCTGCCCTGACCAACCCAGGGATCCACTCCCATGCCAACTACAATGGTTGATTTCCAAAGCCTCTGCCACTCCAGTCCAAACATATGGATCGTCTTCTCTGCTCCAAGCACATGAGGGTTCACGTCCAAAAACAGTGTGAATAGAAGCTACATCTTGCTTTGTCTGCATCACTGTGGCAATGCAAGAGATGGTTAAATTACCTAGGGCCAGGTTTGCAATTTCTAATGACTTTGTCAACTAGAGGGAAATTTTTAGTGGGCATTTAATTTGAAAGTGGTTCTCTTGCAATGAAAAGCCATGACAATGCAAAAACTCCTCCTCCTAATATGATGCAGATAGAAAAAGAGAGATAGAAAAAGAGAGGCCAAATCTACTTCCAATAGTCAATTTAGAATTAGGGCAGAGAAGCTCTCCCAAAGTTCAAGCAGTACACAGATATGATGAATAGCAAATTAGGAAGAGCGATAGCTAGAGATTTTTATGATTGATGAAGATTCTAGATTGAAATTCAAATTTTGTTAAAGAGCAGGTTGAACAATTTTCTGTCATTAGTGTAAAACTTTGAAGTAAATACAATGCAAGTCCAATGTGCACTAGACTATGGAAGAAAAAAAAGAGAAGAATTATTATTTACTTAGCCTTCCTCTTACTGAGCATGTTTCAAGGTGCTTTACCTCTATGATGACATGTAATCCTTATACAGTCCTATGGGGGGGGGTTATTATTCTGGTTTTCTAGTGGGGCAAATGGACTCAGAGAGTTTAACAATTTTCCAGAGGCTATACACTTTAGTAACCTCTGTTGTTTCAAAGGCTCCCATAACTTTCCAATCTGTGATGGTGAAAATAAAAAAGGATTCAAGCAATGGAGAGGTTGAGAAGTGGAAGAGAACGTGATTAGAAAAGAGAAATTACATTGGGAGACACCTGATCAACAGGATCAAGCAGCTCTTTAATTTGTTGTTGGGGGAATGGTGAGGGTTAACCCACTATCCCCATAATAAAGCCTGATGAGTGTGTGCATGTGCTCACATGGCATCCAGAGAAGATGCCAACATATGAGAAGATTAACAGGAGAATGAGATACACACCAAAAATAACTGCATATAATTGCCTATCATTCATTTCATAGTGTCTGGTTCCCAGGCTCTCATATATTCCTCTTTGACCCTGTTAGTACTGAAAACTATCAAAGTCTTTGTAATCCACGTACCATGCAGCTTGCATAGCAGATTACCTCATTCTGATGCAAGACAGGACCCAAACAACTCCATCTCCACTGGAGTAAGGCAAAGCTTAATCCTATGCTACTTGAGGAAAGTCACCAATTGTCCCAGGTGTAATTGCGGACCTGTAGCCATCACCGGAAGTTAAACCCACATGCAGGGCAGAGCTGCTGATAGAGAGGAGTCTTTCCAAAGAATTTCCAGTGACCTCCTTTGCCTCTCTCTGTTCTACCCTGTATTTCTGTCAGTTTCTTTTAGCAATTCCCCTTGTTCTAGCAGGTATATAGGCATGAGCCTTACTTGCAGGCTGATTGTGCAGACCTGAGGATAAGGGGATGCTGTTTGGCTCCTACAATGGAATCCCAGCCATCTCTTTGTAATGTCCTATTTGGAGAAACGTGTTGGGAGAATCTTGACTTTAGCACGGACTTCTCCCTAATTCTTCCCATTAAGGTAGTCCTGCTTCTATTCAAGAACTCAGATGCAGTCTGTCTCTCACGGCAAAAAGTATATGTGTATTAAAATTTTTTTTCTTTTCATTTCTTTATTTTTTTCCATTTTCTTCGTTCATCTACTTGGCTATCCTTCGCAATTTTTCCCCTTGTCCACCTAGAACTCAAGCTGCTCTCCTATGAACTCTTTTCTCAGTAATATATAGCCAACTACAGTGGATAGAATTTTCCTTTATCCTTGGGTATGCCCTTTGAGAATTGAGAAATGCAACTGCCAATCTTAGTAGGGTTCAAAGAGAGCTGTATTCAGAAAGAATAAGTGGGAATATGATCAAGAAAGCATTTTCAAGTCTCAGTAAAATGCATTTTGCTGAATAGACAAGGCTGAGAAGCCAACTTACAAAAGGCTATCCTCTAACTAAAACAGCATGGTGACATTCCCCTGGATTTGAAGGACCTCTCACTTGGCCAGAGAGATAGACATCTAGTTGGTTCAACTCTATGGGATCCTAATACAATATTTGGCTTATGGCAAACTCTGGACCAGTTTTCACAATTCCTCTCCCATGGGTGTCTAATTGGGTCCCAGTAATAGAGATAAATATAATAACAGCCACCACCAATTCCTGACCATCACGTATCAGAGACTGTTCTAAGCAATGTTCCATGTGTTATCAGTGACAACTCTGTGAAGTATTATTAAGATTCCCACTTTACAGGTGAGGCTTAAGTGAGACCAAGTGTTATCATGGCCACACTCCAAATCAATCTGATGTCAAGGTTAATACTCCTAGTGCTTTGTGTCCGTGTTAAGGTTAACTGCAGATTAGAGCCCATGCAGGGGGAGGAAGGCCTTATAAGGTATGGGGGGTATCATGGGTATCATGGGCCAGGCATCATGCGATGAACTTTATAAACGGTTTATGATTTAGTCACTAACACAATCTCTCTGGAAGGTTACTCTCATTATCCTCATTCTGTTCTGCATATATGAAAATATAAGTTCTGGGCTGTTAATGCGTTCCCCAAGGACGTTAATTGATTCAGCACCTATTCACTGGCTGTCTGTGAGATCTCATGTCCTGTGCTGGATGCTGTGAATGAAATAAGTGAAGGTATAGCTCAGAGAAGGAGTTGGACACTACTCACATAGCTACAGGAATGGCTATATGATTACGACTATCACAAGTGCAGGCCAGGGTGCTCTCAGAGCGAGTGTGTACCTCATCGGCAGATCAGAGGAGGCTTCCCCAGGGAAGTGATGAATGAGATCTAAAGGATCCACAGGAAGTAGTGAGGAGGAGAGGGAGGATCATTTCAGGCAGATGGAAGAGCAAGTACTGAGACCTTGTGGGAGGAGGGAGTGTGACCCATGTGAAGAGTTGAAAGAGAGTCCGACAGTGAGGGAGGGGCAGGGAGCCATGGGACCAAGGGAAGACAAAGAGTTTTGGAGGAGCAAGGCTCTGCTGAGCCAGGTAAAATCATGCCACTGCCCCCCCCCCCGCCCTTGTTGTTTTCTGTGTCATTTTCCACGGGGCCTCAGCATTTGGCAGAACAGCCTACAATCTACTCCAGAGGTCACGGGGGTGGGGGGGTTAAAGAGTGAGACAGTGCTGGGCAGAGGCCAGCTTAGTGGAGGAGGAGGAGGAGAGGGGTGACTGAAACATACCTGATAGGAAAGATTGGCTGTGGCTAAGTAGAACAAAAGTAGTGTCCCTGCAAGGGACAAAAATGCCACTTGTGGGACAAAGAGCACATTCCCAAGGGCACAGGAGTGTGTGTGTACAGAATGAAGTGGTGGGGAGAGTTCCCTGGTTTGATTTCTTTCATTATCAAGTATGGCAAAAGTGGAAAAATTTTTTAAATCAGAAAATTCCTTGAGGGAGGAGGCTTCGGTTGACCATCCTCATATCAGGATTTCTCAGGGCTCTTTGCTGGATGGAGTGCCACATGATTTGGAACCACTGGGCAGTGTCAAGAAAAAAGCCTTTTGGGTCTGGTGTGTAATTACTTTTCATTGGTTTGGGCCCACTTCTCTCTGTGCAGGGCCTTGGGCAGTGTGGGAACAGGTGCACAGGTAATTAGGACATTGAATAGTCATACTATCCAATGGATTCAGACATTATTGCCTGTCCAACATGCCCATAGGGTTGAGATTTCACCAGCAAAGTCCATGTAGCACTTATTTAGGAATCCTAAATTCACTAGCCTGACCTCTGGTCCTTGTCAGCCTTTCCAGTTTCCGGATAATCTAGCCCACAAAACCCAGTCTCCATAAGAGTGAATCCATAATACCATAATTCCTACTCATCCAACCCAACCATATTCAATATTAGAGGTTGGATAATGGGGAATTTGGATCATGAGGCATACATGTACTTGTTGGTGGGATCCCACAATGCTATTTGAATGCTTGGCCATCCTGTGGTGCCGTCTTTCTATTCACCTGTGATTCTGCTGATCTCTGACCTCATCAGTGAGTTTCCTGGATCTCTTGTAGACCATAGTCACATGTTGCCAACTGTCTTTTTACCTGTACCTCTGGTAATCAAGAGGTACCATCTGGCTACCCACCTGTATATACTCTGAATACCTGATGCCACCAATCTGCCAATTATCTGTCCATCCTCTGCTTGAATGGCCACTCTGGATGCTGGATTCCATCTCAGCCTTTTGCCAAGACCACTTGCCTGACATCTGTTTCCCCTTCCCTGGGACAGATAGCTTGCTTTCTTGCTTACCTTTGCATACTTGTGTTGTGTTCTGACCTCAGTAATCATGCTCTCTCTGAGTCCTCGAAACCTGAAACCTTCACATTCAAGCCATCCAGACCCTGAGCAAAGCTGGGTGAATTTCAGCAGGCCAGGTCAATTGCAGACAGAGACCAAATTGGTCTTGCTGCCCTAACCTTGGATCATCGCTCATCCATGGTAGATTATAGGCTTTCACTAACCTCTACCACATGTTCCCAGGGCAATTTGTCTTTCATTTCTTGCTTTGCTTTCTGGCTCTCCACATTTTTCTGGGATCCTAAATTTTTGCTCAGGCACTGCCACATGCCCCTTACTAGGGGAGATCTTTGTCTCCTTAAATCCAGTCTCTAGTAGGGGTTTTCTACCAAACTAAATGGACTGCCTTGAGCCACAAACCATATCCAACCTGGCTGTAAGTCATTCATTTCCTGGGGATTCCCATGTCCATGTTCTTCCTCAAAGACAACCTCCATCTTGTTACGGTATTTGGACTATGGTTATTACTACTGGGGCCAGTCCCAGCAGGGTATCTTTGAGCAACTAACTTAACTTTTCTGAGCTTCAGTTTTCTTATCTGTTACTGGGGTTAATATTGTGTCTATATCATAGAAGTGCTATGAAGATTAAAAGGTTAAGAAATGAGGAACATTTGAAAGAGAGCCTGGTTGACAGTGTGCTCTGAATCAAGTTTAGTTATGATTCTTGCCTCCTGTCTTTCCACACTAATGTGCTGTGCCCAGAGACCTGGTCAGGCTAGATTGATATTCTAGACCTACTGTCAGCTCTGGGGTGGTTGGCCACCTTAGCAAGATCACTTAGGATCCTTGCTTGGTCTCAAAAACATAGACTCTACAGAAATCAGAATGTGTAAAGGAAATAGACTTGCATCTATCCATTCATTCACTCTTTTAGTCATTCAAAAATAACTGTTAAGCCTCTGCTCCATGCGAGGCATTGAGCTTGGTGTTTTCCATGCCTTGTCTCCTGTATACAGCTCTTTGGGTTAGGCATTTCCTAGGAGCTTTAATCCTCATATATAGAAAACTAGATCCACATATCCTGCCCCAGTAAGTTCTGCTCGTTGAGCCAATGCATCCCCATCAGAGAGTGAGGTCTGTCCAGGCAGAGGGAGCTGAAATGCTCCATACATGCTACATGTTTCCCATCCCTGCTGATATTTCCACATCCAGAGTTGCAGTGGGAGGGGGGGTTTAAACAAGATCCTTTACAGAGCTACCCTGACCTTTGGTTTCTAGCATCCATGAAGCCCTGTCTCATTTCCATCCTTTTCTCCCAAAAGAATGCTCCATGAACCCCCACCCTGCTGTCCTCTGCCCTATGTATCTGCAGCCATGATTGTATCTTTCTGCACCTCTAAAGCCCTTCAAAGCCGAGTCCCCATCTGTCTGAATTATCCGTGTCCTTCACCAATCCAATGCTCTTGGTTGTCATTATGCTAAGCAAGTATTCTGGGCAAATGGAAAGCAGACATTTTCCTTCCTGGAATAAAACATAAAGCCACAGTCCAAAAGATGTTGGATACTCTGATCAGATTTGGAAATATGTCCATAATTAAAACTGCCAAATTGAATGCTAGTACTAAAAATTAGTTTCATTAGTAATGAGGGAAACTATTTTAATTCATCAGATTATAGCTAGTTTTTCTGCTTTTTAAAAAGAAATTAATTTTTAAAAGAAAGAATAGAATAAGAAGCTAGAAAATAACATATCCCAGGCAATGAGTAAGAGAGTTGCTCTGAGGTTTCTCATGGCTGCCTCTTCATGCTTCTTTTTTTAAAAAAAAAAGGTGCAAATGTTCTGCAGTGATAGAGGTGCTAAAAAGAATGATTGGAAGACCAGGGTGCCCTTTGGAAAATTGTTTCTTACTAATTTACAAAGTTGCTTGCTGGATTGATGGAAGGATGGATAGTACTTAGGAAGAGTGAAGAACTTTTCAGAGTGGGCCTGCCAACTGATTTGGATAGGCAAACATCCATCTGGTGCTTAAGTGGGTATTAATCTAGACCACATCTAAGTGTACCCAAAAGGCTCAGGGACATAGCAGCAGTTGTGAGCAGCTCTGGGAGGAGAGGGGTGAGTTCTCTTCTAAATGTAGACTCAGTCACAGGCTCACTGGGGATCAAGGTCAAATTGCTTCACTTCACTTGGTTCTTGTTAACTCAGATGGAAAATTAGGTTAGAAGCAGATCACATACATGGAGGATAGTGGCAGCTACCCAGGGCAGCTTTTATAGGGCAGTATGGTCTCTGAGGAGGGAAGGGTAGTTTAAGTGGATGGATAGACGGGAATGAGTACAGGCTCTCTTGGGAGCAGGAACTCCCATTATAATCAGGAGCACCATGCTGGAAAATCTTTTCCATTTCCTACCACGAGTTATTGCCAAAAGTCTCTGCCTCCTCCCAGTCCCACAGTGACCACTGCTGCCCAAGTGTAGGTTTGGCTTCTGTGGGCTGCAGGAAATGGGGGACATTTGGAGAACGAGCAGTCTTCTTGGGATGAAAGCCAATCGATATACTCCTGGCCAACAAAAGCAGAAAAAACAGCCTCACTTCACCCTCCTCCTGTCTCACGAATTAGCTCCAGCTTGATGTTCTGGTTCCCTGGCTCTTGCTGGAGTGACTCTGAACTTCTCAGGTTAATGTTCCCCAACACTGATTCTGTCCCACAGAGCTCAGAGCGCAACAAGCAATTGTGTGCCTTGGCTGGACCACAGCACCCTTCCCTACTCCTAACACACTCATTTCTGCCCAAGGGATCTGGGTCCCAAATCTGAGAGGAATTACCACTAAAACTTCCTGTATGAAGCAAATTCACTGCTGGATATTTTCCTAAAGTGGATTTATCGAATCCCTTTCTATGAAGATAGTGATGGAAGAGCCTAAGTTAGGTGTGTTCACTCTCTGCACCTTCAGTCAAGCATAACCTCTGAAAAAGAGATAAATTGGTGTCCTCCACTCACCATAGAAAATGAAAATTTTCTGCTGGGTACCTAGAGCCAGACAGGAAACCATTGATCATCCTGAACAAACATCCTTCAATAAATCTTTATCTCTTCCGAAGATAATTGGGAGGACGGTGGCTTTTTGAGTTTACTCTTAGCAATTGCCTCCCTTTCACTCTTGTGGGTATATTTGTTCTCAAAGCCAAAATGTACTACATGGTCCCATCCATCAAGGCGAAGGAACCCCAAATGATTTCCTGTTTCAGCTCCAATGTGTCAAACTTGAAAATTCTCTTAATCCACTGGCTTTGCGAGGTGCCTGGCATTTTCCATTATAGGTAAGCATGTCATGTTTGCCTCGTTCCTCACAAAGGATATATCCACACTACTAACCCCATGTCTCCATTTGGATTGAAAACGTTCACCCCATCTCTTCTTTTAATTCACCTGTTCATGTATCCATTTCACATGTAACCCATCACAGGCCTGTCACTGTGCCACAAGGCCCAGTTGTTAGGGTGGACCTGGTGACAGATGTGAATGTGCATGACGTCTACCCAAATAAATGTCCCTGGGGTCCTGGCTTCCTTGCCAGTCCCCCCTGAGCTGTGCCACTAGAGCAAAGAAAATCATTTTGGTGGGCCTCATTCATAATTAACCCTATACCTTTTCTGTTCTAAAAATCATTTGAAACATTCAAATTCTTAAACTTGGTATTTTTTATTTTCTGAACTCTTAATTAGTCATATAGTTGGTACATCAATATCACAAGATCCATATTCATGTTTTTAAAAATCTAGGTTATTATAATGTATAACTTTTAATAAAACCTTCCAACTATAGTAATGCAAATCATAAAAACCCTGAAAGGTCTATGATTCAAAGCCACCACCTCACACCCAGCTGTGGTAGTTATTTGGTATTCACACAATAACCTTTAAATAGAAGAGTGTGTTCTTAAACATACTGGTTCTCTTCAAGGGGTCCCCCCACATGACGAAGAGGCCCAGCCTCTGTGTCGCACTGTTATGTGCAGATATAATGGAAAGAATTTTTCATGCGACAGAAACAAATGTGGACTCTTACAAGCAGATTTCACAAGCATCTACTGAGTTCAAAGGTCAGCAGTACCACGCAGATTGCTCTTTTTTGTAAGTGTATAAAATGCAGAAAATGATGGCTCCTATGAACAGAGGAAGATGTCAGATTTCACTATGAAGGCTGTTTCAATAAATTAGAAAATAGTAAATTAAGAGAGATGAACCAAGTTACCTTTACAGCGGAGAAATCTGGAAAACCCCATGTTTACCAAGTGATCAATGCTAACATCACCAATCATGGAATAAGTTGGCATCACGTGCCTCTTGATGGGATGTGCTGAGTCAGACAGAATATCACTTTTATAGTAGTTCTGCCAAAAGTCACAGTGTGAATCTAATCCTGAGACAAACACAAATTAGGGATATGTTACTAAAAAAGCCCAGTTTGACTCTTCAAAAATATCAACACCATGAAAGAGAGAGAAAAGAGGCGAAATCGTTCCCCACTAAATGAGATAGAATGAAAGGCATGACCCTGGATTAGAGCCTGAATCACAAAAAGAAATTGATATCGATCAGATAAAGATCTATCTATCTACCTATCCATACATAATATTCCCTCTGTCTCTCTATTTATATGTGTATGTGTGTATCTCCTTAGAAGAAGGACTTTCTCTTACATAACCACCACATAGTTATCCATTTTAGGAAATTTAACACTGGCAAAACAAAACAAAAATATTATCTGATCCTCTATCCATATGCAAATTCGGTTAATTGTCCCAGTGCCCCTTAGAGGTGGGATCTGTGAACTACAGCCCACCTGCCATCTGTTTCCATAAGTAAAGTTTTATTGTAATAAAAGCGTGCCCATTTGTTTACATGTTGTCTATGGCAGCTTTCTCATCAAAACCACAGCGTTGAGTAGTTTCGCGGAGACCATATGGTCCATAAAGCCTAAAATATTTATTATCCGGCTCTTTACAGAAACAGTTTGCCAACCCCTGCTTCAGAGCTTGTTTATCTCTATCTAGGTTATGCA
This sequence comes from Cryptoprocta ferox, assembly GCA_028646485.1. Taxonomy (NCBI): domain Eukaryota; kingdom Metazoa; phylum Chordata; class Mammalia; order Carnivora; family Eupleridae; genus Cryptoprocta; species Cryptoprocta ferox. Next base: position 40,510,885 of record CM053561.1, on the reverse strand, counting down.
TTGCACTCAGTTGTCAGGTCCTTTAACCAGGATTAGTTCTTCACCCTTCCTTTGTTTCTTAACCTTGACATTTTTAAAGAGTGGAAGGCAGTTATATTGTAGAATTTCATTTAACTTGGGTTTGTCTGATGTTTCCCCATGATCAGATTCAGGTTATGCATTCTTGGAAGGAATGCTACTGAAGTGACACTGCATCCTTTTCAGGGCACCATATCAAGAGGCACGTGATATGGTTGTGTCCCACCACGGATGATGTTACCTTTGGTCAGTTGGCTAAGGTGATGCCTACCAAAGGAAAACATAGTTTGCTCTAAAGGACATTATTAAGATTAGTAACGTGCACACATGGGCTGTATATTAGGTGATAACAATCTACCAATATTAAATTTTCATTGTTTGGTAATTGTGCCATGGTTATATAAAGGAATGCCCTTGTTCTTAGGAAATTTGTGTGAAAGTATTTAGGAATGTAGGGCCATTATAATTACCACATATCAAATGATTCAGCATACACATACTCACACTGTAAATGTGGAAAATGTTACCATTTGGCCAATCTAGGTAAAGAGTATGTGAATGTCCATTGCACTAGTCTTATATAACTTTTTTGTAGGTTTATTTTTTTTAAAAAAAGACATTAAAATAATAATGAATTGATATTACCTGGCACACAAGACAGAATAGGGTAGTAGAGGATGGTCAAGAAGTGAGGTTGAGCATGAAGTACATCCCCTTAGTCTTGTGAGGAGTATTTTTGGTGTTTATAGTAGATGATAAGGGAGATCCTTATCACATAGTTATGTGGCCATTGTCACATCCCCAGCCATGACAGTGACCCATTGCCTGGATAAATAGGTTGTATGGAATAGAGTATTCAGTGCAGTTTTTATTTAAGCACAAAAGCTACAACTTCAAAATCCCTTAGATAAAAATCAAGGAGGAAAAGGAAAAGGAAAAAGAAAAGTGACTGTAAGGAATTATAAGAGAGTTTAAGTTAGCCGAAACATGTCAGCTATAAAAATAATGCAAATTATTAAAGACTAATGTCTCAGGTAGAGTACAACACAAACAAACCAGAATATAAGGCATCTGCAAACAGACAGTGCTGAAACATAAACTACAGAAGGGACAGAGAGTAGAAAAGTGGTTGCTAGGGGCTGGGGTGGGGAAGTGGGGAAGAGGTTGGTAAAATGGCACTAACTTTCAGCTATAGGATGAATAAGGTCTGAGAATCTAAGGTATAACATGGTGACTATGCATGAAAACACTGTATTGTATAATTAAACTTGCCAAGAAGAGGAAAACTTAAATGTTCTTATCAAAAACAAAAAAGAAGTTAATATGTCAGGTAACGGATGTGTCACTTACCTTGATGGGGGGAATCCTGGCACATGCATATGTATATCAAATCATCATGTTGCACACGTCACATATCTTACAATTTTATTTGCCAATTACACCTCACTAAAGCTGGGGGAAAATTACAAAAGGGAAAAGCAGCAATAGATCAGGCAAATGAAAATGCAGAAAACAGATGTAGCAAAATTAATAACAGACAAAAGAGAATGGAGGGGCAAAAGCATAAAAAGATACCAAGAGTGTTATTTCATATTTTAAAATAAATAGTCCACAATGAAGGCATAACATTCACAAAACGAATAGTAAAACAGCAAAAAATATAAAGAAAAATCTGTTAGAAATCTAAAGAGAAATGGACAACATTGTAATCATAATAAAAGTCCAAAATACAAATTTTGGTGTTTGACACAGTCAGATGACAACATTTTTAAAAGTGATATAGAGCTTCACTAATTAATGTTTCAGTACTAGGTATATATCAAATATGTAACTATAAGAACTATCTACAGACATACACTTTTTTTTGAAAATGCACTTTTTTGATACCAGTGTTAATATTTACACAGGAAGATCATATCCAATACTAAATATAAAGAGAATCCCACTCTTCTCAAGAGTAGAAATTCTACAAGTCATAATTGATTAATTATTGAGCAAACAAACCAAATATTTAATATTAAGTAACAACCTTTGACACAATACCCACTTGATAATTATAAAAACAATAGATTTAAAACTAAGGAATAGGAATAAGCAAAAATCTCCATTTACTTTTCTTTTTTTAAATTTTTTTATTTAAAAAAATTTTATGCCTTTATTTTATTTTGAGAGACAGAGACAGCAAGCAGGAGAGGGGCAGAGAGAGAGGGAGGCACAGAATCTGAAGCAGGCTCCAGGCTCCGAGCTGTTAGCACAGAGCCTGATGCAGGGCTCGAACCCACAGACTATGAGATCATGACCTGAGCTGAAGTGGAACGCTCAACCAACTGAGCCACCCAGGCGCCCCTCCATTTACTTTTCAATTTTTAATTGTGATTGACACAGAGAACGAAATGAAAGATTCTGTCAAAATTAGTGTCAAGTGATCATTACAGTTCAAATTATCTCACACCAACCTAGTCTCAAGAAAATTTATATGCTTATACAATGTACTATTAAAAATGCAAAAAACCTGTTAAATAAACTCTCATTCAATTCTAGAAGCAGTAGAATAGGAAAAAAAGTCCAATATGATTATCAGAAAGCAGAAAAGGTATTTGATGAAAACTTGCCTCCAATATATTATTTTAATATAGACCACCAGGAAGATAAGAAAAAGTCTTCAGTTTGAAATCAGTAGCCAGCATTATGCCTAAGGGATGTACTAATACCGCTGCCACAAGGGCCCCAATGGATCTCAGGTGCACTTCTGTTATTTAACATTGCTACAGCCAATGCAAGAAGCCAGGAAAAATAAATATGACATACATATAGGAAAATGGAAGAGGAACCGGCAATTAACTATTTGGCAAAACAAAACAATCTATTCAACAAAGTTAGACACAGCGAAATTATCTAAGAAAGCTACTTTACATATAATTACATTTAGAAATGTATCCAACAATTCAGAATCAACCACTTGGAAAAGATCAAAGAAATCCCTTTCCTGTATCTAGTATATATGATATCCAGTCTCTAGTATATATAGAATGTATATTATAAAAATTTAGTAAGTAATCTTCAGAATTCTTCTGAGCCAAAGCATACGTTTTTACTGAAGAAAATAAACACTTTACAGGCATTATATAATGTAATCCTCATAAGTAGCCTATGAGGTAGATACTATTATCTTCGTTGCACCAAAAATGCTGAGTTTCAGAGTGATTAGATTACCAACTCAAAGTCACAGGATTGTGACACATATTATATGTTTTATTTGAGACCAGTAAGTAATAAAAATAGGTAGTAATCGGGTCACCTGGGTGGCTCAGTTGGTTAAGCATCAGACTCTTGATGTTGGCTCAGGTTATGAACTTACGGTTCATGAGTTCGACCCCTGCATCGGGCTCTTTGCTGACAGTAAGGAGTCTGTTTGGCATTTTCTGTCTGTCTGTCTGTCTGTCTGTCTCTCTCTCTCCTCTCTCTCTCAAAAATCAATAAACATTTAAAAAAGAGTTTGTAAAAAAATAGGTAGTAACCAATATAGGAAAAGACAATAACAAGCAATAAAGGAAAACCCAAAGACATTCAAAACAGTATTTCGATAATATAGTTATGATAAAGAGATTTTTTGTTTGTTTGATTGTTTGTTGTCACAAGGGAAAATATTGTTTACTGTTAAAATCAAGTAATGGGTACTCCCCTAGAGAAAAGTATCATTTAGATGCTCACTCCATAATATACACCCAAAATTTTCTGATAGGTTATGAGTTAGATGATAAATAAAATCATGAATACAATTAAATAATGGCCAATATATGTTAAATGTCAGGCTGAGAAAACCCTCTAAGAATAATATCAAAGACAGGATCCATGAATAGATTTTACTAAATAAAAGTGGAAAAATCATACAGGAAGAAACTCAATTACAGAAGTAAGTTGAGAATGAAACAACATTGTAAGACAGGCAAAGAGTCTATGGCTTTAATCTTAAAATTTTAAGAAACTGCAAATTAATTGCAGAAGGCCAATACAAAATAACCCAGCTGACCTACTTTTTGGTAAATATGCTAGGTAAATGTCTTTAGCATTCAATCACACTATAATGTGCCCCACAGTCTCCACTCACTCTCCAGACATGGCATGTCTACTAGGTACCAAGCATTGTGGAAGTAAATGATACAGTGTTTATCAAGACAGACATTCTCCTTGTCCTTGTAGGATTTCCATTGCAGCGGGGAGGTAGCTAGCAAACAAAGGAACTAAAAAGTTAGTAAGGCAATTAGGTACAATGTGTACAGGAGCTATGAAGGTACAGATAGGAACTAACTGTGTATTCCTTCAGATAAAGTAATCAGGGTGGGTATAATTCTCTGAGGAGGCAATGGTAGAAATGAGGATGAGATTGATTCTCTCTAGAAGATGGATTAAATCACCCATGGAAGGTATTGAGAGAAAAATATAGGGCCCAAGGGAATAGTTGGTATCAAGTCTGGGGGGGGGGGGATAGCAGCTAGTTGTAAGAAGGGAAAGGATACAATGGTGATTGGGTGGTACTCAATGTGGTAGGAGACTATTATGGCCAGGGCAAAGAGTTTAGTTTTGATTCCAATTTGATAGGAAGCCTTTCAGAGTAACACAGGATCATGTTCACCCTGGAGACTGTGTGGAGAAAGCTCAGTGTGGAGAGACAAGAGTAGCCATGTTGGCTGGGAGGCTCTGGCAGTGGTCCAGTGTGAGGTCCATGGTCAACACTTTGCAGAGTGTCAGGCAGCAATGGAAATAAGATGTGATTACAGGTAATGCAATTCCTGACCATAGGAAAAAAGAATAAAGATTATAGCATGAGAGGTGAGTCATTCTAGAATTCTCTTTTCAGCTCTACCTGGTAGTTTTTGTTCCCCCTGAATGCCAGTCTTTAAAGGGAATATAGACAAACAAGAAGTATTCAATAAGAAGAAGCTGAGCTGAGCAAAGGGCTGAAAGGGGGTGACACGACTGAAGATGGTAGTCCTGGTCTGAAGGGAAGCCAAATGAGGGACATAATCACTGACAACAGACCATGACTTAGATGACTCACATGGCTGGACTTGAATTGGGGCCAGTGGGCAGAAGCTCCAAGAGACTATTTGAGTGTAGATAATGAGTAACCTCATAGGTAGAGTAGCTCAAAGACAGGACAATGGTGCGGGTTGGCCTGCAGGTAGAGAAGAGTGTTGACCACTTGGAGAACACACCTGATTTCCTCCCCTCCCTAGTCCCTGAGTGTTCACCATCTCTGTGACTGGCCATTCCATTGCTGCAATTATCCAGGCCATTATTTTGGAGCCACCCTTGTTTCCTAGACTCTTCTCTTTCTCTCTGCCACCCATTCAATGTATAAGCAAGTCCAGTTAGCTTTACCTTCAGAAGGTACCCAGAATCCAGCTACCAACTGTGCAATGGCTACCCTCATCTTCCCAAAACTTTCCTTGTCTTTCAGTCTTCTCAGTCTTCATATAACAGCCTACACCAGCCTTAGAAAACCTAAGTCAGGTCATGTTACTTCCTTGTTTAAAATCCTCCAACAGTTTTTCATCTTACTGAAAATAAAATCCAAATTCCTTGCATGTGTCCACATGCCTTCTCTACTCCTCTCTGACTTTATTGTATCCTCTTCCTTCTACGACTCTACTCCTCAGCCACACCAGTCCCTCCCTCTTCCCAGGACCCCACAAGCATGGCTGTGCCTGCGCGAAGGCACTGACTCTGCCCTCCGCCTGATGGGCTTTTTCGCCAGAGGTGTCAAAGACTTGTTTCCTCACCATTTCCAGATCTCTGCCCAAGGAGGAGGCCTTCCTAAATACCTTACGTGGCCTTGCCCTCCCTCATTTTCTAGGTGAGTTCTGTGAGGGCAGTGAGCTCTCTTTTGTTCATGGCTGTATTTTCAGTGCCTAGGACTTTATCTAAACGAAAGCAGTTCTCCTTAAGAAATGATGGGATAGGAGAATTCATCCCAAACATTCCTAAGTACATGTTAGGAATCAGAACCCACATCGATGCTGAAGAACCCAATACATGTTAAGAAAAAGGCATAGACTAGAGGAGGGAATAAACAAGGCGGAGAGAGGGGCTGGAGAGCGGCTCATGGATGCTCGCCTCATGGTGGCAACTCATTCATCATCACTGCTCCACGACATGGGCACATGGTCTCCATCCTGAAGAGAAAGCTGGGGAACCATGGTAGGCTTTCCTTCCAGGGAAGTGTCGTATTTTAGAAAGATTGTTCTAAGAGCTCCATGGGAGGGCAGTGGGTGAGGCAGCAGGCAGCTGTGATAGTCCCTATGAGGAAAGACCCTTGTTTGAACTAAAACAATATATCAGTGGGGATGAAGAGAAATAAATGGCTTTTAGAGAGAAGTGGAGGTGGAGCCCTGGCATTCAGTCACACAAAACCATAAATCAAGCATAATCCTGGGAAGCAGATATTATTCCCAGGAGCCATCTCACTCTATCTGCTAGAGTTGTTTCTTTTTATCCCTTTCAATAAAAGCAATTAGAAATACTTTCAGAATGTCTTCTGAAGCCTTCAGTATCAAAACTGAGGCTGTCATTCTGTACACTCTCGAGAAATAGATGGGACCATAACAACTCAACCCTATATTCCGTTGCTGGCCCATCCTGTGTGGCGAGCAATAAAACACAGAAAGTGAGGACCCTGCCTCTCCAGCCCGGTGCCTGAGCCACAGAAAAAGAAATAGATACTTTGTGGGAAGTAGATACGTTTGTGGATGTGGTGTGTATTTTATCAAAGCTAAAATCTAAGTCTGTTGTCGGACTGAACAGAGATGCCTCTTTCTCCTCCGGCAGCACCACCACCATTTTCTGACACTGCAGGTACCCACATGCAGCCAGACCCCTGCTCCCCACAGATCCTGATCCATTCCCAAGTCTAAGGCCACTTGCTTTGGATTTTCTGCCCAGAGAAATTGTCTAAGTCAGAGGGACTGTGGCTGTCACATAGAATACTAACGTCTGGGCAAATCTGGCACCGGAGCCACAGCCATATGAAGGGGAAACATTGCAAAGTTTGAGGGGATTTTTCTTTTTAACCCAAGGATTGCAGTAAATCCTGGGGAATTTGGCTAAACACAAAATAAAACAAAACAAAAAAAACCCATAAGCCTGTGTGCAGATGAACTCAGAAGTAAGGAGAGAAACAGACAATCAAGTGAACATCAGGGGAGCAAGAGAGACACAAAATCCATGGAGAACCAGGGAAAGTGCAATATGCCTTGTGGGCGTAACTCCACCCTCTCAGCCCTTAATTTGGCATCGAACAAGACTGGGTTAAGCTGGGTAGGAGGTCCACTACCTCAGTATCATTTCAGTAGATTTCCCTGGAAGGAGATGGAGCCTCTGAAATCAGCTCTTTGGCTAGCTGGGAGACTGGCAGAACGGAGCAGACACAAAACTAGATGTCCACCTCGTAAGGGGGGCTCTACATGACTCAATGCCAAGGCAGGTGGGCATCTTACAATAAGATGTCAGAAACCAGCATACAAAAAACTGTTACCACCATGCATTTATTCATGGAAGAAGCCCTTCATGTGCATTCACTTCTGGGCAAGAAATGTGGCAGAGAATCAGCCCTCTCCTGGTTCGGCTTCCCATCTAGAAGAGGGTGTGGCACAGCTATACATGCAGCGCCCCCAGAAGATGCCATCCTTTGTACCAAAGACCATAAAGGGCTCTTTCTTGAGTCGTCCCGGTCTTTTCTGCAGAAGTGCTTTTTTTTTTTTTTTAGATGTGAGGAACAACACAACCTGTGACCGGGCAATATGAAACTGCTCTGATTTGATGGCAGAAGCTGAGCGCACTGCTTATCTACACTTTATTTCCTTGCTTTTGAATTCTCAGGTCATAATAAAGCATCACATGTCCACAGTCCAGCAAGAAGAATTAATTAAGGGGAGCCTTTTAATGTAGAAAGCAGCTTACTGAGATAATGGAAAAGGCTTTGGTAAGACTTGGCTTAATTGGAATTTCAAGCAATTCCTCGCTTGTTGTACCAGGGATTTTTACTGTTATAGACAGGATGAGCAAGCTGTTTAAAGAGCTTATGGGCAGAACTGGACTTCGAGGTTTTGGGAGAGATGGATTTGGCTCAAACAATCAGGGAAGCCTCAGAAAACAGCAAGCAGGGAGTGTGGACTCGTTCTCTTGTCACTGATAGGACATGGAAGTCTATAAGCCTCCATTGTCCCAGATAACTCAGAAACTAGGAGATGAACCAGAAGGTCAAGTTCTAGTGCATCAAACCTGCTGCCTGTTTCTAGTATAAAATACAGGATGAGGCAAAGAGGGACCATAGGCACAACATGGGCTTTGGAGTTTGAAATACATGGGTTTATGCCCCAATTCTACCTTGTGCATCCTGATAAATTCCAGATAACAATTTATACTCCTCCCTAACAGGAGCAGTGTGGATATTAACTATTAAAAGAACATGTTAAATGCTTAGGGCTCTGCTGCTGTTCGCCACCTTCTCTGGGTAGGACACATTCGTGGACAAGACACAGATACTTTCTTAAAGAAGTTTATAGTGGATGCAGATGGCAGACAAATTATATTGGCTGGGATGAAACCTCTTCTGTTTGAATCACTAACTGATCACTGCCCTGACTGGACAAGTAGAAGACAGAGGCAATTTAAATTATACCTTTCAAGGACATGACATGGCTTTGGGGAAGAAGACAATGGCTTTTCCTTTTTGTGGGCTTGCTAAGGTAGGTAGGGACACCAGAAGATAATTGAGGGTTCAGTATCACTTCCCTGTCCACTGCCCTACAGCACAGGTCTTTACTTTTAGCTTGGGTCGAAATGCAGCTCATCATAAACACCTATGCCCACCATTCAGTGGGCCCATCAGAAGGGCTGTTTGCTGTAAATTAGTTTGATTCCACATTGGAATTACCAAGAATTACCAATGATTACTTGATTATTGGACCTGAGCTCCAGTTGCCATAAAGTGCTATATGTCGCCCTAAAATACATTCCAGGGAAGGCTAATTCTATTTGCTTCTTTTCTCACTGGAGCTAAACTTTTCAAAATTCTCTTAGCACACTTAACAGGCAACTTTGGGGGAGAAGTGTGTATTCATCTCTTGTGACATTTAGTCCACTTACTGATCAGGGAGTGCAAAGAGCAATTCTTTAATTCAAGATAGGGATGAGAACTCTTTCAGGGGTGACAATTTCCCCAGTAAAAATACTATTTCTGTTCTCGTGATAACAGAGGAAGAAACTGAATCCAGGGCACGTCCTGAAGCTTTTTCCAAGTAGCAGATACTTATGGCTTTGAAAATAAGCAGTCTTAAATAAGTAAGACCCCGAGGCAAGAAAGATTCCAGAAGAATATGCATGTCCTGGAAGAATAACCTTCTAAATATAGCAGCACAAACCTTCCCCATTGCGACAGATAATTCCAGAATGAGGCTTTGAGAAGAGGCTGGATTGTGGCAGTTTATATGAAGGAGAAATGGACCCATATCTATTTTTCTTCTCAATGTCTATGTACCAGTACCTCATATGACTCTACTGCTGCTAAACAGCTTTCATGTTTGTCTTCTGATTTTGTGTGCACAGCACCTTGAGAAGTACGTTTTTTAAAAAAAAAAATTTAAGTGTATTTATTTTAAGAGAGGATGGGTGGGGGAGGGGCAGAGAGACAAGGAGAAAGAATCCCAAGCAGGCTGTGCATGGACAGCAGAGAGCCCGACATGGGGCTTGAACCCACGAACCATAAGATCATAACTTGAGCCAAAGTCGGACACTTAACCAACAGCCACCCAGGCGCCCCGAGAAGTACAAATTTTTGTTCCCACTTACATATCAGGCTACTGAGGCTGAAAAGGCAAATAATTTTCCCAGGTTCACGTAGTCCTAAAGAGTGCAAGTTGAGATGTGGAATATGGGCTTTTTCGTCCAATTACCAAGATTTTTTACTCCATGGCTTCCTCAGTACTGTTTTCCTTCCATTCCGTGATTCCCCAGAGTAGTTTCCTGGAGATTCTAGCCTAAAACTCCTACCAGGACCCCTATCCCTGCAGCAGGCTGCTCTCAAGACCCTCTCACCCTAGACTGGAGAGTTTCAAATGTGAGTGCACTTTAGTGTTGCCAGGAGGGCTTGTGAAACCACATTCTTGGGCTCCACTCCAGTCTTTGACTTAATAGGTTGGGGAGTGGGGTGGCAGCCAGAGAACTTGCATTTCTTTGTAACAGCTTCATTACAATATACTTTACATACCATAAAATTCAGCCATTTTAAGTGTACCATTTGATGATTTTTAATAACTTGACCTACTTGTACAACCATCAGCACAGGCTTGCTTTAGAACATTTCTGTTGCTCCGGGAAGATCCTTTATGCCAGTTCGCTGTCACTGCCAGTTCCCACTCCCAGCCCAGCAACCACTAATCCACTTTCTGTCCCTGTAGATTTGTCTATTCTGGAATCACATAGCATGTGGTCTTTTGCATCTACTTTCGTTCACTGTGTGTAATATTTTTGAGGTCCACCCATGCTGCAGCATCTATCAGGACTTCATTCCTTTTTTGTTGCTGAATAATATTCCACTCATTGGATATACTGCCATTTGTTTTTCTATTCACTAAAATTTTGCATTACTAACAAGTCCCCAGCTGATCTGATACTGCTGCTCTGGTGACACTTTGAGAACTACTGATTTAGACCAACCTTCTCAACCTTGGCTGCCCACCGAAATCTCCAGGACACATTTCACAAAAGATCATTCCCAGGCCTCATCCATATTCTGATTTAAATGGTCTGAGGTGGGGATCAGGAACTGGTACATTTATAAAACTTCCCAGGTGAGGGGTGACTGGGTGGCTCAGTCCGGCAAGCTTCCGACTTTGGCTCGGGTCATGATCTCATGGTCTGTGAATTCAAGCCCTCCGTTGGGCTCTGTGCAGACAGCTCAGAACCTGGAGCCTGCTTCAGATTCTGTCTCCCTCTCTCTCTGCCCCTTCCCCACTCACACTCTGTCTCCTTCAAAAATAAATAAACATTAAAAAAATTAAAACAAAAACAAAAACAAACTTCCCAGGAGATTTGACTGCACAGCTAAAGCTGAAAATTACATCTTTACACCCTTGCTACTCAAAGTGCTGACCAGCAACAGCAGTACTCAACCTGGAAGCCTACTGGGGATTTTCCAGATCTCAGAACCCTTTCTAAAACTCCTGAATCAGAATCAGCATTGTAGCAATATGCTGAATAGGTGATTCTTTTTTTATATGTATAATGTCCATTTATTTCTTAAACATTTTTTAAAGTTTTTTATTTGAATTCCAGTTAGTTAACATACAGTGTAATATTAGGTGTACAAAATAGTGATTCAACACCATACATCACTGGGTGCTCATTGTGCACTCCTTAATCTCCATCACCCATTTCACCCATCCCCCACCCACTTCCCCTCTGGTAACCATCTATTTGTTCCCTATAGTCTGTTTCTTGGTTTGCCTTCATCTCTCTTTTTTTCCCCTTGTTTGCTTTGGTTTTTAATTTCACATATGAGTGAAATCATACGGTATTTGTCTTTCTCTGATTGACTTATTTCACTTAGCATAAAACTCTCAAGATCCATTCATGTCATTGCAGATGGCAAGATTTCATTCTTTTTATGGCTGAGTAACATTCCATTCCATATATATATATATATATATATATACACACACACACACACACATATATATGTATATATATATATACACATATAATGTATATATATATGTACATATATATGTAATGAATATATATTCCATTCATTAGTTGATGGACACTTGAGCTGTTTCCATATTTTGGCTACTGTAGATAATGCTGCTGTAAACATTGGGAAGTATGTATTTCTTTCAATTAGTGTTTTTGTATCCTTCAGGTAAATACCTAGTAGCACAATTGCTGGATCATAGAGGAGTTCTATTTTTACCTTTATGAGGAACCTCCATACTGTTTTCCAGAGTGGTTGCACCAGTTCACAATCCCACTGACAGCATAAGAGGGTTTCCCTTTTTCTGCATCCTCACCAACACCCGTTATTTCTTGTATTGTTGATTTTAGCCACTCTGACAGGTGTAGGGTTATATCTCATTGTAGTTTTGATTTATATTTCCCTGATGATGACTGATGTTGAGCATCTTTTCATGTGTCTGTTGGTCATCTGTATGTCTTCTTTGGAAAAATGTCTGTTCATATCTTCTATCTATTTTAATTGGATTAAGTAGGTGATTTTTAGACAAATGGGAGTTTGAGAGGTTCTACTCCACAGCACAGCTAAATGCTGAGGAGCAGAAGATAGGAACAAAAGGAAAATTTCACTTTCAGACTGAACTGTAACCAAGTCCAAACAAAAGGCCACTAATGAACAGGTGGTTTCCTTACATGAATTGCCAAGATTAGTTCTTGCATTGATTAAACTATGGGACAATTTCTGACCTTACTCTTTGACTCCTATGGCTACAGATGAACTTAGTGAAGGAAACTAGGTTAAACTGCCTGCCCTAAATAGATCTAATTGTCTTTCAAGAGAGCACAGAGTTTCATCTGTGTCCATCCCAGTGAGGATGGGCTAGGATTCCTCCAACAATTTCTTTTTTTTTTAGTTTTTTTTTTGTTTTTTTATTTTTGAGAGAGAGAGAGGGAGTGAGGGGCAGAGAGAGAGGAAGACACAGAATCCAAAGCAGGCTCCAGGCTCTGAGCTGTAAAACAGAGCCCAACATGGGGCCTGAACTCACGAACCATGAGATCATGACCTGAGCTGAAGTCAGACGCTTAACCGACTGAGCCACCCAGGTGTCCATTCTCCAACAATTTCTTGTCTGAACTGTTGAAGGCATGTTTAGATTCCATGGAACCTCAACATCTTGATAATATTGGCTGTGACAACTTATTCAGGGAACCTGTTTAGTTCTGGGCATAGGTAGGTGGGTATTAGGGTACAGAGACCAAGAAACAGTGTCTCCCTCGAGGTATTTCATATATGAAGCAATGCAAAGGCTCGAAAAGACAGGTAATGCTCAGGGTGATGACGATAATAGAGGCCCCATAAGGGAAGATGGTTCCCTTACAGAACCACAAACTGAGGGGAAAGCATAGTCAGGGAAGGCTCCTGGAGGAGGCAATTATTGTGATAATTATTGAATAATTAATGATAACTAGGTTAGGATGGTGAGAAGGTACAAGGGGGCAATAATGAAGCATAGGGAAGAAGTAGGGCAAAAGCTAGGAACATCAAGACTTTGAAGCCCTGCTTCATTTTTAGGACACAGATTTGTGGGGGGGGGGGAGTTATTTTAGTACAGAATCTCAAATTAATATTGTTTGTGGAGCATCAGGAGAGGAATTTATGCCATTTTGAGCTCAAAGCCAGAAGTGCTTCCAATACAAAATTAGAGTTCCCAAGCCTAACTATATTTCTAATGAGGCAGCATGCTGTAAAGAGGATAGGACTGAACTGTATAAGTATAGGGGTTCTGGCACGTAACTCTGGCACAAAACAGTATAGAGGTTCCTTAAAAAGGTAAAAATAGCACTACCCTATGATCCAGCAATTGCTCTACTAGGTATTTACCTGAAGGATACAAAAACACTAATTCAGAGATACATGCTCCCTAATGTTTACAGCAGTATTATCTACAATAGCCAAAATATGGAAACAGCCCAAGTGTGGGGGCTCTATGTATGGGTCATGGCCCATCTCCTCACTCAGGGTGACAATCTATTTCTCTCTGGAGCCTTGTGCCTTGGGGACACCCAAGACCATGTTGTGGGCTGGTGGAGCTGAGAATCACCCTAATGGAGAGTTCATTCCTCAGGACATGAACAGTCCCAACAGGTGAAGGGAGGCTAGGCTGGGAGCTGAAGGTCCTGATCACTAGAACTCTAAAATCAGAGACTAAGACATAGGTTCAAATTAGAGCCTTGGATCTCACCAACTGCGTGAAAGAGTGTCTGTAAAACATCAGACATAGAGTCAAGTTTGATATAATCACTCATTGATCATTTCCTTCTCTGCCATGGTCCCTTTCCATGACAATATCCTGGAAGTCATACCCAGATTCCAACCAACACCTGCACTATTCACTTTCCTTATATTTCCTGGTACTTTTATAGTCTGACTTTTATCCATACAGCCAAAGCCTCTTAACGTTGGTGACTATAGATCTGTGTAGCAGTCAACTCCAGAATTTAAAGTTTGCTTCTCTTTCCTCCCTCCACCCCTCCCTTTCAAGTTAAATTTTCTGCTGCAGCTGCCTGGATACTGAGGGCTTAAAAGACATTCAAAATGAGTGGAGGGGAATAAACAGTCAAGGGATTATTTCATTTCAATCCTCAGAATAACTCCCTGAAGGAGATAATAATATATGATCCTCATTTTATATGTTTAGAAACACTGAGGCATATTATCTTGCCCCCAACCACCCAGATACTAAGTAGTAGAAATGATCAGTCCACAGTTTTGCCTGGATCAGGCCGCCCCTCAATGGGGCTGTTTTATGTCTTAGTGGCTCAGCAGACACTAGAGGGACATGTGTTCTCAGATGCCCCAGTTGTGGTGGTTGAGTCACTACCCTAGGAGATAGGCTGTGATAATTTTGGGAACAGTCCGGGGCTTGTGAAATGTCACCATGAATATGAGTTAAATAGGAGAGTCCCCTTGATTTGCTAGGTCTGTGACCCTGAGCCAGGCAGCCAAGGTGCTGGCCTGAAAGTATGCTCACTCCCCTTCATGTCTTCCTGTGTTCTATTTAGAATCCGTATTTTGGGGTCAATGCAGGACTCAGATCCAGGGAAGAGCACATGAATCACAGCTGCAAAACAATTCCATTTTGTTGAATACCAGCAGGCGAGTTAGCTTGAAAACAAATAATTCGTGCAAACAGGTTGGATGAGTCCATTGTGGGCAGGCCTGCAATGGAGCAGGTTATTTCTTGTCCTTAATTACACTGTCCTCTGGTGGGGACAGAAAATAAGGCTAATCTATTACACTGTGTCCTGAGAATGGAGACCCCCTTTGATTATTTCAACTTTTAAAATTCTTAATTTTGTTCGAATGAATGCGATGGTTGTTTTAAATTTGTAAATTAATATAATTAACAAAGAAATCCTAACTGAAGTGTGGTATTACATTTACTTGGCATCTACTCCATTAATGTCTAGCATCTAAAAAGCATTGTTAATCGTGTGCACACTGTTAATTATCTCAACATGTTTAATTGCTGTTTTCTTAAATAACTAGTAGGCCATATGTAAATGATCCTTCAACCATTAACATTTCATTCTGTGAAAAACTAAAACCCTGATTGCATGATATATTAGCAAACATGATCTTCAGGCCATTCATGCTGTATTAAGAAAATGGGAAACCAAGTGAATGACTCCCCCTTACCATCCCACCCTAAAACCCCAATGGCCCAGAGGGGCAAACATAACACTTGGAAATACTAAGAACTGTTAAAAGAACAGTAAATCTCCACCAGAAATTGTGAAACGTATGTTAGAATTACGGTTTTCCTGTGACTGTAAATTTTGCAATTTTTTGTCAAGCTATGAAACAAAAATAATGCTATCGAATATCCAGGGAGCCCTTGTTGTATTTCTAGCACTGTGCAAAAGCTTAGTGCATTTCGCTTTTCATTTCATCTCCCAAAAGACCTATGATGAAGATAATGTGATTATCATACCATTTTACAAACCCAGGCAGGAAAAAAGTAAAGTAGCTTGCCTAGGGTCACATACTAGTGTGGGGACCATTCGGGATGCTTGTCTAAATATTACCCAGTTTCCTCCTTTTACGTGGGATTGCCCAGTAGCTTCACCCATCCGGTGTAAAGCAAGACTTGCCAACACAGACTTTAGGAGACCAAGAAAGATCCTACCAGGCTCTAGGCTCTAATCCTGTCCTGCTAAAAATAGGTTGGTGTTCTTCACCAATTTCCAGGCATAATAAAGATTCCACACCACTAGATGACCGCTTCACAGGGCTAGTGGCTCATGGAGTGCAGTCCTGCCTTGAGTGAGACTGTTTTAAACCTGTAATGTTTCACAGCTCTCTGATTCTGTATGTGCTGTTCACTGTGCTTTGGAGAGAGTTTATCTCTACACCCCAGCATTGCCATAATCCCCTTCCACCCTGCTTGGAAGATTCTTCCAAGGAGTCTTCAAGACTCACTCCATAAGTTACATATTCTGTGATGCCTTTCCTAACGGCTCCAGATTGCGTTACATAAATCTTGTGTCTAATGTATCTCAGTCAATGAACTTGTTGACCATCTCCCATATCATTATTTTTCTAGGTAACCCTAGGGTCTAGCAAGAGACCCATGAAGCATCTTGAATGCATGAGGTAAGGAAGTTACGGAAGAAAAAGAAAAGTAAAGGAGAGGATGGGGGAAGTGGAAAAGGAGAGAAAGAGAGAGAAAAGAAGGAATGAAATGAAGGCTTACATTCCAGCCACACCCACTTTGTAGTACAGACCAGGTCACGGAGCTGTACCCCAGACAGCCCCAAGAGGCCGTCCTCAGCATCCTGGGCTGCTTTCTCTATGGTCATCCTCTGACTACTGCCTGGAGGCTGGCAGCATCTGGGGAAAGAGGTTTCTCCCACATCCCCTCAAAGAGTGTCGTTGTCTCTGGGGTTCTTGTTGACATGGATTGATGATATTGATGGATTGATGATTACTTTCTACATCAAGAATGCAGAACAGTCATGAAAATCCAACCCTCTCTAATCAACACCCTGCAGTCTCTGAGGTGCGCCTGCCTTGAAACCCAACAGCAGTCCCCTGTTGAATATCAGGATAAGGAGTATCTCATGTGCTCCTCAGATGGCTCCCGAACTCCCGGCTTGTGTTCTAGGAGCCAAGGGTATAAACTATCCATACATCCAAATCTTTATTCAAGAATCCTGGGTTCCCTGTCAAGACAAGTGAGACCTCCTCTAACTGGTTAATATGGCTAAACTATAAATAATAGATGGCCTGGCTGATGTCTCTTTGTCAGGGAAACATGGAGAAGGAGAAATCTTTCAAACCTAAGACCGGGCTCGCTTCTTGCATTCCAAAGTCCCCCTAGGACTTGCCCAAGCAGCCAGAGGCTGACAGACATTGGAGTGAGGCAGAAGGGAACCCTTTATTTAGACAAAGTAACCTAACCTGGACCTTCCCAGTCTTCATGACACTGACGACATGGCAGAAGACGTTACTGTGCTAAATGTTTTACACAATTATCTCATTCATCCTCAAAGCAGCAACAAATTACTTTTTTTTAATTTATTAGGCCCAATTTATATGTGAGGAAACTGAGGCAGAGGGCCATGAAACTGGTGGAGCTCTGGGAAGCAGATGTTGAGGTGGGGTTAGGAGTAGAAAAAGTTAATTGTGAAATAACGTTTGAGAAAGAAGCAGGAAGGCAGCAGGACTGGTCAAGGGGAGTCACCGGGCTACTGTGTGGACTAGACGGAGACTGCCGGCCCAACAGGGAGCAGAGCCAAGGCTGCCCATTAGAGGATGCCCCCGTTGAAGGAATGCTTAGGTCCCTTCACACCACTGCACTCAGTCACTGGCAGGGGCTGCCTCTGCAGCAGTGTGATCTTGGTCTGGAAGCTGAGGTGAGCCCTGCTAACAGCTGGAAACGGTCATCTCTCCCTAGTCCTCCCACCTGAGCAGGAGCGCACAGCTGAAGGCGAAGCTGCATGCCATATATCCTTGTCTGCCACAGACAGTGAATTTTTCCAATCTAATAAGTGGTAGTAAGCAGCAGGGCCAGCATCTGGAGCCAGGTGGTAGGACTCCAGCCCCAGCACTCGTCGCCACGGCTTTAGTATAGTTGTCTCTGGTGCAGAGTTGCCAGTACCGAAACTGCCAGGACTCTCACCTCACTTCTCCACCAACCTCCCCTGGGTCCACTCAGCCCATGGAAAGGGCCTGGGAGTCTCTCTGATGGCCAGGACAGCTCTGCTGATGGCCACCAGCATGAAGGCTTTATGTGGCCTTCTCGCTGCCAACTATGAAGCCCGAGCTCTTTCCAAAGGTTTCCTGCTTTGTGAGAAGCTCTCCTTCCTTCCCTTCTTGGTCTGGATCACCCCACTTTTCAGCCTAAAATTTTCCAAGCAAGAGAAAAAAAAAGTTTTATCTTAGCTTTTATCAGTATCTCAACACGAGGAGCTCTCTTCACTTTTGCAGCAATTCCATTGGGGTCTGAGCCTGTTTTTTCATACTACCCTCTCTCTCAAAAAAACTCAAGAACTAGTCTGAAGAAAACATTTGTGCCTACCCACACACATCCAAAGTCAACACTTCTGGCTGCCCTGAGCCCCTGCCTCTTCCTTCTCCTGCTAAGGTGGGACATTTACATCAGATTCTTATTGACCATGAGTTAAACTCCAAAGAGACAGTGGCTACTGTCTCTCCCAAAATGCCTATAGAGCCTTTCTACAAATAAAACCCATGGTGGCCAGCCCTGATACAGTGCAACATGTCAGGGTCCCTACTCAGATGGAGTCACAGAAGAGAAATAGCCTCACAACCATTGCTACCTTATCAGTGAGCTGAGCAAGGGGCCATCAGAGGAAGAGATAGAGAGGCACTTAGGGGAGATTGTTCCCCATCCTGACTGAGTATGGAATAGTTTCCAGGCAAGGATGACTTTCTACCCAGTCATTCTCCTACAGAGTCGGCTGTCAGTGTATTAATGTGATCCCTGTGCAGTCCTGAGTGAATAATGGTAACCTGGCATAGACGCAATTATGCATTGACAATTTCAGGGCTGCTTCTGCTAACCCCATGCACCCCAGCAACTCACAGCTTTCAAGTTTCTGTCTTATGTAGTTTCTGAATCATTCAGGACCTGGGGAGGGGACAGCCAGCAACAGGGGTATGGATCTTGCTTCTGTAAGGTCATTATGAACATGATGGGGTTGCACCTTGAATATCCTGTCACCTTCCCTACATGGCAGCAAGGTATCACTGAGTCTGTCCACAGTATGACACTGTTTTTCCCAACTGTTTTGACATTGAGGCTAGGTATGCAGCAATAACCTAATGGAAAATGTAGCTAAAAAGATGATAACGTGACACCCGGGAAATGAAGCAGAATCAAAAATCTAATTTCCATGAACAAATTTTCAGAGCAGTCACTGATGGGACAATCATATTCACCTAAATCTTTAACTGAGCATTTACAAACTATAATTCCATTAGATTTTAAACCAGACTATACTTGCAAATGTGTTTTCATAGAAAAACTAATTAAAATAACTTGATACCATATCGTGTGAGAATTAAAAAAAAATAAGACTATAAGCTACAGAACGAGAATAAGCTGTAGTTCTATTTTTCCTGGTGAATATTATGAACCAAAGAGATCTTAAAGCTCTATTGGAAGTTTGGATAAAACCTTAAAAGAATTTTGTGTGCCAATTTTAATCTTCTGGTTATATTTAATTATACTGCTTCTCTTATGCAGGGGTATTGTCTTCATGTCTTTTGTGAAGGGCAAACTCTGGACCCAGTGTGTCCTCAGGGACCTCTTGTTTCGATCTCTGAACTGGGCCTTCCCAGGGCCCAGTGGGGAGATCAATCACTCAGGCATCTCCCGGGACACCAGGTCAAGTGGCAAAAGTTCATCCTCCAGGATTTCTGGTCTTCGAGACCTTTGTGGCATCGATTGTCAACTTGACAAAGCAGCTGACTTTTTGTGTGCAATCCACAGACAGAATAAGGCAGAGCAAATTATGAGAGGCCAACACTAAACCTCAGGCTTTCTCAAAAGGAAGAGTGATGGGGCATCATTCTGTGGTACAAAAATCCAACCACATGCACCCAGCACCATTTAATAACTGCGTGAACATGGACCAGTTGGATACCCCTTTGGGCCTCCATTTGCTCGTATGGGGATGGGGTGAGCTGCCTCTCTAGAGCTCTAGCCCAGTGTCTTGTGGCCCTGCTGCATCCTCCTCTGGGAGCACTCACAGGGGCTCAGTCATTGACAGTCCCTCTCTCCCCACCTCCCCAGTCTTTCAACAACATAGACAAAGGTCACATCAAACCTTTATGTGACCATAATGGAATATGGTGGAAGATCAATAAGCCATAGAGGAGGGTCTTCAAATACCATCCTCAACCCATCATTGCTTGGGAAGAAAAGTATCCAGTGACAAAACCCAAACATAACCTATTAGATGATAAATGCAGGAAGATCACAGTGGAGGACAGTCACCTTGGAAAAGATTCTCAGATTATCATAGCCCTGTCAGTCCACCCCAGAAAAGAGCCATTAGGGGACCCCCAATGTGAGTTCATGATATTTTGATCTCCAATGGAGGTTGGCTAGCTTGGGACAAAGGATTTGTAATGTCCCAGCATAAGGTTCTGCTTATGCTATCACATTTGTATAGGAAAGGGGAAGGCTGAGAAATGGAGATCACAGATGGGGACAGCCGGAGTTTCCTTAAGTATTTCTGGTGATACAAATAGGAGTCAGAAGAGAGAGAGAGAAAGACAAGGAGAATTCTGTATTCACAGAATTCCTTAACTGCAAAGAGTCAACCCCTTAATGTTGGATTAAGGAGAATGCTAGACTTTTGGTATATATCATTTGAGCATTTCAAATTCCAAGTAGATATCATCTCTCCTTGTCAAGTCTGGGAGATGCAGACTTGTTCAAGGTCATAGTTAGTCTGCCTTACTCCCACAGTTTTCTAGAAGATTATATTGCTTAAAAAAAGGGGAGAGCAGGGATTTTTTTTTGAGGAGTGCTTCAAGAATTGAAAAAAAAAAACCTTGTCAATGAAGGCCACAGAAATTACAACAAGGCCTGCATGTGTACGGGCAGTATGTTTTTGATAGTGTCCCTATATACCTTCAAGCCTGGGAAAAGTTAACATTCCAAGGACTGAAATTAAGTCCCATTCTGTGTTACAGAGCAAGTGGTATAAACACACTGTATTGAGAACAGAGGCCTCATCCAACTGTCAAGAGAATTTTTGCCCTGCCTTGTGACCAATCCCAGGATAATCTCCTTCCTACTGGGCATCATGATTAGTCAGGTGTCCATAAGAAGGACCACCCCTTTCCAAACCCAGAGCCAACCAGCCCATCAGGCCTCAGGGCTTGCATCTAAATGATGAGCACCCTCTACATTCAGAGCAGCAGCCCAGGCTTCTCTGTCTCTCTGGTTCTTTGAAATCTGGGGAAACATGCCATTCTCCTTTCCTGGGAAAACTGCCCTACTCTTTCCAGCCAAGACCCTGTTTTTCATCATCCATGCTGTAGCTTCAGTGGGCATCCCTGGACACAATTTAGCTTTTCAGCCCTGGACTCCAAGTGTGAAGCTCACACCCTCCTCCCTTAGAATTATACCCCTCACCCCACCTCCACAGAAAATGGCGTGTGCCAATAAATGAACTCAAGATTTTCACAACCATTGGTCCTCTTTTGTTGTGGTTTGGGTCTCCCTGGACTTGAAGGGCTGCAAGTTTTCATCTTTTCTTCTTCATCTGTCCCTCCCCTTTCAGATGGCTCATGCAGGTAGATGCTTCTGGGGATTCAGAGACCACAAATGGCCAGTACATTTTCCCTGGACATGGAATCTCATAACTGGTTGAAGCCTCTCAAAACAGATTTTAATATATGGACAGAATTTTTACAAAAAGAGTTGGTTTAAGCCTATAAATATACTTCTGGAAGCCTGTGTTTTGAAGCCTCCAGAGGACAGTATCCCTGTCATTCAGGTAAGGCATCAGTCATGTGGAGGATGCTTGGAAATGCTCCCCATCAGGGGTGTGGGGGAGGGCAAAGACTCCCCAAGTCCAGGGCTCTCAGAGGTGAGAGCAGAAGGGAATCAGGGCACCTGGCCGGTATTTTTCCTGAAGGATGGTGAGGCTCAGGAGGCCCCAGAGTCCTGTCCATAAGTTATTAAAGAAAACAGGTCTCTGTCTCTGCCTGTCTCTGCACATGGGGCAATATAAATGGCACCAGCTTTAGGTAACAAGGAGCAAATCCATTGTCCAACTGCTCATTATTTGAAAATCAAGTGCTATTTTCTAATATGGAGAAATTGTAGGTTGATAATGTGATCTCAATGGAAACAAAATATAGTGGCTGATCCTTTCCATCATTCAAAGCCTGATGTCAGCAGGGAATCCCTTTGCTGAGGGTTAAAATATGATGGTTTGAAAGGATAGATGTTAAAACATAAATATCAGGTATTTGTGTTTTACTTTATGGAAATTCTTGACCATTTAGCTGTTTGGTAATTGTTATGTACAGCTGAGTAAATATATAGTGAGTTCCAAATCATTCAATACTAAGAAAATGGATCTCTCTTTACCCTTGTTCTGTATATATATATAAAACTTTTCCTTAGAACAATGTCTTTTGACATTGAGCTTTTCCAGTCTCTCTAGCTATGACTGGAGGTCAGCTACAATGTTGTGAAATGTCACAACTGCCAAATATTCTCCTTAATTTCCAATTCAGAAACATTAACCAAAGTGATGGGAAATAGGACACTAGATTTCTCTGAGTACTGGATTATTTTTCCTGTTACTCCAGCCCCTTCTTCTGAGCAGACCAGGCATCTTTATAAATAAATCCTTTCACTCCCTTCCTTTCTCCCCTTCGGCAGTTGTCTGTCTCCAGGGTGGGACAGTGACTTGGCAGGACCTACTGGGGGAAAGTTGACCCAGAACACACAAAACCAGCTGCCTTGCTAGTTTTGTGATTCAGGATCTTTGTACAGGCCATGCCTTCTGACTGGGAAACTGCCCATACCCACCACCCTTCTCTTGGTCAAAATTCTCTCTCATCTTTCAGATCTTATGTTAAATGCCACCTCCCACACAGGCTTTATCTGACCCCTATAGATCAGGGCATATCCCTTGTGATTAGTTCTCACTGTATCCTAGACTTCTCTTTACAATTTATCATGAGGAGTAACAAAGGGATTTTAAGTGGCTGGTAGGAGCCAGAGAGCAAGAACATGGTGTCTTAGAAGGCCAAGGGAACCAAGTAGCATCCAATCCATATGCATGCAGTGGTTCATACTCTACAGCATCCGGATCAAAGCAAGCCATGTAAGGGCAACTTCCAATTAAATATAGCTGGGATAGGCCTTTGAGCAAACTTATTTCTGTCTTCTTGCTCTGTGGAAATTTTTATTCTCCAAGCATCCCATCACTGCCCCCAGACCCATTTTTATACTTATGGGTATTTCAACCAAATTCTGCTGAATTAAAAAAATATATATTCTGCTGGCTTTAAGATAATTTTCTGGCATGAATCTATTTCAAAGTCCTAACTCATCTTCTCTTTGTTCTGAGAACCTACATCCTCTTATAAGTTAGCTCAGCTCTTCTCCTCCTGGCCTCCTTCCTTGATGGCTCTGAGCACATCTGTCGTGTCCATAGCTGGGGTTTGGCCCACCCTCAACCATTCTCAGCTAGACCTTAGAAAAAGTGGTGAGGCCTTAGTTTGTACTCTGGCTTTAGGGAAAAATTAAAAGCAAGACCAAGTCTCAGTCTTTGAGAGGACTCGACTTTAGAATAATTAATTTTATTTCTATACTGTGAGGTAGACACTTAACTCCTAAGTTAAATAACCACAGCTCCAAACCACCTAGAGTGAGAGTCTTAATGATGGGTTCTGAGGATGGGAGAGGAGCTCCTCATTCCCTTTTGCCTGAGCTTATAATTAATCCTGAGTCTGGTGTCCAATGTCAGATGCCTTCATCTGTGGGTCGATGTGGGTGGTATGTTCGCATAATGCCGCCATCTTTGTATCTTGCCAGGTCTGCTTTCTTCCTGATGTTCAAGTCACCCCTAGGGAATCACTGACAACTTGAAAAGATCAGAAGCCTCAGCCGGTGTCATTTCTTTCTAAGGGAGGTTGTGGTATCTGATATGAATGACTTTATTGCTACATACTAGGAATGACTGTGCATGTGGAAATGTGCCTACCTTGCCTTACAAGGAGTGCTACCCAACAGTTCCTTTGGGCTTTCACAGCTCATTATCACCTCGTTAGGGAGGATTGCAGGTTAAACTCTGGCACCAAAAATCCACTGTAGATTGGTCCTTAGTGACATGATTATTTGTGTTCTCCTCTTCAGAATTCAATTTACATGCTAATTACCTTTTGTTCATCTAAGCACATTCAACACGTTTACCTGTGTAGAGTAGTGATTCTCTTCTTCCTCCCTGAACTTCAATTTTGTTAGTTATCATCTCACTGAGAAGCAATCATACTCATTGGGCCTTTTTAGCCCACAATTGGAGGCACTCCTATTTCAAAACTCAGGAAGCCATCTTCATTAATCTAGCTTCCAGAAATGAGGAACAAGGGCAGAACTGCCTGCATTCCTCAACGCGAGAGGGCTTTTTTCCTGCCTGAATCATTCTGCGAGGCAATATGGAAATTGGTTGTCTAACATTCAATACTGGAGATCAAGTGACTTCTCTCAATCCAAATGTGGCTCCAAAGTCTTCAAATAGTTACTAAGGGAACCATTTTGGCCTCTTTAGTGTGTTTGTGTGCAAGCGTTCTGAAGCATGAACTGCCAAACTGTGTGCATTAACCGAGGTCTGCTCCTTTGCAGATTTTACTCTACAGTTTTAATTCAAATGTAATTGACCATGACAATGCTAAAGACTTAAAACTCGTCCTTTATTGGAATTAACTACAAAGCATTTGACCCATTGGTGAGATATGCTGCATGGGAAAGGCTTATGCAAACATCTTGTTGAAAATTCATAGATAGGAAAATTTCCTGGAAAAGGGTAGAAATGGAACTCAGAGGATGGTGGCCACATGGTCTGGCTCTTATTCCTCTTTGATTTCCATCCTATATTTTTATGGACATTTAATAAGATGGACTTGCTGTGACAAGATGAGTTGCTCTTGTGATGCTGATGCCTCCAATTGCCTTGATGCTGCTTTTCCCTGAATGATTTATAGATTCCACCCACACCTGGCATCCTACTAGGGACCTCAGCATGGGAGTGAGACAAAAGATGACATATTTGGGATTCTTTGAAACCACTTTCAGCATTTCTCCTAAATTGGATCCTGTAAGTCTTTCTCGGAAAATGTAATTGAAATAGGAGTCTGTATCTCTGGTTGAATAAGACATTATATGAGAAACTTATCAAGACCCTGAAAGGCCAAATGGTGTTTGGATGGGTGTTTCAGCAGGGTGAGAAAGCCTTGATGTTAAACATGGGGTCTTGGAGACACCTCTTAAAGCATGTGAGTTAAGTGCAGCAAAGCCACTCAGCATGACTTCAGGGGATTCTCCTACTGGAAATTATTTCCTGATCACCACCATCCCCACCACCATCCTCTCTCTGCCCCAAATGATGCCTCACCAAACATGCCACATGGGTTTCCTCAGATTTCTATCACAACAGCTAATCTACTAATCTGCACTTAGCTTTTTACACAAGTGTCTCTTCCACTAGAAAGAGAGTGCTTCAATGCCATAATTGTGTTTCCTTTATCTTTGTCTTCCCATATGTTATCACTTAGTAGGTGCTCAATCAATACTTGAGCAGAATAATACAAGGCCATCTAAAGGTCTATGATTTATGGAAATATGTTTTTGTTATATTCCTTGCTTAGGTTTACTTTCCCGCCCCCCATTTCCCAGGCAGGTTAGTAAGTATTGAGGGGAAATCTCTTACAATCTTTTTGTGATGTAGGTCCTCTGGCCCCTGCACCAATAAGCACCACCACAGACTCATATATCCAACTAATAACGATGATATGGTGCCTGCTATAGTGAAAAGAAGCTGGGACATTTCACCTAGAAATCCACCCAGTTTCCTATTTCCAGAGTTGTCTGAAAGAGGATTAGACACTCTAAGCACACCTGTCTGCCTCAGAAGGAATGAAAGAACAAGTCTGGATAGCAAAGGAAGGAGAAATGACTGTTATCACTAGCTGATCCCCAGGCAACATCTATTTACAAGATTCCAGGAAAAGGAGCCCTTGAATTTTGGTAAGTGGTGTTGAGCAACCCCCTCATCAAACAGAGACTATTCTCTGGAAGCCACTGCATCTGGAGAACCTCACACTCTTATGATCTCTAGGGTAAAGAGATTAAGTTGGTAAAATCTGGGTACATAAAGTATGGGCAGGTGGCAGGTTGGTAACTGGATGGGGTAACAGCATGGGTGGTGGTGTTTTGAGGGTGGGAGGCTAATATGGAATACCTCTAATCTTATCCTCCATTCTCTACTGCTGAAAAGTTACTGGACATCCCACAGATTGGCTTCTCAGTCAAGTAAGGCTTTATGGATTGTCTATCCTGAGACCCCCAGAAAAATTCTGTGTAGTAGTGAGCCTAGGAGGGAAGTGAGCTATGAGGAAATAGGGACCTATTATTTCCTGTGCTCTTACTATCGCCAAGCATTTTACATGTATTATTTTATTTAATATCCACAAAATCTTAGCAGCTACATATTCTTGTCTCCATTTTACAGAAGAGAAAATGGTGCTCCTAAACACTTTATATAAGATTCAAAAGTCAGGAAGTAGCTGAACTGGCTGCACTTTTTCATGCCAAATCCTATAGTCCATTCATTCTTCTAGTACATGGGAAAGGCAAAAAGGAAGAAAAGGCAAGGAACAAAGAGAAAAGAAAGAGAGGAGAAAATGCAGAAAAAAATAAACGCTGCATATACCAGGAGAGAAAAAGAAGAGGCATCTGAACTAATGAGCCCTTTCCCCTTAGTCTGCATTGGAAGGAGGTCTCTGGATGAATGAGAATGAGCAGATCTACTGGCCTTCTGATTCTTCCTGCCTTACCTCAAGCTAGTTCTCTTCTATATTAGGGTCTACATTTCCCTCAGGAGATAATTTGAGTTTTGGTGAATTTCTATACCAATGTGATTGATGAATTAGGCATAATGACTGCAAAAGACCACACTAATTTTTTAGGTCATTATAGTAAACACTTGTAGCTTCATAAGTTGCAATTCCTCATGGAAGAATGATTGCTTCATAACAACCATGACACTTTTGTCTTGAATCAAGGGCATGATGTAGGGTGACCTTCAGTGGTGTGGATTTGGTCATGATCAATGCACACTGTCTAATCTATCCCTGGATAGATTGGGAGTAAGGAGTCTGGTGCCTGGTTCCCATACCCATCACTGAATAAATTGACTTAGGAAAGAACTTTGAGATCCCATTGTTTGTCATATTTACTGAAACATCATTCCCCAATTGATTTTGCTTTTTTAAACTTGGACACATTCCTATTCTATTTTTTAAATTCAATTTATCCACATCTGCCCATTTTTTAAATTGAGCATTCTTTTACTGAATCTAAGATTAGAAAATTCTCCTTCATGCATAAACTTTATACATATTGACTCCTATTTTAATCAGTTTTGTTCAATTTTAAAATATTTAACTCAATAAAATTTATTTCTCAGTATTTATGAGGTAGGGATCCCACTTATTCCAGCAATAGTTATCAAATAATCAACTTTGTCCTGACTTATTGAGGATATGTCTTTTACTTTTTCAGCTCAAATTTCTTGTCTGTTATAACCCTTTTCTCCAGCCTTCTGGCTCATTTTATAGAGGGAGATCTTCTATAGTAATGCCTGTAATTTATAAGTGGTTTCCTATCATTTGTGTTTTCTCACTATCCCCCAATATTTCTCTCTTGTCTGTTTCTCCCCCTTCCCAACCTCCTCCAGCCACCACTACAAATCTTTGTCTTCCTGTTGTCATCTTTGGCCCTTTCCTCTTATTTCTGGAATAATTTCTTAAATATTTCCTTCAACATTAGCTCCATTTTCTATACTGTCGATTGCATTCCTTTTTGATCCCAATACCAATCTTGCTTATTTATCTCACCTGTTCTTTCCTTATATGTCATTTTCTTGTTTCATGGTTTCTCTTTATCTTACTGAAAGTATAGATCAGAGATTGAGTAAAACCTGACCTATTTTCACAGCAACTATCCAAGATACACTTTTCCTCTGAGTCCTCCACATCTGTGATTCTGTAGTTTTCTCATAAGCCACAATATTACATACAATGAGACAGCGAAATATTTGGCAGAGATCCAGATTCCCTCAGCTCTTTCCTCAGAGCTTGTTGCCTCTGAAAGTTCTCAGAGAAAGACGGCATAGAACACACTCATGTGTAATTTGTCACTAATCTGCACTTGACCCATCTAGGTCTAGAGGCACTCCCAAGTAAGAGATCAGCCCCATTCTCCAGTCTCAAAGACACATTAGAAAGTTGACATTTTGTACATGACCCCTCTACCCCCATCCCATCCCAAAATAGAAGTCAAAATCTTAACCTATTTTCTTTCCACAATCAAAGCTTCACACACAAATCTCTTTGTGGGGACATTTTCAGCCTGTGAACAGGGAGCCATCTTCTGCAGCTGCTCCTTACCAATGGATCAGGTATGTGGACAGCTCTAGATGGCTGCATATCCATTTGTATCCTAATGGGAAGTCTCCCTTTATGATACAGCTGGAGAGAGGATACCCCTCCCTTGGTGCACGTGCTATTGCAGGCAACGCCACCAGCCTAAAATACAACTGTATCATGCTGCCAACACCTAACTCTCCCGGTAGACAATGAAAATTAGGCCTTGGAGAATATGTGGTAGCCTAGAATAATCTTTGTGTTTTCCTTTTTAAAATAACTGTGCACCCAAAACACTACTTCTGTGCTCCTCCTATTGTTTTTGCCACCCCCACTCTGTCTAATATACTGACCATGGGAAGACTTGAATTCCCATAATGCCCCGTCTCACCTTCTCTCACTGTTAGAGATGCTGAGGAGAGAGGGCTACTTCTGAGGGGATTTAGAAAGCCAGAAACAGGTAAGCGGCAGGAATGGGAAATGGAGGGTAGATCTAGGATTTCCGCTCAGTGTGCCACTTGCTTCATCCCTGCACTACCCCACACTCCAATACAGTGTGTGCCAAACTTCAATGTGCCTAAGCATCACTGGAAATCTAGTTAAAATGTAGATTCAAATTCAGTAGATCTGGGTGGAGCATGAGATTCTGTGTCTCTGAGAATCCCCCAGATGATGCTGATGCTGTTGGTTCGTGAACCACACTTTGAGTTGTAAGCCACACTGTGAGCTCCTTGAGGGCAGGGACCATATTATATGAATTTAGCTCAGTGCCAGAATTATGATAGACACTTTAAAAGTTTCTTCTACTGACCTGGAATAGTGTTCTAGCTATGAAAGATGGACCACACACAAAACACAAAATGTGGCTTTTATTCCGGCCACGTTGGTACCACAGCTACACCTCTTTGTCTTAAAAGTTGACTTTCAAGCACTTTCAGATCTTGAGGACTATGAGTAATGGGATTAGGGGAGAGTATATGGGGATATGCTAAGTTGATTTGGTTTCCAAACCTTTCCTGTATATTTGAGTCCTCAGGCGCTCTCTGGCCTCTGTGCTCCTGGGCTGGTGATCACCCTCTGAGCACAGGCATGTTCACAAACACACATGACCAACAGATGTGTTCACAAACACAACTAGTCACATCCCATCAACAACCTCATGGTCCTACCAACAAATGGTTAGGTTAGTGTTGTCTAATGTGGCTTTCACACCATACTAGTTCTGGGAGAATTTCAATCAGTTTGGATCCAGTCAAGAGATAGAATTTACACTAGGAATTTTAACAGAGCATATTTAATACATAGAATTATATGCCAGGTATAAAGAAATTAACTAGATATCACAGATGTAGCAAATGCAAGAAGCAGCTCTTGCCCTAGAGCTAGGCATTAGAGGAAAGAGGTTGAAGCTATTGAAGCTGAGAAGCTTCAGATGAGGGGAGCTGGGGACTGAAAGTCCCCAGCACTTGTGTGTGAGCCCCAAGAAAAGGGTCCATGGGCCTGGGCCCAACTGTCTAAGGAGATAGTGCTGGGGTCTCTGAGAGTGCCAAATCTTAACCACTTGACCACCAGGGACAATCCATGCTGGGGTCTCTGAGAGGGATGTAACAAAATTGGCTCTGCAAGTGTTGGGAAAACTGCAAACGGGCAAGACCTGCTGCTATAGGAGGGAAATGGATATACTCAGGCAAGAAGTGTGGCTGGGGTGACACAGGAAAAGGAAGCTGACAAGAAAGCAAAAAGGAAACGAACAAGGAGTACATTGCCTTTCCATTCTCCAGCCCTATGTCTTTCTCCAGCATCATCCACTTGAACATACTAACAAAGAGCAGTTAGTAAAACACAAACATAGTTTGCAGAGACCCTGCCTCAACAACGCAAAGTACAGAAAGTTGGGTTTAGAGCTGACACACAGTAACTAGTACCTTATTAACGGGTGCCCACATGGGAGGATGTACAAATACATAGATGCGAGGAAAGTTCGGTTAAGTAAATGTCAAAAATCAAATTAAAATTGTGAAGTATCCTGTTTATTAAGTCATGACACCCTATGGTTTTTCACCAGTTGAACAAAGCTTTTTATCACTTTAGAGAAGAGGTAGTTGTCATCCAAGAACACAGAACCCACTGGAGAGAAGAAGGGGAGTATGACTTAGAGACGTTCTCATTTTCCATCAAAAGAGAAGGGGAGATAAAAATTCTTCAGGTTCTTGGAGGTAGAAATGAGAGGAGGATCATGAAGGAAGTCAAGAGATCAGATATAAGAATCTTGGTTGCTAAAACTCTAGGAGAAGAGGAGAAACCAGTGACAGAAACCCTAAGGAGGCTGAGGGGAAGCTGTGTTTGGAATTCTTGGAGCGGAGCACCCCACCACAGGCCTGGGAAATGGCATGGGAGTAGTCTTACTGTGTGTTTAGGAAGAGTGACATCCAGAGACAGCACCCCTGCTCTCTGTCTGTTCTCATGTGGCATGGGAGAAATCCAAGATTCACTGTGCTTCCAGGATGTAGGGGGAAGGTGGTCTAGAATTAAGATCCATGGGCTTTCTCTTGGTCAATGTGTGTAGAAAAAGGAGTTTCTGTGGCAGAAAAGGAGTTTCTTCTATTGGCCTACCTGTGGGGATTTTGAAGGGACAGCAAGAACCATAGTGAGGCTGGGTTGTCAACTAGAGCCTCCAGGGACCTATGATATAAAAATAGGTCATGATGGGGAGAGGAAGGAGGAAAAAGAGTTAGGGAGAGGGAGGGATACAAAGCACGAGAGACTCTTGAATACTGAAAACAAACTGAGGGAGGAAGGGGGAGGGGGAAGGGGAAGGGGGATGATGGTCATGGTAGAGGACACTTGTGGGGAAGAGCACTGGGTGTTATATGGAAACCAACATGACAATAAACTATAAAGTTAAATAAATAAATAAATTAATTAATTAATTAAAAAAATAGGTCATGAATTTCAACAGCCATGAACTTGGGTAGCTGAGGCCAGCTGGATGCCAAGTGTCCAGGCAAAATAATGGACATCACCAGAGAGGTGTCATGAATCCAGAGGATGGGTCAAGAACCATCTTGTGAACCAGTGGGTTCCACCTCCCTCAGGAATAAGGAAATGTTCAGCAAAAGAAAAATCAACGCTGGTAAGGAGTTTGAACTTTGAATTTGACTAAATATTTATTAGTTTATCAAACAACATTCAACCGAAAGTGACTCTTTTAAATGGAAGAAAATGAGCACACTTAGATGGCAAGATTTGTCACCAGCCCCATCCACAAAGGTGAGCGTGCACACACACACGTGCACACACACACACACACACACACACACACACACTAGGAGTTTATAGAGGATTGGGAATAAGAGACAGAAAGTAAAATTAATCATTTAAAAGCTTTATCTTTTTCTCTACCCCTGACATAGCATGCACATTTCAAAACCTTCACCCCAGCAATCAGGTGCCTCCATTCATTACTCAGCTTCTCTAAACATTTAATATAATAGTGAGCATGTGACTTTCAAAGAGAGGGAGAACACTGTTCCCTCAGGAAATGTCTTCAGACAAGTGTACTGCTGACCACCATTTGGGAAGTCTGGATCACATTGAATGATAACACCTACCATTGGCCAAGCATCTACTGTATGCACATTACTGTGGAGTTTGCTAACATGAACCATCACTAATTCTCAGAAAGGGGAGGTAGTGTTATATCCATGTTCCAGCTGAGGAAACTGAGTCTCAGAGAGGTTAACACTTAGTCGAGATCACATACCTAAGAAGCAGCAAAACGAATTCAAGTTTAGATCTGTTCGGTCTCAAACCCACTCTATGGACCAAAAGACATCCAAATGCTAAATAGAATAACCACAAATGACCAAAACCAAAACCCCAAAACCCTCAGACCATATGTGCTCTGCAATTGGTCAGCTAATAACCCCTCCATCCTAAACACAAATGCAAGAAAATAATTTAGAAACATAATAGTACAGAGGTCGAAGAGCCAGCATTTACCACTTCATCCTGGATCATCTGCGGAAAGGTTATTTATATTTTGCTTGATCTACCCAATTTTTCTTATGCACCTATCAAGTATTATCTCTCTATATAAATTAATTAAAGTTACCCAAAGGGGGCAAAGACAAGGAGACATATTTCTTAAGAACCTATTAGATGCTGTTACCCACCAGTGATGTTCTCAGTCATTGCAGAAGCCACAGAGGGCACCATTCAGCTGATTTTTATTCGCTCTGTCTTCCCCAGTCGTTCATATTCCTATTATCTCTGGCATCTCACATTCTTTCAGGTCTTCCATTTTAAACTAGCACATCTATAACCATCCAGCAGTCTGCTCGCTTCTTCCCTTCCACGATATTTTAGGGAGCCAAGGCAGTATTCACCGCTTTTAATTTGCTGCCTTTCACTCCCTCCCCAAGACACCCTGACTCCTGAGCCCCTCTCCATTACACAGTTCAGGCTAGAGCCATACATGATTGACTAATAATCAAATGCAGTGGACTCCTTTCCAGTCCCATTCTATTTGGTTTATCTGCAGAAGTTGACCCTGGTGTTGACCCCATCATTTCTGAAAACTTCTCTTTCCTTCCTTGATTCCTCTGATGTCATTCTCTCCTGCTGCTCGTAACTCTGACAGCTCTTTTCTTCTGTTTATCAAGCCTCCTTCCTTTTACTTCTCTAAAATGATTTTCAGTATCTGTCTCTACCTACTTAAAACTAAGCTTATAAATACCAATCTTTCCCCGACTCTTAGCTCCTGGGCCAATGAAATCTCTAGCAACCTACTGAACATCTGCATTTGGATGTCTCACAGGTGCACTGACACTAACAGCTTCAAAGTCAGTTTCAGATTTTACCCCGCAAACCCAAAGTGTGTCCTTCCACCAGTTTTGTGAAAGCAGTCTCGTGAGCCAGCTGACGTCTTCAAACCACACAATCAGAATGCTGCTCTGAGCTACTCTTTTTCGGTTATCCTTACCTTCTGCCCAGTCCCAAGGCCAGCAGACCCAAGCCAGTGACCTCTGCCCTACTCCAGGTGAGAATCATCTCTCCACCGCACTGCCCCAATTACTCACTGCCTCTGCCTCAACTCTTCGGCCCTCCCACATTTCCTCCAATGTACTGACAGGATGACCTTTCTAAAACACAAATACTTTCCTAAAACTCCCTGAAAGCTAGGAATTGGATGGCTTCCCACTACCTCATTATTATGTTGTAAATTCACATGGCGCGAAGGGATTTTTAATATACTGGCTTCAGGTCACTTTTGCAAATTCACCTTTCTCCTCTTCCAAACCCTACTGTCTCTCGGCATCATAATTCTCCTCGTTGCCCGTAACACGCTGTGCAACTTCAAAACCGTGTCTTTGCTCATATTCCCTTCTTTCTTTACTATTCAGCTCTGTTAAGACCCATTTCAAATGTCACAGCCTTTCCGCTGTTCTCCAGGATCCTCAAACAAAATCGATGGCTCACCTCTTCTCTGTGTACAGTGTCAGCACATTGCCCAAACACCAAATGTAGTATATAATTAGAAGAAGATTATTTTTCATTCTTCTATCTCAATATTGGTTAGGTTCCCTAACTGACTGTTTTACTCTTAGGTAATAATAATATCTCTTGTTTCTTTAGTTTGCAAACAGCCTCAATTCAGAAATTAGAAATGTCAAGTTCCAAAAATTTAATAATCTCCAAAAATAATATCAGCTACTTGCAGTGGAAGAAGAGGCCGTGATTCGTCCCTTTATATTAATCTTTTGAGGGAGACTGGAGAAGAAAACATGACGGGGAAGTTCTTACCAGAGCTGGCACTTCTACCAAATGTCTTCACGGTCTCAGGTGCCAGCCAACATTGACAGTGACTCCCTTGGGTACTTCTGCAGACTGTGGAGGCCCTTCTTCTGAGCCATGTCACATGCACTTTCCCCCATCTTTCCCCTGTCCACTGTCTTTAGAGGTTCACATTCACTCGTACTATGGGAGTTCCATAGTGTTCTAGGGGCGCCCTGGGTCGCTAGGACTGTTAAGCGTCTGGTTGAGAGATCAAGTCCCGCCTTCTGGCTCCACACTGACAGCATGGAGCCTGCTTGGGATTCTCTCTCTCCCCCCTCTCTCTGTCCCATCCTCACTCGTGCTCACTCTCTCTCTGCCCCTCCCTTGCTTGTTTCCTCTCTCTCTCTCTCTCTGCTCTCTCTCTCCCTCTTTGTTTCTCTCTCTCTCTCTCTCTCTCAATAAATAAACATTTATAGTGTTCTGAGAAGGCCACCAAATAGCTTTAGGCTGCTTCTCTCTTCTGCAAAGTACACATCTAGCTCCCCCCCAAAAATGCTCATTCCTCTTTGATTTGCCAACAGAGGTGAATTACATCGCTTCCCAGAAGTGGCAGCAACTCACCTACTTTGTTACTAGTAGAGCAGGTTGCCGGCTGGTTTTTCCTGCCCTCCACACACGCTGGCAGAAATCAGTCCCCTTTAAGCCTCTCTCATTTCTCAAGGCTTGTGTGAGCTTCCTGTGAAAGTCCTGTCCCTAGCCTCAAAGTGAAAGATGCAACGTCCTCACCTACCTATCTCCCCATGTGGGAACCAAGTAAATCAGGAACTGCATCGGTTCTTGCCAAAGATAGGTCATCAGGAAATCGTACTTTTTCTCCATTTTCTCAAACTGTTATAGCCTAGATCTGTGTCAGGATTCACTGTTTAAGGTGACTATGAGTCATGAAATCACTTAGCAGCTATGTATTTTGAAATCCTACCTTTTAGTGTAGTATAATTTACTTTATAAGAAGCATCTTTAGTACTTTGGTTTCTTGGTTAAAACTTTATTTTACTCTTGATTTCACCTCAGATCATGATCTCAAGGTTAGTGAGATCGAGCCCTACATTAGGCTCTGTGTTGACAGCACGGAGCCTGGTTGGGATTCTCTCTCCCTCTCTCTGCCCCTCCTCTGCTCATGCTCTCTTTTTCTCTCAAAATAAATAAATAAATACTTTAAAAAATAAAAAAACTTTTATTTTAATATCCTGTTATATGAAAATTTACACACAATGTTTACAACATAGCTTAGAGTATACAAATGCTTCTTCTAAATAATAGCAAATCTGGATTTGCCTCAGATTTGCTGAGATTAGCAAGAAATCTAGGATCAACTGATCATTTATGGCATGAAGATTGCATCAATTCTTACCCTTGGTTTGTGACAGTTCAAAAAATCTGGGATGGGCCTCTAGTAAGGAGGAGTGAGCTCCTAATAAACTGATCCACCCCAAAATAATAGCTATGAACTCTGCATTCGCTTAAACACAAAACAAAATGAGAAAGAAAACCTCACAAAATCTTATTTTGAATACATCATTGAATTTGATTCACTATTATAATGTGTATGATTTTTGTATCAAAGCTATTTTATAGATATCTGATATAATACCAACTTGTGCATGCATACAAAGATATTTTAAATGATACAATTTTATCATGTAGGCACCCTCTTTCTCTTTCAACACTGTCTTTTTGTGAATGTTAATTTATAGGGTGACTCTAACAGTAATTAAAAGAGAAAAAATACAAGGGCACCTAACAAAATATTAGAGAGCTAAACAGGTAGAGCACAGGCCAGAAACTCAGAGATGGAGCAAAGCTCTGAGAGTGATAAGGAAATGATCGACAAGGAGTCGAGAATAAAATATCAAAAGCATTTTAGCATCTTCAATAAAATGGAAGGAGATGTATCCTCAGTGAAACAAGAGTAGAAAATGTTAAGCCAATGAGAAATCAAGACAGAAATTCAACAGAATGAGATAGGGAATGAAGACAATGAGGCTTACAGGGAACTGGATGATCGGAGAAGGATTTACAAGGCATCTAAACAACCAAACAAGGGAATTAAAATCCATGTTAGAGAATGAAAAAGAGCAGAACTGAAATGACTGAACATAACATCAGTAGGGCTTTCAGATCCAATGGTATGTTAAAATTACACATTTAACTTGCCCCCCAACAACCTCACTAGAATGCATAATGAAATACGAAATTGGGAGAAACCTGTATGACCACTTGGAACTATGGAAACATGGTACTCAGAAGCAAAACAAGAATTCAGAGATTCTGTGAATTTGAGTGTAAAATCTCTGGATAAAAAAAGGGCCAACCGGCTCCTACAGAGCTTCTTGTGCTTGGGAGTGGATGGAAACCCCCAGCAAATTCTCATCATCAATTCCAAGTTTCAAGAAGCAGGTCCTGAAGGCAAGTGTTGGCCATTGTGTACCTGGCACAGTTCAAGTGCAGCCCTCTAAGGGCCAGTGGTCACCAGCACTGCAGACCTATGCTTGTCAACAGGGCACCAAAGAAAGAAGGAGAATTTGCTCCAACTGG
Source organism: Cryptoprocta ferox (assembly GCA_028646485.1). NCBI lineage: Eukaryota > Metazoa > Chordata > Mammalia > Carnivora > Eupleridae > Cryptoprocta > Cryptoprocta ferox. The sequence continues at coordinate 40,474,059 of CM053561.1, read as the reverse complement.
CTCCTAATGGAGGAAGATGTATCTCCTCACAAAACAAGTATGCTAATCCAGGTATCTTTGAGCTATCACCACCACCAACAAAGCAGCAATGACAATGAAAGAGACAGAGAGGGAAGAGAGAGGAAAAAGACAGAGAAGGGCTTCAGCAGAGTATACAGGTACATTTACTTCTTTGTCACTGTCTCGTGTACTCAGACCACTGTACAGCCATGCACAAAAGAAAGGGTCAGCAAATATAAACACGTCCCTCTCACTTGCCCAGCCCTAGAAACCTGAATGATGCTCTGCATGGTCTCTAACCATGTCCATCTTGATTTCCAATATCAGAAAAACATAGAGATCCCTCCTGAATGAGAATGAACAGATAACAAAACAACATATGATTTTAAAGAAACTGAGAAATAACATGAAATGGGGTTTTCTAAATGAAGAATTCTAAAGGCAAAACAAAAAAAAAAAACCTTCAGGAAATATTTTACTTCCTAAATTTATCAAGAGCTGAGTTCAAAATAAATGTGTGAAAAGAAAAAAGGAACAATCGGTAAATATTGTGTTCAGATGAGAAATGAGATTATTTGAAAGCATGAAGTCAATGAAGGTCAGAAGTATCAGGTTAGAAACTGGAAAACAAATAGTAGATTAAAAATCCAGTTTGTGGGGTGCCTGGGTGGCTCAGTCAGTTAAGCCTCCAATTTCAGCTCAGGTCATGATCTCACAGTCCATGAGTTTGAGCCCCACGTTGGGCTCTGTGTTGTCAGCTCAGAGCCTGGAGCCTACTTTGGATTCTGCATCTTCCTCTCTCTCTGCCCCTCTCCTGCTCATGCTCTGTCTTTCTGTCTCAAAAATAAATAAAGATTTTTAAAAAAAATTTAAAATCCTGTTTGTAAAATACCAAATAGAGCTTAGCCAGAAATGATAAGAAGACGAATGCAAGTTCAAGAATAGACTCTATGAAGACAGAATATTTCTGTGGAAAGACACACACATTCAAGAAGACTACTACTACTAAACATGTGAATAAGCAATAAATAAGGGGAAAAAACCTATTGAGTGGAGGATTGAGGCTTAACATTGAAAACTTTTATTAAAGAGGTCTACCCAGATTGGTGACAATGAACTTCCTAAACTTAAAAAAAATGTTAAAGGAAAATAGAGAATCTGAGTTCTCATTTAAATGACTCCCTAAGCCTAAGCATTTCCCTCTTCTCTCAGAATCTTATGAAAATGAAAAAATTACTCTAATATAGACGGAAAAGGGTAATGATATAATATTAGGAGGAATGCCTTTACAATCAAAGAAATACAGAGTACTTGGGAAAAGATATTAAACTAATGGAATAATATTGATTCCCGAACTTAATATAGCTGAGGAATCTTGAAATCTATAAAATGGAAGGAATCTCTGAAAACTTGAATTTTCCCAAAAATGCCTGGCAAAAACAAGATCATAGATATCAAGAGCAAGGAGCTAGAAGAGTGAGCATCCTTATTGTGTGATTAAAGAGTTACTAAAGAGTCACTCAATCCCCTGCTCTCAGGCTTGCTGTCTGCCACATTTCCCAACTGGATAAAGCTTGCAGGACCACTTTTTATAGACTGCGGGAATTCTGAAAAGGGACCCATAAGAGGGTGACTTTGGGCTCTTGGTGCAGGGGGCAGGACCACTCGCATTGTCCAAATAGTCTTCTTCTGCATGTCGAAGGTAAAGCGAGTCTGTGTTTACCTTCCTGTCCACTGGGCACGGCTGGCTTCAGCACTCATTGTTGTAGCAGTAATAACTGTCACATGTGCCAAGGAAACTCCCACAAACAACGACAACAGCTGAATCTATAAGCTCATTAATATATGGAAATGAGGAAGCAAAAAAAAATCAGACATTGGAAGAAAAAAGTAATTTAAAAAACTTAATACCATGAAAGGGGGAAATCACAATAAACAAACAGGATAACTAATACCAACAGGATCAGAGTTAGCACTGAACGGAGAAAGATATTAACTATCTTATATTCATATTTTCATAGAGATGAAAGGATGCTCAGAAAAAAATATAAAGTCATTTGTTTCTTTAAAAATATAATTACTAAGATTAGAAATTACAACAATACAAAGCTGAGGTAGCAGAATTGTCAAGGATAAAGATGATTTTGGTAATGGGGAAGATAAAACTGAAAAATTATTCCAAGGGACAGTTTAAAAAGTCAAATCAATAAGAATTAAAAACACAAAGAAGACATGGAGGTGAAATCTATAGTAGCCAATATCCTTTTAAGATTCCTACAGACATCTAACTTTTTATCTAAAACACTGAGGTCTAGAAAATAGCAAACAAGAATGAAGTATTTTGAATGAAAAAAAATCCTATCCCTACCAAAACTTTGATCTGACTCTGAGGAGGGAAATGAACATTTTAGACATCAATGGAAAGAAACTATATATCGCTGACACTTTTTCACAAAATGCATTCACTAATACACCCCTGTGAAATGAGCAATGAAATCTTGGCATGTGGAGGAATAAAATGACAAAAGTAATTAACTTTAAATAGTTACCGATAATAAAGCTATGGAACTTAATCCAGCTGTTATGTAAGTGTTCCTTACCAACAAATAAGGGTCCAAGAGGAAGAGAAGAATTCAAAAGACAATAGAATTTTTGCCTTGTGATGGGAGCCTAGGAGTAGGCTCTGGTTAGCAATCCAGTCATGCTGGAAATTCTAAGTTTAAATGCATTTGCTTAAAAGTTAATGTGACTACTAATAGAACAAATACGTGGAGTCCAATCCATGAAAACAATAGCAAAAGGATCAATTTAATAAATTCAGGGGAAGGAACAAGAATCCATTGTAACTTAATGAAAAAAAAAAAGAACTTTGATAAAGAGGAAACGTATCCTGCATCCAGAAATGTTGTTGATTATATTGGCTGAGAGTACTCTCATATAAAACTATCTGGAAATATCAGATAAAATGCAATAGAGATTCTTTTACCTGCCTAACTGAAATCTAAAGAATGTCAGAGAAATCCTCATTGTCTAACATCGAAAAGGAAACCTGTAATAGGGATCGTAAGCTACGACTGAAGACTTGGCTGTTCTAAGGGAATATTTCAGGAATAATAAACCCAGGCTTGACCCTTAACCTCAGGAGAAAATGTCTTTGGTGAATATAGGTGAGGGTTGGACTGAATCTGGCATATAAATCCCTCAGAGAAAGGCACCTGTTTTCAAAGACAAATTAACAGGAAATTTTGATTGCCTTGCCTTGATCGTGGTGCTGGGTAAATAATTTAATGATCCCTTCTAAAAAGTTGTAATTGCCAGTTTTGCCTATACACAGGTAAGGGGGTTAAATTTATTTGAATGCTTCAGAAATTCTGGACATGAACGTAAAGTAGTTATACGCCCTTGACACCCTTTTCAGGAGAAAAAAAGAAGCCAGCCTTCTCAAATTTGTCACAAATAAATACTTGGTAAAAATAAGCTCCCACATAGAAAGTCACTATGAGCTAAAGTGAGCTGTAACAATAATCAAGAGTGTTAAATCTCCAAGGAGTTGAGAGAGGAATTATTAGATACGGAACCTAAAACCTTTACTTAAAATGTTTAAAGAAATAAAAGAGAATCTAAAATATGCAAAAGAAGATGCTATTTATGAAAAACATGAGTATTTGAAAAGAAAGCCAAGTCAAACTTCTGAAAATTAAAACTTAAGTAAAAATTCAGTGGAAAGGTTAAAAAGCAGAATAGATAACTGGATAGGGAAATAGAGAAATGAGAGACTGATCTCAAGAAATCAGCCAAGAGGCATCGTAGAAATTAAATATATGAAATAGACTTTGAGAGATAACAGTGGATAGACTGATAAGGACTAACTACAGGCAACCAGGGTACAAAATAAAAGGGTAGAGAAAATGAGGGAAAGACAATATATTAGGAGGTAATTCTACAATCAATCAAATACCTTGGTCTTCAAATCTTAGGAGTAAAACAAATAATCTTGATCAGGAAAAATAAAAAGAAAATTATATCTGAGTGCTAGCTACTGTAATAAACCCTAAAATTTTTAATGATTCAAACCTGATAAGAGTTTATTCCTTGCTCATATAAAATCCCAAAAGAGAATGTTTATTATTAAGTGTCTTCTATCATTTCTGCTCACATTCTTTTTACTAGAAAACACACAACAAATGCCAAAGAAGGACGGGAAATGCAGTGTAGCTTGGAACCCAGGAAAAATAAGAACAGGACATTGATGAATGCATAGCATTTTATCTGATACATCTTACCTTTCTCATCATGAAATATTCATGTTATCCTTTCCCTGTGCAAGGAGATAACCCAAATGCCTATCCAGTCCTTGAATCTGGTTCAAAGTTGAGTATTTTCAGATGATTCTCATTCCTCCCATCAGGTGTGTTCGTAGCTCCCCATGCATGGGCCAGTGATCTATGAATAAAAGTAATATGTTATCTGTTCTCTCTAATACTCAATGGTGGAGAAAGCACAGAGTATCCATAATAAACATTTTCACTGTTAAAAGACAAGTCACTAGATCATAGGACTAATAAAATCTGACTGCACAGGCTTTGTGAAAACCACCTCCTTGTTTGTGAGGAAAGTTCCTTGGAGTGATTTTCATTCTTCTCTCTGGCCATATGTGAAGTGGGTGAAGGCACACATGTTCTAGCAGATATTAGGAGTTATTATAAAGTTATGTAGTAACCAAACTAGAGTATTCATACTGCAGGAGTAAAAGGGGCAAAGTTTTGACAATGGCACTTGATGATGAAACAAAGTTTTTTGTATTATTTAAGGTGCTTCGGGGCATCAAAAAGAATTCTAGGGGTGCCTGGGTGGCTCAGTTGGTTGTGTCTGACTTTGGTTCAGGTCACGATCTTATGGTTAGTGAATTGGAGCCTGGCATCAGGCTCTGTGCTGACAGCTCAGAGCCTGGAACCTGCTTCAGATTCTGTGTTCACCTCTCTCTCTCTGCCCCTCTCCCCACCTCAAAAATAAATAAACATAAAAAAAGAATTCTGAATTTTACAGTAACATAAAAGGAACGAAAATGTATAGAAATAGATGAATAGGCATTGAAACAGAACAAGACAACCTAGGTATATATGCAGAAGGTGCTTTTTCAATTCAGTGAGAAAGGAATAGATTATTCAATTATTCAATAAATGGTATTGGAACAATTCACTATTCATTTGGGAACAAGATATTAATACCTCACATCATACACAGAAACAGATTCTAGATAGATAAAATAACTTTCCCTTTTTAATGCTATAAAGTATACTGTAAAACATGTCAGAGAATATTCTTATATCCTTATACAGGGTAAGGTCTTTCCTAATCAATATAAAAATATTCTAGCAGCTGCAAGTAAATGATTGACAAATTTTATTATATACATTTTTAATAATTTTTAACAGAAGATTTAATAAACAAAACCTGCAGGCAAGGAAGCCTGGAAAATTGAGTTCTCTGAAATACAGAGCAGGGGGAATGAGAGGAATGGATGTGATAACAAACAGACAAATAGACTGGTACAGAGCTCATTTTAGACTGAAGAACAAACTTCATTAAATGAGTGGGTCAATTCACACAAAAGGCAATTCTTATTGACATTCCACAAAAAGGAAAAGCTAACCAGGCCACTCAATCTGTATCAATGCTATTAGTTATGGGAAAAGACAAGATTGAAAACAATGACCTAAAGTTTAGTGCTTGAGGTCATCCACGTTTTAAATGTGGAACATTTGGCCTACATGAAAGACAATGGTGTGTCTATTTCAGGCTGAGAAACACACCATGCCCTCTCAAAAACTGTGTAATCACAATGGGCCACTTAAATTTGAATAGTGCTTTGATATCTGCACAGAGCCTTCAGTTATGTTATCTCATTTAATCCTCTCAAAACTATTAGACAGATAATATCGACTTTCTATAAGAGGAATAAAAGCTCAGAGAGATTTAGAGGACTTCCAGAATGTCAGATAGTGAGCAGAGGAGTCAGGATTCAAATCCAGATCTTCCTCAGACATAAAAACAGTGGTATTTCTACAGGTCACAGTGACCTCGCCCTGTTTATTCAGTGGAGTTCAAAAGAGGCTATCAACAAATTTGAAAGACAGCACAGTTTGAGGTAAATGATTTGCAACATATATGCAATCCACAAAGCATTCCTGAGCCTATAATCTATAATGTGCTCCTTTGTAGCAAGATAAAAGGCAAACAAACTGACAAAAAAAAACAGGTAAATGACAGAAATGGACAATTTAAAGATAAAGTATATAAATTCCCAGAAATATATTAAACTGTGTTCTCATACTGATAATTTTTCAATGTAAGTTTAAAAAAATGCCAGTTGAAAATGTAAAGCTCTATCATTTCTTGCCTATGCCTAAAGACCTGGAGTTTCAGTTATGTTCAGTGTTGGATATTTATATATTTGAATTTTACATGATGTCTCATTTTGGTGATCAGAATACAAGAGAAGTAATACTGATTGATTATCAATTGATTAGAAAGCAGCTTATGTGGTATTTTCTACCAACTAAGACCAAGAACTTGCCAGAGAAGAAACTTAGGCTTTGTCTTGTATTCCCATTTCTACCAGAAAAAGTTATGAGTATATGTTAAATCTCTGGATAAGAGTTCATTAACAATAGCCAAATTATGGAAAGGGCCCAAATGTCCATTGACTGATGAATGGGTAAAGAAGATGTGGTATATATAAACAATGGAGTATTACTCAGCAATCAAAAAGAATGAAATCTTGCCGTTTGCAACCATGTGGATAGAAATAGAGTGTATTATGCTAAGCAAAATAAGTCAGTCAGAGAAAGGTAAATATCATATCATTTCACTCATGTGGAATTTAAGAAACAAAACAGATGAACATAGGGGAATGGAAGGAAAAATAAGTTAAAAAGAGAGAGGGAGGCAAACCATAAGAGACTCTAAAATACAGAGAACAAACTGAGGGTTGCTGGAGGGGAGGTGGGTGGGGGAATGGGTTAAATGGGTGATGAGTATTAAGGAGGGCACTTGTTGGGGTGAGAAATGGGCATTATATGTAAGTGTAAACCACTAAATTCTGCTCCAATATTATATAGTATGATAAATAACTTGAATTTAAAGAAATATTTTTTAAAAAGTTCATTAAAAACAAACAAAAAAAACCCCAAAGATTTGTTCTGTCAAGGAGGAGAAGGAGAAGAAGGTGAAAGAGAAGGAAAAATAAGGAGGAGGAGCAGATAGGAAGAGAAAAGAAAAGAAAACAATGATATAGGAAAATAGAGGTGCTGGGAAATCCCCATAACGTTGGAGGCAGGAGCAGTATGGGAAACAGCTTTAGTCTTAAATCTCTTCCACCGCCAATTATCTATGTGGCCATGGATCATTTGCATAATGCATATGGGTCACAATCTATTCATCCACACTGATATTATGGAATTCCTGTGAAAGCTATAAAAGAGTCTGAGCGAGGCCCCTGTATGGGAGACATCTGCTCTTCTCATTGTGTAGGGTTCATTCTGCCTTTTGTGTAGGGTTCACTCTGCAAAGAGTACCTTGACTTGCTTTCGACAGTCTCCTCTCCAAATCCTCAGGTAATATGGCTGCAGGGACTCTAAGTTCTGCACAAAGCCCCACCCCCAGCCCACACATCGCAGCCATTTTCTTTGTCTCTTCTCTCCTGTCCCTGAGGTCTGTTCTTTCACTGCCTTACTGAGGATGCCCTTCTTCAGTGCCCATGAGAAACTTGCTGCCAGTTCTTGCAACGTGTATCTGTCAAATCGGATATTGAATGAGAGAATTTTTATCAAAGCCACCTCCAAAACTGCTTCCCTCAGTGCCTGTGCTCGCTCCAACACAAAAGACAATGACTTTCCCACTTTAGTCAGATATCAGACCCCTACCACCAGGCCAGCCAACTGGGGCTATGGCCACTCTGCAACATCACTGCTCCCACTGCAACTGTACTGGTGGGGCTTGGAAAGGAAGTTCTCTTCCCAGGAAAAAAGGATACTGGAAGAACATATCAGATAGCTACCCACCACAGAGAGAAACCTGGAAACAGAGTGCCATGTAAGACAAAGGAAGGGAAACACCAGGATCATTTTACGAAGGATGGAAATTGTTACTGGTGACAAAGCCTGCAAGGTACATGGGGTTGACAGGAGTCCCTGGGTTTCATGATGGGGCAGTCTCAAATAACCTTGGCAAGAAGGCTGATGTGAAACAAGGGGAAGAAGTCAGTATGCAGTGGGTTGAGAGAGGTGTGAGGAAGATGGAGCTGACCACATCCAAGGGGGCAAGAATGCTACTAACTCAGGTAAGAAGGAATATGTGAAGGTTTTACAAGAATTCTACTGAGTTAATTTTTTTTTCTTGCTAAAGAATGACCATGGTCATAGGCTAATACTCTCTTGAGACTTTACAATCCCTCATTTTCTACTATCTGTGTCGGGAAACAGAATAGGCCCTGAGCTGATAACTGGGAGAAGACCACACTCCTCATGTTTTGGTGATTCAGGAATTCCCACATGTTCTTAGGAAAGCATGTCTGTTTGCAATCCAAAGAACATGTGCATTGACCACAAGGAACGCTCACCACAAAATTTCTCACAATATTCATACCAATAAGTTCATTTATACTAACAATGCCATGTTCGTTCAATCCCCTGAGCAAGTTATATTCTTTTACAGCTATAAAACTTCTCTTCTTCCATGCTCTCAACTCTTATCAGTCTGATACTAAAAAAAAAAAAAAAAAAGAAAGAAAGTTTCCTTTAACACTTTCCTTTGTGGAGGTTCTCTGGAGTTACCCAGAGCATTAATACTTTTCTTTCATCCTAATTCTGCATCTCCGAATTCCCCTGATATAACAGGGGCTCTATATTACGATGGTTCATGTACTCGCCTGACCTGAGCCCCAGCTGTTAACACTGACCAGGTCAGGAACCAGCACCACCATTGCAGAAGCTCAGGTGTGGGGTGGGGCGCGAGGCACTGAGCCATGCTCAGGCACAGCACTGCACTTCTCTTCCCGAACCGGCTGCCATGCAGGATTGTTTGCACACCTACAGGAAACACCTGTGGCATGAATACACCTAAATAAGAGGGCTTGGCTCCAAGCACCTGCCAGGAACCCTCTCGTATTCTGTCTGATGCGCTGAACTTCTCCTCAACACTGGTAACATCCCCTGAATCCTCCAGTTGCTTCCTTACTGGATGAGATAGATCAGGACTCAGCCCCTCCCACTGTGTTCCATTCCACTGAAGAAAGGTGACCAAGAACTACAAGAACAGATGGGATTTACCCAGCATTTGGCTCAGCACAGGGGAGTGTTATACGTGAAACCAGGATACTTGAGGGGTAATGACTGAGCTTCAGCTGGGAAGGTTGAAGGCCACATTTGGGCTTCAGTCCTGCAGAGGAGAAGTTGGGCCAGCTTTTTCTAGAAATGGTGGGATAGAGGAAAGGAAAACAAAAGGCAAGCAGGCAATAGTGTGCTCCTACAGGACACAACTCTGACTCTCTGGAGAGCAAGCTGGCATTTAGCTAGGGATCAGTGACCATAGTACCAACTAAGAAGAGGTGAGATTGACAAGCCAGGCAAAAAAAATGCCTTTGGTACCTCTGTTCAGGGGATTTTCACTGACACTTTAGATCTGTCAACAGAAGAAGCAAGGAGTGTGGCTAAAGGCATAGGCTATAGAGTTTAGTTCCACCTCTCACCACCTTGTGATCTAGAAGAAGCTATTTAAATTATTAACATTTAGTTTTATCAAGTAAAGTTTAAAAATTAAAAGTCCTAGCTGATAGAGTTATTGGAAGGATTATACATATGAATCACTGAACATTTGAAGTGCTTAACCAGTACCTAGTAGGTATTCAATGGACAATTATTATCTGGAGGGTTTGCAGACTTCAGGATTTCCAGAAATTTGTGTCTTTAATATTAGGTAATTTTTGTATTTGTGTGGTATGCTTTGTTTTCTTATGTTATCAGCTCTGGTTTTGGTGGAAAGTTGGCAGAAGCTGAACTAGAGAAAGCTATATACTATCTAGTAAGATGCTGTATTTAACTGGGAGCCTCTGAGAAACTATGTTTTACTATAATTTTAATTTTTAAAGTATTTAATTTTATTTTAATTGTTTGCAATTTGATCATCCAAAATGGCGTAGCTCGTATATTCAGTATATTCAATAATCTACAAATTACATTTTCTTTTTGGTATTCTGAGCATACCATTTCCAACATGGGGGAGTGGGTTCACACCACCAACAAGCAATTCTCAGGACACCAGCTGGGTCAGCTCAATTCTGACACTATCTATCCAGAGATGGCATCAGATTCCACAGATCAAGGGCTCAGTCCTTGAAGACTGGGTGCATGTGCGTGCACACACACACACACACACACACACACACACACACACACACATTTCAGATGGTAGTCACAAGCCGTTACCTGTGTTTCTGGCTCCCAAGAACTGGCTGTAAATCAGAGGGTCCCACAACCTCTTGAGGTTCAATTAATTTGCTAAAACAGGTCACAGAACTCAGAGAAACATGTTACATACTAGATCACTGGTTAATTGTAAGAGGATATAACTCAGGAAAGGTACAGATGGAAGACCTGCATAGGGCAAGGTAGATGGGGAAGGGTTGTGGAGCCTCCATACCCTCTCCAGGCTACCACTCTCTCCACATCGTCAGGTGTTCACCAACCCAGAAGCTCTCCAAACCTGTCCTTTTGGGTTTTTATGGAGGCTTCATTGCAGAGGCACTTTAGTTAAATCATTGGCCATTGGTAATTGATTCAACTTGCAGGCCTTCTCCGCTCCACTGGGGGTCTGGGGGGGACTGAAAGTTCCAACCCTCCAATCACTTGGCTGAGTCTCCTGGTGACCAGCCTCATTCTTAGGTAATTTCCAAAAGTCACCCCAAAAATGTAATAAAAGACAGCTTTATCACTCTCAATGTAGGAAATTCCAAGTGTTTTGGGAGCCATGAGCCAGACAAGAACTATGGGCAAAGACCAAATATATTTGAGAAATATATATATTTTGGTCATCTGACTTACCAATTATATATTTCTTATAATACCAATATCACACATTTCTTAACCTAGTATTCTGGAAAATCTGCCTTAACTGATTTTCTGACTCTTGGTGACATTTTAAGCACTTTATTCTCACTAACCATTCATATGAAAGGATAAGATGGATTGGTCCTATGTAAAATGCCTTGTCACCAAAAAGGCACTATCAATGCTCATGTTGTTTTTAAAAAAAACAAACCAGGAACCTCAGCAGCTTTCAACCTTTCAGAATCTCTAACAATACACATGGTCTGGAGCCTGTGTGAGCTTTTCTTCATCTGCATGGCTGATGGGCTCTTCATGAGTGCAACCTGCCAGCTTCATCAACTCCTGTCTTACCACTCTGCCTGTCTCTGCATGGTCCAGTGACATTGGCCTCTCCATTCCTGGTTTCTGGATCTCTGCCTGGCACACTCTTTCCCCTTTTACTGAGACTCACATCTACCTAGCTTTAGGTCCCTAGCTTAAGTGCCTCCTTCTCAGGGACACCTCTGGTATTGTATCCCCCACCTAATTTTTTTATGGCACCCTGCGCTTGTCATCATAGCCCTTATCACAAATGCATTCACAGTTGATCCTTGAACACCATGATGGGTGAGGGACAGTTGAAAACCCATATAAAACTTTTGACTCCCCAGAAACTTAACCACTACTGGCCCACTATTGATGGCTTACCAATAACATAAAAAGTCGATTAACCCCTATTTTGTATGTGATAGGTATTGAATACTGTGTTTTTACAATGAAGCTAAATAAAAGACAATGTTATTAAGAAAATCACAAGGAAGATGGGGCACCTAGGTAGCTTAGTAGGTTAATTGCCCAACTCTTGATTTTGTCTCAGGTCATGATCTCACAGGCGTGAGATTGAGCCCCACTTTGGGCTCCACGCTGAGTGTAGAGCCTGCTTGACTGATAGTCTCTCTCTCTCTCTCTCTCTCTCTCTCTCTCTCTCTCTCTCCCTCTCTCACTCTCTCTCACTCACTCAAAATAAATTTTAAAAATTAAAAAAAGGAGAAAATCATAAGGAAGAGAAAATGATTTATAGTACTTTACCATGAAAAATCCACATATAAGTGAAAGATCCACATGGTTCAAACCCATGTTGTTGAAGGATCAACTGTAAGTGGTTATTTATGTAATTTCAACTTAATTGCAGTCATCTCTACTAACATGTACCTTTCATACTGAGAGATATCATGTCTTTTGGATTACTGCTATATTCTCAGCATTTGGCTCAATACCTGTTCAATAAATATTTATGAATTGGGTAAATAAGTGAGAAAGCATGGATAAGAAGCCAAAGATGATTCACCTTGAGGCTGGTGCTCAAGCTTGGGATAGAAACACAGATTTGCTATTTAATTGTCCTGTGACTGTGAGCAAGAAACTGAACATCTCTTTCTCATTGCCATGTAGTATTCCATTGTATATATAAACCACAACTTATTGGAACTTGAGGGTATTATGCTAAGTGAACTAAGTCAGGCAAAGAAAGACAGATACCATATGTTTTCAATCATATGTGGAACAGAGGACCATAGCGGAGGGAAAGGGGAAAAAATAGTTAAGGAGAGGGAGGGAGGCAAACCATAAGAGACTCTTAAATACTGAAAACAAACTGAAGGTTGATGGGGGGTGGGAGAGAGGGGAAAATGGGTGATGGGCATGGAGGAGGGCACTTGTTGGGTTGAGCACTGGGTGTTATATGGAAACCACTTGACAAGAAACTATAATAAAAAAATACATGATAAAATTAAAAAAAAAAGAAACTGAACATCTCTAAGCCTTGGCGTATTCTTTCTGTAATATGGAGATATTATATTATCCTCTCACAAGTTAACTGTAAGATTATAAATTAGTCTGCGTTGTGTTCACAAACACCTACTATAGTGCCTGTCACATAGTGAGCACTCAAAAATTTGTCAATGCTCAAGGATTACTACTATTAAAAGTGAAGTAAAATAGAAATCGAAATATGTCCATGATACATGCCTTGCACATATCACCAAAATCCAAACACCTGATGTGATGGCAGAGTCAACAGCAATGGCAGCTCAAATCTTTCTCGAAGCTGATCAAGAGTATGCTGACTCCGATATGGCACAGGAAGACCTTCTGCTGCCTCTTTACACTTAGTCTGAGAGACAACTTGTCACTCGAGTTGTGGCATCATGCAGCTTCTCCCAGGAGAGCTGCTGGCTGCCCACATAGAGCCAAAATCTGATCCTCAATTACACTGTTTAAAATAACGTATGGTGTCTCTCCTTCTGGGAGGGCTCAGCAGGATCTTATAATCATCACCTTAGCAACTTCTAGTTACTAGCCAACATTACCAAAGAAAGAGGATATTCTGCTAACATGTGGTCTGGGCATACGTTTAGACTTCACATCTAAATTTAAAACATGTAGCGACTCTGCCACCCCCAGATGTCCTTACAGTCTTATTAGAACACATGAATACCTAGCTCCTTAGAACCCAGCCTCTCCAACATTTCCATCTCTCCATGTGCAAAACAAAATCTTTTCTAAAAATCTATTTAATAACTTTTCACTTCTGATTAAGCCTTGTTGAAGATTATGTTGTACCAGGAAGAATACAATGTTCCCTTTAGAATACAATCTCTGAAAAACTTTGTAGGAAAAAGGAAATTAAAAATTAAATGTTCGTGGAGTCAATTATTATTACTAAGTGAATTCATTTTATAATAAAATTTCCAGCAGTACATCTGAGAGAAAACTGTAGCTAAGTGGCTCCTAAGACAAGGCAGGGTTCAGTCAGTCAGAGATAGTTTGGAAGAAAGAACTTCTTGGCCAATTTCCATCATTATTGAGAACAAATACATTATATGCATATAAAAAGGAATTTTACACTGAAGCTAGTCTCAAGATTTAGAACTGCCTGACAAGTAGTAAAAACCCAGCTTTGACATAGAGTTGATGCTGGGAAGTCTATCTCGAGTCAGGGATTATAGTTGCTAACTCTCTGACCCCTTGAATCCAGAGGAGGCCATGTAACAACCAAGCCTCACCAAAGATAAATGAGAAGAATTTAGGAAGTGGGTATGCTGTTTTCATCCTCTCTTTCTCCATCTGTTGGATGCTTTCTGAGGGACCTGAGGGGTTGGGGAAAGCACGAGTTGGAAGGAGTCTGGATTCTATAATCAGCGTCTGGAAAAAAAACCACTTATTGACCAGGAACAACTACACTGTACTGTCTCATTGTAAGAAATACATTTCTATTGTCTTAAGGCATTGAAATTTTATGAGTAATTATTACAGCAGTTAACATTGTCCCAATTAATATATTCTTTTAAAAGGAAAGAAAGTCATACATGTTTTTAGAATGTTCTTGAGATCTTGAAGTCATCCAAAAAGTAGAAACATCTGACAGGGTGAGTGGGATCCAAATCCTGTAAAGTAGCAGCCCCGTGTCTCATAGGTGACAAGATTTATCACAGGCACGTGCGTGTGTGTGTTCTACTCACTTAAGTAATTTCTCTGGTGTTTTTGACTTTGCCACACTCTGGAATAGCTATTTCTGTAATATTACCAATTACTAGTTTGCAATACTTCCTTATTTTTGACATTTGGCTCCTTGACTTCACTCCCCTGTACTGGACATTGGGGACGAGAGAGTCACCATGTGTGGGCTCATTATTTCTTCCCCAGTGCACGGAAGGCATGATATATGCAACAGTCAGCGCATTCGCTGAGAGGCAGGCCAGAAAGCGATACCTCTAATCATCCAAAATGCATGAAGCAGATGCTGCAGGCAGATAAAGTCCTTACCAACTCTCAGAAGAAGCAAGAATTTGGAGAACCAGATCCTAGTCAGCTCATAGGATGCTCCTGGTTCCAAGACTGAAGTTAGGGTAAATTTTATTTTATTTATTTTTTTAATGTTCATTTATTTTTGAGACAGAGAGACAGATCCTCAGCAGGGGAGGGGCAGAGAGGGGGAGACCCAGAATTGGAAACAGGCTCCAGGCTGTCAGCGCAGAGCCTGATGGGGGCCTCAAACTCACAAACCATGAGATCATGACCTGAGCCGAAGTCAGACGCTTAAATGACTGAGCTACTCAGGCGCCCCAGGGTAAATTTTAAAGAAAAGTTCCAGTTGATTAAGACAGTGATGGTCATCTGAATTATTATTATTTTGTTTTATATCTTCTAGAGATTCTGTTTGAGTACGTTTGGAGCTGGGCTTGGGTAATTGCACTTTAAACTGATTTTCTGTGTGCTTATGATATACATTAACACTTGAAAACTACTCTATTAAGCCGTAAATTATAATGCATAAGTAGCCATGAAAAGGTAGTATAAAGACTGATACAAAAATGTAAATGGAAAAAAAAACTGTAAGTGGAAGCATTTTGTTCTAATTTTAAATAGGGAATAGAAGGAAACCTCTTTTCCTTAAAGAGGAAAAACACATATATCATCTGCCAGACGCTACTGAATTACAGGTCCTGTCCTTACACTACAGAGTCTAGCCCAGGTACCTCAGCCCCATGGAGAAAGCACACTCCACACTGTAGGTTCTTAAATGGGTGAATAAACTTCCATAAGGGAGAGGCTACATTTCTGAAGCAATATCAGGATCCATGATGGCGCTGGCATAGGAAAGAGTATATTCAGGGAAGAATGGAAGGCCATAGGCTTTGTGAACACATTTCAACATGATGCTAAGTTGGTTCCATAGACTCTCTACTTAAAAATCCTAGTGCTGGTAAAGCAGTAGAGTCGTTATTGGAACTTCAGGTCTAAAACCTGAAGAGAGTTGGTCTAAAGGAAAAGGTGGGATAATAATGATCTTGTTCTATGCATTATGCTAAATACTTTATTCACAATTTACCTTCCAAAAGGTAAATGCTCCACAATATGTAATTTAACATATATGCTTATACCATATATGTTTATATATATTCTGAATATTTGGGATGTTAGCCCCATCCTTCCATAGACTTATTTGATAAAAAGTCTTTTCCTAGTCCCAGAAGTTCATTGACATGCAGCATCCTTTCTCCATTCTTCTTGCCAACACCCTGAAAGCAACATAATATCAAGAGGGCATATGTAATAGAGACTAAACAACACTTTTAAAATATGCAGAGTACATATCGGGACTTGAAGCCTCATTCTTTGTTTTTACTGCTCCTGTTAGGCTCACAAAACCACTGCCTTTGGACGTGAGGTTTCACTTCTAACACTCATAGGTGATGTCAGGATTCCTAAGCTATATGGATTAGTGGCTTTCTGACTCTAAAATCCAGAAATCAGGGCCTTCCTCTGTTGTAAGGATGCCCAATGGTAAATATTTATTTCTTAGGAGTCAGTATTTTGTGGACAGTTTCAGCGGATTATTTGTCATTTTCTCCTGGTCTACAACTCCCTTTGGCTACCCTCTCTTTCCAATTTAACTTCTCTCAGGATATCGCAGACCCACAGCAATAACACCGTCCCCAAGTTGCCATCACTCATTCCATTGAATACCTTGATACCTCTGGCTCCTCCCATGCACACCCCATTATCACCTGCGCTTATTTATAAGCATAGCTATGTATTTTCAACAACCTTGTCCAGGCTTGGAAAAGCTCCTTTATGTGATGAAATATTCAGAGCAACAGTGACTTTTCTGGTGGTCAGGCTCAGGGTGAATGCCACTTGGAAGAACACTGCGTTCTTTCCGGGTGAACTGCTGTGTCAAAGAGCCATGAACGCAGCTGAGGGTTGCTCACCAGGGCCAGTGAAAGGCAGCATCAAAGGAATGATCTGAAATGTGAGAAAGAATCAATAATCATTCTTCAAAATAAGGCCTTTTCAAACATGGCAAATGTCACTGGCTCTTGGCAACACTACTTGCGATTTATTCTCTCAAAAAGGGCACCACCACAGGGCTGGAGTGAAAAGCCCTGGTATGTTATTCTTTGAAATGGCAAAATGACAGAAACGCAGGCACGGGAATTCAGACCCAGATGTAAATGAAATGTGCATAATTCCTTGGGGTGTTTGATCCATCCTTTCTTAAGGGCTGCGCTGCTAAGGTTAAGTGTGGGTCAGGGGAGGGGTCTCTGGGGTGCGGGGAGCGTAAGGACAGAAGGTGTCTCAGCAGCACCCGGGTGCCCTCACTCACATCCCAGTTTCAAATGAACATCAAAAGCGGGAGCTAAGTTCTTGTTTCCTCTGCTGCTTCTGTCTTACACACAGTGGCTCAGCATTTGACTCCTCCCTCCCCCTCCTGCCCACTTCTGAGCATCTCAATCTCCCTCTGATTATTCCACTTTTTTCCTGCTCTTGACCTCAAATCAAGCCCCCTGGGTTACTTACTCTGGTGGCCTCTCTTCTGGTTCCCTAATGCTGGTTTCTCATTGCTTCCATGCACTCAGCATGTTTACATCAGAATAATGGGCCCAGCACAAGTCTGATCATACCATGCCTCCTTTTACCTCTGAATTTCTTGGGGGGTGATCTACAAAAACAGTACATTCTGCATCTTTCCCACTGTAGCTCTGTTTTTTTTTTTTTATTAGCGCAACCTTCTCTATGAACCCCTAGATCCCTATAATGTCACTACAGATACCCTCCAAATATACCGTGCTTAATTGTATGCCATGACTCCTCCCAGCTGTCCACCGGGAAGCAACTTGTATTCACCTTTAAAATACCAGTGTTGATAACGAAAGACTTTGTAATGATAAAAAGAGCCACAGATACACACTATACATGGAGGGATCTTGCTAACAAATGCAAAGCTAAAGAAAAATGTTACAGACCTTACAACATCACATAAAATCCACTTCTATGACACTCAAAACCAGGCAAATTCAATCCATAAGGATTAATACCTCTTGGTAGTTACCTCTTGGAGGTACAGAGAGTTGACTAGGAAGAGACGTGAAGAAGCCTTCTTAGAAGATAGAAAGGCCCCATTCGAGACCTTGATCTGGGTGGTAATTACATGGGTACAAACATACATAAATCTGGGTGATAATTACATGTACATAAAAATGCACTGAGCTGGGCAGTGAAGAGTGTATGTCATGCCTCGCTTAAAAAGGAAACAAATACCAACAGATAAGTGACATTTGGGGAAAGTATTTCTTATATTCAGCTGGTCACCATATCCCAACCTCTGCCCATAAAATAAATAACTGTCTCTTTCATGTTCCTACCTCCTGTTGCACCTATAATTATAACAGATGGTCCTTATTTGTCTCTTTCTTGTTCTTAGCCTGTGGCATCTTTATAGAAGAGATTGAACAGCATTTTCTTTTCTTCCCCAGCACTTAACACAGAGTTTGGTCAAATGTTGCTGATAAATGTACTAAAAATCACAAATAGAAATGAGTGGGCCTCCTGTGTGTTTGGGGCCATTCCTCTTGTACACGTCCCCTAGCACGGCTGTGTGCTTCTCAACAGGCAGAATGCTGAACTGTTATCCTCTATCGCCTCGGTGTCTGTTAACAAACTGCACTGTCTTCCCCATTAAGTAGCTGATTGAAGGCAAAGTAATTTGCATCCCATGATGACATTCAGGCCACACTGCACTGGGCCAAGAGAGCACACACCGTGGGCTCACACACAGCTGCACAAACATTACGCTGGCTCCTTGTTTAAAGAAAGCAAAATTAATTTGTAGCTGTCAGTCAGTTCAGCGAGATTTGCTTCACCTCTGAAATTTATTGACAGGCTCTAATAACTGGTACTTATATTGTCTTTTCTGGAAGCAAATGACCAAAGGCAAGAACTGGAGATATGATGTTCACCTCTGGTTCCCAAGCAAAACAGAAAGAGGCCATGGTGGTCATATAGTTTTTATACCACTTTCAAATTTTAATAGACATTTCTGCTATGGGAAGTTTCCCAAATTATCTTGCTGTTTTTCTTTATTACTGCAGGGTTAATATAGTTTGAGTGTTTTGGCAAGGTTTACAGCACAGAGAGTGAGGGGGGGAAAGGATCATGATTGCTTGTAATAAAGACTCAGATTCAACAAGCATTATATTGAGGGTCTTCTGATGACCGGCAGTTTGACATATTTTAATTCAAATACTCTTTACAATAATGTTGTAAA
This sequence comes from Cryptoprocta ferox, assembly GCA_028646485.1. Lineage (NCBI taxonomy): Eukaryota > Metazoa > Chordata > Mammalia > Carnivora > Eupleridae > Cryptoprocta > Cryptoprocta ferox. The sequence continues at coordinate 40,454,865 of CM053561.1, read as the reverse complement.
TAGGGATTTATGAGACCAAATTTATAGATGAGGAAATTGAGAGTGGAGAGGTAAAATAATTGCCCAGTACTACATTGTAATGCCAAAGTCAAATTTTAAATTAATATATCTCATGCTAACTCCTATGGAGTCTGAGGAGGTAATACCTTGCAATTTTATAGATGCAGCTTTTAGGAAGGAAAGGGTCCTTCGTAGCTTCCCTCAAAACTCATCACCTATGTTTACTTTACTTCAGTAAGCCAGCCTCTGAGACCAAGAGGCCTTCTACCATATCAATCAACTCAAGGCAATATTTACAGACAGCTATTAAGAAACAATCAATTATACATCTGTTTATGTTCATACACAGTAGGGAGTCAAAAGAGGAAGAGAGAACAGCCCCCTCAAGGAGCCCTCAGTCTAAAATAAGAGACTTGGCCACCTCTCTAACATGTACAGAAAGTCAGGAATGGTATTAGTGTGATGATCTCTGCACCTGTTTTTCAGGACAGCAAACAGCAGCAGCCTCCTCCGAAATCACTCCTGCCTGTGCTCAACACTAAGTTGTTGCTATTGTAGATCATGAGTCCTTGAGGGATGGCAATGGGCTGCATGGTCTTGGGTCCCCAAGGAAGCCTTCTATGCCTCCTGGACTTCATGCTGGAGGTTAGGACAACATTTCAAAGGCAGAAGGAATTGATGAGGTTAACAACGCTTGAATGTCAGGGACTCAGTGGGGAGGGTGCGGGATTTGATTTCTTTTTGAGAATTGATTATATCTACTGCATACAGGAAGGACTTAACAAGGAGAAGTTAGTTGTAGGTTAAAGATATTCCATCCCACAAAGATTGGTTGAGGATCCACTGGGTACTGGGGTTGTGAGCTCCAGTGAGGAAGGCAGATATAAATAATTATCACTCAGTGTGGGAACTGCCCAAATAAAATAGGGACCAAGTGTTATGAGAGCACAGAGGTCACATCTAAATCTATCCAGAGCACACTACACATTGTATGTTAGCCAATTGTCAATAAATTATATTAAAATAAAAAGATACTTAACATTAACTCTAAAAATAAAAATAAAAAAATAAATATTTTCATCGCTTGGTTTCCAAATAAATAAATAAATAAATAAATCTACCCAGAGTAACTGAGAAAAGACAAATGGAAGAATTTTCCAAGATGAGATACCAACATGTATTCTGGCGCAAAGGCATTAAAACATGTCTCATGTATCCAGAACGATGGGAATTTTGACGTGGTTATACCACAGGTTTGTGCTGGTGGTTGTTTTGAATTGTTTTTCTATTTGGTGGTTTTGGGTTTGGTTCTTTCCATTTGATCGTTTCTCTTATTGATTTTTCCTTTCTTAAATAAATATTCAAAATGTGAATTAACTCATTTAAAGGTAGAGACTAAGATTCTATATTAGGATTCTCCAGAGAAACATCACTAACAGAAAGAGAGAGGGAGAGAGAGAGAAAGAGAGAGATAAGGACTAGGAGGGATGGAGGAAGGGAGATTTATCTTAAGGAATTGGTAATGCAATTGTGGAGGTTTGGTAAATCCCAAATCTGCAGGGTAGGTTGGCAGGCTGGAGATGCAGAGAAAAACCCATGCTGTAATTCAAGGTCCCAGGCTGTCTACTGGCAGAATCCCTTCTTGGTCAGGGGAGGTCAGTCTTTATTCTAATCAGGCCTTCAATTTACTAGATGATGCCCACCCACACTATGGAGGATAATCTGCTTTTCTCAAATTCCATAAATTTCAATGTTAATCTCATCCAAAAAAACACCTTCACAGAAATATCCAGAATAGTGTTTCACCAAATTTCTGAGCACTGTCGCCATGCAAGTTGACACATAAAATCAACCAACACAGGACCATAAAATAAAGAGACATGTTTGGAGTTTCAAGGATTTTGTTTTTATCTTGTGGGTAATACAGGACCCTTGAAAAGTTTTAATCAAATAATGATAAAACATCTGATATATAAGATAGGTAAAGTTGCACTGCAGATGATGCCGGAATTTTTAATTGAACAGAGACTAATGATATTAACTGAGACAAATAGAGAAAGAAAAACAGGATTGGGTCTTGTTGCGTTTGAAATAGTAGCATGACAGCCAGGTATAAATATGCACGAGGCACTGGAAACACAGGTGTGTGTGTGTGTGTGTGTGTGTGTGTGGCTTAAGTTAGGAGATATAAATTTTGAAATTGTTATTACATAGTGACTGCTAAAATAATGCATTTACAGGGGATAGAGAGTGAGAAAGAGCTGAGGGTGGTGCTCTGGAGAATACCAACATTTTATATAGTGAGAGGGAGCAGGGAGAGTGTCGAGGAAGAAGAATTACAACAAAATACCTAAAATAAATAGTGAATAAACAATAAAGAAAAGGATCCTTAGGGTGTGGAGGAAGGAATAGGTATGGACTCAAAGGGAGTATAGTAAATTACGAGCAAAACGAAGTCATAAGGGTCTTCTTAGTAAGCTATCCTAAATGCCTGTGGGTACAAAAATATCTCAGCTAGAAGGTTGAAGGAGGAAGACGGGGTAATAGGGGAAGCCATATATGGAATTGTGAGAACTTTGAACATGAAAAACAGCTGCTGCTGCGTCAATATCAGTGATCAGTGCAAAGGGGAGAGGGAGAGAAAATGTGATATGCTGAACAGCAGAGGTGATAAGAAAAAGTTGACACACTGTCAGACGAATCATTTGAAAACAAAATGGTGGGGGAAGTAAAAAGTGCAACATTTTAAGTGTTTTAGGGGAGTTTTCCATAACAGAGAGGTAGACAGCATTTATTCCCCATTCCTTTTTTCCCCTCCACATGGAAGGTCATCATTAGCAGAACATGCCTGGCCTCTCTCTGTCCCTGCACTTACTCTTCCCCCATGGTGTAGGGACTAATGTATCTTATTGGTAAAGATGAAAAGAATAAAGTCAGCGCTTATGGTTCAGAGCTTCCCACTCTCACTTAAGAGCTGGCCCTGCTGGCACAGGGCACAGGCTCTCCACTGCTCTGTCACGTGGCCAGCCTCACAAGCAGTGGGCAGGTCTATCTTATCTAATTCTGGGGTCAGTATTAAGGTCCTGATCTGCAAATAGCTGCCTCCCTCTCCAGTGCCATTATTATAGGCAAAAGAAGAACAATTTTGATATCCCTTCTGCTAATTGTTTGTCTTAATATTCAATAGATTCAGCTAATTGTGCATGAAGGTGAGATGCTATTATTAGGCACTTAATTCCTAATCAGGATTAAAGTAAAGGTAATATGGGCATGTTGTCATCCGCATCTTAGACTGAGCTACCTGAGGACATTAGTGGGCTCTCCTCCTTCTTCATTTCCCACCATACCTACGTGAATCATAGGAGGCATCCAGATAAATCAGGTTTAATTAATGATGACTGAAATCTTTCCTAACTTCTACAACCTTCATTTTTCTCTCTCTTTCTTAAATGCTTAGGTAGCAGGAAAAGGTAGGCAAAACCTGGCTCTCACATATTCAATACAAAAACGTGGCTCTCATATATTCAATTAAAAAAATAACAGTCAATATACGAGAGGAGTACCTACATCAATAAAGGAAAAAAAACCAAGAATCAGAAAGAAGATGGAATAAAAATATGGATGAAACTTCACATGGAAGGAAATAAAGTGGCCCGTTAAGAGTCAAAATGATGCTCAACCTTATTGCTATCAGAGAATGCAAATTAAACAACAATAATTTCATTGGTTCACAAATATTAAAAAGATATTTTTAATGACATCATTAAATGATGACATTTAATGTTCATGAAGGTGCAGGGAAACAGTCAATGATTGCTACACTTTCAATGAGTGTGTAAATTAAGGAAGCCTTTTGTGGTAGGTGAGTAGCAGCATCTAAACATTAACTGTGAATATTCTTTATTTAAGCAATTCTATGCATACATTTTTATTTTTTAAAAATATTAATACTCTCTAGCTTCATCCACATGGTTGCAAATGGCAAGACTTCATTCTTTTTGATGGCTGAGTAATATTCCACTAGGTATGTATACCACATCCTCTTTATCCATTCATCAGTCGATGGACACTTGGGAGCTAGAGTGTACTATGCTAAGCGAAATAAATCAGTCAGAGAAAGACAAATACCATATGATTTCACTCATATGTGGAATTTAAGAAACAAAACATGTGTACATATGGGGGGGCATGGAGAGAGAAGGAAACAAACCACAAGAGACTCTTAATGATACAGAACAAATAGGATTGATGGAGAGAAGCGGGTGAGGGATGGGCTAGATGGGTAATGGGTATTAAGGAGGGCACTGGTTATGATAAGCACTGCATGTTGTAAGTGAAGAATCACTGAATTCTACACCTGAAACCAATTTGCACGGTATGTTAACTAACTAGCATTTAAATAAAAATTTTAAAAGAAAAATAATACATAAGCTCAACTATATACGGGCAATAGTAGTCTTTTCAGCATTGTTAGAAACAATCTTAGTGTTTTTTAATTTTTTTAATGTTCATTTAATTCTGAAAGAGAAAGAGAGAGAGAGACAGAGTGTGAGCGGGGAAGGAGCAGAGAGAGAGAGGGAGACACAGAATCCGAAGAAGGCTCCAAGCTCTGAGCTATCAGCACAAAGCCCAACGAGGGGCTCAAACTCACGAACAGTGAGATCATGACCTGAGCCAAAGTCAGATGCTTAACTGACTGAGCACCCCAGGCACCACAAAACAATCTTAGTTTTGATTAGTAGGGGCTGTTTAAACAAAGGATGGTACAACTCTATTATGGAATCCTCTTTGGCAAGGGCTCTCGATCTCACCATTGACATTTCAGTCTGAACCTGGATATTTTGGACTGGATAATTCTTTGTTGTGAGAGGCTGCCTTGTGCATTGTATGGTATCTAGCAGCATCCCTGGCTTTTATCCATCCTGGTTCCCCCTTCCCCACAGTTGTGACAACCAAACATGCTTCCTGATATTGCCAAATCACAGCATGCTTTCAGGCATTGCCAAATCACAACATGCTTCTAGACATGGAAGCCAAAAGACAGCCTGTGGGGCTGGGGCAAAATTATCCCCATTTAAAAATCACTATTCCACAATATACAAAGGAGAGTGCCTAGTAAATACCGAAATGTTTTAAATAGTAGTGTTCCAAATCATAGTTCCACACAAGTAAAAATAGCAGGTTACAGACAAATAGAGCACATGATTAATGTACTAAAAAGATATAGATGAATATATATATGTTTGCAAATGAAGCAAGCATACAATGACTATAGGAAGATTTATACCAATTTCCTGTTGCCGGTGGTTTCCTCTGCAGGAATGGGAGTGGAGAATGGGAGTTTGGGAGCTTTCTCTCTCTCTCTCTCTCTTTAAATTTTTTATAGTTTATTTATTTTTGAGACAGAGAGAGACAGAGCATGAGTGGGGGAGGGGCAGAGAGAGAGGGAGACACAGAATCTGAAACAGGCTCCAGGCTCTGAGCTGTCAGCATAGAACCTGACGCGGGGTTTGAACCCACGAACCGTGAGATCATGACCTGAGCCGAAGTCAGATGCTTAACCAATTGAGCCACCCAGGCGCCCCCTCTCTCTTTTTTTTAATGCTTTGATGCATCTACCTAAAGGAAGTTAGAAATTGCATTCTATTACAAGTAATAGAGCCCTAAAAATAGTTATTTGACCAAGTCCAAAGATAGGCAGTCTAGGGCTAGAACGGCAGGCCCACCATGTCTCTCAAGAGCAAGGTCCTGTATTTGATCTCAGGTAGTCTTTTGTGCCCATCACCTAGAGCTCATAGGATGACTTCTCCACTTTGAGCATCAAGTCCTCCTTCCAGGAAGGGGAAGGACAGCCAGGTGACAGGTAAACTGAGCTCATCCTCCCCAATTAGATGTCATTGACTGGAACTATGTCACAAAGCCACATCCATCTACAAGGAATCTATTTTTATAAACTGACATATTACCAGCTTGAATACAGTTAATGGTAGGCAGCTAACAATATTGCCATACATAAAATGCTTTCAAAATAAAGAAAAAAGGAAAGTAAAAAGGAGGGGAATTGAAAGAAGGGAGGAAAGAGGGGATGAGTATAGAAGGAAAGATGGAATGGACACAAAGCTTGAAAACAACAGGCTTGGGTTTGAATCCTGCTGTTATTACTTGCATACTTTCTGATGGAAAGCAAATTAATTTCTTTGAGGCTGCTTTCCCAATTATAAAATGCCTATCTTACAAAAGGGCTATGATTAAATGAGATTGTTTAGGTCATATTCTTAGGTGATTGCATACAGTAGGTGCTAGCAGTAGTAAAGTGGATTTTCTTCTTCCTGGAATGCCTACAGCCTACTAAATACGAACACATTCAGGTGCAGATATATGGTTCTTTAATTGTTTCGTGAATGTCATGTTGTATCCTAAGGAGAGTTTCTTCTCTTCAAAGGCAGGGACTTTGGGATCCTGTGGGAGTTCATAAAAGGCATGGATATCTTTTAGACCACATCCACACTCACTGGACATCATGTACCTTCTGCCTTGGACACTGGGCAAGGCTGATGATATAGTGAATCTACACAGAAATAAGGATGGATCTTTGAAGTGAGGTCCGAGAATTACTATTGTGGAACTAAGTCCCCCAAGATATAAAATGGCCAAATCTGCAGTACTTGGATTGGTTATGAGGCACCCAACATGGTAAATGAAGGACAAAGAGGGGCTCAGAAAGGAACAGAGAGAATCATGTAGTCTTTACATGGTAGAAATTTTAATGAGTGGAGATTGTGTGTATATGTCATGGGTAATTATGGAGGGGACCAGAAACCCTGTTTCTGTACACATAGTACACACAGTACACACACATACACACACACACACACACACACACACGTACAAATACCAAGGCTGGAGGAATCCCACTGATTGCTTCCTTCTCTTAGACTGTCCACTTCAATTCCCACCCCAAACAAAGGCCACATCTTCAGCCCCTCCCCTCACAAAACATGCTCTCCTTCTGGACTCCCCAGTCTCTGAGAAGGCTATCTCCATTTTCCCCGCTCTTGGGTTCACAAGCTTTTGAATCTCCTTTAACTCTCCAGTCATAAAATCACCTACCAGGCTTGCCTTTTGCAGGTGATTCTTCTTTGCATTTCCAGTGCCATCACCTTAAGGTCTGTGGGTTACTTAACCCAATCTCCTTACAGTTCACATTCCATCTCTACCTCCATGTCACCAGGCAAAACTTTGTCCATTAACTTCTGAATCACAGTTCTTTATCACATAGTGCAGTATTACCCTGGTTTTCTAGGCAAGTAAACTGAGGTACAGAGAAGTGAGAGACTTGATCAAGATCACATGGCTTGTAAATTTCAGAGACAGAACTTGGTCTCTCTAGCTCCAAAGCCACATTTTTTTTAAATCACAGTATCACACTACCTCTCAGGCATCAGGGAAATCTCCCCAAGCTCCTGGAAGGTGGTTGACTTTCTGCCTTTCTCAGCAGCCTGTGTCCCAGCTGCTGATGACCAGGCCCTGTACTGAGATCACTGCCGGAAACTGTAGTGAAGCCAACATCAGGTCACAATGCTATTTGCTGGGCACTGGAGTCGAGGAGGGATGAGTGCCATGGCCTGTGACTTCTGTGTTTTAATATTCACTTAACTTTGTGGAGAGTAATTATATTCCACTCATTCTACACCAGCTGGTATTTACTTCATCCTCCATCAGGCATCAACAGACCATGGGGTGGCAAGACAGAAATATTACTCTGGTGAGCATAAATATTTCATTTTTCACACCACAAATGCGTTGATGATTTATTAATTAGCCTAAAGGATGCTGCCTCTGCAGAGCTGAAAACGAAGTCTTTCTGCTCTGTGGATTGGGCCTGTCTGGGGCACAGTGCCCGTGGGTGATGCTCAGCCAGGAACGTGGCCCAAGTTTGGCAAACAGCCTCTGGAATGTCCAATCCAAACTTCTCAGGCCCAGGCCTGGCTTTGTACTTCTCACAGAGGCCTCACTGAGAACTTTGTCAGCCTCAAAAATCATTTCATCTCTGCTTTTCCAGAAAAACGTAGCTGGGACCAGAGCCAACTGGTCTACCTACCAGCTGGCTACTGAGATGAGGCTGCTAACCTGCTCAGGGGTCAGTAACTGCCTTTGACCCAGCTTTTGTGGCTACTTGACCCATGAGAGTTGGATATTCAGGAGAACCAATGGAGCCTTCCCCTTGAAATTTATCCATGAGTGTTGGGTCAATGGCAGGGCTCAGGGCCCTCTCTATTACTGGCCAAACACTGTCTGTGAGAGGATTATCTTAGGGGTGAAGCACTCATGTGATCCTAAGCAACTCCCTGAGCTCTCTGAAGAGACCCTCATCTTGGCTCTGATTAAGATATAAACTGTTTAAAGGAAGAGTAAGAGTGGAGACCAAACTATCAGCTTTGTTGTTGATGGAGCTAAATTAGAGGACATAACTGGATGTTGGGTCAAGTGGTCTGCCAACTCCACACATTTTCCTAGAGCTGGGACTCTGAAGGAGGGGAGGATGCAATTTTGCCATGTCTGGAGACATTTTAGGTTCATACAACTGTGGGGATGCTATAAGCATCTAGTGGTGGATACAGCTCAGGGATGCTGTTAAATATCCTACAATGTGCAGGCAAGCTCTCAAACCATACTCTGCCATAAACAAAGAATCATCTGGCCCAAAACATCAATAGTGCCAAGCCTGAGAAACCTTGGTCTACACTCAGGAGCAGCATATCTGAGGTAACCATGAATCTGTAAAGTAGACACATTTGCACAGGTCACTGACACTGTCTCCCACTGCTCCTGGGGAAGAAGGAAGAACAAAAACCCATATCTCGTGCTTAGAGTGTTTGATAGATTATATATTGAGTAGATTATCTATTGAGAAATGTGGACTGGTGATTGTTATTCACTTCCCAAGTAATTCATTCCATCATAATAGGTATGAGTAGAAGGTGGGACAGTAGACCAAGAGCATCCTTGGGGAAAATTCCCTCAAAGATAACATGAGTGAAGGACAGACTCTCCCTTCTAACAGTTTACATTCTCTGACTTAGCCAGACATACAGATGAACCTCAAACACTAGCAAGTAATCAAGGTAATAATTAGGAATACATCCTGCCCCATCCCTTACCTTAATCTCAAAATGATTTCCTGTGGTGCCCAACCTCAAATCCCTGGCTTCCTGACCTGACTTAGATATCTGTACTTGGCTCCAATGACTTGTCCAAAACTTTGATCCACTCCTTTCTCCTTCTGGGGTTTATTATCACTTTTCTGCTTCCTTCTTCTGACTGAGCCCATACCATACTCTGGCCCCCGGGTAATGACAGCTAGGTAAAAGGTAAGAAAGCCAGACATAGAAGGTCCCTGGGTCACACCTTTCCTATTTGACCTTTCTCAAATATCTTTCAAAGTAGAAACTGCCATGACAATTTTATTTAAAAGCAAATTGAAGTCAGAAGGAGATAGCAGTTCTTGGAACATGCCAGGAATGCAACAAACATTGTGTAGATGTGGATAAACTATTTCCTGAATGAGTCAGCTAATAGTTGGCAGAAGCAGAATGAGAAAGACAATCTGCATTATCCCTAGGTCTGGCTTCCCCATACAATGTGATCGGCTTCCTGACTCTCCCCCTTAGCACTTCTCTGTCTCTTGTCCCAGGGCATATAACCCTTCTCCAGGAACTTTACTTTATAACGCCATGTTTTTCTATCTATGGTATCCCTAAGCCATTACTCTGTGTCCATGACTATGATGTTTTCCACACCCAAAACAATGAATTTCAGAAATGCAAAATTCTAATCTTTTGAGTCAGGACATTCCTGTAATCTCTCACATCTTACGTATCTAGATCTATATATATAATCTATAGAGAGGCAATGTACAGACCATTTTTAAAATTCATTAATTCAAGAAATAGACTTTGGGGAAACAACATAGTGTTTTGGAGGAGAGTTTGGAATACTGATTAGGAGTGAAAGCTCTAGGGGCACCTGGGTGGTTCAATCGATTAAGTGCCTGACTCTTAATTTCGGCTCAGTCATGATCTCATGGTTCATGAGATCAAGCCCCACGTTGGGTTCCATGCTGACAGAGAATTCCTGCTTGGAGTTCTCTCTCTCTCTCTCTCTCTCTCTCTCTCTCTCTCTCTGCCTATCTCCCACTTTAAATAAACATTTAAAAAATGAATGAAAGCTCTAGAGTCAAACTACTTGGAATCAAATCCCACTTCACCATGCTTTTTTTTTTAATGACTTGGAACATTTTTATTAACCTCTCTAGGCTTTATCTCTTCATATATAAACGGAATGATCATAATAGCACTTACCTCACAATTATGCTGTGGAAATTAACTGGATAAATTGTTATATTCTCTGCCACATTGGCATTGTTCAGTCATGTGCTAGCCATTTGCATCGCCTTACACAGAATGTGTGTCTAATTCATTCAACAACGTTCTTGATATTAACATAAGATAGCAACTATTGGGTGTTTACTCTGTTTCAAGACTCTCCAGGGTCAGCTGGGTGGCTCAGTTGGTTAAGCGTCTGACTTGGGCTCAGGTCATATCTCATGGTTTGCAAGTTCAAGCCCTGCATCGGGCTCGCTGCTATCAGCACAGAGCTGGCTTCCAGTCTTCTGTCACCCCTCTCTGTCTGCCCCTTCCCTGCTTGCACTCATGCTCCCTCTCTCTTTCTCTCAAAAAAAAAAAAAAAAAAAAAAAAAACAAGACTCTCCAGTACTTTGTCTGCTTTCTAATTAATAAGCACGTCACACTCAGGAGTCGCATTCATCAGTATCCCTGGTGTACAAATGAAGAAGATGAGGCAGAGGCTGAGAGTACACAATTTCCTCAAGATGGCATGGCCAGCACATAGCACAGTGAGGATGAGACTTCAGACAGGCTCTAAATCTGCCTTTGCTAACCACTACCCTACACCATGCCAGGGGATGGGCATGAGACAATGAACGGTGACACTGGGGGATGTGTGACTAAGGCACACACAGGTCGGGTCACCGAACAGAGACAAAGGCCACCTTGGGCAAAAGAGGAAGTTTCCCAAAAGATGCAATGTTCCGTTGAGGTTTGATAAATGAGAGCCACTGAAGACGGGCCCTGGTGGGTTTCCTCTCACAAAAGTACGAGAACGTCAGAGACACAGGGACAGTTTGGTCTTGCTAGCTGGAGCATGGATTATGAAAATGAGCAGGAATGAAGAAGGGCTGGTAAGATAGGCACAGTCCAGGTCATAGGAGACCTAGACATGGGGTAAGCATCTGACTTTTTCTAGAAGGTAGTAGCAGAAGGCCATATGCACATTTGTGACTTAGAGGGGCTCATCCAAGCCTTAGTTGGGTAAACAGGTCATGGTGTGAGACTGAAAGAAGTTCCTGTGGTGAGGCCTGAACCAAGACAGAGTGATGGGTAGTGGACAGACAAGAGAGATATTTAGGGGGTGAAAACCCCTTCATATTTGAGTAAAGATAATTTTTAAAAAATCTGTGTATAGAAAAAGGGGGCAGTACTTAATGAACCTAGAGCCCCCTAATAGCAAAGCCCCAGCACTAGGGCCCAGCCACCAATGGGCCAGGTCACACGAGGCTGGAAGAAAACAGGTCCCCACTGGTGGCAGCAGAATTCATTCACCAGGTCATCAGAAAGCCTTTCTTGCCTCCAGTGGCCCTGTCCACAGAGTTGTCAGGCTAGAGCCACAGCCCTCAAGGCTAATAACCAGAGCCTTTACATTAGCCTATATAGCATGGAGGCATGGACTGAATTAAATTAAATGGGCAATTCCTAATTCTCATTTCAGTAAATAAAGAAAATCATATAACAAAATCAGGCAGTATTCAAAATGATTAACACTATCAACTTCCCATGAAATAATTTAACCCACTTTGATTTAGGGGATCTGGAAACCTTCCATAAAACTATTATCAACATATGGATAGTTTTCATTATTATTAATAAGAATCTGTTAGGCAATTTGTATTGAAAAATGCTTTATGCATCAGATATTGAAATAGACAGTATTCTCAGAGATAGCTGCCAAAGCCTATGCACACAAATGCAACATCAATGTGGACAGTGAGACGACAAAGACATTGCAGGCCACGGGGATTTTAAAGGGAAATTCATGGACATCAGCCTTAGCAAAACCATTTCCTGAGGGAAAAGTCAAAGGGCATTTGTGGACCCTAGGGGTAGCTGAGAATTCAGTCTCCAGGTCAATTTACCTATTTGGTTCTATTAAATTCTAATAATAATTTGCTAAATGAGATATTCATTTGAAATGCCCGTATATGAAATCTATCTCTTAAGTGACAGGCTGATTTTAAAACAGCTAATGAGAATTTCCCTTTTTGTAGTTTTTTAGATGTATTTTTTTCATCTAGCCTATTTTTAAATATTTCAAACCAAAAGCCAATTTCAATATAATCATCAAAAGTGTATTTAGAGAAAGTAAAATAAACATAAGAGAAGTGGCATTATCTTTTGATAATGAGCAAAACAACAATTATCTCAGAGCACACATTTGTCTTACTTTCTTTTGAACCTTGAGGAGAATGAATAATCAGGACATGAAGAGGAAAGAAATGGGCTGAATCACTATGGCTCCTTCCTCAGGAAGACTGTAAACAGGGATTTGCTCAGAGGTGCACATAACCTAGAAAGATGAATTCCTGATAGCTGAGCATTTAACTATTTTAAAAATAAAACAATAGATCTCTAAAAAATAGAAAGGTAGATTTCTTCAACTTCTGTAGGGAGGATCTTTGAAGCCACAATTCAACAGAAGAGATGACAAAGAGGGGAAAAAAAAACCAATTTTGACTACCTGAAAATAAATATCACATGTAAAATAAAAACTTAAAGGGACAATAATAATCTGGAAAATATTAATATTAAATTAAAATTTTAAAAATTAAAATTTAAAATTAAATTTCACAATATGTTTCTCATGAGAAAAGCCTCAAAGTTGATATTTACAGGGTATCTAGCAATATCAGTGATGAGCATAAGACAGCATTAAGTGAAGAGAGAGGCTTAAATACATATGTATTCAGTGAGGTCTTAAGTACATACTGGAATTCTCAGCACATGAGTTATCAGGCAAACTGCTGCATAAAAAAACAAAAGCTCAGATGTTTATGTTTTGGATAGTCTAAGAAGTAGATGGCCTGATGAACTTAACTGCTGAAAACTAGCAGAAGTTCTTGGTGGATATAGCAAAACTTCTTACATTTATCAATGATATTCGTTTTAAAAAAAAAAACAGAAAACCTCAAGTTTGATAGGAAAAAAACGGCAAATCTTCTCTGAAACTAAGAAATGCAAAATAAATGTAAAAGAATTTCATTATATAAAGTTTCAGGGGTGGCGCCGGGGTGGCTCAGTAGGTTAAGCGTCCAACCTCGGCTCAGGTCATGATCTCGCAGTTTGTGAGTTCAAACCCTGTGCCTGCCTCAGCGCCTAGAGCCTCCTTTGGATTCTGTGTCTCCCTCTCTCTCTGCCCCTCCCCCTGCTCACGCTCTGTCTCTCTCAAAAATAAAATAAAACATTAAAATAAATGAAAGTTTCAGGGAATGAGATTTCTTGATTAAAGATGGAAACAAAAGACATCTTGCCATTTGTGACAACATGGATGGACCTAGAGGGTGTTATGCTAATTGAAATAAATCAGACTGAGGAAGACAAATACTGTATGACTTCACTCATATATGGAATCTAAAAAGCAAAACAAGTGAAAAATAAATAAACAAAAAGCAGAAATCAGACCCATAATACAAAGAACAAACTGATGTTTGCCAGAGGGAAGGGGGTGGGGTGATGGCCAAAATGGGGGTGTGGAGGAGTGGGAGATACAGGCTTCCAGTTATGGAATGGACAATTCATGGGAATAAAAGGCACAGCACAGGGAATTAGTCAATGATATTGTAATAAGATTGTATGATGGCAGATGGTGGCTGCACTCATGATGAATGTAGCATAACATATGGAGATGTTAAATCACTATGTTGCACACCCAAAACTAATAGAACACTGTGTGTCAACTATACTCAAATTTAAAAAAATGAAAAAATAATGATAGCTAATCTTTTAAAAAATGGTAAAGTAAGAACAAAGATACCATGAGTGAAGAATAGAAGAAACAACAGAGCCAAATCATATCTGCAAAATGTCCGCTATTGGGATTATCAGTTAAAAATATAAGCTCGAAAGAGGAGAAAAAAATGAAACCATGATTAAAGAACAAGAAAATATAACTAAAATATATTTCTCAAATTATCAAATTGAAATTCTGAAAGTGGAACAATATTAGTAATTAAAATTAAAAATGTAATATCTCAGTTCTATGGCTAATTCAACAAAGCTTAAGAGTCAAATAATTAAAGGACAGGATCAAACAAAATTATAAGGAATGAAGAGTAGTAACAAAGACACAGAAACTTGGGGAGAAACTGAATAAACATACAAAATTAAAAGGTCTAACATACGATTTATTGGAGTTCCAGAGAAAATGAGAGATATTGAGAGAGAGAATCTATTTCTACAGGTAATTACAGTAGTCAAGACAATGTCATGTTGGTGTAAAGATAGAGTCAAGGAATAGACCCAGACATATACGGATAACCAATTTTTTAAATTTAAATGTTAGTTGGTTAACATGTAGTGCAATATTGGTTTCAGGGGTAGAATTCAGTGATTCTACATATAACACCCAGTGCTCATCACAAGTGCCCTCCTTAATACCCTCACCCATCTAGTCCAATTCCCACCCACCTCCCTCCATCAACGCACAGTTTGTTCTCTGTCATTAAGAGTCTGTTATGGTTTGTTTCCCTCTCTTCTCTCTCCGACCTTCTCATATGTTCACCTGTGTTTGGACAATTGATTTTCGACAACGATGTAAAGGCAGTTTAATGGAGAAAGGATAGTCTTTTCAAAAAATAGTGGTGCAACAATTGGATAATCATACGCAAAAAAATAATAGGAATGAAAGAACTTTGGTCCATATCGCCCACCGCATACAAAAATAAAATGGATAATAGATGTATAATTTAAAACATGAAACTGTAAAATTTCTAGAAAAAAATATTGGAACAAATCTTTGTGACAGGTTAGGTGAAAGTATCTTAAATACAGTACTGTTATGGATTTAATTGTGCCTCCCCACCATCAAAAAAAGATATGTTGAAATACTGATCCCTAACACATGACCTTGTCTAATAGGGTCTTTACAGTGTTAACTGAGCTAAAATGAGATCAGTAAGGTGAGCCCTACTACAATATGACTGGTATCTTTACAAAAAGGAGAAATGTGGCAAGATGCCTGGGTGGCTTAGTCAGTTAAGTGTCCAACTGCAGCTCAGGTCATGATCTCACCATTCATGGGTTGAGCCCTGCATTGGGCTCTGGGCTGGCAGTGCAGAGCCTGCTTGGGATTCTCTCTCTCTCTCTCTCTCTCTCTCTCTCCCCTCCCCTGCTCATGCTCACTCTCTCTCTCTCCCTCTCAAGAATAAATAAGTAAACGTTAAAAAAAGAAGGGAAAATGTGGTCACGTAGACATGCAAAGAGGGAAGCCTTGGAGAGGAGACACAGGGGGAATGCCATTCGAAAGCAGAGGACTGGAGTGATAGAGTTACAAGCTAAGGAGTGTCAAAGATTGTCAGCAAACCACCAGAAGCCAAGAGAGAGGCATGGAAGTGACTCTCCCTCACAGCTGTCCAAAGGAAGCAATCCCACTGACCCTTTTATTGCAACCTTCAAGGCTCCAGAATGATGAAACAATAAATTTCTATTATTCTCAGTCACAAAGTTTATGGTACTTTGTTATAGAATCCTTAGGAAACTAATACAAACACTATAAATATGGCCTATAAAATGTTTCAAAACCATGGTAAATTGGATTTCATAAAAATTAAGAACTTCAGCTCCTCAAAAGTATTTTTTACCAGAATGAAGTAATAAGCACAGATTGGGAGAAAATATTTGCAAACCATATATGTGATAAGTGAATCATGTCCAGAATATATAAAGAAGTCTCAAAATTCAAAGATAAGAAAACAAACAGCCCAATAAGAAAAATGGCAAAATGTTTCAGGGGGAGAAAATGTACGGTGGCATGTAAGCACAATGGAAAGATGCTCAGCTTCATTGTCTCCAGGAACTGCACACTGAAACTACAATGGATTTCCACTTCACACCTATCAGAATGGGTAAAATTTAAGAGACTGGGCATACCACATGTTGGCAAGGATGTGAAGCACCCAGAACTCTTATACACAGCTGGTGGGAATGTAGAAATGGATTTTGGAAAACACTTTTGCATTTTCCTAAGAATTTAACACACACCTATTTATAATTCAGTCTTCCCATCTCTAGGTATTTACCCAAAATAAATGAAAGCATATAAACAAACAAGAATTTTGTTTTTTTTTAATTTTTTAAATGTTTATTTTTGAGAGAGAGAGTGACACAGAGAGAGAGAGAGAGAGAGAGAGAGACAGATAGAGAGAGAGAAAGTGTGAGCAGGGGAGGGACAGAGAGAGAGAGACACAGGAATCTGAAGCAGGCTCCAGGCACCGAGCTGTCAGCACAGAGTCCGACGTGGAGCTCGAACCCACGAACTGTGAGATCATGACATGAGCCGAAGTCGGATGCTCAACCGACTGAGCCACCCAGGCGCCCCAACAAACAAGAATTTGTATCAGAATGTTCACACACTTACTTGAAATAGCCAAAAACTGTAAAGAATCTAAATGTCTATCAACAGATCAATGGATTATATATATACATACACACGCGCGCGCGCGCACACACACACACACACACACACACACACATATATTACGTAATCCATATATCCATAAAATGGTATACCACTCAGCAGTAAAAAGGAATGGACAATTTTTAAAAACAACATCAGTTTTTAAATAATTGTGCTGAAAGAAGCTTGATATAAAATTATATACTGTGTGATTCCATTTACATATAGTTCTAGAAAATACACACTAATCTATAATGACAGAAACTTGATCAGTGGTTGCCCGGGGATGGAGAGGAAGGCTGGGAGGAGGAAGGTGTATCAGGGAGAGATTAGGGGCATGAGAAAATGTTTTTTAGGAGGTGATGATGAATGATATCTGTTGATAGTTTTGATAAATTCATGGGTGTATATATGTATCTCTGAAACTTATCAGATTATATACTTATGTGCAATTTATTACATGTCAATTATACAAAAATATAATACACAGTATATAATAAAATTAAATACTTTATGTGTAGTTTCCTGTATGTCAATTGTATAACATATAATGTCAATTATACAAAATCATAGTTAAATTGGATTTAACTCAAGAAAATATGAATGCTGAAAAAGTTGCAGAACCAGTATGTTTATATACTTGTGGAATGTTATATTATGTAGAAAACAAAATCTTACATCAATTGACAAAGTTGGAAAAAAGCATACTCTGACCTAGGCATTTGCAAATTAGTCTGGCTTCTGATCCTTCTCATTATATGTGTATATATACTGATGATACTTATTATCAATATAATATATGGATAACATATATTAGATATATATTAGATATGTATATATAATATATAATTAATACCCACACATTAAATAAATATTAATATTACTGGAATAAATTTCTCTTTTAGTGAATAATAATATTAATCAATAATAGACAACCAGATTCCTTTAATTACAAAATGGAATACTTTTGGGGTGCCTGGGTGGCTCAGTTAGTTAAGTGTCTGACTCTTGATTTCAGCTCAAGTCATGACTTTACGGTTTGTGAGTTTGAGCCCCACGTTGGGCTCTCTGCTGACGGCATGGAGCCTGTTTGGGACTCTGTCTTCCTCTCTCTCTGCCCCTCCACTTGCTCGCTCTCTCTCTCTCTCTCTCTCAGTCTCTCTCTCAAAATAAATAATAAACTTTAAAGGAAATTATAAAAAAACCCAAAAACCCCAAAATGGAGTATTTTTCAGCAGTGAATGTGATAAACTAAATTACATGATGAACTTCAGAGGGAAATAAACATATCATATATTTTATAAATGCTTGTATGAATATAATCTTAAATAAATCCAATTTCCATATAAAATAACAATGATATTAAATAATATAACAAATAAATATTAAATAAAATTTGTAACAATGATCCTAGAAAGAGTGGGAGAAAATCTTGAATCTTGATAGTATGGAGTTTTCCAAATGATCACTAAGAAAGTTTTATTTTTATTAATTCTGTCATACTTTCCAGCTCTTATTAATGAATGTATACTATGTTGATAGTGAAAGCAGTAACCTACAAATTTCTTAGTATTAGGTTATTGTAGTGTGTCACTGTTTGTTGTCCAAGTGTTACTTCATGAGGGAGGTTTTTTTTTTTTAATTTAAATTCAAGTTAGTTAACATACAATGTAGTCTTAGCTTCAGGAGTAGAATCCAGTGATTCATCTCTTACACATGACACACAGTGCTTATCCCAAAAAGTTCCCTCCTTAATGCCCATCACCCATTTAACCCACCCCCCCTACCCCTCTCCCTTCCAGCAACCCTCAGTTTGTTCTCTGTATTTAAGAGTATCTTATGGTTTCCCTCCCTCTCTGTTTTTATCTTATCTTTCCTTCCTTCCCTTAAATTCACTTGTTGTGTTTCTCAAATTCCACATATGACTGAAATCATATGATATCTGTCTTTCTCTAACTGACTTCTTTCACTTAGCATTATACACTCTAGTTCCATCCATGGTGTTGCAAATGTGTGTATACACACGCACACACACACACACATACACACACACACACACACACACACACACACACATACCACTTCTTTATCCATTCATCAATCGATGGACATTTGGGCTCTTTCCATAATTTGGCTATTGTTGATAGTGCTGCTATAAAAATAGGTACATGGGCCCCTTCGAATCACCATTTTTATATCCTTTGGACACATACCTAGTAATGCAATTTGTGGGTCATAGGGTAGTTCTGATTTAATTTTTTGAGGAACCTCTATACTGTTTTCCAGAGTGGCTGCACCAATTTGCATTCCCACCAACAGTGCATCCTTTTTCTGCATCCTCTCCAATACCTGTTGTTGCCTGAGTTGTTAATGTTAGCCATTTCTGACAGGTGTGAGGTGGTATCTCATTATGATGTAGATTGTTGAGTAAAATAGAGGAATGGAGCTAAACAATCTTCGGTCTTAGAGTCCAATTACAATGCTCCATTAACATGGCCAATGGGTTTCAGCTGATTTGCTTCATAGGTCCACGTGGTGCACAAAGTCACTTAAAATAGTCCCTAAACAGCAAAATTTAGTCCAGGACACCGAAAGGGATGCATTTGATGAATTGCATATGACACAATGTAAAATTCATAAATGGAAGATTTCTAAATGTAAAAATACTCAAAAGCTGACAAAATGAATCAAAATCTTTCTAAAAGAATGCAAGCACTCATTCTAACAAGTATAAAATGTTGTACTTTCCATAAAATGCTTTGTGTAAATATGGATTTAAGGTGAATGCTATTAGGAACATTTCCATTAACCAGATTAATTTTACTCAGATGAGTTGTAGGCAAATTTGCCTGCCCAGACAAGTGCCCGTCATGGACACTGACAGTAGGCTGACAGGATCCACTGCCAGCACACAGACACTTGGCAGAAAACAAGCATATGCCTGAGTAGAAAAGGAGAAGTCACCGGACCTGGCTGCCATGGTAGGGAAGCTAACAAGAGGAAATATTCTCAGAAAAATGCAATCAGTAGATATTCAGTTAGTGCTAGTATGTGCCAGAGGCCATGTCAGATGCAGGGGATAAGAGATCACTGAGAACCCACAGCTAAGAGAGACCAACAGAAATAAATAATACTGCACTATTACAAGTTCAGTATCCAGGTCTGTACAAAGAGCAGACAGAACTTAGAAGAGGGAATGGATGGTATCTCCCTTGGGCATCAGGAGATGGAGTTGGCAGGGAAGCTGCCCATAAAGAGGCATATTTGTTCTGGACCTTAAATCCGAGTAAGATTTTTGTCAGAGAAAAGGGAAAAATAATAATAAAGAGAGCTGAAAAGGTGTGACTTGTCTGTAAATCACAAATCCCCTCCACCTTTTTTTTTGGGGGGGGGCAGTACCAGAGATCTAGATACTTTAGGTGAAAAGTGGTAAATGTTCAAAGGAGTTAGGGGCAGTCTTGGGGCTGAGAAAATGAGGTTGTAAAGCTGTCCCTGCCTCCTTTAGGTACTGGAGACTCCAGGAAGATACTTTTTTTGTTGCTGTGGCTTTATTTGTTTATTTTCTTTTTAAAGAACAGAAAGGAAACATGATCATTGTTAAAAAAAATATTTGAAGAAAGGAATAAAAATAGAGAAAGAAAATTATTGTAACAGTCCAAGGAAGCAAATGATAAGAGACTAAACTGGAGCTTTGAGACTTCAGGCAGGATTATGAAGAGATTTAAGAAATATTTTGAAAGATGAATAGTCAGGGCTCGGTTCAAAATTGACTGTGGATGGTAAGAAAGAAGAAATAGATAAGGGTTCCGACAATTCTAATTATGACAATCCAGTGGACGGCAGTATCATTAACCCAGATATGGAATGCAGGGGGAAGAGCTGGTTTTAGGAAGTAGATAATGAGTTTCACTTTGGACATGATGATTTGTATGTGCCTCTGGTATATCTGGGAATGCAGAAAACAGAAATAGAGATCCAGGGCTTAGAGGTGAGTTTTAAGTTACTGAAATAGATTTGAGACTCAAGAGTATCAAGCTCGTAGTTCAAGCTCTTAGACAGGAGGAAAGGCTAATGATCAAAATAGGATACATGTACTAGTTGCTCATTGTGTGGCCACTTTACATATATCTATTTGTTTAATTCCTACAACACTCCTATAAGTTAGGTACCGTGGTTGTTTCTCCACTACGCAGGAAACTGACTTACAAAGAGTTTAAAAACTTGTCCATGAATAGGGGGTGCCTGAGTGGCTCAGTTGGTTAAGCATCTGACTCTTGATTTGGGCTCAGGTCATGATCTCACAGTTGGTGAGTTTGAGCTCTGCATCAGGCTCTGCACCACCAGTGCTTGGGATTCTCTCTCTGCCTCTCTGTCTTTCTCTCTCTCTCCCTCAAAAATAAATAAAATAAACATAAAAAAGAGAAGTCAGAGCAGATAACTCTTCCAGAAAGGAGAGAAAGGAGCAACAAATTGATTGGTACATTTGGAGGAGAGATATATGGTAGTTTCTTTAAAAGCATGGGTTTTTCTTTCCCAGATGTCTAGACATCTAGGCTCCCATGAAAATGCAGAAGTCTGGGAAGAAGATCATAGCCTTACCACCAAGCTTGGCTGCATACACTTCAGTTGAACACAACGGGTCACAGGGAAAGGACTAGTATTTAGATTTAGGGTCACAGTCAGGCACAGGATCTCTAAAAGGTTAAAGGAAGCCTGAAGGCTGCATTGAAGACAATGCCTGCCAGAGTGAAGATCCTGACTGTCACAACTAGAAGGATGCATGGACGTGAACACAGGACCCCAGAGACCTCGAAGCAGTGCTCACACAAAGTTGCCTAAATGGTGGGGTCTGAGAATCTAGGTTGAGGAATGGTCTGAGGACCACGTGGTTTGGGGCGTACTAGGATCCTCCAGGATAGAACACTTTTCTTACCATGAATAACATATTATTTTAAGCCTCATTATCTTAACAGTCTTCAGAGTTTTTGTGCTTGTTTCCTCCTCACTGAATTAATATTCAAAGAAATCTGTCTGTGCTAGGCCATGAGAACACTGGAGATTACGGGTTCTCAGGGTCCAATGTAACAGGGGGCAGCAGCCAAGCCACATGGACACGTAGACAGACAAACAGACAGCTAATATCTCTAAATATAGATGATTGGGAGGTCAGAAGTTGTCAAAGACAACTTTATTCTCTTTTTCAGTGAACTTGGGTTTTGTGTGTAATTATTGCACTTCCTCCCACCAGCCTTAACTTCCTCCTAGAAAATGACAGCTGAAACTTCCATTTGACCCCACGGGGCAAAGAGACATGGGCCTTTAGTGGTGGGAAGGAAGGAACTCTGGCCCAATCCTTTGAATCAACCTACTAAACTCTTACAAACCCATACCATCACAATCAACCAGGTACAAGGGACTTTAGACAATGGAATTCCATGACCACCTTTTATCTGCTGACCCTAAATCCATTTCCCTTACTATTAACATTCTTGGTTCTCTAAGATCCCCTCATCCCTACTAGGTTTCCAGTATTTTTCCAAAACACCACCTTCATGCTATCCCCACTCCCTTGCCATGTTTACAATTGCCTGTTTCTATTAAACTCCGTAAAACCTTCAAACAACATTAATTTACTATCTGCTCGCTGGTCCTTTAAAGATATGCCATTTTCTATCTGACTCCAGGGTCCAACTAGCCAAGCCCACCTCATGTCTGGCTTTCCACCAAGGAGATGGTGGATAGACAAGAAAATGAGTGACAGAAGCTTGGGAATGGGGTTTGGATCCCTCCCTGTCAGCTATCCTAAATGATTCTCTTTTCTCTTCCCCAGAAGAACCACAGGGAAGCCTTCTGTTGTCACTCAACATCTTTGGTTCAGAAAAAAAAAAGAACCATTCTGCATAATACATGGACGTCCCTAAATTATAAATATGCTGTGACTGCAGGTTTTCTTACTGCCTTTGTCTATACCTTAATATTAGCTTTAAAATTGTCTCCCCAGAATCAGGAGGATGAAAGACAAATTAGATGTGGCAAGATCAGAAGTCAGAGCAAGGAAGTAACCATGTGTCCTGGACAACTTCCATGATGTAGAACAATACCCTACCCAGTTACATTCTCCTACAGCTCAAATGGGACACAGCTCCCCTATTGTGTCCTGTCTCCCAGGCTCCTGCCTGGAGAATCATGAATTCTGAGCCATGCACTTAAACTGGTGAGATGTTTAAAAAGGATTCTTATTTGACTTCAGTGTCTTGCTTTCTTGGAAGCCATCTTTTTATGTGGCTATTTGATGGGTATGGTTGGTTGTTTGAAGTAAAAAATTTCACAGTATCAGATCATATTTAGGTTCAAAAAGAAAACAAAGCTACATTCTTAATACTCCTTGCCTTTAGTTGTTAGATCAGAACAAACTAAAGCAAGGATAGATTTAGCGGGAAAAAAAACCCAGAGAGCTCATGATAATGGCTGGAAAATATAACTGTAATTCCGACCTTCTTGAGTTCAGCAGTTTCCCCAAAGGTCCTGACATCCACTTCTGTTCAATGCACTGATGCAGGCAAAGTCTCTGCTCATGAGTTTTCTCACCTCACATGTTGCATATCTCCTACCCTTGCTGATACGTCAGGCTGTAATTCTGCTGCCTCTGGTTCTCTGGATTTTTTTTGGTTCAGGTGACAAAGAGAGCTAGTCCCCAAAATAAGACCAAATAGTAGGCAGACAGGTAGGATAGTCTGTGAAAGATTAGGTGGTTGAGTAAAATAGGAACTATTGTCCTTAATCTAAGAGTAGTAAACACAGTATCCAGACACTCTGTCTCCCCACCTGCTCATCCCTGCTGTTACCTCTAAGGAATTAACATTAGAAGCTCTTCTACAGTATCCCAACAGCTCGCCCTTGGCAATGACATGGCGCTTACCTGCCCACTGGTTCATTTTGTCAGTGAGGGTGATTATTCCAGCCAAGGAAACTGAGGCATAGAGAGCTTAAAAATGTGTTTTGGAATGCTTATCTTCCCTAACCCCCATGAGAGAGTCCCATTCTGTTATAAGATCATGTTCCCTCCTTGCTGAAGGGGCTTATGTTCATGAACTTCCTAGGCATTTATTGTTTGTGTACACACTTTGCAATTTAATGGTAAACTTCCAGGGTGCAGAGACTTGTTTTCTTTATTTTATATTCTCCAGTATTTTGCAGGCATTATGCGCTAAAACTTGGTTCTCAAGTTCAATTGAATTGAAACTAGCACCATATCTTACATGCTTTTTAATGTAATATTCTAATTGTAATATGTAAGCCTCCATTCATCAGTCAGTTCCCAGTTTTCCCAAGGCAGAAAATCTACCTTTTCCTTTATCTTGTGCAGTTCTAGGCATATACTGGGTCTGGGTGAATCAAAATAAACAGAATCTTTATTAATATATTTGATGTTTTCCACAGAAGTTTGGTGGTAATGATATGTTTCCTTCCCTTCCCTTCCCTTCCCTTCCTTTCCCTTCCCTTCTCTTCTCTCTCTCTCTCTCTCTCCCTCTCTCTTCTTGCTTTAATAGGGAAAAATATATACTGATATTCACTTTCCTATTCCACTGAGGATTCCCTACCCTCAACCTTGTGAGAATGAATGCAATATATGTGATATGAAGAAATTAATCAGAATATTTTCCTCTTTAACAAGCCTTCTGCTCTCAAGATATATATCTCTAGAAATTCATTTGTGTTTTTCCTCCTGTCTCATAGGACTCATATAGGTCTGGTGTTCTGCACAGTATGTGGGGTGGAGGAGATAAAGCCTATGTTCATCTGCTGTGAGTCCGCCAGAATGGGAACTAGCACTAGGGAGATTCAGTGTCCAGCTCAGTGCTTAAAAAAAATAATAGCATAGGTATGCTGTATCTGGAAGTGGCCATAGCTGTCTCTCTGTCAGCGCCAAAATGTTCCATGTCTTCGGACAAAAGTTGATAATTACAGCTTTTCCTAGGAATGTTAGAATGAGGCTAAGATTGTCCTTTGTTTGAGTTTTTCCACTGGAGAAGATGTAGTTTGACATTTGTATTATGGTCTTTCTTAGTGGTTTGGGTAGTGAACACAGGAGAATTATCATATATATGCTGTGATTTTTGCATTTTATTGAGGTTAAATCAACTTTTGAAAAATTTTCCCTCTGTTTGAAGGGGATGTCTCACTTGAAGAAGCCAACATACAAATAATTGCCTGAGGCCACAGATGATAAGCTAGCCCCCCAAGACACAACACTGAATATCTTATTTAATGATCAAATCATTGCTAACAGAACAAAACTGACATGTGCAAGTAAGTCTGCATTTCATCACTGGAGATCATTCCTTGGGCAGTCATCATTTCCTCCCAGTAAGCTGCAGGGGAGAAGCTGTCAATGGATGATCCGAGAGGCATGGAAAAGATTGGAGTTTTACCAAGGAGGAATTGCCTTGGTCTAAGAATGTAAAGAAGACTTATTTGTGGGCCTCAGGTGGACAAGGAGGTTGATAGTAGTCAATAAGTCAACGCCAAAAAGGCTGCAAGTAAGCAGGGTCTTTGCATTCATAACCTCTAAGGTGTGGTGCATCTACCCATTCTTCTAACACATTTTTTTGAGTTGTCACTCTGGGCCAAGCACTGTGTGAATTGATAGAAAAACTAGCCTGGGAAAAATAAACATGATTTTTGTCTTAGAAAAGTTTTGCCACACATAATAACAGACATAAATTCCTTGCATATTATGGAATATGCAAAACATACTTACAAACCAAAAAAAAGCACCAATACCTATTGGATAAGAAAAAAAGTGTAAGCAATTTTACTAAAAGTTCTGTAAGAAGATATATCAAGAATTAACAAATTATGAAAAAATAGTGCACTTTGTTTATGGAAAAATAAACACAAAATGTTTAGATATTGATTGTCACATATCAGATAAAACTATGAAAGAACTATAATGCCTACCATTGCTCATGCCTTTCATTTACTGGCTGTTGAGAGTTTAATTGCTATAAAATTTCCAGGTTGTAACTATGCAGTATCTACCTTAATTAAAAATGCCTACACTGATGACCTGATGATTCAAATTTTGGAAATCTATCCTGAGAAATAGTGGTACAAGTTGTAATGCTAGATGCACATGATAGCACTGTTTATAATACCAACAACAAAGGATGAGAGCCTAAATGTCCATTAATAAGGAATGTGCATAGTATAGCAAAGTATAATCACACAATGGAGTACTATACATCTGTTTAAAATATTGAGAACAGTATAGGGCAAAGCATGTAAACTATCCTCCATAAAAACATATCAGAATGACCAGGGGAATTGGTTGAACAGTTTGGTCTTTGTCTCTGTATTCCTGATACTCTACAATCCTCTGGTATTTGGTTGCACCCCTCAGGGACATCCTTTGACATTCCCAAGGAAGCTTCTCCACTCCCGTTGGTGAATATGTCTTGCCATCCATTCCACTTTCCATCAACACTGCCTCTCACCTGTGGAAGTAGCTATGCTATCTGTTCCTGGAAAATATCTTGCCCTCTCATGGCCTGGCTACTGCCCTCTCCCAGTCCATATTATACCAATAAATAAAGTGAGGACCAGCTTTGGGGGCCTAGTGAATGGTTATCATAGGAAGGCAGGGGTCAAGATCCAGGACAGTCATTCTTTACCTTGGACACGGAGATCTTTAAGACCCCCTTTTTTTGCGGACACTTTTTCACTGTTACCATTTTATACTTCTTGCTCACACTATTACTGAGAGAAAATAGGGATGAAAGTGGAAATATGTGGGTCACGAGCTAAGGCTTGCTTTCAGCCTATCCTTCATTGGGTCAGGGGCGTGGTCCAAATCCAAGCATCCCAGGAGGTGCAACAAGCTCAGATTCCATTCTGGCATTCGGTCATCTGTGGGCATCTCATATTGTGGGGAAAGCACAGCCAGGGAGTGTGCAAGTGTTTATTCAAACAGATGGGACTATAGTGACCCTGGTGATTCTCTCTGCTTTCATCAATTCAACACACCTAACTTGGGCAGGATCCCTTATGAGGGTACAGAAGGAAGCATAATAAACATGACACCTGTCATCGTGGAGCTTACTGTCTTATAAGGGCGATGCATAATTCTGCTTTGCAACAGGACACTGGAAAGGATAAGGGCACATAGCAGAATAAACACACACACACACACACACACACACACATCACACACACATGCACAAACATCCTTTCCTCTTCTGACCACTCATTTTGAAACATTCTGTATTTTTTCTTAGAAAATGGGCCTCTGTAACCATGGAAATGGCTCTTGTTTTCAGCCCAAGGGGATATAGGATTGTGTGTTTAAGGAGATACTAAATAAGCTTTGATTGATACTTGTATAGAACTTTCAGCTCCAGTTCTTTATACCGTCAATGTTCCCATAGGGCACAAGAGTGACAACAGGTGCCCTGCAGACACTGCCCCTGCAAGGGCAAGTGAAAGCTGACTTCGTTCACTGTGCCCTGGTAGCTGACAGCAGGTATGGGGGTACCTAGTCCCCCTGCACCCCTGAACAGACCAGGCATGACACAGGTGGGAGAAGACAGCAGCCATTTCAAATCACAGACCGTAATCTCACTGAAGCTTGGAAGTCCACTTTGGCCAAGAACAAGGGGAGCCCCCACCCCAGGCTGCAGCTCTGGGTCCTCAGGGACCAGGGATTCCTTTTCCTGGATGCTCTCTGGGGGTCGATGCTGCGCCCGGCAAGACTGCCGCAGGGCCCAAGAGATGATTGCCTGGGGAGGCCTGACTGGACAGGAGTTGAGACTGCTTGATCTGAAGTTAACCCTGTGTTTTTATCTTTCTCTCACTCTGTACTTTCTGATAAATCTAATAAATCTCCTCTTGTTTAAGTGACAGGCAGTTGAGATTGTTATTTTTGCTTCTGGCAAATCCACAAAGGGGAAAAGCAATCCTGCTTGTCCCAGAGGGCAGGAGAAATAGGTTAAAGTAGAAGCAAAGTCTAATTCCTTAGCCCCATGTGGACAGGGCTTAGCGGGAGGGTCCACACTTTCAACTAGAGACCCTCTATGGATGCAGGCAGACATGAGGACCCAGAAAGGGGTATGTGGGCTCCTGGGTGGCTCCCGGTGCAGGAAGAGAGTTGAGGGCACATACAAATTTAAGCAGAGTAAGCAGCCATGTGTAATGGGTAACGTGCATCCTTTTCCTGCCTCTTTTACCCTTTGAGGAGATTTTGGTGTTTGCCTGCCCAGCTCTCTGGCCTTTGCTTTATTGATGTGGGTAATGGTAGAGAAGAAAATTGAAAGACCACCAGAAAGGCTAAGTCAATCTATTAGAAAGGGTAGAAAGCTATGCATGATAGGAAAATAAATAAATAAATATAAATAAATAAAATAGACCATGGACCCAGAGAGGCAGAAGGGGAGAGGGTAAAGAGCCAGCCTCCGCCATGTTTATCAAGGGTTTATGGGAGTCTGTAGATGTGAGGGGAGAGCATGAGTGGCAGCTTCAGCCTCTTATAAATGAAAGGGGAAGAGAGAGACTGAGGAAAGGGATTTCAGAATTTTGGATTTGGGTTAGCAAGTAATTCCCATTTAGTGCTTCTTAAAGTACTGTCAATAAAGAATTCAACTGTTTCTCAGTGCTCTTTGGATGTCATATTAACTTCACCTCTGAACGCAACTCCCTATATGTGGGTCAGTTTTCTGTGGATTACGTGTGATTAAGCAAACATTGCTCAGCAGGTGCCTGAGACCCAACAGTTTAAAAGGGCCTCCAGATCCCCCATGTGGAGTCTGCATAGCTGACAGTCTCCCATTCTGGGCCAACAGTGGCCTGGGGATGCTCTTTCTGAGAATCCTCCGTGCCTGTAATTGAGAATGTTTGGAAAGGCAGGGACCTTGTGAAACTTTCCCCTCCAGAGGCCCTCTGTGCATAGGACAGTTTTCCTCTGCCAACTTTGGCTTAATTCAGTGGCCATACTCAGTTTCCAGCAGCCCCCAAACCATCCCGTCAACAAGTCCATTGTCTGTTTTCAAAATATATGCAGAATCTGATCAACCCTTCCACCCTCTTACCACCATGACCACCTGGGTCCAAACCACCCCCAACTCTAGCCTAAATTCCTGCAAAAGCCCTCACCTGGCTCTCCCGCTTCTGCTTCTGCCTTTGCCACACAGCAGCAGCATAAGCTTTCAAAATGTCAGTAGGATCATGCGCTGCCTCCACTTAAAGCCAGCCAACGTCTTCCCAGCCCTAAATAAAACATCACATAAGCACATACACGTATCCTCGGAACTTTCTTTCCCTCTTACTTTTCCCTTTTACTTTTGTTGTATTAGTTTCCATTGCACTAATAAAAAATATACAATATATTTACATGTTTCTTTGTTTTCTGTCTCCCCTTTAGAATGTAAGAGTTGGAGTTTGTCCTGTTTTGTCTTATCCCTTTATGCCTAGACTGACATAAGTCTGATATATGGTACATATTCAGTGAGTCTTAGTTAAATTAATAAATTATTTTTTCTGAGGTTTATGCTTCCTTCTCCCAAGGCAGGACATACCCTGCAATGAATATGGGTGTGAAATAGTGTGCTATCCTTTCCAAGTTGTCACTATTCCTGTATGCAATAGTATTGTGTTTCTCTTCCCCAGGGATTCCAATTTGGCCTGGTGACTTGCTTGGCCAACAAGATATGAGGATAAGTAAGTGATACCACTCATAAACTGAAGTGTCAGGAGACGTGGTGTGGTTCCCATTACTCTCTTCATATATAAAGAACCCTAATAGCTCATTTCAATAAAAATGAAGAGCTTCTTCATTTTTGGTCCTGGAATAAAGAAAATGGGAGACCTAGCCAGACTCTATCCACTAAAGACACCGGGGTATGAGTGAGAAATAAATGCTTTGTGTTGTGAGCCACTGAGACATGGGGACTGTTAGCTGCAAAAGGTAGCCTCCACCTGGCTGATAAAGGTAGGGGAAATGGCACGTTCACTGGCCCATCAATATTTCTGTGATGTGTTCTTGCCTTGGTGAGTGTGTGCTCTCTGGAATGAGTGTGTTAGTCCTGGATAGGAATTTGGGGCTAATCTGCCACTTCTCTAGTCTTAAAGGGACAGGGAGAGGGACCATTCTGTGACCTTAGCAATCCTATACTGATATAGCGTGGCCCCTTTACCTTTCCATGATGTGAATCTGGGTCAGAGATGCAT
Source organism: Cryptoprocta ferox (assembly GCA_028646485.1). Lineage (NCBI taxonomy): Eukaryota > Metazoa > Chordata > Mammalia > Carnivora > Eupleridae > Cryptoprocta > Cryptoprocta ferox. The sequence continues at coordinate 40,424,838 of CM053561.1, read as the reverse complement.
GCTGCTACTAGCCCTTTCTCATTCTGAGAAAATCCGAGGAAAAGAAAGAGCCAACTGATGAGCTCCATGCCCTCAGCCCGTACCCAGGTACTCTGGTGGGGATTCAGAGTTGAATGGGAAATGCTCCCAACTTCTGAACTGCACAAGAGAGGAGTGATAAATAGAGTTCATGCCAGGTGACATGGCAGCCATGGATCTCATGTGCCTGCTATTTCATGACTGAAGGATATAGTCACCGATACTGAACGAAGCACAACCTCCCATAGGCATAACTCCAAATCATGGGCCCTGGCTGTGTGTGTGTGTATGTGTACGTCTGCCTTGCCCGGCTTCCTCACACTGCAGACTGCCAGGATTTAGAATTGCTATTTCAACAGCTCCAATTTAAACCCCACGAGACTCCAGGGGTCTCTGCTTGGAGGATGTCCACCCATCCCCCCAATTCCTTTTGGACTACAGAGGCTGAGCAGCAAGGCCAGCCGGACACTTGCAGCCTACGCTCTCTCTCTCTCACCATTCCCCAAGGTCTGGCCGGCCTCAGATGGACGCTGGGGCAATGCTTTGCATTCCATTCTCGACATGGTGCTGCTTCTTTTCCAACAAAGGAATTTTCCATGGAGTGAAACCAAGTACATTTTGTGAATTAATGAGACAAGGAAGAAGGACTGAGTTTCCTGTGGAGGCTCTGAGAAGGGCTGAGCTGCCCGTGAAATATTTAGAGGCATTTGCCCAAAGTGGTGGGCTATAATGAATGGGTAAAATCCAGAACTATTTTCCAGGGCCCAGAGAGACTGAAACCCACTGTTGGGGCCTAGGCGTGATGTTTAACCTTTGCTGCCTGTGCTGCTATGCCTGCATGGGGCTTCAGCTCAGTCCTCTCCAGGCTGTGAAATACCTAGTCTTTAAAGTTGGATCATCTGTCTGTTGCAGTTACAACCGTGGCCTGCAGACATGAGGGATTTGATCAGATCAGGCAGAGAGTATAGAGAACATACTAGACTGTGCTCCTTATACATGGCTATTTGTAAATTCTGAAGCAAAGATCCTATGAATGCTCAGATCTTGCAAGATGGGTTGGTCCCTGACACCCCAGGGATGAGACACCATAGTCACACAGAACTATCTCCAGGGATGAAAATCTGTCACATTATTCTAATATCTAAGGAGCTTACAGCCAGGTCATCTATTCACAATCTCATTTGCTGTGCATAAAACTCACTTTGTTGCTATTCTTACCAACAGACCCAGAGTCCCACAGAGAATTAGATTAGAGTAAGCAGGAAAACCACGACACATAACCATGATCTCTGGAAAGCTCCAAGTTACAAACAATAGCTTCCAGGACAAGTGTGTGTCAGGTTCTGCCCATACAATGTTTTTGACAAAATTACACTATAATTTATTTTAAAAAAATTTTTAACCTTTATTTTTGAAAGATAGAGAGAGACAGAGCATGAGAGGGGGAGGGGCAGAGAGAGGGTGACACAGAATCCAAAGCAGGCTCCAGGCTCCGAGCTGTCAACACAGAGCCCAACACAGGGCAAGAACCCATGAACCGCGAGATTGTGACCTGAGCCAAAGTCGGACGTTTAACCGACTGAGCCACCCAGGCTCCCCATACACTATAAATTCTAAAAACAAAAACAAAAACAGTATATTCAGTTTAAATTCTGGAAACATGGCTATTCTTAAACCTTGAAAGATTTGGTAATACTGGCCCTGGGTTTTAACATGGTAAAGTTTTCCAGAACTGCTAATTGTCAGGCTTCAAACTAACGTATATTCTCCAGTTGAGCAAAGTTGCCACCACTTCATTCCCTGGTATATTATTCTAATCCCCATCTCCTGTGGTCATTTGAGCCTGTGACCTTAAAAACTGTTGTTTTATGACACAATGGCTAGCTGAAGATACTCAGAAATAAGCTCCATTTAATATCTAAGTTTCTTCCCATCAGGTGGCCTGCAAGGCATATTGACCCTTGGTCAGGATTCAGTCACCATCCTTCCCCTCTGTGCTATGCCATCATTGCCCCAGAAATTGGCACTGCAGATCATATTATAGTAAAACATTGGTTTGAGAGCATAATTTGTTCTGGAAACATGCTTGTAATCCAAAGCACTCGTATATCAAAGCAGATTTCAAGAACCTTGTCTCAGCTGTGATCAGATGACATTCAGCATCACATACTACTTATATTGCAAGATATCACTCATTTATCAAGTTAAAATTTGTTAGAAATGTTTGCTTATCTTGCAGAACACTCACAGAACAAGTTATTCACAATCCAAGTTTTTACTGTATCTTTTTATTACCCCAGTGAAGACTTTGACTGTTAGGGATCTCTGTCCTGTGGAACTTATGATTGCAGAGGGCTTCTCAGGACTTCAGCCTCATCTTCTCTCTTTGAGTAGTGACCAGACCCACATGGGGCATTTTAAGAAGGAAATGTAGCAGTTCAGTTGATTGTTTCAGTGGTTGTCCCATGTAACATGACATCCTACCTGTGAATGACTGGCTCTCTTCTCTTGAGCAGAAAGGTCACTATTGGGGAAGTGGGGTGTCCCACTGACACATCAGCACCATACTGTTCTCCATTTCAGGCTTTACTCTAGACATGTAGAGGAGCATCATCTATATGCCCTTATGGTAAAAAGCACCAGCTGGAAATAGCCTATCAGGTATCCACATCTTGCTGAACACCCAGGATTTCCCTTCCCACCACCACTATGGGAAAAAGAGAGAGAGAAAAAAAAAGCTGTCATCACACTCTTGTCCTCTGAGACATTGTAACTTGACACTTTAAAATTTATGAGGTAAGAAAAACAGGCACTGGGTCTCCTCCCAAGGTCAGGGAGGAGGGAACAAGCAGGAAACATCAATGCTATCCTATTGTCAGAAGTCGCTGGACCCATACCTTGAAGAGTCCAGCCCAGACTAATCTCTCACCTTTACTATACACTGGGGACATGTCCAAAGAGAATGAATTCTCAACAAAGCACAGGATAGCTAACCATGGATCTAAAGTATTTCCTAATCCTTCCCACAACTTGACCACTAACCCAGACTGTAATTGGGTTAACCCAAAACCTAGATGAACTTTAACTAGAAGAAACCCTAATCTTGACTCCACATGCAGTCCCACTGACTTCCTCCAAATCCTGGGACTTTATCTAGCTGGCAGGTGCCAGATGGCTCTGAGCCAATGTAAACTCTTCTTAGGAGTCATCTTTAGCCTAGTATCTTCTCTTAAAACATCCATTTTTGAAATTGATTTAAAAAAAATTTAACAGAATAAAATTTCCAAATAAAGAACATATATATCTATATAAAGATTCAATTCATCTTCTTTTTATTACCCTAATTTATTTGGGACAGGGAAAATACTACTGAAGAAGGAGAAAATGGAGGGGGAGAAGGCAGAGGAGGAGGGGGAATGGAGTAAAATTAGAATGGAGAAGAAGAGAAAGAAGAGGCAGGAGGGTAAGAGGGAGAAGACAGGAAGAAGGTGAAGAAGAAGAAGAGGAGGAGAAGGAGGAGAAGGAAAAGGAGAACAATAAGAAGAATTAGTATTCTACATAAGAAGTCTTATTATCTCCTAAGAAAGATCATTTTGGCAAGACAAAGGTTGAGGACCATTTCAAACCCTACTAGCCCCACTCAACTACCAACAAGGCTGACCTCACTATATGTAGGCTCAGTCTGGATCCAACCTTGAGCTAAGTAGACCCTGGCTTAGAAGGAAATGGAGAATACTCTCCCCATCACTCAGAAGGGCAAAAGTAGTCTCCAACCTCCACATCCATGACTGTTGAGTGCAAGGAGCCAAATGTCCACTTGGACTTGATGCTTTGCTACTTCAAAACCAAAAACTGATGGAAGGGATTCACCTACCAGGATGGCTCTCTGCCCTGCTCCTGTGTTCATTACATTACTACTGGGCTAGAAATCTTGACCTAACATTCATCTACCCAATGGCAGCCTCGGCCTTGCCAGCTACTACCACCTAGGAGTGGGTTTCACATCTGACACCAATGCATCAATGTAGATAATTCTCTATGGTCTTGTGATTCTACCCCAAACTGGGATTTGCTCCTGTATTGAACAAGTGACTGCCCCTATAGATTATAACTTCTGATATATTAACCCCAATTACATTGAACTTGAGTTGGGATTTGGATGTTCCCTTATCTCCAACTCCCTGTTTCTTTCAGTCTCTATCCCTTTGAGCCCAGCTCACTACCTTTTGTTTTGAGGATAATCCATCATGTCAACTGGTTGGACTAGCCCTGGTTACAACAGGGCTGTGTTTCAGAATTTGAGTTGATTGGTTCCCAAGAATTCCTTTTTCTGTTATCTTCCTCATCAGAAATTTCAATGAATGTAGAAGAAACAGAAGGAAATAGGTGATATTCTATTATTGACTCTCTGATAAAGAGCTCCTGTACATTTCATTATTATTTAAGCCTTCAGAAAAGTGCTGAGGATCAAACACCCATCTTTACCCACAAATGACTATTTAAATGTAAATCAGATCTTATCACTCTTTTTTTCAAGGAGCCTGGATCAGCTACCTGCTGCACTGAGAATATAATCACAACTTTGCATGTGGCCCACAGGCACTGCATGCTCTGTCTCTTATTTATCTCCTCCAGTCCACTCTTGCCACATTCTTTCTAGTGCTCCATGATCCAATACAATCACTTTCTTCTAGCTCTTGAAGGGCAATATAGATTTTCCCTTTTCTGGACTTTCATTCCCGTAGACTTTGTATCTCTGTCTAGATCACTGTTCTCATGACTCCTCATCTCACTCTGTTCTCAGCCTCGTAACAAGGCACTTTCTGTTGGTCTTTCTGGAATAGGTCGTATTAATCATCATCATTGCACTCTGAGTTTTTCTCTTTACCAGAATTGGTAACTTCACAGTAATTTTTTTTCAATGGCGTATTGTATGTTTTCCCAATTAGACTATCCATGAAGAGAGAGATCACACTTTCTTTGTGTACCAATATATCTTCATTACCTGGCACATCGTGAAAGCTCAAAATACATTTTTGGATATATTAAAAAATTAGTGAATGAATAAAATGATTGGTAGTGCTAAATTAATCTAATTTTCTGATATTTAATTTAAGAAATACCATAAATTTATTTACGAGTACAGATGCAAAGAATCCTAGAATGTTTTCTTTCCATTCTCTGCCATTTCAGGCCTGAAATTTGTCCACTGAGCTTTATGTAAGTCCCATTTGTTGTGTGCTGTCACTTGTTTTCATCTACACAGGAGTAATATCTGTAAAGGGCCTGAGGCTCTTCTCTTTGATCTCTCAACTGGAGTCTTAGAAGTACAACTGTAGTGCTATCTCCTTCAAACCGTCTTAAGACACTGGTGACTGCAGGGATTGGCTGCCTAGCTTTGGATCTCAGAATGATTACAAGGGAAAATGTCTACAGCTTCCCTACTGCCAAAGGCTTGGTTTTTCTTTATGTTGAGGTTTCCTCTATAGGTTAGAGTAGATCAAAATAGCACTTTAGAGAAGACCAAGGACAACAAAAATATTAATGGCAAATAATTTCCTCCAAACGTCACTGGGATCGTTAAAAGCATTGAAGAGCAGTATGGAGACCATAGCTTTGGCATTTGACACTAACTATGAGAAGCTTACTCAAAATTTATCCTTTAAAGATGAGTATATACTCATCTGTCAAGGGAGAATAATACTATTAACATTTCAGGAGTGTTTTGAAGATAAAAAGAGATAGTAGGATATCCAAAACAGTTTCTCACTCAAAAAGACATTAATCTCACTCCTTTTATGGTCTTTAAAGCTCACTCTTCATCTCCAGTTGTAGAAGGAGTAGAGGTCTTTGGGAAATTTCTAGTCCTGCCTGTGCAGTGACCCAAGGTAGCTGGGTCTCTAAAGCATTACAAAAAACATTCTCTTCCATTATGGAGAAATTGAGAGTCTTTTAATACTAGTTAGAGAGTGTTTAAATACTACTTAGTAGGACAACTTCTGAAAATAAAACACAAATGAAACCATATCACCCCACAACTGGGCAGCTTTGTCACAGGCCTTAGCTTCCCTCTCTCTACCCACAGTGATACAACCCTGGTCACTTGAAGGATGTACCCAGTTCTATCCATTAATTTCCATAATATTCAAGGAAACACAATCTTTGCTCTAGTCTGTAGGTACCACCTTAGTCAATGTTTTCTATGAATATACTGCTGATAAAAATGAATGCTTTTTTTCTTTTGTCTCCGTATTTGATGTAAAGCTATCTTGGTTAGATCCTCAGAGGTGACTGGAAGTGGGAGACAAAGAGAACTTCTTGACCTGCTGGTGCTCATGTTCTTTCTGAAAGAGAAAACACTCACACGGAAGCCTCAGCCATCCTCCTGGCTCCATGTTCAGTCTCCACCTTGCCTCTGTGTATGTTTTTTGGAGTCTCAGGTGCCTTCTTCAGTTATACTTTCAGTGGTGGATTTTCTGGCACTTTTTGGCTTGCCTGGAGATTCTAATCTTGTATCATATTTGAGGTAAAATATATATCCCAAAGATGACTGTAACACTCTCATCCCACATCCTTTTCTCTGACCTTGCCTTTCCACTGTCATGAGGTAGATTCTAATTCAATGTCCTTTACATCTGGGCAAGAACGTGGCTCACATGGAACCCATATAATGTGGCAGAAGTGATGTTGTGTGACTTCTGAACCATAAAAGGTGATGCAGCCTCCATCTCATGAGCTGGGACACTCACTCTTGGAGGCTGAATCTTTGTATAAAATGTCCACTATGTCCTGAGATCAACATAATGGGAAGGCCATGTGTAGGCACTCCAGTTCAGTGATCTCCCAGCAGAAAGCCAACTGTAACTACCAGTCTGTGAGTGAACTATTTTGCAGATTTCCAGCAAATTTTGTAGCCCCAGCCAACATTTGATTGCACCTACAAGAAAGAACCTAACATGAGCCCTTTCCAAATATCTGGCCCATGGGATTATGAGAAAAAATTAAAAGGTAGTCTCAATTTACTAAGTTTTAGGGTAATTTGTAGTAACTAGAATAATTTTAGGTGGGCCATAGTGAGCAGATTTTCTTGGCACATCTGTTTACCTGGATTAACTCTATGTCTTTTGTCCTTGCTCCAGGGAAAATTAGACTTAAATAGTATTAAATAGCTTTCATCTTTGAGCTGCCATTGGAGATACGAAGCATGTATAGCCATAGCAAAATTACATTGGAATGTAGATTAGACAAGCTAGTCAGGAACATTCCTATCCATTTTTGATAGCAAATCCTTTTTCCTTTATTGAGAAGACTATCTGGCTTTCTCACTTCAGAAGGCTTTGGGCCATAGGCCTTGGAGGTTGAGAAAGGTGCTTTGAAGATTCAAACATCTCTAGGTTTTGCAGAGTCTTAGCAAGAAGAGATTACCAGAAGCTTATTTATAACTATGTAGAGTGTTACCAAAGAGAGGCTTCTGAATGAAAAAGGAAGAAGCCCGGCTTTTTTATTCTTTACGTCTGCAAGCTAGAGAGATCCCACAAGCCTCTCTCACATCTGAGTGCACACTGCTTGCTATCTGGCATCTGGGAATGAAGGAGAAGTAAGAGACATGGGGAATAAAAGTTTCTGCACATTTAATGTTCATCTGAATACTGTAATCACCATATCGTCTTAACTCTAAGGACCAGCGTAAACAGACTAGGACTCCGAGATAGAAAATAGAAATTGTGTCCTACCGCTCCTATTAAAGTTAAGTACTCAATGCAATCAGTGAAAAATATGGCCTAGGGCATACATGGATTGCAACAACAAACTCAAATTACATTTCTAATTAGATCACGACAAAAGAATAATTCTATAAAAATGAACAGAGGTAGCCAAGAGTAAGGATTTATGTTTTAAATTCAAGGCATTTGAAAAATGTTGCTTGGTAGGAAAGTTTAGCACTACTGAGACTTCTTAATTGTGGAGAAATGAGAAAATGCCATTGAGGAAAGCAACCAGAAATCATGGATTTAGTATATGTCCTGAATATCTTCCCTTTAAATCCACTGAAACATGTATAAAACCTTCTGAAGCAAACAAAGAAGCAAAACCTTCTTGAGTTTCAAGGATGATTAACAAAAATATATGGCCTGACTCATATTTAAGTATGACTCTCCAAATACTGTTATCTTGCTGGCAAATGATTTTCACATGGCGTCTTCACCTAAGAAGGTCTTAAATTACAATCATACTAAGGACACTCTACTATCAACTAAACAGCTGGAGCTCTATTTAAAAGTATAAAAAATAATGAACTCTCTATATTAACTATATATAAGGATATAAAACAAGATGCGAAAATAGGTAGTGTCAAGCCGAGTTTGATTATTAATGAGATGTTAATTTTTCTTTCCTCCAGATAATTCACTTTTTTCTCCCCTCTTCATTCAAGCAGATAAGACAGTGTGTTCACTGCCTTGGGGAAAGAATGTGATGAGATGATACAGTGGGAATGAGTTAGGGCCAACGTCTTGGCTTTGGTTTGCAGTAGCATTAGTCTTAGGTGGTGTAGCAGTGTCTGTGCATAAACATCATATATGGAAGAAACGTGATGGGAGATGGTAGTCTCCTACAAAAGCACGAGAGGCCAAAGGGTGGTTAGGAGTTAGAAAGGGATGGAAGGGATATTATGAGAGCAGAGGGGCTAGTGGATCCCTGAAAGAGAAGTAGCAACTGAAAGAGCCTGTAGTTCCCTATTCCCTTATACTCTATTTTATCCTAGAAGTATATTGCTCTCCCCAGCTCTTGACTCTGATAAGAAAATCTTCCTTTTCTACGTATAATATCCTTTCCATGCAGCTAAATAGGTTTTTGTCTTTCTTATTACCCATAGGAAGTTGAGGGCCCAGAATTCTTTTTGAACAATCACAATCCCTTTTAATTCAAACTGTCAGTGCTTTAGATGTTATAACTCTTTTGACAACTTCATGGGTTTCCTATGTATCTGACTACATTCAGGGAAACCACACCCACAATTCTTTTTCAGATAGGCTTCTCTCTTCTTTGGCATGTTGGAGGACTCTATAAGAACACTATAACATGGGGTGCCTGGATGGCTTGGACAGTTAAGTGTCAGGCCTCGGCTCAGGTCATGATCTCATGGTTGGTGAGTTTGAGCCCCATGTTGGGCTCTCTGCGTCAGTGCAGAGCCAGCTTCAGATCCTCTGTCTCCCTCTCTCTCTGCCCCTCCCCCACCTGCACTCTCTTTCTCTCTCTCTCTCTCTCTCTCTCTGTCTCTCTCAAAAATAAACATTTTTTAAAAAATAACACTATAACAAATCTTGGAAGCTCTTTGGTATAGCTGAGAGGATCACTAAGCACCATTTTCTCTATCTGTGATCTTAACATAGGGTCATAACATCATTTATTCGATCTCTACATTGAGGTCTTTCCTCACCTTATTTTGCTGCCTGAATAAACCAGAAATCAGAAACAGCCTTATTTTAATGTTTATTTATTTTTGAGAGAGAGAGACTGAGCATGAACAGGGGAGGGGCAGAGAGTGAGAGACAGAATCTGAAGCAGGCTCCAGGTTCTGAGTTGTCAGCACAGAGCTCCATGCGGGGCTAGAACTCATGAGCCAGGAGATCATGACCTGAGCTGAAATTGGACACTTAACCAACTGAGCCACCCAGGTGCCCCAGAAATGGTTTTATTTTAAAATCCAGCAAGAACTCTCCATTTCTTCTAAATTCTTGTAGACTATTTTGCTTCTTCCCTCATCTCTTCCTATAATTTACCTTACACAGCTAAAATAAGGTAATTGACACTTTTTTTACATTCTGCCTTACATTCTGCACACATCTAAATTTTATTAAGTATATTTTCTATCTTCTAATTACCAAAAGTAATAGTTCTGACTATTTTTATACTGCTACATAACACGTATCACCTTTCTTCATCTTGTTAAAGCCTCCTGTCATTAAATTCCTTCCTCTCCACTAATGGTGTGTCCACAGCTTCTCCAGCCTTTCCCGCCTTGTCTCCCGTCACTTTGTTTAGCTTCCACCTATCAACCAGTCCCAAAAGCAATGCTAAATATTTTATGTTTGTATTATGGTAAGCACCTACAACTAGATACTAATTGTTGTAAAACTTAGCTTTGTTACATAACAAACCACTATGAAACTTAAGTGCCTAAAGCAATAAATAAGCATTTTTTTCATGAGTCTCTTCTTAGGTAGTTGGAACTGCATGGACAAACATCTGATGGCTGGCTTACCATCACTTAGGGTGATAATTGCCATGGCTTACATCATTGAGCAAAATATCCCAGACTCAATCATACGGTGAATGGTAGTGATTATAAAAGAAAAGATGTGTCAGTGTACAAGTACTTTTCAGATCTCTGTTGTGTTGTGGTTTTTAATGTTCTATTAGCCAAAGAAACTCATATGGGCAACCCTAGATTCAAGGATACAAAACCTAGCCAAAGAAACTCATATGGCCAACCCTGGATTCAAGGATACAAAACCATTAGCCAAAGAAACTCATATGGCCAACCCTGGGTTCAAGGATACAAAATAGGTTTTATTTCTGGGTGGAAAGAGCTTCCAAGTTATACTAAAATAATCATGACTACAGAGATAAGAAAACTTGTGGCCATTTTTGCCATCTACACATAATGTATTATAAACCCATAACAACTGAAATAATATCATTCTTCATAAAGAACAAAATATAAATCAATAAAGAATATAGGTGCAGAACTAGATCCAATTTTGAAAAATAGATCAACTTACTTCTACTACAAGCAATGAGGAATTCACTCAATTTTGATCAATCTTCTCATCCAGAACAACTGGAAAATCTTGGCAAAATATGTAAAAATCTGCTTGGTTGAATGAGACAATTACCAAGACAGTTATGTTTGTTTTGTTAGTTCTATAATCTAGAGAAGAAAGAATCACATAGAGGAAAAGAAAAACATAACATCCATATCCTTACATTACCTTTCCACGTTTTTATATATAATGACTGGGTCTATATGAAAAATAACTTGGCATCCAAAAGAAGGACCAAAACCAAGGGAATAAATAGGGACTAAGAATATTCTAATATGAGTGTTGTTAGGCAAGCTTTGTACTAATTTTGATTAACATGGCTTAGAAATTAAAAAAAAATAAGATGGAGATATTGACATCATAACTGATAATGCAAAAAAAGACAATAAAAATGGAAGCAATATATATGAACTAAAATTATGAATACAATAAGTAGAGTTGCTGTCAGATTAATCACAGTGAAGATAGAATTAAGGAAAAAGAAGATAGGTCAAAAGAAAAAATGATGCATTAATTTTCAAAATGATGGAAAATAAAGAGTAAGAAGCATATAGTAAGAGTAAAAAGGCTTAACAAAAGTGTAATTATGATCCTAGAAAGAGATGAGATAAAATGAGGCAGTAACAATATATAAAGTGTTGACTGCTGAGAATTTTCTAAAATATATGAAAGACATAAAGTTATGGATTTAAAAGGCATTATAAATATAACCAGAATAAATATAAACAAAACCATACCATGACACATGATAATAAAGCCACTGAAAACAGGAAAAGAGAATAATTAAAATCAGCCAGATAAGAAAAACTCCTTACTTCCAAGAGAATGAAATAAGAATGACTGCTGACTTCAAATATATAGTAGTACTCTTCTAGATATCCTTAGGGCAAAAGAAGAATTCAGAGGAAAATTTTTAAAAATTAAATTGAATGATAATAAAAGTAGGTGTATCAATATATATGCTTTTAAAAAGTTGCAATTACAGGACAACATATAGCTATAAATACACAAAACAAATGTTTTCAGTGTATTTAAAATTTTTTTAAACATTTATTTATTTTTGAGAGACAGAGACAGAGAATGAATGGGAGAAGATCGGGGGGGGGGGCACAGATTTCAAAGCAGGCTCCAGGTTGTAAGCTGTCAAGCACAGAGCCCAACGTAGGGCTCGAACCCTCGAACCATGAGATCATGACCTGAGCTGAAATTAAGAGTCAGATGCTTAACTGACTGAGCCACCCAGGTGCCCCCAAAATTCTGTGAGTTTTAATAAATGTCACATACCCTGTGGACTAGGATAGTCTTATAATATAATATAAAATAGTTTTACCATCCTGTAAATGGTTCTTATTGCACCCTGAAACGTTAGCAACCACTGATATGTTTGCCATCTCTAGAGTTTTGCCTTTGCTACAATGTCATATAAATGGTATTGTACAGTATGTAACTTTTTCAAGCTTTCTTCTTTCACTAGGTAATAGGAATTTAAAATTCATCCATGTTTTTGCATGACTTGATAGTCCATTTTATGTTTATTTATTTATTTTGAGAGAGAGAGAGTGTGTGTGTGTGAGCAGGCAGGGGAGGGGCAGAGAGAGAGGAAGAGAAAGAATCCCAAGCAGGCGCTGACAGCACAGAGCCCAACATTGAGCTGGATCCCAGGAACCAGGAGATCATGACCTGAGCCAAATCAAGAGTTGGACGCTTAACCAACTGAGCTACCCAGGAGCCCCACAGCCCACTTACTTTCATCACTGAAGAGTATTCCATTGTATGAACGTATCACAATCTGTTTATCCATTCATCTACTGACAAACGTCTTGGTTGCTTCCTGTTTTGGGCGATGATGAATAAAGCTGTAGTTGCTTCCTGTTTGGGGCGATGATGAATAAAGCTGTTAAAAATATTTGTATGCAGATTTTGTGTGTGTGTGGACATAATGCTTTAACAACATTTGGGTAAATATCTAAGACAATGATTGTTGGGTTGTAGAGTAATAATATACTTAGTTCTATAAGAAACTGTTCAACTGTCTTCCACTCCCATCATCAATGAGTAAGAGTTCCTATGTTCTATGTACTCCATTGCATTTGGTTTTGTCAGGTTTTTTAATATTTGCCATTTTAATAGGTGTAAGTAGTACCTAATTTTTCTTTGAATTTGCAATCCCCTAATAATATAATATTGAGCATATTTTTATGTGCTCAATTAACATCTGTATATCTTTTCTGATTAGGTACCTGCTCAGATCTTGTACCCATTTTTTAAATGAGTTGTTTTCATATTGTTGAGTTTAAGAGTTATTTGTATATTTTGGACACACATTCTTTATCAGATATGTTTTACAACATATTGTCTGGAAGAAATATTTTCTTCCAGTTTGTGGTGTGTCTTTTCATTCTCTTAAAAAAGATTCTCACAGAGCAGAAAGTCTAAATTTTAATAAAGCCAACTTATCAATAGTTTTCTTTCAAGCATAGTGCTTTTAGAATTGTAACCTAAACACTAATCAGCAAACCCAAGGTCACCTAGATTTTCTAAGCACTTTTTAATTAAGAGTTTTATTGAAATACAATATACAGCCTAAGGTACACCAATCTTAAGTTTTCAGCTTAATGAATTAGTACAGACTGAACATATCTACTTACCTACAAACAAGATTTTAAAAACAAACTACAACCTGGGGTCAAATCTCGACTGCCAACTGTTATTATACAGCATGAAATTTAAGAATTTTTTTTTAGGGGCACCTGGGTGGCTCAGTCAGTTAAGCGTCCAACTTCAGCTCAGGTCATGATCTCATGGTTTGTGGGTTTGAGCCCCGCATTGGACTCTGTGTTGACAGCTCAGAGCCTGGAGCCTGCTTCGGATTCTATCTCCCTCTTTCTCTGCCCCTCCCTCAATTGTAGCGCGCGCTCTCTCTCTCTCTCAGAAATAAATAAACATTAAAAATAAACTTTAAAAAATAAATGTTTGGGAACATCAGAAAGAGAATTATGTAATTCACAAAATTCACATGAAAATTATATGCAATTCAAATTCTAATGTTCATATTCACACTCATCATATTTATAATTAACATATAGCTGTGAACATATACACGGGTATATAAGTATATAGAATTCACACTAATTTCATATATATATATATATATATATATGGCTGCTATTATAGTAAATGCCAGAGTTAAGTTGTTGCAACAAACATCAAATAACTCACAAAGTTTAAAATATTTACTATCTGGTCCTTTATAGAAAAAGTTGCCAACCCACTATAGAATATTACCAGCACCTCAAAACTCCCCCTCATGACCATTCACGTCATTACACCTTCACAAATAATAAATATTCTGACTTCTATCACTATAGATTATTTTTGTGGTTTTTTTGCACATTGTATGAATACGAAACATATAACATTTACTGTTGTGTCTGCTATCTCTTTTACTCAATCTTTTGTCTATCAGATACATTAGTATTTTTGTATATAGCTGTAATCTTTTAAATATATATTACATTTATCATCCATTCCACTGTTGATGGACATTTGCATTTTACCAGTTTGAGGCTATTGTGATTAATGTTTCTAGGAATGCTTCTTCATGTCTTATTCATTGTCTACATGCGTACTGGTACATACACATTTCTGTTGGATACAACCCTGCATGTGGAATGGCTGGGCCAAAGGGCATAGAAGCCTTAGTAGATTAGCCTAAGTAGATTTTATAAAGTATTTTTTTAATGTTTATTTATTTTTGAAAGAGAGAGAGGGGGGAGGAGCAGAGTGAGAGGGAGAAAGAGGATCCAAAGCAGGCTCCAAGCTCTCAGGGCAGAGCCCAATACAGGGCTGGAACCCACAAACAGTGAGATTATGACCTGAGCCTAAGTCAGATGCTTAACCAACTGAGCCACCCAGCAGCCCCACAAAAGTTTTTCTAAAGTATTTTATGAATATCTATGTCCACCAGTACTGCATTCACACGCCAGTTACTTAATATTTTACTAAGACTTGTACTATGAGTTTGTTTTCCTATTTTAGATTCACAGGTACTGCATATAATATACAAATTTGCCAATTTAGGTTGATGCCTAAAATTATCTTTCCTTGAAAACTAATGATATTGATCACTTTTTCCTACACTTGGTGTTTGGAAGCCTTCTTTTCCAACATGTTCTTTTCAAACTTATAGCATTTATAGCATTCAACCCCTTTTTAAAGATATACATCTTTATGCATATAGGTGCATACATATAAATTCTATCTATCTATCATCTATCTACTTGAAATGTGTGGGAGATACATTAAAAACAAATGTGTTATGCTACCCTGTGTTCTTATTCTCTTCCTTGTAGTTTATTTTGAAATCCAGAATTCCTAATTAAATGAACCTACTTCAATCTTTTCCTTCATGGTTAATGCTATCCAAGTCCTATTTAAGAAATCCTCACTTTCCTAATGGTGCTGAAGACATCTCTATGTTGTCGTCCAAAGTATTTGTTGTTTTACCTTTTATATTTAGTCTATAATCCACCCTTAATTATTTTTGATATGGTGCAATAGAGGTTAATTGTTTTTGCATTTAGATCTTAATCTGTTTCATCATCATTTAGGGAATTGAGCCATATATCTGAATTCTCCATTCTGTCCTCTTGGTGCATTTCTTTATCCTTGCTCAATACTACAGTCTTTAATTATTGTAGCTTTATAATCATAGTTGGTTTCTGGTAATACAAAGGGTCCAGGTTTATGTTACTTCTTCAAAAGAAACATAAATCTCTTCCTATTTTGATTGATTTATACTTCCATATCAGTTTTAGAATCAACTTGTCACTTTCCACTAAAATGCTTGGTGATTTAGGTTGATGATTTTGATTATTTTCACTGATTTATTAGTGGTAGAATCTATAGGTATACTTGGGGAAATGACATTCTTACAGTCCATAACATGGTATATTCCTCCCTTATTTGTTTATTTAATTTCTCTCAGGAGTTTTTAGGTTTTTTTTTTTGTATAGTGATTTTGCATATAGCTTATAACATTTATTCCTAGATATTTTATATTTTTGATGCTAAGTGATATCTTTTACATTTTTACTTTCAAATAATTTTATTAGTATATAGATATTGACTGTAGGGGTGCCTGGGTGGCTCAGTCGGCTGAGGGTCTGACTTAGGCGCAGGTCATGATATCACAGTTTGTGGGTTCAAGCCCCACGTCAGGCTTTGTGCTGACAGCACAGAGCCTGCTTGGGATTCTCTGTCTCCCTCTCTCTCTGCCTCTCCTCCATGCTCTCTCTCTCTCAAAAATAAACAGAAAATTTTAAAAAAAGAAATTGACTATATATGCCCTTTATGTCCAACAACTTGGATAATCAATTTATAAATTTCAACAATTTATCTATAGATTATTTTCAATTTTCAATATGCACAGAAATAAAAGCAAATGCATTTTTTCCCTTTTCAACTTGTATACATCTTGGTTCTTCCTTTATCTAATTGCAGTGGCTGAGAACTTCAGTATAATGGTGAATACAAGTAGAGATAGCAGACATCCTTAGAAAAAAACTTTACATTGTATTTCTTATTATCATTTTAATAATTGTAGAATCTACAGTAATATACTTTTTTTCATTCTTAATATTGCTACTATAATCCTTCTCTATGCTTATGTTTGGTCTTGACAGAAGAATATATATTTAAAAAATGTTTTTGAGAGAATATTATTTGGTTTTATTAATTTTTATTCAAGTATTAAAAATAAAATACTCACATATTTTGTATCTTTTGTCCTGACTTATCATGATACATGCTTAGAAAATCTACTTTCAGTCTTCTTATGTTATAATGTATCAACTCAAGCTATAAGTTCTCCTCTAAGCACAGCTTTAGCTGCACCCCACAACTTTTGCTAGATTTTTATCATTATTTGAATCAATATATTTTCTAATTTCCATTGTGATTTGTTTTTTGGCCCACGTTTTATTTAGATATGCTTTGCTGTATACTCAAGTATTTAGACATTTATTTCTGGATGGATTCCGCTTTGGTCAGAGAACATACTCTGTATGATTACAAATATGTAATTTGCGGAGGTGACTTTAAAGCCATCATACAATTTATTTTGGTAATAGAGCTCCACTAATTTACTATCCTCTTGTTAGTTACAGTAAAAGAGATGCTCTAATCTCCAACTATGATGTTGGATTTGTTGATATCCTTATATACATATCATTTTGCTTTAGGTATATATTTAAGCCTATGTTATTAATCTTATTAAGTGCAGACAACTTTATGTTTTTATAGTCTCCAATTGAATAATTTCTTTTAATTATGACATATTCTTTATTTTCCTGTGGGACCACTGGCAATACATTCCTTTCATTTATCAGAAATGCATTTTACCATCATTTTTGAAATATAGAACTCTAGGTTAGCAAATGTCTTTCAGAATTTGGTCTTGTTTTACCTTTTGTATGTGTCAGACTTATTGCTGCTCCTTTGAAGCTAATGAGCCTTTCCCCATCCCCACCCACCCTTCCCCCTCAGTTGCTCTTAAGATTTTCATTTTGACTTTCGTTACAGCATTTCTCACTAGAATGTGTTCAAGTGTAGATTTCTTTTTATTCATTTTGCTTACAGTTTGCAGAACTTCTTGAATTTGGTCTTGAGGACTTTCATTGAGTTTTATGACATTCGTAGCCTAAGATTCTTCCAATATCTCTTCCACCTTCTTCTCTTTGTTTTTCTCTCTCTCTCCTTTCCTCCTGAGAATACAATTACACATATTTAGACTTTTTGGCATGCCCCATATTGTGTCCTTTACATATTTCTCTTTGTGATTCAATCTGCATATTTTCTACTACATTTTTTAGTTCACTCTTACTCAGTTCTATTGTAACCAAACTTCTGTTGAACCTATCCATGGGAATTATTTCAGTTCTAAATTTTCTATTTTACACTTTTCATAGATTCCACTTCTCCAGTGTAATTTGTTATCTATTTTCTTAAACATGTGAATTATAGTCTCTTAAAAGTATCTGGCTGATAACTCTAAATTCTGGAGTTACATTGTATATCTGGAGTTTTATTACATTATGGCTCTGCTGCTTTTCTCTTTTTTTCTTTTGATTTTCAGCCATGTGGCCACTTTTTCTGTCATGTTTAGTTAGTTTTAGTTCATATTTCTAAAATGTAGAGGTTTGGGATGATTCATATGCCACTGGACAGAATTTAATTTTCTTCTGACAAGCTACCTTGGGAAGACTACCTTGATTTAATTAGGGATTAAGATGGCTTGAGGTTTTGTTTCAGGTTTCTTGAGGCTTGGCTTGCTTCTCTGTCAGAGCTGGTGTACTATTCCTCCTAGGAGGAGCCTTTCAGGGGCCTCAACTAAATGTCTGTGTTGTTTCCAATATCCCTCTTCCATGCCAGGCCTTAAAAATTCTTTTCTGTCTCTCCCTCTCTCAAGTACCCGGAGATTACATAAATCTTGTAACTTTTTAATATTTTAATATCCATTTGACTTCTCATTCCATTAGGAATTGGCAAATACCTCAAGAGAAAACTTTCATGCAGAATGTTCGCTCACTTTTCTGGTACCCTTTTCTTCAGAATTTTGGACCTCAAATCTACCTATTCCCATAAATAAAATTCAAGATGTGGGTCAAGTTAATAATAGTGTAACCTAATCCTGATGTACAGCAACAGGGTGTACTAATGCATCAGCCTAAAGAGAAGGTGAATATTCAGTAATGCTATGGAAGAAATTTAGTATGAGATAGTTCACAAAACTATTAGAAACCTCCTAAAGCCAAATAATGGATCAGAAAGCAATCCAGATATTAGCAACAACAGAAAGCTGCTTCTATTCCCAAAACAGGAGAATGATGTGAGGAGATGTTTGCAGAGGACAGGAGCCATGTCTGTCAGGAGACAGCAGAATCAGAACAGAAGCTTCCAACCAGAGTGGGAATCACATGGGAAATGCAGCCCAAGAGGAGAGAAAGAAATGTGGTTCTCCCCTCCCCCTGCCTGCCTTGGTAATGCATCCTTCTGGATAAAACTTACTGATCGTTGGGAAAAGAGTCTGAGACATGTAGCACCAGTCTTCTTTGTGCAGAGCAGAGGAAGGATACTAAATGCACCTAAGTGCAAAAGGCAAATGACTGGAAAAATCCCTTTAGAGCCAGGTACAAGAAAACAAATTGAACTGACAAGGCTCCCAGATTCTGTTACCTTCATTCACTGATTGAAATAATTCTTATATTCGAAGATGAAGGAAGCTAACAGCAACAAAAAAAGATTTTTCTGATTCAAAGATTTTCCTAAACAAATATCAAACAACTCTGGAAGACAGAAGTATTTCAGTAGTAGCCAATTTAGCAGGTCTTGACCAAGACATTTTAAAATAGAATGGAATGGAATAGGATAGAATAGAACATCACAACATGTAGGGACTTTGAGAGAAAGTATTTGTTCAAAAAGTTTTAAAACTTAGCTGTCTAGGTGAGTTATTTAAAGTTGGTTTCATTTCACTGAAGAGGAAGCAGACAAGGATAATTTCATTTAAGAATAGCAAGTCAAGACCTTTTAAAGAACAGAAAAAGAGGAAAGAAGATTAATGCTCTTGGAAAAAAATTCTAAAGTGGCAAGTGAAATGCAAATTTTAAATATTCCCCAGCTAGTCAATAAATCCTTACAAATGGGTGGATTGTTCATCGGAATTGAAATAAGCCCTTGAACTTTGATTTTCATTAGTCTGGGTACATGCTCTCTAAAGAATCTTTAAATTTAGACCATCACCTGTGTTGTGAAACATCTGACAGAAGAAACAAATTACCTCCTCATGGACTCATCTTCTTTGCCTTCATTTTTTCTCAGATATTCAAAGTGAGGATAACAATGACCCCCTCACTGGGTCTTCAACAAGTGTTTTTTTGGCTGGCATGAGTATCTCTAGTCAAAAGAAGGGTTTAATTTCTGGGAAGGCAATTTTACTTGTTTTGATTAGGCAATTCTGTGACAAAAGGACTAGGTATTGGATCTGAGTGGAGCCAGCTGTGTTTCCTTTATTAGTGGCTGAGGGGGTTAGGGAAGGCTTTCAGGGGAACTGATGACCTGGCAGGTGGGAGATAGGTACACATAGTGGGTAGAGTGCTCTCCTTTCAGCCAGAATTATGATTGTTTGTGTTGCTAAGAGGGGGCTTCATCTTGATATTTTATTAGTAACAAGAGATTTATCAGTTAGGATCATTTTGATTGTTAGAAAGGAAAAAGTCATATCATATTCATAAGGAGGGTATATTAACCTTCAGTTCTTTTTTTAATATAACTTATCATCAAGTTAGCTAACATACAGTGTGTCTGGAGTAGATTCCCATGATTCATCGCTTACATACAACATCAGTGCTCATCCCAACAAGTGCCCTCCTCGATCCCCATCACCCATAAAGAGTTCAGAGTGTCAGACAGCTTGATTGGAAGGATGACAGATCATCTGGGACCTAGTTTCTCCTACTCTGTTTATCCATTTAGATTTCCTCCTTGCAGCCTTCATCCTCAGACTAGCAGGAGAGACTCCTAGTCACAAGATCCTGAAGCAGCTTTGGACCCTGCATTCTCTCTTGGTCTCAGCCATGGAAGAGAAAAAAACAAGAGTCTCTTTCCAATGACTGCCTGCAAAGTTTTTTTTGAGTGTCATCAACTTTGATTAGACAATATATCCTTGAATCAATACTGTAGCCTGGTGACTAGCTTTGACTTAGGTCATTTCCTCCACAGAGGTCTATGCAAACACATGGGTTGTGACTGGAGGAGAAAGAGTCCTTCAGAGGAAAATTAAGGTATTTAATGAAAAGGGAACAAAGAATGGAAGCTGTTTAAACACACACATGACAAAAATAAATGTCCTTCTTACATGGTGGTTGGGTCCACTTAGCCGTGGCTTAGTGTCTTCGCAGTGTGAAATGCATTTTTAATTTGATGTTTGTTTGTTCTCCCAGTTCCCTTTTCTTGTTACATCCTTGGATTCTGTAGCTTTGGAGAAAGTATGGAGAATGTTCCTGAGAGTAATCTTGCTCTAAAGAAAAGGAAATAAGAGCATTACCATATGCCATCAATTACCATGACTTCTTTCGTAAAAAAATTAAGTTGCTGGGGCGCCTGGGTGGCTCAGTTAGTTAAGTGTCCAACTCCTGATCTCAGCTCAGGTCATGATCTCACAGTTCCTGGGTTTGAGCCCCCCATCAGGCTCTGCACCAACAGCATGGAACCTGCATGGGGTTCTTTCTCTTCCTCTCTCTCTCTGTCCCTCCCTCATGCACTCACTTTCTCCCTCTCTCTCTCTCTCTCCAAAATAAATAAATAAATACTTTTAAAAAGCTTTAAAAAGTTAATTTGCTGTACTTAGGACATACAAATAGATATTAAAACAATACATTGAATATGTATTAACTCATATCCTTAATAAGCAAGAAAACATTGTCGCAGAACTAAATACTCTTTTAAACCTCTCCCCCATCCTATTCCTTCCTTTCCCAGGAAAACACTATCCTGTATTTAATGTTTTTGATTCCTATGCCTATATTCCTATTTTAACTAAAATTTTTATGAATCGCCAAGCAATGTGTAGTATTATTTTGTGTATTCTTCATGTATATAAAATAAGGAAGAGCTGTATTTCTTATGTGAAATATACATATTTATTACATGTTTAGTTGGTTGTTTCTTACAACTTTTTCCCTCAATTATTGTTGATATATGTAGCTCTAGTTCTTTCATTTTACTCATGTTTTAATTTTTTTTGATATTTGAATACATAATAATTGAATTATCTATTCTCCAGTTGATAGGTATTTGCACTGGTTCCAGATACTGCTATTGGGACCAATGTTGTTGTGAATGCTTTTCTACATGTTTGCTGGCATACACATTCAAGGATACCTCAATGGTGTATACCAAAAAGTGGAATTACCAGCTCGGATTGGGCAACTTCAACTTTACTAGTTAATGTCAAATTGTTTTCCAAAGAAGTTGTGCCAATTTACATGTTCACCAGCAAAGCATAAGTACTCCTGTGACTCCACACCCTTGCAAACATGGTATTTTAGATGTTTTAATTTTTGCCAGTCTGATTAGTGTGAAATTCGTGGTTTTAATCAGAAATTTCCATAGTTCTAATGAGCTAGAGTATTTTGTCATATATATATGACAAAATACTATATATATATATATATACACACACATACATACATACATATATACATATACTGGCTATTCAGATTTCTTCTGTGAATTTTCTGTTCACACTTTCCCCTTCCCAGCTTCTTTAATTTCTTAGTGCTTTATAAACTTTAGTATTAATCTGTATATTATTATATTTGGAGGACGAAGGGTTTATATGTGTTGTAAATCTATTTCTTCTAGTTCTTGAATTACCATTGTGTATGTGTGAATTTCTTAATGAACAAAATGTAACTCCACTATTATGAAAATTACCACTTTATTTTCATGATCTGTGTTCCTAGTACCCTAGCTAAGAAATTTTCCCTTACCTCAAATTTTGAAAGCTGTTTTTCTGCATACCTCCTAATCTTTCCCCATTACTGGGGGGAAACCTCAGGATGGTGTTTCCACAAAAGAAGAAAGCCCATCTCAGAGAGAGATGGCTGGAAACCTTTGCTAAATTAACTGTGTCTTTCAGTCTCTTCCAGGCCAATTCCCCACACCAAGAAGGAATGATTTCACTTGGAAAGATCATCCATTCCCTGTAGGATGCCTGCAGATCTTGTACAACAACCCAGAAGGAGTGTCCCATCCCAGCTGCACGTAAAGTGAACCCTGGATGGCAGGCTCCAATACCAATAGGCCTATGCCTGAAACTTTTATGCATCTTTTTTTTTTCCCCACCTCACGCTCCAGACATGTGCACCATGTCCAGATAGGCAGCCTGGTCTGTGCAATGGAGTAGCCGATAACTCCTCCACTGTATGATTTTACATTTGACGCCAAAGCACTGGCATCTGCTAACCTCAATTAAAATCAGAAGCTCCTTTCTCTTGCTCTCTTTCACCTACTCAAGGACAGGTTCATTTCCATATTTGAACTTTCTCTCTCTCTCTCTCTCTCTCTTTTTCTCTCTCTCTCTCTCTCTTCTCTAAGACTTACAACATGAGAAAAATAGGAGAGAAGGTACTGGAAGGTAAAGCTTTCAAAACTAAAAAATATTTCCATCTGCCTACCAGAGAAGTGTTCTATGATGCTCGTGGGTTCGCCACATATATCCCTGGCAGAATTTCTAAAATCACATGACCTTAGAAATTTTTCTCCAGCATCCATACTTATTCTAGTTTGCCATGGCCATTTGAGGCATTGTGGTAATGAAATAAAGAAAGAGGTCATCTTGGCTATCAGAAAGTAGGGTGTAGTCGTAGTAGTTTAAGCCTATCAGCATGGGGAAGCAAGCTCGGGGATGTGCCAGGCTTAGCTGCAACAATAGGAATTAGATTCTTTGTCAAAATGCAATAAAATCTCCATTCTCATCCAATCCTCTCCCCTTACCATCACTGTAACAACTCATATCTCATAATAAGCAATCAGCACCCCCCTTGTCTCAATCTACTTACGGCACCACCAATCAGTCTGTAAATAGCCCAGGTGCCTTTGGAAGTTTCCTAAGATTTCAATTTGTGTTTTTATCCCCAAAGATCAGCACACTTTTATTTGCAAAGACTCCCTGAGCAGAGAAAGGGAGAGAAAAGCTAAAACGTGTGGGGCCATGAGAGAACCTAGCCTGATGTGACCTAATCCGATGTGATACGAACAGGCTTCTCCATGCGATGGCACTCATAATATATTTCTTCCATTTGGTTTCTATTTCTCCCCTGAATATTACTTAAACATTTGTGTTCACTAAATTGAGCAGTATAACAGTGACTTATTTCATGACTCAAAAACTAATTTTATGAATTATCATATATTAAGCAGTTACGTATTTTCCCCTCTTGAACAACAGGATAAAGAAATTATGTTGGGATATTTTAGGGGGGAATCATGTCTCTCTCTGTCCTTTTTTTCTTTTCCCATGCTATGTTCCTCCCCTTAAGTTAATGAATTCTGAAGGCCTCTATTGAAATACACAACGGGGGTGTTGTCACTCAAAGTTCAAAGTGAGATCATGGTGTCTCTTAGACCTTGAAAAAGTCTTATTTATTTTAAGGCTGTTATCTTTTTCAAAAAAGAAAGACTCAAAAAATCTTTCAAAAATCCTTTACCTTTCATTCTAGCTACCCAAGGCAATTCATTTTAATTCTGATTGTGCACTTTCCTTTGCTCTCCCTTCACAAATTTTAGAAAGGTGAATGTTCAGCTCCCTTGGAGAGTCTTTGTCTGGCTCTGCAGAGCTTTGGCACCATTAGCCTGACTTCTCCCCTTATCAAAAGCAGCATGCCTGGGTTGCTGAGAGAGAGCTGGGCATAGCTAGTAAGGGCACACCAGCCACTCTTCTAGCCAGAGGAAGTCGGTGTGAGTATTAGTGCCTAGAAAAGTGTAGGAAGTCTCCCAAAAAGATAAACCATGACCATAAAGTCTTCTGCCTGCAAAGGAAAAAGTTTTCACTCTAATTTTCACCTCTGCAATTGGATAAGATTATAATTTTTCTCCATGGACACAAGTCTGGACTCAATCAGTATAAGGAGACCATATAGGGGGATGTAGGGTAAGAATGGGTGAGAGACTGACAGATAGTAAGATTAGATGAAGGGGGTGAGGAGGACTCTTGGCAAACTGATTTTGGCTCTGGCTGCTCAGTCCTTCAGCAAACAACACCTTTCCGATGATGTTGTGTCAAGATAGAAGTAGAGTCTTTGAGGTCTCAGAGTGAAGATTTGGAATCCCAGATAGAATCTGGGTGACCAGGTCCAGGATCTGTCCTTGTGCCTGGAATGGGAACTTCCTGGAAACATGTAGTTTTCATAAACCAAGTCAATACTCAGATCACAACCTCATAAAATAAAACTTTTTTTGGCCAAAGTAGTCCACTCAGGTTTAAAGGGAACCTTCACCCATTCTTCTCTGTGGTGGTTTTTCCAGTTGTTATTTATTGAGTCCTAGAGGCCAAGTCTTTGCAAACATGATTTTAAAACTCAGAAAACAGAATGTTTTCCAGAGTAAGGCTGATCTAGCGCAGGGTCAGCAAGATGAAAACAGGTCCCAGTGTGGTTCTTCCTGAAGTGGTTTCCTTCTTTTCACATGAAACTTTCTGACTTTTCACCTTTTATCAACCTCAGATTCCAGGCAGCTTACTTTTCAACAATCTTCACTCTGCCTCTGATTTTTTACTTAAAGAAACAGACACCTTTCCAGAATGTCTTGTATATAAAGGAATCAGCATCCTATTTAAGAGAAAGATTAAAATGCCAGCCATGAAGCAGCCGAGATCCATAGATTTGAGTTCATGGGTGCCTCTTTTTCTTCTAGTCACACTTCTGCCCCACACCACTCTCCTTAACGGCTCCAGGGATATGTCACTTTCATAGGTCACTTTTAAACTCGGGCCAAATATTGATACCAGTGTTCTAATACTCAACCCCTAAGCATATGAGACAGCACAGAATTTTGAAAAAAACTTGGCAAAAAACTAAGGAGGAAGAATAAAATAAATAATCATGGAGAATATGAAAGCAAAAAATGTTATTCAGCTTTCATGTATTATTCAATCCTTTATTTATTCAATAAGCATTTATTGAGCACTCTCTAAGTGCCAGGAGCAGAGACACAATGGTGAATGGTTAGTGGTACTCCTGGCCTTCTCTGGCACTGACGGTCCCATAGCAGTTTGGGTTTATATTACAGAGGCTTATGGATCTCTCATCAGCTCTTGCTCCCAGGGATCCAAATTCCTCTTCACTTCCATACTCTTTTCCAAGAAAAAGTCCAGGAGGAAAATGCTATCCCATCTCTCGGAATCTAATCCTAAATACCCAAAAGCTTCTAACTCTGGTTTCTGTCCAGCCTCCTCCTAGTCAGTCCTCACCACTTTTCATTGTGAACTGCAGAGCTGTTAAATGCTGGAGCTTTACACATGGTGGGGGGGGGGTGGTTGGTGGAGGGGTGAAGGGGGAGGGAGGACTGTTCTACATGTCAGCTACAAATTTGGAACTCTAGAGACACTTAGGACTCTAAGTGTCCCTACTCAATGGACACTTAGAAGCAGGGCCTCTAGCAGTGAGTAAAAATGTTTAGGTTCATGAAAAGGAGGATTTGCTGTTGGAAAGCATAGAAGATAATTCAGCCTGGAGAGGAAATAAGCAAAGCTAGACTTCAAAACCAAATCTTGGGGCACCTGGGTGGCTCAGTCGGTAAAGCAGCCGACTTCGGCTCGGGTCATGATCTCACGGTTCGTGGGTTCGAGCCCCGCGTTGGGCTCTGTGCTGACAGCTCAGAGCCTGGAGCCTGCTTCAGAGTCTGTGTCTCCTTCTCTCTCTGCCCTTCCCCTGCTCGCGCTCTGGCTCTCTGTCTCTCAAAAATAAATAAATATTAAAAAAAAATTAAAACAAAACAAAACAAAACAAATCTTCCTTGCTTTCAGTATGTGTGTGTGTACGTGAATGCGTTAAGGTAGCTAAGGCACTAATAGAGACCATATACATTTTCCTGTTATATATTATAGACTGACATTATAGAGACTCCATTTAGGATTGTATAAACCATACTTTGTGGATGAAATCTGGAAAACTACTTCTGCATTGGGAATGCCCATCTTCCATGATCATACAGGCTATATAAGCTTTTCTTCCTAAATATCCAAGATATTCTGGGTAATAAATGCCATGAAAAGACTGGGAACTGGGAGCTAGGAGATGACTGAACTTGGAATTTTAAGCACTGGGACAAGTAAAGAAGTAATGATTTTAGTTAACACTTCAACATGACCAATTCCTCCAGTACCAAAAACAAGTTCTAGAGGGAAGATTGTAATGGGAAATGACAGCTGGATGAACTGACGTTCCAGAACAGGCTATGATTCCTAACACCCAAGTTTTGGGGAATGGACATTGTTCTTGGCCAAATTATAGCTTCCGTCTAATTCCTTCAAGTCTCTGGGCAGGCAATCTCCCTTTGTACAAATATGATGAAAGTACAGCGAATTTGTAATTTGAGATAATGGTAGTACCAAATGAGGCAGATTAATGAGGTATCTGCATCTTCTACAGGGTTCAGCACTGCTTTCTTCATCCATTTCTCAATTATCTCTAATGAGCAACTTAAGAAGATTTATATTTTGTCACCTAATTTCTATTACGTGAGAGCTATTGTATCAAGATGGTACTAGCGGCATGTGCCAGATTACTCATGATAGGAAAAGAATGAAAATCCCCAGAGTAGACTGTGCAAGAGCAAACACTAACTTAGAAGTCATTATTTTCATTTTATTAAGTCTGTATGTTTTTCCTTTTTTTTAAAGTAAACATTCGATCCTTGGGAAATAAGAAAAACTGAAAAGAGAAATCGACGAATGTCACTATCAAAGGACTGAGAAGTCTGGTGAAAGAATCCACAGGTTTCACGCTTGAGAGATAGTTGGAGTAACTACAGGCGTTTACTTTGGAAAGAAAAACAAATTAGGAGGTCATGAGCATTATCATTACAATGTGAAAAGTCCAGTAATCTGAAATAGGGATTGAACTTAGTCTATGTCAACTCAGAGAATTGACCTCAGGCAACCATTTTATTATAAAAAGCCAAGTCTCATAATCAAGGTTGTCCTGTAATGGACCAGAAGAAGTTCCAGGAAAGTGGCGAGGCCTATTACTTGAGGAATCCATGATGACAGATGACTTTTTGGAGGGGAATGAAACAGAAGGAGAGAAGACTAGGAATAGTCCTAAATTAGAATCTGTTTTGTGCTAAGACTTTTCATATCTGGTATCATTTAACACCTGCCTCAGTGAGGTGGATATTATTTTCCCAGGTTATAAATGAAGACACTGAGGCTCAGAGAAATGAAGTCACTTGCCTAAGGTGACCCAGCTAAACGTGATAAGCTAGGAGTAGACCCAGATCCATTGGTCTTTTCAAAATATTTGTCTTGAGATAGAAGAAACAGATGAGGGGTGAGTCCCGTTGTTTATAACTGCTGCTCACTAAGTCACTCTCTAAGTCTAAATGTTGAAGCCTTGTAATCATTAAGAACTGATTCAGATTTCATGCTGACCCTGATGTTTGCTGGCTAGCAGAACTTTGTCGATTTATTTATCTTCTCTGTGCCTATTGTGCCTATTTCTTCATCTCTAAACTAAAGTAATAGCCATATTTTTCTTGTAATTAAGCTGTAAAAAACAAAAAAGCACAATGCCTGGCACATGCTATATGTTTAATACATTTCAGCTATTACTGTTAATATTATCAGTTGGAACTAAGAAGATTATTCCCAATACATTTGAACATCTACTATCAAATAGGAAACACCTAATCGCATATCTATATCTGCCCTATTTGATCAAAATTTGTGTGTCTTCTCCTGAAGGCTCTGCAACCATGCCTTCTCACCCTCTCCACCACTACTCAATGACCAAGGACATTAAAGCCAGGAAATTTGACCCACATATCTGGGCTGTCAACTCCGTGCTCTACCATTCCAGCTATTAGGGCTAGCCATGATGCTCCCAGCCCCATTTAGGCTCTACTACTCTGCATAGCTCTTTTAATCTCCTTCCCACGTAGGTTGGACCCCATCTTCTATGCTGGCCAATATAAGCTAAGAAGACTCCTGAGGTAGGTGACTACCCAGGACCATGAAGTACCTCCTGTCTGATGGTGAGCAGCTGAGGTGCGTGGAAGAGTGTGGCCAACATTTATCCCATGCTTACTCTATGCAAGGAACTGAGCTAAGTATTCTACCAAAGGGATCTTATTCATGTCTCATAGCAATACTCCAAGATAAATACTAAGAGTAGTCCCAGTTATAGATGAGAAAATTCAGGTTCAGAGAGGACAAGTAACTTAACTAAGGTTAAGTCATATAACTACCACATGACAGAGACTGTCTTTGAGTGTAACTCTTCCTGGCTCTAAAGTCCAAGCTTTAGGGCACCATGTGGTAATTGTTATTAATTAACATAACTGCTTATAGTTAGGGTGGGCAAATTTTGGGCACAAGAGCCATTGGGGGGGGAGGGGATTATGAGAAGAATTACTTCATAATTCAAATTAAAGAAAACTTTATTGAATCCCACAGGGGAAATACATACATTTAGCATCATGAAAATATTTTTAACTTAGTATGTACGAGTGGTGGAGGCTTGCTTCCAATCTGTTGTCCTGAAAGTAGATGGCCTTTGGAAGCAATTCTCACTTGCTTGGATCTCAGTCCCAGCCTGGGTCATGCTCAAGTTCACCATGTGCTTCTGGACACTATGACTTGGATTTCCCCCACAATACTCCAGCGGAGACCATTCCTCTCAGTCATCTCAGCTTCCTTTCCATCTCCCTACACACTGCTGAGCTCTTTCAATGCTTTGTGGCTAAGCATCTCCAAGTTGTGACTACATCATCCCAGTCGATACAACTGGGAAGTTATGTGCATGTAAATTGACTCAAGGAGAATAAACAAGAATGGAAATTTGACCTAGTGATGCATTTTGTATCAGTCACTATATTATACAGAGGTATGAAGCAAATAACATATTTCAGGATATTTATTAACAAATAACCTTAGAATAACAGACTATTTACAAGTGCCTCCACTGGGTTTAAAGAAACTACAAGAGATAGTGCAGTGACCCAGGTTTCATAGCAGGGACTCTGTGGTAACAAAAGGATGAGAGGACAAAGTAGTTCTTAGACCCAAAGTGGAAAGATCCATGTAGAAAAAGCTTCTTCGAGAAGAGCAGAACCCTTCTATTGAAGAATACAGACAGCCTTAGTAAACCTTGCTGTGAGGTAGCTACAAGTATTAATATCCTGGCCTTATTCTTCTCTCATCTTCTATTATCTAGCTATGACTTCAAACCATACGGGAACAAGAGAATTGCACATGATACCTTCCCAAGGCAGAAAATAGGGTAGAGAAGAAAGTATAATACATCTGGAAAGTAACAGAAAACAACTAGAAAACCATATGTATGAAAACAATTATGCATATAATTACACATCACAACTGCCTAGCTTATTAAGGCTTATAAAAAGTGCTGTAAGAGGTTTGAATAACACGTTATTAGGCAGAAGCAGGCTGTCCCTTTATTCAGATCCTTCTTAGAATGTTTTCTTTAGAGAGAATTGGTTCTCCTGCAGTGCAAGAGAATCAGAATAAGACCAGTTTCCAACTTGAGCAACCAAATACTGACAGATATGCAGGGGAGTCAATGATATACAATGTTATGGATTGAATTATATTCCCTCAAATTCATATGTTGAAGCTCTAAGCTCCAAAGGGTCTTTAGGAGGTAATTATAGCTAATGAGGCCGTAAGGGCGGGACCCTAATCTGATGGGACTGATGTCCTTATATGAAGAAGAAAGGACACCAAATTTCTTTCTCTCTCTCTCTCTCTTTCTCTCTCTCTAAGAGCACAGAAAAAAGATCATGTGAGGATATAGCAAATCAGGAAGAGAGGTCTCACCAGAACCCAAACCTGTAACACCTTATCTTAGACCTCCATCCTCCAGAACTGTGAGAAAGGAAGTGTCTGCTGGTTAAGCCCCCCAGCCTGTGATATCTTGTTAAGGCAGCCCAAGAAGATTAACACACATGGCTTCTGAGATTTCTCATTAGAAATTTTTAAAAACTTTTTTTTAATTTATTTATTTAGTTTGAGAGAGAGAGAGAGAGAGAGAGACAGAGACAGAGACAGAGAAACAGAGAGGCAGAGAGAGACAGAGGGAGGGAGGACAAGCGGGGTAAGGGCAGACAGAAGGAGAGACAGGCTCCACACCATCAGCACAGAGCCCGATACAGGGCTTGAACTCACAAAATGTGAGATCTGTCAGAATTTTTGTCAGCCCTTGCATGTTCCATTCAGCCCAGCTCTGTAAGACTCTTATCAGGGCATTACACAGGTCCTCCCTTGAACTAGCAAGTAATTTCACCCCTGATGCTCACCTCCCATTGCTTCTCTACTTTCATCCATGAACCAGCAAATGTAGAGGGCAATACCTTCCAGTCCTTGAGCACTGTACTGTCACCAGCTAGCCAAGAAGTAGGCCATTAGAAAAAATGGATTTTGTTAGTCACAACCTAAGACATTATAATGTACAGTTTCTGTGTATCTTCTTGACCATCACAATATGGCCTTTTGGCTTCTATCCTCTGAAATTATCATTTGACTCCCTTAAACGTACCCTGTAGATTATAATGTTATTAAGATCATAACATTGGCATTTATAATGTAGTCTCATGATCCACTCTCCCTACCCTGTCATGACATTATAATCTGGAAATTGGCCTCTGACTGCTGCTTTGAACATGAAAATGAGGTCTCATGACCATCCTCCTTGGACATTATAATGCAGCCTCTAGGCCAATGTCTTAGGACATTACATATGGCTTTGTGGTCACCAACTTGGACATTTTAATTCAGTCTACTGGCCACTGTCCCTAAAATTTGAGTTTAATAAACAGATGAATACCTGGGGTTTAATTTTGCCTATTTCTGGCTTGCTCTCCTCTCTCTGTGCCTCCCCTGCTTGTCATTCCAGCAGACCTTGTGCCACAGCCTGCATGAATTATGATAAGCTGCAAAATCTGAGACTTGAGCATGCTGGCAAGTTTGATTATGTTTTCTACAATCCCAACAAATGAGTGGAATAACAGAGTTATCTATCTGCAGGATACAGTTAGGAAATGTATTTCCTTAAAAAAATCAAAATGTCAGTGCAAGATAAAGCATTTGGACTTTGTTCAATTCATCAAAATTCTCTTTTATTCTTTTAAGTTAGAGGATAGAAATGTCCATTGTGACCAGTACCTCCTGGATCCATATTACACTTCAGAGCTCTATGAAGAGACTTACAGAGGCAAAATGTGACAATCCAGGGCACCTCCTTACTCTTGGACAGGAGTCTCTGGTGCTGATGATCTGCAATGGCTAGTAAGGAGAAGCCCATGGTGTGGCTACAAGGAGAGGCCTCTACCTGGCTACCAGAGTCTCCCCAGCCTTCACAACAACACGGGAATAGGGGGAAAGCAGACAAAACTGATCACCACTGCTCTATACCTTCAGTTATAATTTCCGGCTTGACCGAGAAGTCTTAAAGCATAATTTCTCTGACCTTGAAGCTTAAATAAACGTCTAGGTTTTTATTTTCTAATTTCTTCCTTCCAAGCATTAATGCAGGTCTCCTTGTTGAGATGCAGTCAATGTCACAGAAAGGGAGCAAATCTGCATGCCCACTGCTCAAATTCAAGTATGCCTGAATATGCCATGTCATGCTCTGCTCAGGTGCTGGGACTGGTTCATGTCAGTGGTATTTACCCTCCTTGTGAGGAAGAGATAAAAGAGCAGTTGAAGCTGCAGACCTACCCTCATTCTGGGACTCCTGGACAAAGGGGATGAGAAAAAACACCTTTCTCTGAACTGCAGACACTAAAGTAAACAAGAAACAGCCCTCGCCCCCCAACTTCCCTCCTTGGGGAACAAATCTTGGAAAACGAGTTTTGTCCATGATCAATAATTTGGGGCATTTTCTTTCATAGTATCCTCAGTCTTAAAGGAAGGTATTCCAATTTCTCAGGGATAAATTCAAAAATTGAATCAGACTCTAATAATTTCTGGTTTTTCACTCTAAAAGTCTGAGTGCAAAGCTCAACCTCATGCCCCAGTGACAGAAGTAGATTCCTGGTGGAAAAGAGCATTACTGGCCATCTCAGAAGGACAACAGAATAACCACTGGTAACAGAGAGCAAAATAAGAGAGAGGGGGAGCAAGAGAGTAGGTTGTTGGGGAATAGCAATAAAAGTCTCTCTAGGATAGCAGTGTGACATCAGCACAGAGTATGTGGAAGCCACCCCCCCACTCCGAGTGAGAGAGGGGGGCCTTTTCTTCTTGAACTTTAACCCAATTAAAAATGTGATATCAGATCACATCAATTTATTAGTGGTACAGTATCTATTGAAGGCCCATATCACATAATTCTGTATAGTAAGTGACTTTGCACTGAAACACATTCAGGACTCCCAGGAGAACAGGAAGATATTAATTACCCTGAGTGAGAAAGCATGACTGTGCTAGATCACCTGTTAGAAACAGCACTGTTTGCCTTCTTCTCTGCTCTCTCCTATATCACCAGGACTGCAAGCCTGGGGGCTGCATTTCCTAACCAGGCAGGTTCTAGTTTAAGTTCTGTCCATGAGAGGCAGTCACGTGAGAGACAGAAGGTAGAAGAGAAGCTGAAGTCATATTGTTTTAGTGGCAGATACAAGAGACACCTGGGTTTCAGCTGATGGTAGCGATGCACCAGGGCTTTGGAATATATTTTAGCAAATCACCCGCATTGGTGCTACACGCAGGTGAGGTAATATATGTTGGTTTCTGATTATTCTAACATGTATTCATTTCCTAGAGGTCACTAGAAACTTTTCCTATTACTCTCCCAGTCCATATAATGGTATAGCAGTTTTCTTTATGAAATATCTCCTTGCTTGCAATCTCACAGTGCTTTGTGTTTTCCTGGCCAACATCCCATCTGAAAAAAGGACACTACTGGAATGAGGGTGAGGGGAATGGTTCAGGAAGAAGAAGTCATTGAGAGGAGGAGAAACACATTTGGGGGCTTTATCAACTCTTTGGGGACATAGATCTGGAATCTTGTTGATACCTTACCCTTTCCATATGTGACATTGAGCTACTTGTCTGGGAAACTATCACTGTATTCTTGTAAAAATAATTGGTTTAACTGGTTTAGATGTCTCCTCCCAACCCCTCCCACCCTCATCCCTACTTTGTTCTTTATCTTAAAAATGAAAGAAGGAAAGAAAGGAAGGAATAAGGGAAGGAAGGAAGGATGGAAGGAAGGAAGGAAGGAAGGAAGGAAGGAAGGAAGAGAGAGAGAAAGAGAGGGAGGAAGGAAGAAAGGAAAAAGAAAGGAAGAAGAAAAGGAGGGAAGGGAGGAGGGAAGGAAGAAAACATTATTCTAGCAAAGAATCATTGTTCTTTGTTATAAGTTAGTCCCTGCTCCTCTTTCTACCTTCACCTTTCTAAGGAATTATAATTACTTGTATATTCCATCTTCATTTGGTTGTTTCCAGTGATTATACTAGTTGTTGTTTTTTTTTTTATGGAGTTTTCCAACTCTCTGGATCCACTGTAAATTATAGTAAACAGACTGGTATTATCCCCACATGAAGACACATAACAGGTATTCTATCAACAATTTGGTGAATTTAGATTTAATGACAGAAGTTGTTCTGAATCCTCCTCTTGACAATATCTTACATTTTACTGGCCTTTATGGTTAAATTAGTACATCAAACTAATGATGCCACAAAGCACTCTCTAATTCTGAGCTCCATGGCTCACTCTTGATTAAAACTAAAAGCTCTGAGTTCGCTGTTTCATGCAGTTTAATCTGGCCTGTTGTGAGACACAACACCTTCTACTCATCTAGAGTGAAGCTGATTATTCCCTCTTCTCCCAACCAGAAAAGTCTCTAGAGAAGATTACATGTCCTGAAAACTTCACAACTTCACTGAGGCCTCTCTCCTCCAGAGCATGTATGGAAGAGTCCAACTGGCCCATCTTGATGGAAGTTCCTACACACTATAAAATGTACCCACTTCTCTTAGCATTGAAGGAGAGCAGATATGTCATCAGTGAGTGGTGAATAAGGTCCTGTACCAAACATAATCCAATGTACCATAACCATAATCCATAATCCAATAACATCATAATGAGTCCATACTTTCCATTTGAAGAATAGGAATTTCCTCAACTATGAAATTTCACTTTTGTAATATTTTATGAAGGAAGTGATTAAAGTAATCTCTCTCACCTCATTTCATGATACAATGACAGAGTGGTGAGGCAACAGGAATCACAGTTCATTGACATTGGGATGTTTTGTCTTCTGATTATCATAATTTCCTAGAACAAAGTGTTCATAATGCTCTCCATCAATAAAATTATTGAAGCATTTTCACATGTGTATGTGTGTTTTTTAGTATATGTGTATCATGTATTTCTATACTAGTACATGTTATGATTATTATAAAACATACACAAAAATGTAAATTTTGAAAAGTTAAGATGAAATAAATAATATTTTTAATTTTTAATGTCTATTTATTTATTTTGAGAGAGAGAGAGTGTGCACGTGTAGGGGTGGGGCAAAGAAAGAGAGGGAGAGAGAGAACCCAAAGCAGGTTCCTCACTATGAGCACAGAGCCTGACACACGGCTCGATCCCACAGACGTCAATCCCACAAACTGAGATGATGACCTGAACCAAAATCAAGAGTCAGACACTTAACTGACTGAGCCACCCAGGTGCCCTGAAAGAAATCATATTTTTAAATATTTTATCATGTAGGCTTTGTGTTGTCATTAGCTAATATGTAGCCAAAATATAGGCTTAGAGTAAAATCTCTCTACATCACATTATTTTTAAAGATATTTAGGGGTGCGTGGGTGGCTTAGTCAGTTACACATCCAATTCTTGGTTTTGGCTTGGGTCATGATTTCACAATTTGTGAGTTCGAGCTCCGTGTCCGGCTCTGCACTGGTGGTGTAGAGCCTGCTTGGGACCCTCTCTTTTCTTCTGTCTCTGCCTCTCTCTCTCTCTCTCTCTCTATCTCAAAATAAATAAATAAACTTAAAAAAAAATAAGTAAAGATATTTAAAATAACCTCTGGGATAGTTTTTGATGGTTTTTCTTTGGCTGATTCTTCTCAGATCTTATTATATCATCACTTCTTTTGCCTTTTAATGTTGGTAACCAAGAGCTCATTCTTCAAGCGACAACGTCCACACTGTCATCTTATCACCATTGTCTTTTGCTTGTATTCAAAGTAGTACCTTCATCTTTACTCAATCTGCAGTTTATTGCAGGAATTTTTAAAGCCCTTTGTCCTTTATGGAAAGCTAGTTTGGTTAAAACTAGGTTAAGTGGCAAATCCACTAAATTAGGCACACAGAAACTGTAAAACATCACCATATACCAAAGGTGAACAAAGGGTAAAGCACAACTGTCAACTCTTGCCTATTTCAGAAGTCTAATAGTTCATTAGCTAAACTTGAGGTGGGATCATCTGACATGTAGACCTAGTAAAGACGACAGTATCAGTCCATACATCAAATATTATTAAAACTTCAATTTTGCTCTTTTTTGATGAAATATAATGTTTTCTGTCCATATCATAATGGATGATCTTGATCTTGAGCAACCCAGAGTGTGTATAACCCATTTTGGAAACCACTGGTCAAGAACACTGCTTCTTACTATGTGGTTCATGGACTGAGAAGACAATATTGTTTTGTCTTCTACCAATTGCTGACTTGGTCCACTGCCCCTTTCTGGCTTTTAAACAATGGCTGTGCTTCCTCCATTCTTCCATGATATCCATTGTGAAATATGTTCTGGGCTGAAAAATATGTTTCTAATGCACCTATGAGCCAGCATTCTATCTAGAAAATTTGTCTTTTCTTCTAAGTAGTATCTGTGAAAAACCCAAACCCAAAGGACTGTTTTGACTTCTGCATTCAGAGTTCATTACTATGTGCCTCAGCAGAGTATGAGAAGGAAAAGGTAAAAATGTGTCTTTGGGGTCAGCTGACCAGCACTGAGGAAACAGACAAGAGTGCAAGATGGATGGCCAGCTTTGTTCTCAGAGCAGGGCCTAAGGGAGGGAATGTACATGCCTGACTCCAGGTTCCCTGGGGCACTCAGACCCTCACGCTAACTGCCACAGAGTATCTGGAACTCCTCACAGGCCACTCTAATGAGCCAACCATGAGGACTTCACTCATTATGGCAGAGAAGTAACACTCCTCTTCCGAACTCTCCCTTATGGTCACCAGCGCCCTCATTTCCAGCTTCAGCTTTACACGGAGATCTTAAAGACCCACAGAAGGTTAAGGGGTAATCGACATTGTTGCTTAACTCCCCTGTCTAGGATGCTTGGAATGAACTCTGAATGCATGAGGTTCACTAACATAAAAAGAGATTTAAAACTTTATATTGAAGTCAATGAGCGGTTAAAGAAGGTTTGTGCACATGAGCATGACATAATCAGACCTGTGTTTTAGAAACAGCTCTGGCAGTGGCTTTCTTGAGAGAATGCCAAATGGTTACAGTTCATTCTCTTGAAACACCCACATTTTCTGAGTTTCTTGCATCCCTGAGTTTAAGTAAGTGCCCCTTTGAAAATACACACTCTCTGGTCAGCAGTTTTAGTCCTCTGTATAGCATTTGGTTTTATCTGTTGCCCATCTGTAGGCCTGGGAGAATCACACAGTCCTATATACTATGTGCCCATACAGAGGCCCCAAGGAAAATAAGAGCCCAAGTCAAGACTCTGTGAGTACACACTGAGTTCCCAGGACTCTGGAAACTCCCCTACCACATGCCTCCTTTTATTTCCACAGGAAAGAGCCTATGCCTGTTTTTCTACACTGACATCAGTCCTCCCAGTAATAGACTTAGAAATAGGTTCTCACAACAAATAAGGGCCTCCATGTGTGACAAGGAGGGGAAATGTGGTCAGGAAACATATTGCAGTTCCAAGAGCTTACCGTCAACAATCACAAGGGTGAAAATGAGCTGAAAAAATTTGAAAGAGCCTGTCACTGTTATTTCAATGCATGAGTTTTGGTAGATATAAATTCAACAGCTTGCTTGTGAAAAGTCTTATCTAGATGGATATTTCTCTTAGCCATCAAAATAATCGAGGAAAGAAGAATCAAAAAGGAAGAAAGGAAGGAGAGAAAGGGAGAAAAGGAAGTATATTTTTCTGATTCTATATTATGCACTAGGTCCTGTGACGGGCACTTGCTCCTATGTAATTTACTTATTCCCTACAATAGCCCAGTGGAGTCAATATTCATACCTTACCAATTTGGGGTAAATGTGATCATATTAATCAAAATTGAAGAAGCTGAACATAATATGATCTAGAAAGGTAAAATTTCATTTTCCCTTTTAAGTCTTCATTGAAAAACTCTCTCCTTGCCTTATAGTAGCCCAGATGATATATTCCTTCTATTTAGAAGTTGCTTCTGTGGCCTTCCTCAAAATGTACCTTCATCCACTTAATGCTACTGTTCTGAAAACTGCAATCATGAGCTACCTTCTCTCAAACAAGGCAAGGCCCCCCTCTCCAGCAGTCTCTTTAGCTATACCGGGCTCTCTGGAGATACTCTCTTCTCCATCTCCCATACTTGTCTACCTTCTCTTCATGGTAAGATGCATGTTTTGATCCAAGGAGTAGGGACAAAGTAACCAAAACTGAAGAAAGAAACACAGAAGGCTTTCTGAGAGTCCATTGCGCCCCCCTGCCCACACACATACCACTCAAGCATTACCTCCTGCTCTCCCTACACACAAATCCTGACTTCCAACTGCACTGAGCACCCTGACAGCCTTCATGCTTCCAGACTCTTCTCACAATGCTCCTACCAGCTGAGATCCCTTACCTCACATTCCCCCCTACCCTTACGACAGCTCACACATGACTTCCCCTGGAAGCCCTCCTTAATTCCCCAGGGTAGTCACACAGTACACTCAGATTGTGTTCTCACTGCATTTTTGTTGCTTTGTTCAGTAATTATTTATGTCCATGCTCATGAACAACGAGCTACTAGAGGACACATTTGTCTCCAGATCTTAAGGTGACAGGACTCAGTAAATATCCTCTCACTGCCTGAGGGAATGGATGAAAAGAGCCACTGGGATCTCCACAGAAAGTATAGTACTGCGTACGTGAAACTGCATCCCAGGGCCCCGAGCTTTTGGACACTCTCAGAGGAAGGTTTGCATCTGGTGACCTGGCTGTTGCTAAGGGAACTTCTAGCTCTCTATTATTATTCTCTGGGTAGCAATGGCAAAGGAACATAAAATCCATTTTGTGGAACAGCAAACAGCAATAGGCACCTTGAGGGTCTGGTACCTCAGACCCATGACATAAACCTGACATTTTACACAACTATGTCACTGCCACAAACACCCCAACTGCCCACTTCTTTTCGAAACTCACTTTCTATTCCAAATTGTTCTCCACAATTAAGCTGACATGTAGGTTTGAATTCCAATAAATGCTCCTAAACTTAGAGAGGCCAGTAAGACTTAAAGCATTTAATTTAAGAAGAAATTATGGAGAATTACCCCTTTAG
Organism: Cryptoprocta ferox; assembly: GCA_028646485.1. Taxonomy (NCBI): domain Eukaryota; kingdom Metazoa; phylum Chordata; class Mammalia; order Carnivora; family Eupleridae; genus Cryptoprocta; species Cryptoprocta ferox. The sequence continues at coordinate 40,385,677 of CM053561.1, read as the reverse complement.
ACTAATGACCTTCTAACAACTATGGGAAAGAGGATTAGGCAGTGCAAACTGTACATAGCAGATGGTCAATAAATGCTCATTATTCTTCTCTTATCCCCAAGAGTTCCTGGAGAGTAGAAGCCAAACCTGGTTGCTCTAACAGGTGTCAATGCAATTACCACAGTGACAGCAAAAAACAGTTGATGGAATCTTAGGAGTTCTAGAAATCTCCAGTGTACTCTGTGGAGAAGGGTATTTTCACTCCAGAGTGATTCAATTATTAAAATAAATGAGAAGTCGATGTCATTCACTTTATGATTTCTAGCTGGTTTCACCATGAACACATCCATGGGTGGAAGCAAACCCTTGTCAGAAAGACAAGAACCCCAAAAGAAGTGCTTTCTGGAAGGTTTTGATGGACATTGACATCAGGAATTTGGGTCTTTCTCTCAATCAGATGTCCTGGCACCAGGCCCATGTGCATCCTGACCATCCTCTGACGAGGTCATTAGGAAGGGAAAGGAGTTAACACTGAATATTCCACAGGTTGCACTGTGCCAAGTGTTCCCTATGATTTTTAAAAATTTTTTAATGTTCTTATTATTTTAATTTTTGAGAGAGAGATAGGGGGTGGGGGCAGAGAGAGAGAGAGGGAGACACAGAATCTGAATTAGGCTCCAGGTTTTGAACTGTCAGCACAGAGCCTGATGCAGGGCTCAAACTCACAAACCACAAGATCATGACCTGAGCCGAAGTCAGATGCTCAACTGAATGAGTCACTCAGGTGCCCCCTTTATGCTTTTTCTCAACCAGTAACGCACAGCTATGGAAACAGAAGCCCCTAAGCCATGTGTACTTTCACTCTGGCCAATCCCCTGGCTCCAGCCCAAAGCTATGTTCCCTTCTTGTGAGCACTCTAAAGTTGTTTGTGGTTCTTGTTTTGCAGAACGCCACCCTCTGGTTTGGACCTCTCTGTGTAATTGCATGCTAACCTGCTCCTGCCTACACCTGAGGACTAGACAAAAGACCTCTGTGGTTATTTCCAGCTCTTTGTAGTCCTGCTGTCTGCCTGTCATGATGAGAAAATCCTCTTGAAGTAGCTATTTGTGCAGGCCACCATCCTAAACTAGCCCAGGAGCCACCATTCACACTAAAACTTACATGAATGGTGTCCCTCACTGTCTGCAGGGCTGTCATGGCAGTTCTATATTTGGATCCTAGGGCGTATGGTGATGCCTGATATTTGGACAGCACAGAGGATAGATGCTCATGTGCCCTCTGAAATATATCCTCCCTGAATTGTGAACAAGAATCAGGAACCAAGACAAAATAAAGACAACTGTCCCCGAGCAAGGTCTCCTTGGAAAAGGCCCTCAGTTTCCTGTACCCATGTGCTCTAGGGCTATGTCATCAATCAAATCAATGTTTCCTTATTGTTATATCATACATATCACATCATACAGATGAGGAAGAAGGCAGCATGGAGTCCTGGGAGAGGCATATGGATGGATCTCAAGAATCATCAACCCTATGGATATTACACAAGATGTTTTGCCTATATGGATATATCTGCATTTTTTTAAGAAGAGAAATTTTCACAGTTTTTATCAATTTCTCAGTGGGTTGTGAAACACATAATGGTTGGCAACTAGGAGTCTTAAGGTAATTCAGCTCTCATAAACACATTTGGACACTATAACTCATCACTGTTTGGTAGTTTATTGGGTTTACCAGTTGCTTTTGTCCTCACGGATTAGGAAACCCCAACTATTTTTTTGTCTTTCTTTTACTACACTTGAATTTCTCTTTTCCCCACTTCCTGTGTCCCTCTCCAGGCTTTCTATTTATCTATGTGCAAACACAGCTGCTGGCCCAAATTATCAGGCAAAAGAAACATTTCATTTCTCATTCTGGGAGTATTAATGGCAATAGAGTCTGTATGCTTATCTTTTCAGTGTCCCAGGAACATGAGATGCCTCCAACAAGGCAGGTTTTCTTTTTAAATAAAGCAACCTCACACTTGTCATATTCCTTCCTGACAGAACAGTTTATCTTCCCAAGCTTGTGTGCCCTTCATCCTCTGGAAGGCATTTGCAGCCAGGAGAAGATGCCCACAGCAGGGCCAGCCGCTTGAGTCCATGCTTCACACGGGTCCCTTTGTCACCCTTAGTAATTTACTGCAGTTTTCTGAGTACAATAAATGTCTAAATGGGAAGGCAAAGCCTTCACCAAGTCTCGTCACAAATGTGCACAGAATACTCTCCTGTAATAAACTTCCCAAACTGGGGCACAAAATAGTCATTTCTATGGGTGGGGTTTTTTTTTTCCAATTTTTTCTACAGTCTAATGTTTTTGTGCAGTGTCTGTTGGAGGATAGAGTAGCTGTGGGCTACCAGTATATACATTTCTCCATCAATGCAGCAAAACTCACAAGTGATTAATTATGTAAAATGGTTGATTAGGTAAAGAATAACTAGCCCAACACTGTGATATTGCTGTATAGTTTTTAGGTTTGCAGAAACATTTTCAGTTGTTGATCTTCTCAACAACCCTATCATCAGGGTAGCAGGGAGTGCGACGTTAGTATCATATTACATAGGCAAACACGTCTTCAACAGTGTGAAATTTACCTTCTATGCTAATAGCTAAAAAAGATTGGGTTTTCTTAAATAAAATTACAGTGTTTATTCCATGATATGCCACTGTGTCTCAAATTTAAGAGTATACAAATTCAACATTAATGGACCTACAATCACACTTTGACAAGAAGTCTCAATTTAGTCTGCAGGTTTCAAAGATAAGAAGGTAGAATTTGCAAGGGGCCCCAGGTGGCGTAACTTTAGGATAGCTATATAATCCTAACAAACATCATAGTGTTATGAGATCTTTTTCTGAAGTCATGAATAATCAAAGTAGTTACAAAAGTGAATCCATATTCTCCTTTGCTTCTCTCAAAAGAACATGAAGAGGAGTGCAGGTAATATATCACAGCAGTTCCTTTGAGGACACTAGGGGCCACTGCACCAGAAATCCCAGAACCCACAGCTACTCCAGAGTAGCATCCACCGCAGGCTCCCAACACCCCTCCCAGGACTCAAGAGATGGTTATTTCTCTCTCTTTACTTCCCTCCTTTAGACATCCTCCTCCCCCATTTCTTCTTGTGTCCACTGACATAGACTTTCTGACTGAACACTTCTGACTTATCTCCTAAATATCAACCGAAAGGCCACATAGAAGAAAATGGAGTGAGAAAAATAAACAAGAGAATTTTGCATTCTTTCTGGTGGCCTGTACAATTATCCTGCAGATACAGGTAGGTCGCAGGGACACTAAAACAAGAAAAAGAAGTATCCTGCATGCTAATTAAAGCATTCCACTTCTCCCTCTTCTTAGCCTCAAATATTCCTCTGTTCTCTATTACATATTTTATGAAATCACCTGATTCAGTCAACACTATTTAGATTGTGGTGGATAAGAACTCTTGTTTATTGAAACTAAAGTCATTTCATGGTTAATCATTTCATGTTTCAAGGGCCCTTGTTCCTTCTCTGTTCTCATACAAATGGCAGCACAAGTCAGTCCTCAGCACCCCAAGGACCTCAGTTCCCCAGTCTTTCTCATCCTCCAATTCCTCTGCTAATGAGTGTAAGAGAAGCTTCAACTGCCAGGACAAAGACTCTGCTGCCCTGGGTACTGATAGGCTTTAGGCTTCTGTGCAAATGCAGATGGAGAGGGAACTTGAGGGCACAGAGAGGGACAAAAACTACTATTCTTAGCAATTTGCAGAAAAGAACATTGAAATGGCCAAGAAACATACAAAAGATGCCCAATCTCACTGGTAATTAGAGACATTACAATTTGCGCCACATACCACATTATTCCACGTCAGCAAATCAGCAAAAATTTTAAAGTATGACAGTTCCAAGTAATGATGAAGGTGCAGAGACATGGAGACATGGATTACACCGTGGATGGGAATGCGAACAGGTGCCACCACTTAAGAAACTATTGGGAAATGTTTAATAAAGTTGAAAAGTTAGATACCCGACCACCTGGCAACCCACCCAGCATATATATTCTATAGTTCAGCTTAAAATGGTGTCATTAGGAGCTGTATATAAAAATGTTCACAGCATAATAGATAAGTAAATTGTAACATATTCACATAGTAAAATACCATATAGTACTGAAAGTAAATGGACAGAGCTAGAAAAATCAACATGAATAAGTAAGAAGTCTTAAAAACAGAGTGTTGAGGAAAACAACAAGGCAAGTTGTAAAAGAATATTTTCAGTATAATACAATTCACATGAAGTTGAAAAAGCTGCAAATTAATACCACATATTCTCTATGGATACCCAGATGGGTAGTAACAGCATAAAGAAATGTATGAGTGTGATAACAGCAAATCAGTAGACTGGGCACATTTTGGGGGGAAGACCTCCAAATACTTCCAACAGATTAGGGGTATGCAGGGGCCTCAACTATGTATAAAGTTTCTCATGATTTGTTATTTTAAAAATCCCAGTGCCTTGACTAAATGTTGGACCTGACCACATTAACCACAGCTTGACTCCTGTCACTCATTTGGGTTCTGGAACCTGGGTGCATGGCCCTGCCACTGGTAGGAGGGGGGTTGGAGTGGTCACTGGCAGAGGAAGCCAGGTGCAAAGGTCTGTTAAGTTGGATGTGTTCCATTGGTCTGCCAAATAGAAGGTCAGCAATTCCTCATAGAATGAGAAAGTCATGAGTGGAAAAGGAAAAGAAGACAGGACACTCTGAATGTGGTTCAACATCATCTCTGGAAACTTAGTTGCACATCCCACTAAAGGGGAATGCATTCTGGCATGGAAACTAGTTTTCTGTGTGGATGTTTGGTTTTAATGTGCCACTTAGGCTGCAACAGGGGAGGCCACACCTAGAAAGCATAGCTGGATCCTCCTGGCTAATGGGACCTACTCTCCATGTTAGGGGACCACAGAGTAGAAGGGGCTGTGACACTAGTTTCCAAGTCAACAATTTAGCAGTGGTTATTTCTCCACCACTACCCTTGGGAAAGAGAACTACAAATGTGGCTTCTGGGGACTTCGTGGCCCTGAAACAGGTACACATGGGCCCAGGGTGAGAGTCTCTTGTCTCAAACAAGCTACTCTTTGGCCAAGTATGAGGTCCTCATCTGGAGAGGAGCTACTACCTCTATAATTCAAGCAAAAGCTAGATGAGGAAAATGCACAGGGGATCATGTCAGGGAAATAGGATGAAGGCAGAGAGGTGGGGGAAGGTTGGGGAAGCCATAGAGATATTCACCTGGATGGTCAAACACTTGTAGAGAAAAGTGTGATCAAGTGGTAAAGTGGAAAGGATGGGAGGACAAGAGAAGGAATCCAAGTTTTGACTTATGGGCAGTGGCAGGTATGGGGTACTAAGCTGTGATTAAAAGGTACTATGATGAAATCATATGGTATTTGTCTTTTTCTGTCTGACTTATTTGACTTAGTATAACACCCTCTAGGTCCATCCATGTTGTTGCAAATGTCAAGATCTCATTTCTTTTTTATGGCTGAGTAATATTCCTCTCTCTGTGTGACATGTTCTTTATCCATCCACCTAACAAGGAGTACACTTGGGTTGCTTCTTCCGTATCTTGTATATTGATAATGTCACAATAAACAGGGGTGCATATATTTTTTCAACTTAGCATCAAAACAAAAGAAATGAACAAACAAAAACACCCTTAAATTCAGAGAACAAACTGATGGTTGTTGGAAGGGAGGTGGATGGGGGATGGGTAAAACAAATAAAGGAGATTAAGAGGTACAAACTTCCAATTATAAAATAAATAAGTCACAGGGATGAAAACTACCACATTGGGAATATTATTAATTATATTGTAAAAATGTTGCATGGTAACAGATGACAGCTACACTTACTGGGGCGAGCACTGAGTAATGTATAGAATTGTTGAGTCAATATGTTGTACACCCGAAACCAATATAATATTGTATGTGAATCTAAAAAGAATAAACTAAAATAACAAAGACACTACAATGAGCCAGAACTTAGAAAGATCTCCCTATGCTACAGCTTTTGCTGTATTTTCCTGTGCAATTCATTTTCCTTACTTTGCCTCAACACACCTCATTAAACATCAGCATGGAACAAGTGAGCGGGGCCTAGGAATCTGCAGGGACGGCAGTCACTTAACACCCAGCAAGCGGGTCGAGGAACCAGCCATCAGGGTGGAAAGCACAGTCACTTCCCTACAGAGGAAGACATCCATCTCCTCAGCCAATGAGTTGGATAAGCTCTGGGCAAATGACTTCCAACCACAGGGGGTTGTTGATCTGAAATGAAATGAGCCACCAAATCATTGGGGCTTTTATGATCCTGGCTAATTGGCTAAACTCTCTTTAAAGGCTTTGGAAGATGCCAAGTAGTCTTCTGTTTTCTCATGCTTTCAAAGAAATAAGCACCTTCCAGCTGTTGAGAGTTGATGCCTGCTGCCTCAAGCCATGCCACAGTGTTCTAGAGAGGTGGAACGTTTCCTTCCCTAGGATGAAAGAGAAACCCAAGAGAAAAAGAAAACACAAACACTGAGTCTTCTAAATATGTAACCAAAGTCTTAGTATAAAGATTCTCAAGGAGACATTGAATATCTTTTCATCTCATCTTTGGTTTAAAATAGGAATAGGGTTCTTATTCACTTGAATTCTGAGGAAAGATAGAGAAATCTTCACATTCTTAACTGTAAGATTGATATGACTGTTTTCCCATGGAAACCTTCTGGCTTTGAACCTCAGCGAGTATAGACTGATTTGAGTAGAGAGTTTGGCACAAACTGCATAGGTTTGCAGCGTGGTTCTGCCATACTCCAATTCTATAATCCTGAACACATAACCTCCATATGACTAAGTTTCCTCATCTGTGAAATGGGGAAAGTTAATAATCCTACTTCCTTAGGGCTGACTCAACAAGTGTCTCCAAACAAACCCATTATCCAAATCATCAGTGATCAGGGCATGAGTGTTAAAGGCGAAGAAAAGTGGGTTCCATTTCACACCACAAAATAAGCAATTTAGTAACACCTAACAGCAGATATATCTGTTCCCTCTCAAGGCCTTCTTTGGCTGCTAATGTTTGCAACCCCAGGGATCTGAAGTCCCAACCTTGCAAATCTAATTCTTATGCAGCTTGGGCTCATGCTGTGGTCTTCCATGCTCTTCCTCAACCCTTTCTTACTTTGAGAAACTAACTCAGTTCTAGGCCCCCAATCCTGAGAGAGTCCACACCCATGGTTCTGTTAACCTCCACAGAAATAAAAGGAAATTAAACTAACACATTCTTTGTCTTGTTATTTTCCTACCAGGAAGCTGTTAGAATTTGGACTTTGCCCAGCTGCCTCATTTAATGTTTTGCTTTCAACCACCTGTCGCCTATTTATTTTTAAGCACTTGTTGTTTACCATTATTTGACTTTTAGTAAATTAGCTTGTTTTTCATGGTATTGTCATTATCTCATTTCCTTTGTGATTTAATATCTTTACCTCTCACAACACTTCACAATGCTATTGATTTTTGAAATATTGTTTTATTTTTCTTAGGCAGAATTCCTTTTTTTCTCCTCTGGTGAGAGTATTGATTATAGCCTGAATCAGGACTTCCAGGATTAGCATAGAAGCAGGCATTGATTTTTGTGGTTGTTTCTGTTTTTATTCCAAAAGTTTTCTCCCTTATATGCATTTCCTGTTTGTTTGTTTGTTTGTTTGTTTGTAGTTTGGAATAACTGTGACACAGAAAATAGCGTCCAGACTGAATTCATCCTCATTTATTATCAGTGTGAAAAGCAAACAGCCAGCATGTGTGTCATCCAAATTTGCACACCCCAGGCATTTGGGGAGCCTGTGCCCTTTCACTTAACTTTAACGATCAATACAACATGTTATCTTGGACTGTTTTTCTTTTATATTTACCTTTTTAAATTTTATATAATTATTTCCTTTTATGCCATTTCATTATTTTAGTCCTTTGCTTCATATTTTTCATTAGCATATTCTGTATGGACCTAGTCTTTTCTTTAAATTTATTAGTAATTTTTCATTTAAAAAAATTTTCTATTTAAGTAAATTTAATTTTCTCTCTGTGTAAATATGTACTGTATTCTTTGTGTGAATATTTTCCTCTTATTTGTTTTAGCTTATCTTAACTCTTTGATATTTTAAGTCTTATAGTCCTTAGAGTTTCTGTCATGTTTGTCTTATTTCCTCTTATTATAATTTTAATATATTTTAATTATACATCTGCCTATTATTTCTTTTTACCTGTTATTTTTACCTTACATATTTTGCCCTTAGGACATTTTATTCATTTGGATAGCAGTAACTTAAAAGAGATTTCATATTCCTATACACATAAAATATATTGAGTACTCAAAAATATTAGTTCTTCAGGGGCACCTGGGTGGCTCAGTCAGTTAAGCATCTGACTTCAGCTCAGATCGTGATCTCATGTTTTGTGAGTTTGAGTTCCACATCAGGCTTTCTGCTGTCAGCACAGAGCCCTCTTCGGATCCCCGGTCCTCATTTCTCTCTACCCCTCCTCCACTCACACCTGTGTGCACTCTCTCTCTCTCTCTCACTCTCTTTAAAATATGTAAACACTTAAAAAAATGTTAGAGGTGCCCGGGTGGCTCAGTCGGTTGAGTGTCCAACTCTTGATTTTGGCTCAGGTGATAATCTCACAGTTCATGAGATCAAGGCCTGCACCCGGCTCTGTGCTGCCACTGAGGAGTTTGGTTGGAATTCTCTCTCTCTCTCTCCCTCTCTCAAAATAAATAAATAAACATTAAAAAAATTTTTTAAATGTTAGTTTTGTACTCATTCTCTCTAGCCACATAAGGTCTATGTCATTGTGTCTACTTTTTATTTTAAACCTTTAACTACTTGTATTATTTAATTTTAGTTTTATTACTTTATTTTTTATTTATATTCTATATTTACATACATTTCTTTTTCAGAATATCCAAATCCAAATATGCGCTATTGGTATATGCAAATATGCCAAATTGTACAAAGAATAAAAAGTTAGCTGTGAGCTCTCTGCTCAGATAACCCGTTGACAAATACTCATGCAGTATGAATATCGAAACAGTCGAACAGTTTAGAAAACTAGAGAATAAAAAGTAAAACTATCTTCTGTCCATTTATACCCCTCTTATGAGAGCTGACCATATTTGTATTCTCTAAAACCACTTTTAGCAGGTTCCTATCACTCCAGATGTTTATTTGCATAAATGCAGATATAAAGACAAAGAATTTCTCTCTTACTTGAATTTAATAGGAAAAAATATGCTAATATGATATCAAAAGGCTTGCCAAACTTCAAATAAATATTTCTTCACTAAAAGAATATTACTTTTTAAAAGTTTCTTTTTTAGTTTAAGAAATAATATTATGGGGATGCCTAGATGGCTCAATCGGTTAAATGTCTGACTTCAGCTCAGGTCATGATCTCACCATTCATGAGTTTGAGCCCCACGTCGGGCTCTGCTGACAGCTCAGAGCCTGGAGCCTGCTTCAGATTCTGTGTCTCCCTCTCTCTCTGCCCCTCCCCCACTAGTGCTCTGTCTCTCTCTCTCTCTCTAAAATAAATAAAAATTTAAAAAAGAGAAATAAATAATATGAAAAAAAGAAACTGAAGTCATTGCTCATTTGTTAATAACATGTTTATGTTTGAGACAGTAGTGTTTGTATCCCTAATATGAAAGATAAGGAAATTAGGCCCCCTATACTTTTCTCCAAGATCCTCCCAAGTTCCATACATTAGATTACTAACCTTATTTTGTAATAACTTATGACACTTATTTGTCTTGTTGGTTCCCACTCTAATGAGATACAGTTGCCAAATAAAAATTGTATGTATTTAAGGTATACAATGTGATGCTTTGATATACACACACATTGTGAAATATCATCACAAGCAAACTAATTACCATTTCCATCACCTCAAGTTTACTTTTGTGTATGTGTTGAAACTATTTAGGATCTATTCTCTTCTTAGTGCTCTCAGAAAACATTCCCACAGACAGCTGGCTCTGGACTTCTATTGTCTTTGGGCCAATGCACGCGATGCTTTTTTCTGCCACAGTTCCTCTGTCCCTTCATTTTGACTCATCGAATAATTCATTAGGGCACAAGCTTTTGTCTTGATTTCTTTCTTTAAAAGATTATTCAAATTTTCTTTTTTTTTTTACAAAAAGTTTTCTTTTCTACTTGTCTTTAATTTCTTAGTGGATTAACACATGGAAAGAGTTGACAGAATGTGGAAATAGGTATAGGAATATTCCAATTTCTTTAAAAAGCTGGGCAGTTTTTCTGGCTTTTACAGCATTGTTCCGTTCCTACTATATGTGACAATAAATGATGTGATCACCCTGTGAGGCAAAACATAACTATAAAAGTTAAGTTTTTTCCCCTGGACAACCACATGTCATGGGTTGAAATCAATTGCTAAACTGTTACCATGATTTTCCAGAAGAGTCTCTTATGTCTGCATCTCCTTAATTCCTCTGTTTAGTTGCAAGAGCCAAGGAGAACTCGCAAGGACTAGGTCATCTCACAAAGGACACTAAGACTGATAATAGTGATACTTTGTAAAGATCAGTCTCAATGACAAAAGTAAAACCCTCCTTAGGCAAAACCTGCTTGCTTAGAATACCATATAACCATAGGAATTGCACACCAACTTCATCCCTGACTCTGGTCTCAATGCCACACTCAGCACTACCTGCTTACAAGGATGACAGATTTTTAAGGACAGATTCTTAGATTCCATTTGCCCACATTCTAAAGGGCGAATTTGATCCCATTTGGGCTCACAGTGGAGCCCTTTAAAATAAGTGTGACAGCAAAAAAATAAAACAAACAAAATCACCTCTGATCAAGATTTGTTCAATTTGCTTCCACTACGTGCAAGGTATTATGCTACATACTTGAATGTTATTTATAACCACCAAATAATAAAATTATTTTAGTACAATTATATAAGCTGCTGCAATAGAGTCAGGATACTAAAAATTAACTGCTGGGTATTAGTCTGGGGATTCAGTGAATGCTTCCCTTAGAAGGTATTGATTTGAAAGCTGAAGAATAATTAAAGCATTGTTAGCAAAGGGTATGGGAGTGGTGAAGGCATGTATAGAGGGAAAAAAACTTATATACAGGGCCCAAGTCACAAAGAACTGTAGCCCTCTCAAATACTTGATTGTTCAAGCCAATTTGACTAGGTAACAGTGAAAAAAATTAAAAAGTGACTTAGAATGTTGCTAGTAAGGTATATAAATCAGATACTCTGGGCTCAGAAGCTTATGTTAATAATCTTGCATTGTAACCTGAGAGTATCAGGAAGACACTAAAAGGCCACAAACTGGGGACTGACCTGTTCAGTAACTCTGTACCACACTGGCTGGAATTGAGAGCCTGGAGTGGAAAGGGCAAGAGCAGTCACGCAGGATGAGAGATAATGATAGCTGGGGGATTGTGGATGAAGAGCAGCAGAGTGATTTGAAAACTGTTTGAGGTATGAAATCAAAAAGATTGGGGACTGATTTCCACAAGGATTGAGACTTTAAGACCGACTAGTTTCCTGTTTGAATAACCAGATAAACTAGAGGACACATTCAGTAGATAATTGAATGAGAAGGAAATTCAGCACCAGGAAGAAAATCATCTGTTTCATGCTGGTTAACCACAGATTAATGTTGATCTCATTATCCAAACATCCCACTCATTTCATCTGGTAGACCCTTGGGACTGTTCACCACCATCTGAATCTTCTCAGTTGACAGCTCCTTAATTGACTCCTTTTCAAATTCCAGGTTGTTTCCTGGATATAATTAAAACTAAAAATGTGGATTTAGAGATCATTAGTACAGCTTAAGTTCAAGATTCTTAGCAGTATTAGAGAGGCATATTTATCTCAGAGTTATAGGAGTCCCAGGAAAAAGAGTAGACTCCACTTATAAATTAGTTACCTCTTCAACCACAAATCCTCAGATCAAATACTTTAAATTAAATAAACCTTTGGATCATATCCTTCCTTTACTGCCATTTAAAAAATTTATTTATTTATTTATTTATTTGTATTTCAGCTTAAGATATAATTAACAAGAGTGTAAGATAAAGTGTACACTGTGGCGATTTGATATATACATATACATTGTGGAAAGATTCTCCCCATCAAGTTAATTTACCCATCTACCACCTTACATATTTATCTTTGGTTTTTTTTTTTTTTGAGAATGTGTAAGTTCTACTATCTTAGCAACTTTCAATTAGGCAATACAGTGATATCAACCAGTGTTACCATGTTTAACATTAGACCCTTAGACTTGATTCATCTGATAGCTGAAAGTTTGTACCCTCTTACCAACCTCTCCCTATTACCCCCACCCCCAGGCCCTGGCAACCATTTTTCTAGACTGTTTCTATGAGTTTGCTTCTTATCATCTTATCTTATCTTATCTTATCCCTTAACCAATTTACAATCCCACCAGCATTATACAGAGGTTCCCTTTTTACCACATCCACACCAACACATGTTGTCTCTTCTTTTGTTTTGATTTTGGTTTATTTTGCTTATGTCAGCCATTTTAACTGTTATAAGGTGATATCTCATTGTGGCTTTCATTTCCATTTCCCTGATGATTAGTGATACTGAGCACCTTTTCATGTACCTGCTACTCATTTGTATGTCTTCTTTGGAAAAATGTCCATTCAGTTCCCCTCCCCATTTTTTAAACAGACTGAGTGGCTTTGGTTTTTTGTTTTGTTTTGTTTTTTGTTTTTTTGGGGGTGGGTGGGAGGGGGGTTGCTATTGGGTTACACAAGTCCTTTATATAATTTGGATATTAACTCCTTAACATACATATAAAAACCATATGGTACTGAATTAAAAACAGACACCTAGACCAATAGAAAAGAATGGAGAACCCAGAAATAAGTTTATGCATATATGGTCAATTAATTACAACAAAAGAGCCAAGAATGTACACTGGGGGAAGGATAGTCTTTTCAATAAATGGTGTTGGGAAAATTGGACATTCAGATGCAAAAGAATGAAACTGGATCACTATCTTACACCATACACAAAAAAATCAACTCAAAATGGATTAAGGACTTGAATGTAAGACCTGAAACAGGAAAACTCCTAGAAGAAAACATTAGGAAGTAAGCTCCTTAACATTGGTCTCCCTAACATTGATTTTCTGGATTTGACACCAAAGGCAAAGGCAACAAAAGCAAAAATAAACAAGTGAGACTACATCAAACTAAAAAGTTTCTGTGTAACAAAGGAAACCATCAACAGAATGAAAAAGTAAACTATAGAATGGGAGAAAATATTTGCAAATCATATATCTGAAAAAGAGTTAACTTCCATTGCGATTTTAAAGCCTTTCATGATTTAAATTGCTCTAATCCTTGCAAAAGTATTTATTTTATTTACTTTTAATATATGCTGTAGTGTAAAAAGATTCAAAAGGATATATTTTTCCAAAGGGAGCCTTCTACTCTCTCAAACTACATATCTGTCAAGCTGTGGGATATGTTCTCAACTACTTTTTTAGAATGTTGACATTTATCCATACAATATTGCACATAGGAAGCTGCCAAGTATCGAACAAAGATATTTGCTATTGCTCACTTTTATAGAATTTATCAATTACCTAGCATTTGTAAAGAGTATGTAAAACTCTCTGAAGTCTTTATTGACCTCTCAGTGGTTATTCATGAACAGGGAGTAGTCAGGAACAAAAAGTAATAAGTTCAAAACACTTGAGCTGTTGTCAGGTCAATGAAGGAGAAGTAAAATTTTTCCAGGGCTACCGTAGGGTTACGGGGGTGCACTGCTTTATGACGACTAATTTACACCATAAATTGGATTAGCAGTTGCTCAAATAATCAAAATCCAGGTATATGTGTGTTTCCTTGGAAGGGATTTGTGCTTCCTAAGATAAGGGGTATTGGTCAGCTCAGGCTGAATAACAAAATACTATAGATTAAGTAGCTAAAACAATAGATATTATTTTTCTGACAATTCTGGAGACTGGAAGTCCAAGATCGGGGTGCCAGCATGGTCAGGTTCTGGTGAAGGTTCTCCTCTTGGCTTGTAGTTAGCCATCTTCTTGCTGTGTGCTCACATGGCCTTTCCTTGTTGTGTGCAGAGAAAGGGGGGGGAGAGAGAGAGAGAGAGAGAGAGATTTCTCTCTTGCTCTTTTTGTAAGTCTACCAATGCTATTGAATTAGAATCCCACCCTATGACCTCATTTAACTATAATTATATCCTAAAAACACTCTCTCCAAATACAGCCACATTGTGGGGGTTAAGTCTTCAGCATATGAATTTTGGGGACACACATACACAGGTAAGTTCATAGCACAAGGTAGTATAATGAGAGGAATTCCAATGATGGTTTGAACATCTATAATTATTCAGAATTTCCACATCACTTGGTGACAACAACAGATATGGATACTATCCAGTAAGTGGTGCTTAATTTATCTACCGACCACTAAATATTGTTTCTCATGATCATACCATTCCTGAACACAAGTAAATGCATTTCTCTAAATTCTTACTAAATCTGGAATTGTTTCTTATTGGCAGTAATAATACAAATGAGATATTCAAATATTCAGAAAATCACCACCTTTTTGGCTCTCTTATGTTTTACTACCTGTAATGTGTTTAGTATTAAGGGTAACATAAGAACGTGGCTAGTTTGCATCAGCATTTTAAAGCTGCTTTCCTGGCTTGTCTTCAAAAAGGGAAGAGAGAGGGTTTGAATTTGGGGTGAGAAATCCCACATAATTTTATCATTTGTGTTTCACTTATCTGTCCTGAAACAAAACTTCTCTGCAACTATAGCTCCTTCAAAACCAGTATTATAGATGTACATGCATATGCTAAAAATTGTCATGTTCCCTATCAGTTAACATTGTATTCAGTAAAAATTTGTAAATGTTAGGCCCACATCAAGAAGTGACTAATTCCATTATGGAATGTTGTGACCATCCAAAAGAGGCAACTATCTTTGATTACTAAAGTGGGTTATTTAAAGTAGAAATAAGAGAAAATTACTACTAAAAGGGAACTAACTTATTCATCAGAATCTAAAGAATTTAAAATATGTGCCAGAAACTCTGCATAGGGTAAGAATGGAGTGGTAGTGGTATAACCGTACATAGTTGGGTCTTTCTCAGAGAAATGTACTATTTCTTTTGTTCCTAAACATTCTACTCTGAGGAAGTCATAGGTGGAATCTATGTCCCAAGCTGATATACCCTATAGAAACACTTTTTCAGGTGGGGAAACTAATGCTTTGACAGGGAGAACTTCATTCCTGTCCTAATTCAATTCCAAGTCTAACTCAGAAGTGACTTAAACCCTATATTTGTAAAGAATGTTTGGCTGTCTTTTTTCCTTTCCACACCAAAAAAATCTTACCTCTGAGGTCACGAAATATTCTATGCACGCCCCCACCAAAGTGCTTCCATTTATTTAACTGCCTGACACTTCCTGCCAGATAATGTCTTTGACAATAAGGATCGTATCTTATCATTCTTTGCTATAGTGATAGGAGTCAGGCTGTTAAGATAGCTTCTGTATTAGTCTCAGCATATCTAATTTTCTGAAGTTATATAATGGAGTTCAAAATTAGCATGCATTTGATGCCATGAGCACAAGGTCAAAGGAGATAGAGACGAAAGGGGCTGACTTCTCAATTGAGACAAAAGTTTAACAGTAGCTAATTCAGCACCCTGGATAGTGCCACGGGGGTGGTTCTAATAATATTTGAGATAAGCTTTTATCTGTAAAGAGCCCAGAATGATCTTCTGAAGTTCTGTGGTTGGTAAACATATGTTTATAATGAGCTTTGTTCTTGAGGCTCTTTGGATTTGTCCTCACCACTCTCCTCCCACCCCACCCTACATTATCAGCTTTTAGTAACATCTTCATCAGAAATGAAGTTCAGGTCTTAGTGACCACTCCATCAAGATATCTACACCCTTGAAAGGATACAGTTAGTTGACAGAGTGGTCTTTTTACCTTTCACAGAACCATTTATTCTCCTTTGTGAGCTTATATGTTGCTAATCTAGGAGTAGGGACCTCAGTCCTTACAGATATGAAATGGATAGACAAAGACTATTTGGCTGAATTTCCATCATGCCGTTAGTCCATGAATAGTACCTGGGCTAAAGGTTTTCCCATGAATAGCAAAGATAGTACTGTTACTTCAATTCTTTGTGTTGTCACAACCTTTGGGGTTTCCAAAGTGATTAAAGGAAAAAACTCCAATTTTTTTTCTCACTTTTAAATCTCTACTGTCTTTTTAGATACTCCTCTTAGTTCCTTTCTGCTTCATAATACAGCTTTATTTCTGGTAAATCTTAAGTGAGACATAGTAAATACATCATTAGGTAAGCAACTTGAGCTGAAAATTGGCTATATTTTTAAAATGCTGATGTATGGGATTTGTAGGTCTTACCTTACCTGACAGATGGCAAGGGAAAATTAAGGAAAATAGTCACAGCAGATCCCTTCCTCCACACTTCAGTGCTTTGTTAAATAAGAATAAGCCTATTTAATTAATATTGATTTAACACTGACTGTCCTTGAGATATATTACCCTTTGACACATTTTTACCTTCAAAACTGCCAAAATTGCAAAATGTATAATAACAAAATTCAAATCCATTTTTAAGCTCAGAGTTATTGTTGTTTGTTATCACCAATTTCCAGCTACTCCAGGAAGGAGCTACGTGTCTTAGCAAGTGGCAATGTCTTTATTTATGACCTCCAGTGATTAGTTAAGTTTGCCAGACATTTCTCAGAACATGGCCCAGGTCACCCAGGAGTAGGACTCTAGAGCAGGATATAAGATTCTGCTATACTTGGCTTATGATCCTGGCATTTGTTAGAACATGACAACCTCACTTTGATAGAAATATTAGGTAGTTATTTCTATGTAAATAATACAAAGGAAGCCTTTGTTTATCAACTGGAAGAAGAGGGAACATTAATTATTCTTGACACCTTCTATCTGGTCATTTGAACAATTGGTAAATAACGAGAAACCCTTGTTCACCTAAGGTAAGACCCTTTTATTTGGAAAATGTGCTTATTCAACTCTCACTCTTTTATTTCATCCAAATTTCAGAGAAGTTGTTGGGTAACAGTCCCTTCTAGTAAAACCCCACCCCTCTGTGAGGTTAGATGCATCATTAGATCCAGAAAGCTCCTCTAAGATCCTGTCCCCATTTTCAATCTCAAGATAGTAGGCCAATCATGTCACATATAAGCTACATTCAAATATCTTAAGTAACCAGCACCCTCCTTTGTGTCATGGTGCAGATGACAATATTTTTTCTAATTCTGACCCACCCACTCCCACGATGAGTGAATGGCAAGAAGGAGGCCAAATATCCATTGAACCTTTCAAGTAGACACTGATTGGAGAAGGAGACAGGAAACACTAACTTTAGCCCTCACCACCCTGGAAGTCATTTTCCCTTGGAAGTCCTCTGCCCAGGTCTGAGTAAAAAGCATTTGC
Source organism: Cryptoprocta ferox (assembly GCA_028646485.1). NCBI lineage: Eukaryota > Metazoa > Chordata > Mammalia > Carnivora > Eupleridae > Cryptoprocta > Cryptoprocta ferox. The sequence goes on along the minus strand of CM053561.1, from coordinate 40,368,088 downwards.
AGTATGTTTTCAGAATAGCATGATCAGAGGCTCTCTTCCTGGAAAAATGTGCAGCCAAAAGTCAGAGCCCCAAAGTAAAAATCTCACCTACATCCTCTTTGAATTTTCTTCTACTTTTATCTCTGGTAATAACAAATGGTGCATTTGTAAATAATGACAGAAAACAGAGTAAAGTTTGGGACCATAGCAAGCCATTGCTGTATCTAGCTTAAAGGAAAATGCATGGTCACTCAGACTGCTAGGGTATTCCTAGTAGGGTTTAGGCTAAGTGATTGGGCATGAAAAGAGGTCAAGACAAAATCAAGTGACAGAACAGAATGATTCTGAGTGACGTACAGAAGTCAGGGCTGGTAAAAAGGAAAAGGCCATCTCTGGAGCAACTATCACTACATCAGGGACAGTCCCCCTAATTAGTATTGCTGTGAGAGTGGGATTTTGTAGAAACTGCTGCCTTATTTTCCTTTCTGATAGTTTTGCTCTTCTTCTCTGCTTTAGTTTCTAGGGTAAGCCATGGCCCCTTTCTCTTGGTTATAACCCTGTTCTCCCTCTAGGTTTAACATCCATGGCCACAACTTATTTCCACACTCCCATGAAGTAAATTATCACAGAGAATTGGTGTTTTTAGTGTGTTGAGGACAGAGAAATCATGTTAAATTTGGCTTTCTGAAAACCAGTAAATTACTCTAGCACATGGGAGAGTCATGTAATTGACCTAGGAATTTCCCATTTCCCATTCCAGTCTCTGTCTGCTTGGCACTTTCCTCTAGGAACACAGAAAGTCACACCTCAGAAAAGTCTTCTTCCAATGCAGCAATGGCAAGGAAGGCTTTAGTGGAGTCTCTCACATGTATATTGCCATTACCTTCTATCATAAAAAGGTAATTGTTATAATTCCATACATGGGTATCTCTAGCAGTCCCTTGGGAAAATGCCCCATTAGTACTGAAAAGTCTGACTCTCCTCATCATATCTTTCCACTAAAAAAGGCAAAATTCTGTTTTGGAAAAAACAGAAATTTTGTTATGACTGTTAACTATCATTCTCAAGTAAATCACCTCAAGATATGTGTGTTTCTTTTTTTTTTCCAGAAGATGTTTGATATTTTTTCCACAAACATATCATGCTTGCAAAATTCACATTAGAAATGTCGCTTAAAGGTATGCCAACACCTTGTTTAATATTTCTATGAAAGAACAGAATGAAGGAGATGCACCTTGAATCTGCCTCAAGTGAATCTTGGAGTTTTGATTTCACATCATTGCTGCCAATCATTTCTGTTCCAGAGGAAACTATTAAAGGAGTTGGAAAAATCCCACTGTTGAAGCTTTCTATAGTTATAGTCAAACTTTCTATGTTGACTCTTCCTAAAAGATAAATATTTGAAACAAAAGAACCTTGCAAGTATAGGGAAAACTGAAACTGATGTTGGGTTATCAGAAGTGGTAGTAATATTGATTCGACTGAAGAATGCAAAAGCAATTGTATAAGCTCTTAACTAAACTCTAATCTCTTTCTCTCTTAAGTCTATGTCAATGTTTATTGCACACAAAGAAAAATTATACCAAGGCTGAAAACTGGAGCCATCCCTGATTTGAGCAAATACCTAAAACAAGGAATAACTTCTAGGCACTAAAAGAGTCATGGGACTTGACGCTCTGGAACCTGAAGACAAGTCTCATATTTCCCCACCTATTTGCCAGTCTACAAATATCTTAGCTTTCTGAGACTTTCTACATACAAATTGTCATACTTGCCCCTTAGGCAACAAAAAATAATGGTAAAATAAGAACCAAATACATGTGAACAATGCTCAGATGAGCTCAAGCATCTCCTGAGAGTTTCATTACCCATCCCTGTGTTCAGATTGATTTATGGGCCTCAGGTCCATCATTTCCTCACCATTAGCCATCATTAGACCATTATAACTCCCCACAGTCCCTCGGCTTACTGCTTCCAGGGAGGAGGGGTAATCTTTTCAGCTGTGTTGAGCTAGTTTCCACTATCACTAATTTTCTGACAGAATCTATGAGTAATGTCACATTTCATGCTGTTCCAATAAAAACATTTGCTTCTTGGCAGGGCTAGTAAAGAGCTTGATGGAGAAACTATAGAAAGTCCCCAAAGGGGCAAAAGGTGACTGAGGGACTTTGTCATGAGAAAAATTGAGTACTTGTCTAGGCTGACACAGCAGATCGAAACAAAGAAAAAAGGAATGAGGTAATCAGGTCATGACCCAAAGACTTCTAGACATTTATTCACTTCTCCAACAATATATGTTGAATACCTACAATGTGCCAGACACTGCAAATAGAAGTGTCATGTCTGTTGGACACCATCCCTTGGAGCCAGAAGGTCTGGGATCTGCTCCATGTTTCCACTCGAAAGCAATTGAGCTGTGCAACCCAATAAAAATTGCTTAACTTTATGAAGTCCCTGGCTTCTAATCTTCTAATCTACATAATAGTCATTTATTTCATAATATATCTATGTAATCATTTATATAATATATATACATAATAATCATCTAAGTCTTAACTTTTTGATAGAAATTCATGGAGAATTGCATTATAATCGGAGGCATTTAGAAAAGCATACAATAAGGGCAGGGGATGGAGAGAGAGGGAGAGAGAGAGAGAGAGAGAGAGAGAGAGAGAGAGAAGGGACTCTTAAGAGGAGGACATTTTCCTAATTACACACACATCTATCCACTGTAGCAGAAAGGCAGGTCCTCACAGCATTCAGCTAACAAACAAGTGTCATCTCTGCATTGTCATACTCATGAACCAAACACAAATGTCAACTGGATACTAGGCAGAGTAATGAGATTGCCCAGTTCTCTAGGGCATAATTTTAAATGTTATGCTCAGATGATATTGAGATATCAGGAAATGTGCCTGAAGCATAGCCTCCAGAAGAAGGCACTATCAACAGTAGAAGTCACTTAGACCATCCCATCAGTTTCTCTCTATTTACAACCTCTGAGAAAATTTGAATATGTTGATGTTTCACTGAAGTAACATTCCCCCTCTCTGCATTAGCCTCTATATGTCAATACTGCTGCTTTGAGGCCTCAGACTCCATTTATATGAAAATTGAAGGAACATCAGATAAAATCACCACAGTGTTTACTTAGTATACTCCATACAGGTAGCCCCACATTCCTTCATAGACCCCATTAGTTACGTCTCAAGGTGGAAATGGGATGCCTAGAACTCTAATTCCTCAATTCTCAAATGGCTACCCTGAGGTAATCTACCTTTGGTAACTACCAAGAATACACACTACCGTGCAATGCCATTGACTAGGACTCTGTTTCCAAGTCTCCAGTCTGCTCTCCCATCATGCTTCTAGACCTATATGACCTTCATTGTCCTTCTAATTCATGACTTGGCCAAAAAGCTGTCCAAGGAGCTTGCTTAATGCTCCCTTTTCCCTGAACTCCATTCTGGTTATTTCTCAATGTTGGTTGTGCATTCCTCTTGAGAGAGAGGCATCCCCAGACCGTTTTGTAGGGCAACAAGAGTATCCTTGATAAAGTATAAATAGAAAAACATTTGCAGAATGAGTACATCTAAAAATTAAGAGAGGAATAGTGGAGTCTCTCCAGCCCATTGCCCCTAGCCATCTTCCACAAACGCCCCTTGTGAAATCAAGAATTTTATCTTGTTCCTGAGATCATGTTAGAACTCTCTTAGGAATGAAGGATAAATGAAGGATGAAATAAGATGAAGAATGAAGGGCAGAATGGGTGAAGGTGGTCAAATGTACGAACTTACAGTTATAAGATAAAATAATTCCCAGGGATGTAATGTACAGGGTCATGACTACAGTTAACAACACTTTATTGTATATTGGAAAGTTGCTAAGAGAGTAGATCATTAAAGTTCTCATCATAAGAAAAAATGTTTGTAACTACGTGTGTTGATGGATGTTAACTACACTTACTGGAGTAATCATTTTGTAATATATACATAAATCAAATGACTGTTGTACACCTAACATTAATACAATGCTATATGTCAGCTATATCTCAGTAAAAAAAAAAAAAGAATGAAAGTTGGAAGTGATGGTATTTTAAGTTTCCCCTTATAATTTGTTACTGGGACACCTGGTCAATTAAGCATCTAATTCTTGATTTCAGCTCAGGTCATGATCTCATGGTCTGTGAGTTCAAGCTGAACTCGAATAGCAGTATGCAGCTTGCTTGGGATCCTCTCTCTCCCTCTTTCTCTACCCCTTTCCTGCTCACTTGCTCTCTCTCTCTCTCTCTCTCTCTCAAAATAAATAAATAAACTTTAAAAAATTGCTACTAATATTATCTATCTACCCATGTCTCACCTCAGCATCCCACTCTTGCAAAACGGAGGACTGATGATCATTTCTCCCCAGGGGACAATTAGAATTTAAAATGGAAAGAATTCAGATTGCTTTGGAACACTCCCTGTAGGGCAGGATGTGTGAGCAGTGTTTTTGGTAACAGGCCCACCCGCTGGGCCATCACAGCTGGTTTGGCTAGCTGGATCCATTTCGATTTGTGAGGGTGAGTGAAGCCAAGGTAGAATTACTTACATATTATCTTGTTCTGTCCAATATTCCTGCCACTCTGCTCTGTACTTCCAATATGCACACACTTGTTTTCCCGACAAGATTTCACTTGTTTTTCCAAAATCTACTGAAAAATGGCCTGAATTTACAGATCTCCTGCTTGCTCATGGTTTGCTATTATTAACTTCTTCCCATGGTTCAGCACCCCTCCAAACCTCCCACTAGCACCCCACTCCACCCCCAGATCTGTCGGCTTCCTTCCACTTCTCCAGGCCTACAGTGACCTAAAGGGTATATACCGGTGTGCCAGTCCTTCCTGAGAACCAGTAATGACGCGGGTTCTCAGGGTCTTTGATTCCATGACCTCACCATACCAGTATGACGCTCTTTATGGCCATGATATTGACAAGGAAAGAGTGTATATGAAAGAAATGATCACTTTTAATCTCCATTTTATGCTCATCTCGAAGATATAGATGAGGACCAAAGAATAAGCTAATTATTATCTAGTCAAGAATGAAACCCCATAGTCAAAGAACAAAGCTTTAGTTAGCCAATAGACTGCCATTTGGCAACACTGATTGGTTCTCATCCACATTTACTGTCTGTAGATTTTTAAGAATGGTGACAGGTCCACAGGTAACTAACGTATAGAGCTTGTTTGGTGCATCTTCATACTTGTTACGTTTTCTGGACAACTGCACACTGATACGGCATGGAACATTCCTTATTTCTTTGGCTCAGACAGCTTTGTTGACCCTGGTGTGAATGTGCATTGTCTGGAGTTCCCATCTCCTTCATGGCAAATTTCCAGATCTCTTTGTGTCCAAGGGGCACAATTCTTGAAACTCACTCCATGGATGTGCTTGTGGATATTGGTGGTGTATTCTCTCGTCACTACTTCATTGATGGCAAAAGGGCCCTTCGTCTTACCACACTTCTTTGTGGGAGCCACTCTGCCAGGCCCTGGTTAGAAAGGAAGAGGGCACATCATTTTATAATGCCTTTCACTGTCTCTGGCAATTTTCTTTGCTTTGAACTCTGCTTTATCTGATACAGTATAGCTGCTCCTGCTTTCTTTTGATTTATGTTTGTATGATATATCCTTTTCCATCCTCCAATTTTCAACATGCCTGTATCACTGTATTTGAAGTGAGTTTCTTAGTAGACAGCTTATAGTTGATTCATGTTTTTAATCCACTGTGCAAAATTATATTTGAATTGGGTATTCACATAATTTGCATTTAATGTAATTATTGATTTGTTAGGACTTAAGTTTACCCTTTTATTTATTTATTTTTTATTTGTTTTATGTTTGTTCTGTCTCTGCTTTTCATTTCTGTTTTCTTCTGTGGTCACCTGAACATTTTTAGAATTCTATTTTGATTTGTCTTCAGTGTGTTTGAGTATATATTTTGTTCAGTTTCTTTTCGTGATATTCTAGGTAATTCTAGTATTACTAATATTACTCCATTATATATGTATATATAGACATATATATATGTGTGTGGGTTTATACACTTATATTTGGATCGATGATTATTGACCCAAGTTCTAACTGTTCAATCTCCTTCCTGGGTTGCCTTCTGATTTGTTGGCTAAATGGATCTTGTCATTGGAGTTTATACCTAGGATGTGATAGACCTCCCACTCACTCCCTTACACACACCTTTGAACAACCCCTCTTCACCCAGTATTGCATACATCTCTCCTCTTGATCTTCCACTTCTTTAAAAGTACAATTTGAAGCATTTTAATCTTAGTTCCTCCGTGAATCTGATTCCAGCAACCTTGACATTTTCATAGGAACTGATTCCATTCCCCAGTGAAATGAAAGTCTCCTTACTTTGAGGTTGCAGTAAACTTGCTGTCTCCTTAGAAGTCCCAACACCTCTTTGCTTCTGCATTTGCCTCTGACATATCAAACTCCAAAGAACTTCAAGTAAGCCACAATTGCATATGTATTAACTTGAGTAACCCTGAAGCAGAAATAGCACCAAAATGCATGAATAATCCTGGTTAGTCAACAAATGGAAAGCCAGGTAGGAAGGAGAGTGGGAGAATGTGAAGGTAGGTGGTTTAGAGGGAAAAGAGATTTCAGGTGACATAAGAAGAATTCTAGAAAGGTGACTCAGTGAACAAAGGGATTGTATGAATTAATGTTAGAGGTCATTTAATTTCTAAACCAATACATTTTCACAATTCGACTGTTCATCTTGACTTGAGCATAGACAATATTTGAAAAGGCAAATATCAGAGGAATGTGATTTAATTGTTCGTCAGGTTAGGCCAGTCTCCAAAATGTCATTTGCTGCTCTATCCTGCCAACTAGACCTAGTTTCACACTCAGAGGTGTGACTTTAATATCAAGACCTAGGAAGACTGGCATCTCCCAAGATCTGAAGTGGCTCAAAGGGGATTTTCTCCTGGACACATGAACTTCATTAGGTTGCTGCCTCTCTGTAGTTCTCAAATACAGACACCATGTGGGCTATTTGCCTTTCTGTTTCTTCTAGCCTCAGCTTCTGTGAAAATCAAACAGATAAATAAATAAAGGTTTGAGTTGCTTTCAGAATGTATTTGATGGTGGCTGTGTTTATAACATAACCAGTCATTTTTTCCCCTTTCTCCTGCTTAGTTTCCAGGTAACCTTAGATTTAAGTGCTGGCCTAGGGACTTAACATCACCCCTACTCTTCATGTATAAATCACAGCCACAAGATCCCTTGCTCTTCTGTTCCTCCTGCCCTGTAACAAGCCAAGAATGGGAAGTAGATGTAATTTTCAGACTCTTTCATGCTGTGACACATCAGCTGAAAATGACATCCAGGAAAAGGTTGTGTTCTGATCATAATAAATATGTTATAAAATGAAGATGAAGCTATAGTCTATGTATTATTTGTGAAATGTACTAAATAACTTTTCTCTACAATTTTTAGCCTTCTTTTCAGTGTTTCTCTTTCATTAGTCTACTGAGCAAAGAAAGCTGGAACACTTAAAGCCAAGTTAATGCAAAATGTTTAAGCAATGTTGTTAGGAGTCAGTGTCCCGAAGATATTGATCAAGTCATCACCACCAAGTATTCTTCCAGCACTGAGGCAGCAGAATTGACTTTAGACATTTACAAGAAGCATTTCTGATGTGGCCCCTTCCACCTGATAGGTTAGAGTCCAAGAGTTACACTACTGGCATTATAACAATAAAATAGAGTAAATGTTAACTTGTCACATATGAATAAAAGAGGAAGGTAGATAGATGGATAGATGATAGATATATAGATAGATAGGCTGAACTTAGGTAGAATATATTCAAGTAACAAATATATTGCCAGTAGGCTCAAAAAAATCTTGCAGAGTTTGCAAACTACAGGCCCATACTGATAAATAAGTAATGAAGCTTTGAGCTGAATTTGCAGACCTAAAAACAGGTAGTTTTCATGCTTATCTTGACCAGTTCAGCAAGAATGCATAGAAGAGTTATTTCAGGATTTGCTTGCAAGCATTGTATTACCATGGAAGACATGTTTGGGATAAGTTGCCAAGTCAGAGGGGCATTAGATGAACTCATTTATGAGATATCAAAGGGTTGGGCTGAATTGTGGTTTAGAGACATGAAGGATTAGGTAAAGATCTAACTCTGAATCATAAAGGTACAGGACTCAATGGATTTCCAGACAATATGGTTAAAAATTTTGGAAAGCAACCCAAAAAAACAGGTTACTTTATGTCAGAAGAAACCTTTGAGATGTAGCTCATCTAGCTCATGCCATTCAGAATGTCTAATTCTGGCTATTTCCAGAGCCTATCCTTCACGGAATGAAGGCACAGGAAGCTAAGTCTCTGGTTTACTGAGTTTTCATGATCTGACAAGCCTAGATGGACTTGCTTAGAAGACCAGAATCAGGATCTAGGACTCTTCAAATCCAGGGGTTAAGCATTTGATATTATTCAAGTCATTCATGGCCAGTTCAGAATCTTTTAGAAGCACCATGGTGAAGACAAAGGACTCAGAGTCTGAAGTCTAAATTCTAATCTCATCTCTGTGATTATCAGATGCATGCCCTTGGACAAATCATTTCACATATATACCTCGGTGTCTGAATCTAGGAAATGAGGAGTTTGTTCTACATTATTAGCATTTCATAAACAGTCTTCCAAAAACTGTTTGTTCAGTGGCTTGTGGTAGATCACACTCAAAGATGGCCACAACAATCACTTCTTCCATTCCATGTGCTCTTTTGCAATGCAAAATGATGGGAGTGTCTGTACTCCCATCAAGAGTGGACATTAATTTATATGCCCCTTGAATATTACCTGACCTATGACTTGCTTTGTTTAATATCTTACAGCAGATGTGATGTTGTTTGGCTTTCAAGTCTAACCCTTTAGAAGCTTTAGCTCTATTGAAACATTGCCTGAGCCCACTGTGTAAGGAAGCCTTTAGGGGGACAAAAAAACATATTGAGGAGGGGTGAGGCACCCCAGATAGCACCAACTGTCAGGCCACCTTGTGCCTGCCAATATGAAAATCCACAGAATTGTGAAAAATAACCCATAATTGTTTTAAGCCACTAAATTTTGGAGGGACTCATCATGCAGCAATAGACAACTGAAATGGTATTCAATAGAAATGTGATTTTTACTATCAAATAAGATTAGGTGAAGATCAACTGAACAATGTAAATAGGTTTCTCAAACTGGAATGTCAGAGCTTTTAACATGCTAACATTGATTTAAAATGCCAAATTGTGAGAGAGATTTGTATGCTGTGTCTGCCAGACTTATTTAATCACAGAATATTGTTTTTCCTAGAAAACTGTTTAATCACTTGTGAATCAGTTTGAGAAACGCTGATGTAGTTGAATTCCAAAGGCTCTGCCAGCTCTAACATTCGAAAAAATCTGCAAATGAAGCAAGGAGTGTTTGGGTCACTATTTCTTCTTGATTATCTTGATGACAAGAAAACTCATTCTATAGTTGGTTGCTACCAAATTTCATTATTCACTTCTACTGAAACCATTTTTAATCAATTAACAGAAGAAAGCAGTATCAGAATTATTAATGAGCAATTAAATAGAGATTAAAGAGCTATTAACCTGCAGCTTGGTGGTGGAGACTTGGCTGTCAGGTGGTGTGGGAGCCTGATGGATGTAGACCCATGAGAGACTGTCACAATGATGAAACAAGCAAAGAGCAGGCTAATAGATTTATCTATTTCTTCTTGGCAGATTGTAATAGGATATGAAATTGTCCTGCTGATCTAGGGATCTATAGAAAGCTCTTCATAAAAAGAATGTGATTAAAACAAGAAGAACTGTACTCTGTATACTCCATATGCTCACAGACCAGTCACTTGATTAAAGTATGTGCATATGATGCTTGTGGGCACACATGTGTGAGAGCAGGTATATGGGTGAGTGTGTTTGTAAGAACTGACTTTCATATTGATTAAATGTGGCCTATCTGTGTATATTTATGTTCATCAGAGTGTGTCTGACTTAGTCTACGTATGTTTGTGTGGATGTCTGTCTATGCATTTTCTTGTGTATTCATGTGTTTTGTCTGTGGAGACAAACATGCATGCACACAGATATACCTGGACAGGATGTAACTGACAATGATCAATGGTTTTCTGCACCTAGAGGACATAATACAAGGTGACAGAAATATTCCATAGCCAGAGGGAAGGGAAAGGGGCCATCATGGAACAGAGATTTGTTGAGGCCAGTACACTGCTTACGTGGTTCTGCTGAGGGGAAGCATTTCCTTTGTCTGGGGGCAAGTGAATTGGTCCTCTGTCTTGACCAGTTCGTCCTCCATCGTGGTGAGGAAGATAACACAGACAGCAAATAGGAATGGACCAATAAGGAAATGCAGGCCTGGGAATCAGATCAGCAAATTCAATCAACTCCTGGCTCTGACTGCTCCAATATCTCCTTTGAGATAGAAAACTGAGAACTATAAATAAAGCTTTTTTATAGCTTAAAGATTCATCAGTTTTCTCCCTACTTAATATTTGCCCCAGGAAAATTATTACTCATTTGGGTTGTTGTTGTTGCTGTTGTTGTTGTTTGATAAATCAACCCAATCCAAACTCATTTGGATTGCTTTCAGTCAGTAATTTCTAAACTCTGGAATTTACAGTGTGGCATGGAGGTTCTCACTCTGAAGTAGTTTGCAGCATTTATTGAGTAGTGTTAAACCCTCCATTTTACATACATTGTCTTATTTAATCTTTATAACAATTGAATTAGTATTTTTAAGCCCATTACAGATGGGGTCAGTAGATATGGAATAGTTTGGAAGCTGGACCATGACTACATATCTGTGCAAATTTCAACTCACAGCTATAGTGGCTTGACCCCAAAGCCCTGCTTGTGATAACTGTACTACACTGGTTCTTTTAAAAGGAAAATTTGTTTTACCCATCATCTCTAACCCCTTAGGTCATGGGCACGGAAGAACTTTAGTTTGATTCCCTGGGGCTGGTGAAAAATCTTCTGGCTTCATTCCATCATTCCTGTTTCCCAAGAGCATTTTGAGAAAACCTGGGCACCTAATATGCACTCCTAGAAGTAAGAAGAGGTGGATTTCCCTGGCCTGAGTGGTTCCCTGAACTCTGCGTCAAGCCCATCTACCAGAGAAGGAGAAGATGCCTTGCTCCAGGAGCAATGACTAGAATGAGTCTGGGAAAGAGCAACTGGGAACAGGTCATTGTCATTGTTCCATGACCCCAAGCAACAGTGTGTTGAGTCCTCTAGTAGCAAGAACAGTAGGTCATGACAATGACAGTGACTCCATTTTAACCCAAAAAATCCCAGAAACATCCCTTCTAAGTCAACAATGTCCATAACTTTCCAAGGGGCAAAGATCAGCTTCTATGATCTGAGAAACTTGGAATAGGTACTACCACATTTATCTGAGAGCCTTGACCTTGTCAAATAGGTAAGTAGGCTAGAAAGGCTCCAAGAGCACTGTGGAATTATTAAAAATTCACTTCTGCAGAAAGTTTGGAATTAGCCTTTAATTGTCCTCTCCCTTTTGGTTACAGAAAGTGATGAGGGGCACCTGGCTAGCTCAGTCAGTAGAGCATGCAAGTCCTGGTCTCAGGGTCATGAGTTCAAGCCCCACATGTGGCGCAGAGTTTATTTAAAATAAAAAATTTTTTTAATTAAAAAAAAAAAAGAAAGTGATGAGATAATAATTAGCATAAGCCTGTGGTTTTGAATTCCTAAGATTCCTTCATATGAAACTGACAACTCATAGCCAAAGAGGGAAGTGCATTATTGGGTTAATTTTCAAGGGAGAAAAGAAAGGTGCCAGTGTGTATCAGACACCTATTTCATACTAATTATTACAATATGATCTCCATACATGTTACCTTACTTAATGTTCAAAACAGACCTATGTGGTAGATATGATCATTTCTAATTTCTAATTGAAGCTCCAAGGCATTAAGAAAACTTCCCAATATATTACAGCTGGTTTGAGGCAAAACCTGACACCAACATCAGATTATTCTTTTTTTCCCATTCCACATCTGCCTAATCTAAGTTATTGTTCAAATAAATGCTTTGTAAAGAGGAGATTTCCCCAAACACATACATGCCCACTACCTCACTACCAAAGAGGAGCTTTGAAATTGGTAGAAGGCATGCTCAGGAATTAGTCAAACAGGCTGGTCCAGTGGGGTAGGAATTTTTGTCGGAAAAGTGAAATGATCCAAAACAGAACCAGACTGCAGAAAATCCTCCTGTTTTTGTAAGGAAGGTCTTATCATCTGCATCTGGTTAGTAAGATGAGACTCATGACGACTTTTAGCCATTGCTTTGGTATGGCCAAGGAGGAGCCAGGAAGGATCTTCAGAGAAAGTATGTCTATGCAGCAAGCCTCTGAAGTATGCTTTCAAATGTAGATTCTTGGACTGAGACAACAGCTACTCTGGTTTATCCACATGAGGGCCAATCAGGTCATGAAAGTAGGAGCCATGGGGCATTGGGAATTAGAGCTCCTGCTGGAAATCAAGACTGTGTCCCTGGCATTTCCCTGTACAAACAACCTGCCTCCATGGTGGGCGAAGCATCAAGACAGCGATCAAGTATTCAGACATTGAGATTCTGGCATTCTCTTTCACCACAGATCTATAATCCTGCTTTACACAGGAAGATATTGGGAGTTCTGAGAGAGAAGTAAAACATGAAACCAGTAAGTGATGGCACCAGCATTGTGCCCAGTCTGAATCCAAAGTGCATTATCTTTCTTACCACCCCCTCCACTTCAGTCCAGGAAGCTGTTTGAGAAGGGCCTGGCAATAGATTACCATTACTACTCTAAGACATGAACTGAGTCATTATGTTCAGGGCTGACCCTGTGTTTGCATGGCAGGATACAAAATTAAGTATTGTCCCTGCCCTCCAGAAGCTCCTTATCTATCTCTACTGCTAGAGGAAAAAGTAAACCATGAGAATGGGTATAATAAAGACTATTGCAGAGATTTATGAGCATGAAAGACATTAAATTGATATTCTTCTGGGAAGCATAAAAGAACATTTTACTGTGAAATCTGGTCTCTTGAGGCAGGGCAACTTCAAGAGATGGCAGTATGTGGGACCTTTCAAGCAGTGAAGACAATATGAACAATGAGAGGGGCTGGAAGCCTAAAGGACACATTCAAGGATGAGTAAGTTTTTTTGGGGGGGGGGCAGTCACAGCAGCAGAGGAAAAAGAATAAGAATGGAGAGAAGTTGAGACAAGAAAAATAGCTTTGAATTTGAAAGCAACATTAGCTGATAATAGAGAGGTTTACATTTCAAGTAGTCTTGGAGTGTATTCCTTGCTTCAGACTATAATATTTGCATAAAAGGGAGTCTCAAAAGTTCCTCAGGGAGGTTCCAGACCTTCTCTGGTGTCCACATAAGGGATGGAGGACCAGAGCCTGGGAGTTCAGGCAGAAGTGCTCACTTGCTTGAGGGTGAGAATAATGGGTCTGCTTCTAGTTATCTTGCTTTGATCTTTATGTTTTTCTGCCACTTTGTGAGACAGAGGCCCAAAGCCCCAGTGTGTGCCTTTTACAAGCAATGGTCCTCATCTGGGAGGTACTGATTTTGCTAACAATCCCAATTAAATATTTAGGGCAGGATTATTGGGAAATGTGTCAGAATTTAAAATATACAGTTGCACAAAGATATCTCTATGCATTACAATTCACAGTGAGGAATCAACAGAGGGCTCCTATGATAATGACTCTATCATAGCAAAAGGGGCTGATTCTCTCCTCTCAGAACCCTAAAGAGAGAGTCCTGATCATGGAATTCATTTTGAAGAAAAGAATGCAACCCTCAGGGCAGTGCCCAACTGGGGGCACAATCTGAAAAGAAGCTCTGGGATCTGCCTCACAGAGGGTCACGTTCTGGCACTCATAGTCTACGCAGCCTGTTCCAATGCCAGGAAGACCGTTTTGAGTTTCAGATATAACTGGTTCTAGTTAGTTCCTAGGCAGGCCTGGTTGTCTGTTCAGAGACTCCTTCCCACTAGGAGGTGGGCCAGGAATGGGTCCACTGTGGACCCAGCAGACAGGCGGTCTTCAAACCAAACAACTCAAGTTGTGTCCAAGCCTGGTTTATGCCTAGGTATTGGCTGAGCCTGGACTCCTGCCATGCACATTTGTCCAAGTCCCCTTGCCCTGTTGGCATTCACTGTTCTCCCCATCTCTCCAACCTACATGAAAGGCAGTTCTGGGTCCATTTGCCCCTGACAGAAGCAGATTTAGTGGAGCCATGTCTTTATACTTTCTTACCTAATTCCCCCATATTCTTAGGATCCTGATAACTTTGCCATATGTACCAGGTTAGACCCTTTGCTCACCACCATCAACCCATGTTAGCCCATTGGATTCTAAGCTTTTAAAAATAATGTATGTTAGGCTATAGTCTTTCCCACTGGGTCTTATTATACCTTAGGATTTCATCCTACTTCTGACCCCACTAGATCATGCATCATGCTACCTCTCCCCCACCCCCAACTTAAAGTCATTTGGAGGCAGTGTGATCTTGGATAAGTTAACAAACTTCTCCCTGTCCTAGTTTATCTGTAAATATGGATAAATTATAACTCCTTCAGAGCACTGTCAGGATAATAATATCAAGTCTGTGAAACTGTTGGATGCAATGGCTGACCTACCACTGGCCATCCTCAGATAATGAGGGATAGCATGGAAAATGCTCCCCTCTCTGGGGATGGGATCAGAATGTGTGGATGAGAGTAGAAAATATGAGGGCTATTTTTTTTCCTTTAAAGATTGATCTTCCTACAAAATACTTAGCTTCAAGACTCCAGGGTGTGACCCACTTTAGAGACTGCATAACCCAAGGTGGCCCACACCAGTTCAGCAGCTCACCCAACTTTGAATAAAGAGCAATAGTCTCTTTTGCAGCTGCCTTTCATCCTTCCTGACACTACCTATCTCTGGAGTGAAAAACTGCTAAAAGTAAGGGTAGGAACTGTGCTCCTAAACACAGGTGTCTTAATAATTTAGGCTGTGTCAGGTGCTCCTTCTATCTGCTCCCATAATGCCCTCTACTTTCTTCATTGTAAGATTTGCATTGCTGCACCAGATTCTTATAGTCTGTATCCCTGCAAGACTGTGATCTCCATGAGGGCAAGGAGCATGTTGTTCGCCCTGCTGTACCATGTGGGAGAGAGCCTGGCATACAGTGGGGCTCATTGATCCCTTATATGTCGGAATTAAAGCAAAGGGCCCAAGGGATTCCACAGGCAGGAGAATCAAAAAGAGATGGAGGACAGAGTAGCTACAAAGGCAATATACAGCATCTGATGTCTTACCTCCAAGTTTTCAGAGAGCTGGTTAGGGTTTAGAGTAGACATGTTTTCTCAGTGTTTTCCACAAGGAAACTCTGAAGCCTTATTTTTACCCTCCCATAGTACTTGGGGAGCAACACAGGTCTTGCTTGTCCAAATAACCTCAGCTCTGCCTCTGACCCCACTCTTCTGCTCTGGGTGAGTATTAGCAAAATATTTTAACCTCAGCCTCATTCCTGTGAAATGCAGCTAAGAGCACTCCTGTGTGCAGCCCTATTGCCCTTGGAGGGTGAAATTATGTGAGGCTTGGTGTGCAGATGAAGATAGCGACAAGATAACAAGTAGTACTAAGAAGCGAGCACACATTGTATTCTTTTCCATCTGCCTGAATTAATTTTTAATAAGGCAAACAATGAATGTTTGAGCTTCCTCCTAAAATATTTTGACTAGCAATTTCATGAGTAGGAAGGTTTTAACCAGGCTGTCCCCCAAATAGTAAGTAAAGAAAACAAAGTGAAACATGCTAATTTTGGAGAAAATTAAATTACAATATGGCTGACATCAAGCAATTGGGTAACATGTTATCATGTAAGAGAGGGAAAATAGTTTCCCAAACTTTTCCTATAAGGATCTTACTCTACTATCCTAAGATTTGGCCCTATTTGACAGTCTAGGGTGTTAGACTGTACCCTGTAGAATAAGCAGTGTTTCGTTGACAACTTCACATAGCAAGACCAAGTGAGTCCAAACCCAGAAAGCTCTGAACACACTGGATCTCAGCCTTAGGTTCTCCCTCACTTAGCTGATCTGCACTGAACTTCTTCATTCCAAAAAGTTCTCAAATTCATCAGCAGTCCTCTGTGCCTTCCTGTATGCTCAATCCAGTCCTTTCCTTTTGTCTCATTGTACAAGGTACAAGATAGAGCTTTTTCTTTACCCCAAGCCTAGAGCTTAGAGAATCTGAAGACCCCTGTGGGTTCTGACTGCTGGAGGGAACACACTGCTTTTGATGTTCATGTTTCCTTTCTTCAAGCTTGAAGGGCCATGCTTATGCAGCATGTGGTTCAGTGCATTCCACGCTCTTGCTGAGCAAAGCAGGATATTGTCATTTAAAGTTCTTTTGTTCTGTGTGAAGGTTTCAGTTAATATATGTATACAGAAGCAAAGAGGCTGATCTTTTCCCCAACTTTTCTCTGAGAATTAAAATGTTAAAATGCAAACTCTTACAGCAGCGTATATAACTGCACAACTGTAATCTTCCTCTCCCCTCAACAAACGTTGTGTTTCCATGCACTTTCCAAAAACCCTGGCACTGCCTCGTGGACAATCCCAGACCAGCATTCTGAAAAACAACAGATACGTGACCCAATGATCTCCACACTTCACCCAACAGACAGCTAACCATCAGACATGAGCATGAGGTGGGACACCTGGGTGGCTCAGTCGGTTAAAAGTCTGACTCTTGATCTTGACTCAGGTCATGATCTCATGGTTCAGGAGACTGAGCCCCATGTCAGGCTCTGCACTGGCAACGTGGAGCCTGCTTGGGATTCTTTTTCCCTTTCTCTCTGCCTCTCTCTCTCTCCCTCTCTCTCAAAATAAATAAATAAATATTAAAAAAAAAAAAAAGAATGAAATGAGCATGGAGGCATCCTAGACCAGCCAATCTTTTGCCAGTCCACCCTGATGAAGGCACCTAAGCAAGACCACCAACCATCAGGGGAGCCCAGTCCAGATCAAAAGAAGTGCTCATACATAGATCTGTGCTCAATGCTAAACACATTGTTGTAAGCCACTAAGTGCTGTGGTGGCTTGTTATGTAGTGACAGATAACCAATATCCTAAAATCTCTGGTCATTTCAGCTCTTGTCCTGCATCTGTCTCTGCCTCAGTTACTCAGAGAATTCACGAGTGTGTTGACTCCAGCCTGGTATAGCCTGGGAGAGCGGCTCGGCAAGTTCAGAGAGAACGCTTTGCAGCACAGATGGTACTATAACACAGATTTGTTTTTGTTTTTTGGTCACTCTCTCTGCCTCCAAATACTTGTTGAGGTTGTCATGAATACCACACACAATCTCCTTCTCCTGTTTCTTAATAAACGTGATCGTTTATTATGATATTCTCCCCCATCTATTATGTTTAGCTTCAGAAAATGTAATAGCCAGACTGGACAAGAATAATCAGAAAGGCTTCTTGGAGGATGTGGGAAAGTACCTAAGTTCTGAAAATGGGTCAGACTTAGTTAGATATTAAAAGGAAATTTCCTGTCCTGGGAAGTGGGAATTGGGCAAGGAAAGGCATTGATTGATTCACCCAACATGATTGAGCAGCTACTCAGGGTCAAGTCCTATTCTAAGGAATATAGATAAATCAGTGAACAAAAGAGACAAAAGTCCTTTAGGGGGACAGGTAGTGAGTAAATAAGTAAAATACTGTCAGATGGTGATAAGAGATGGAGAAAAATAAAAATAAGAATTTCTAGGGTTTGGAGAGTGGGTTGCAATTTTAAATAGGGTAGTTAGAAAAGGGCTCGCTCAGATGACATTTGATTTATGTCCTAAAGGAGACGAGATAGTAAGTTTTGCAGATATACAAGGAAATGGCATTCTAGGTAGAGAAAAGAGCATGTGCACAGGCCCCAGTAGATAAGCACATGTGGGGTTTTCAAGGAAAAGCAAGGAAGTGAGTATGCTGAAAAAGGTTGATATGGAGGAAGCAGGGGTGGAAGGCAGTAGAAGATGAGGTCAGAGAGGAAATGGGAGGAGGGCTTTGAGCAAAGGATGGCATGATATAGGCTTGGTTTCAGAATAATCACACTGGCTGCTGTGTTGAGCACAGACAGTTGGGGAGCAACAGTGGAAAATGAGAACCCCGTCAGAAGATCATTAGCATAATCTAAAAGAGAAGGGACAGTGGCCTGTGCTACAATGGTAGCTGTAGAAGTGATACAGACTATAGCACTGGGAACTAAGGTAAATTTTGAAGGTAATGCTGGATCTGCTGATGTATCGGATGTGCTCTGTGACATAAACAGAGGAGTGAGAATGGGTCTATTGTTCCTTAATTTGCTATTTAGAAGAAAGGACAATCAGATTTAGATGAAAAGATGAGGAGTTTGGTTAAGGACAAGAAAGCACGGCTTGCGATGCAGTCTGGGTATCACAATTTGGTCAGTGTGCCTGGAAAATGTGTCATAGGCATGCAAGCAGGGGGATGCAAGTCAAGGGAGTTTGGGTCAAGATAATGGAAGGTTCCTGAAGGTCTTAAATAATAGAGTCAAGAATTTGAACACTTTCCTGACTCTGAGAATGGGGTCATCGAGAGCCAGGAAAATTCTTGGAAACGAGTTGTCTATTAGTGCACCTTGGAGTATGGTTGTGGAGGGAGCAGATTATAAAAATCAGAAGATACCCACACCAATACTCACAGCAGCTGGATAGGAAATATAAATGAGGGAAGCAGGATATAAGGAAAGCAAAAGCACAAGGTCTCTGGTAAATGCAACCAACTCTCAATCTCCATGGCCAGGGGCCAACTGCTCAGGTGGTGACTGAGATTGCAAGCAAAGGAAGTCCGGGCCGCATCCATAGAGGTGAGTCACTATTTACCTCCCAGGTATTGTGGCCACTTATTAAAGCAGTGCCTTCATTGCCAGATTTTCCAGTAATTATTTTTCAAGGAAGCTAGAACTCTGGATTTTTATGTGAACTCTTTAGAGTTATAGAATTTGGCAACCAATTTATATAAACACAAACACAGAAACTGTGGGCAAACAAAATGCACCTCGAGGAAGAAGCCGCCCACGAACCACTTGGTTCCAGCCTCTGACATGGATGTAGTAGCATCCCTGCTTTCCGGGAAATCTGATTCAGACTTCTGGTCCCATAACCAGGCCCCTCGTGGTATCCAGCTTCTTCTTACCTGTCCTTTTCCATTAATCACCCTCAGATGATAAACTGTTGGCCCATTCCTGGGCCAAGGTCCTTGTAACTCTGATGAGATGATATGGACCCGGTCCAATGACATCACCAGATCTTTCTCTTCTCCTTTCATTAAGATTAGAGCTCCTGGCAATAAGATTGGTAGTCTCTCCATCAACCCTCTTCACACACTATTTCCTACTGCAAGCGCTGTACTTTTCTGCTACAAGGCTTCCTCTGTGTGCAAAAGTGTGCATGGCTAGAAGTCCAGGGAATCTGAACCCCTGGGAACAGCCCCATGTCAATGACATATATGCATATATGTGTCAGGTTCAGTGCTTTTGGGTGTAGGACAACTTAGAGGCACATTCTACACCATCCCCGAGGTCCCAGCCAGACTGAGCCCCAATTGCCAACAGCAGTAACATACTAACACACCCTACATTGACTTCCTGCCCTTCCTTATCTCATTTTCTCACTCCCTTACTGATGTATCCTGGCACAAGTACTCACACTCAAGTCCTTGTCCCAGGGGCCCTGGGACACAGCGTCCCACACTTCCCTTCACTGGGTGGCCGGAGCAGGACTATTATTAGGATGAGTCCCACTGATATTCGCAAGCCCCTCAGCTGGGGCTGGACCCTTAGCATGTGGAGACTCTGTGACAAACAAGCTGATTTTTGCCCTTTCCAAGCCCGGTTTTATTGACAAATGCATAAAACTCTGCTTGAAACAAAATGTTTTTTAACTCCGTTGTAAACAAGCTAATCCTCGAACAAAGCACTCCCTCTGTTTTCTCTCCCCTTAACCCCGGCACAATTTGTTCAGGATCCTTGGTTGACCTTTTAATTGTATTTCAGGGGTGGATGGAGAAAAAACTCAAAAGGCTCACATCTGCATTCATACAAGCAAATGGCTACAGCTTAGGACAAAATCTGTGATCAAGAAAGGGACAGGGCTCTACCAGCTGCCTAGATAAGCCAGCGACTTTTTGAGCCCAGCAGATGCCCAACTACTGCTCCCCAAGCATGGAGCTTCTGGGAATCCCTTCGGCTGGCCTAATTGGGGACTACTTGTATCTGTTCAGCTGGCTTAAGAAAAAAGAAATAGGAGAAAGACAGCTTAGACAGGCAATGGACTCTACACAGCCTCAGTCCTGATGTCTGGGGCTTTGGGGGTGGCTCCCCCACAGAACCACATTTCTCCTTCATCTTTCCCTCTCTCTTATTCTTTTTTTAAATGTTTATTTATTTTTGAGAGAGAGCACAAGCAGAGGAGGGGCAGAGGGAGAGGGGGACAGAGGATCCAATGAGTTCTCTGTGTTGACAGCAGAGAGCCCTATGTGGGGCTCTAACACATGAACTGCCAGATCGTGACCTGAGTCGAAGTTGGACACTTAACCGACAGTGCCACCCAGGCGCCCCTATCTTATTCTTTCCCTGATGTTTAAATGTTGAATTTCTCCTAATATTATAGCAAGTGCAGTCAAAATAGGGCTAGATTAGTATCTAGATTGTGATGGCAAAGAATGTGTGTGTCCTGTTTTCTAATGTGTCCTCAGTGCTTCATACAAGGTCTGCACATAGTAGGCACTTAATCAGTAAGTGGGGAATAAGTAAGCAAGGAAACAATAAGTCCTAGGGAGTTTCAATACAAAAAGAAAAAAATTTATAATAGCAAAACAAACTAATTGTTATAATATTAATCATTAATAGATCTAAACCAATAACACACACACACACACACACACACACACACACACATACACACACACCCCAGTTCCTGGAGCAGGAAACACACAGCAATGTTCCAGATTCTGAAGAAAGGTTTAGGCAATATGTGTTCAGTGTAACAGGGATATTGTTGCTTTGCATCTTTTTTCAGCTTATTTTCCACAGTTGTAAACCAGTTCCCAGCATTTAAAACCCATGGTAAAACCATTTTTCTATTTGTTAACTTGTTAAGCCCCATTTGCCTCAGATTTGCTGGCTCAGTGATTGCTCAAGCCCTCTCTCACTCAGTTATCTCACCCATAAGAGTAATTATAATCATAATGCCCACCTTACCAGGTTCTTATGAGGGTTACGTGAATTATTTCAGGAAAAATACATAGAACGGTATGTGGTGCATGGTAAACTCTTAAAACCCTCAGCCACTGGATTGATCTGACTCCAAACAATGGTAGCATGAACAAGATGACAGGAAGCTTAGTCCACTCTAAATCCCATCAAATTCTTCATACCTTCCTCAAAATGTCATTTCCCAGCAGTAGGTGTGACTAAAACTGGTGACAACTTTACACATTTCATAGAAATCAAACTAATAAGCATCTCTCTTCCTCTTCACTGGCCTACCTCTGCGTGATCAGCACCACCTCACCAGTTCTGGTCTCAGAAATAAACTCTCCAAGAGTAAGACTAAAAAAAAAAACTGTCCCTGAAACCAGCCTCCTTTGATGTCCCTGTGGGTCTGACAGGCCCCAATCTTTATCCCCTGTAGCACCCTGGGAGAAAGCTGCTCTCTCAGACATACCCCTTGGTCTCAGAGGTTCCTCAGAGGACAGCCTCCAACCTCTAAACCTTGGCCTTGGAGGGCAGGCCTCTTCAAAGAGAGAGAGAGCTATGAAGGGATAGATAGATGGAAGGAAGGATGTCCAAGGCCCAGAATTTCCGATCAGTCCTTGAAAATGTATATCCTTTGGCCCCTGTGCACACAATGGTATTGAAGTTCAGAAATAAGGCTTAGCAGGCCAGCAGATTCAACACAAAACAAAGGAGTCCACTCAGCCCCTCACAGAGGATACAAATGCTTGAGTTCTGGCTTTGAAGAAACATACAGATGGGTGGGAAATGGAGAGATGTAATTAAGAGCTTTCTAAGGCTGTAACTCGCCTTTTGTGACTTTATTATCTAATGGGCTATGCTCTAACTGAAACTTCACTTAGAGCCCATAACAACTGAGTGTTGTTAAAAGCAATCCCATCTCTGCCATGTTCTTCCATGACTTTATTGTTACAATTCTCTGAGAGAGAGAGAGAGAAAGAGAGAGAGGGAGGAATAGATACAGAAAATGACAGAGAGAAAAACAGATAGAGACAGACAAAGAAACATAAAGACAGAGAAAGAGAAACAGACACATTAGTGAGGCAGCCTACCAAATTAAACATAGAAATAGCTACTTAGGAATTCATGCATTTAAAATTTAAATATAAACAAAAATCCAGACAGACAAAACTTGATTAAAACTAATTCCAAAGGGAAGTCTTGGCATTAGCCTTTAGGAAGAATAATTAGGAGGACTTGAGAGTGTAGCTGCCCATGATATGGTTTGGTAAAAAAGCTATGATAAATAAATCCTCATTGATATCTGTGTATTCATTTCCTGAGGCAATGAAACCAAGCCACAAACTCAGTGGTTTGTGCAGAAGTACAGAAGTGCATCGTCTCAAAGTTCTGAAGGCTGGGAATCTGAGATCAAAGTGTCAATGGAATTGATTTTTTCTAAGGACTGTGAGGAAGAATCTGTTGCCTGTCACTCTCCTTGCTTCTGGTGTTTTGCTTGCAGTCTTTGGTGTCCTTTGCTTCTGTGGCATAACCATGATCTTGGCCTCCATCTTCACATGCATTATCCCCCATGTGGATATCTGCCTCTGTGGCCAAGTTTCTCCTTCTTATGAGGACACCAGTCCTACTGGATTCGAATGCTACCTTCATGACTTCATCTTAGCCTCATCATCTGCAATGACCCTATTTCCAAATATGGTCCCATTCACAGGTCCTGTAGGTTTGGACTTCAATATCTTTTTGGTAGACATAATTCAATCCATAAGAAGGTGAAGGCCTCCATTCCTATTTTTCAACACAAACAACTTCCTCAAGTAAGCAGAACTTTAGTTCACTCAGTTTTATTTCGTTTAGACACATTTAGTGCTTACAAGAACTCATGTAATTGAATACTGCACATTGAAAAAATTTTGTGGTGATTTTTTGGCAGGACAGAGTACTCCAATCTATAGGTCAATTTAGAAACTTACAAACTTTCTCAGGTACTAGTTTTGTAGGCTGCTGTAACAAGTTACCATGAACTTGGTGGCATAAAACAACATAAATGTATTCTCTTACAGTTCTGAAGATCTGATGTGTTAAATGGATTTCACTGAGGCTGAAATCAGGGTATCGGGAGGGCCACATGCTCTCTAGAGGGTATGGGGAGAATCTGTTTCCTTGCCTTTCACATCTTCTGGTGGCCACCTGTATTCTTTGTCTAACCTTCTTCCATCTTCAAATCGCATTGCTCCAATCCCTGTTTCCATCATCAAATGCCTCCTTCTCTTCTACAGTAAATAATTATATATCCACTTCTGCCTCCCTTTCGTGAGGACACTTGGAAATTCATTAGGACATATCCAGATAATCCAGGACAATCTTCCCATCTTAAAAGCCTTCATTTAATCATATCTGTAAAGTCCTTTTGCTAAATAAGATAACAACCTCGGGTTCCAGGGATAAAATCTAAATATTTTGGGGGAACATTCTTCAGCTCACCACACCAACCACCCTAGATCGACTCATCCTAGCCTACCTCACTTTCACAACCATAAACCTTTCCCATAAAAGAGCACTGACATTTCCTCAAAACTCCAGTTTCCTTCTCAGATGAAGGTTCTTCTATTCAACATCTTATCAAAGAAGAATCTGGTTTCAAGCACCGTGACACCCCACTGATGAGAGAATGGAGAGATCTGAACTATCAGAATATTTATAACTGTTATTAACCTTCAATCCTACAGACACACCATAATTTCTCATGCATTACCATTTTGGCAAAATCTGCGCTACATGTTTTCTTCAGGATGCTACGAATGCAGCAGAATCTTTTTGGCAAATCAAATAATTTCAAGTATTATAAATTGGGGATGTTTAGTATCTCTTCTTTTAAATTTACTCCCTAATAATGTTAAGCCATTTTTTTACATGAACTCAGAGCATGTTCCTGTCAAAATGAATACAAGGATAAATGTGCCACATTTGTCACTTGTAGAGATAAGACTACTGTTCAGAAAATGTTCTCTCTTACTCTCCCCATCCCAGCCTCTGTGGAAAAAGTCTACTTTCTATCCATTGATGTTGAACTTAACTGTGTCACCTGTTTTCAATATGGATAGGGGTGCAAGTGAGAGTGTTTACCAGTTTTGAGTTTAAGTCTTTAAATGCTTGTGGCAAATCCCTGAGTATGTGTTTGCACAGCATTTTATAGTAATAGTAGACAGACATGGCCACTGTTATTTAATCATTGTAAACCAAGAGTAGCTTCAAAAAGTAATTGAGCCTGATATTTGATTTTTAATTAATGTATGGATAAGAAACATAACATCAAAACATCCACCTTTAATTTCAATCAGCATGTTTATTATTCCTCAAATTATGTTTTTTTATTAATATGAGTTATTCTTAAGTTAAGCTATCAAGTAAACAGCAGGATATGAAATTATACATACAGTGTGATCTTAATTATGTCAAAAAATACATACGAAAAATGATAGTGAATTATTTGGAGTAAAGCTTATTTATTATCTGGGCACTCTGTTGTTCACTAAATATGACTTACCCTAAAGGATTTATATATTAACTACATAGTATTCTATATTATGTTTGCGATGTAGCTGAAATACATAATAACAATTTTTGTTCTTGAGGAAAAGAATCCAGAAATTCATTTAGGAAATTGAACCATGGATAAAATTATGAAGTTATGATAAGGATGATTATGGAGAACAAAGAGTTATATGTCCATGATGAGTATTAATTTTGAATGGATATTTGAAGTGAAGTTTCTAGTGTCTTTCTCTGCAATATGTTAGTTAGTTGGGAACATTGTGTTTTTATTTTTTAAAATCAAGTATTATATTTTTTCCTTTTCAACTAAAAGATGATGGTGTGCAATACATTCTCAAATAATAGAAATAAGAGTTTCAGAGATATTGTCCTCCCAAATTGTACTATGACTTAGCTTATATTTTTAAATAACTGATTTTTTTTAACATTTATGATATTATACCCACAAAAGGTATAGTACAAAAAAAGCCAATTTCTAAATCATGATGAATTATATGAGTTTTCCCTTTTATTAGTTAGAAGCAGGGAGTAAAAAATCCCCGCTTATTTATTTATATGAAGAAGATGAAAGCTCTGAAGTTGTGGCATATATTTTTCAAATTCACAAAAGAAGGGTTTATATTTTCTGAATATTGAGGAGCAGGAGACCATTAAGAGAGTAGAGAGTTAAATGATGTCAAGCCACAACTTTCTAAAATTATCTCGTTAAATAATAATTTTCATTTCATAATTAAGGTGTACATGTATTCATTCAGCAAGACTAAGTTGTACCACACATTGTTTTAAACAGGGGAGACCAGAGGTAAAACAAGAAATTAGGGTCCCTACCCTTGTAAAGTTTAATTTTTTAGTGATTCAAAAGCTATTTGAGGTG
Source organism: Cryptoprocta ferox (assembly GCA_028646485.1). Taxonomy (NCBI): domain Eukaryota; kingdom Metazoa; phylum Chordata; class Mammalia; order Carnivora; family Eupleridae; genus Cryptoprocta; species Cryptoprocta ferox. Next base: position 40,342,318 of record CM053561.1, on the reverse strand, counting down.
TGCCTGGGTGGCTCAGTCAGATAGATGTCCAACTCTTGATTAGGGCTCAGATCATGATCTCACTTTTCCTGGGATGGAGCCCCTCCTCTACCTCTGTGCTGACAGCGGGGACCAGGCTTGGGATCCTCTGCCCCTCCCTGCTGGTGTTCTTTCTCTCTCTCTCTCTCTCTCTCTCTCTCTCAAAATAAATACATAAACTTAAAAAAATAAAAATTAAAAGGCTGTTTGACTTTTTGAAGAAGGAAAAGGCAAAGCAGAATTCTGATTCTAATGTTGCTGATGATATTTTCCCATTTAAATGAAAAAAACAACAGTCAAAAACAAAACAAAACAAAAAGCCACAGCTGAAATATCCAGAAGCCATTTAAAAGTAAAATTTTTCTAAGTGTGGACAATCATTTATTTAAAATCCACACTTTCTGACATTTTATTAAAACTGTAGAGTCTTACGGCTCACGCAGGGCAACTAAAACTAGCATCTCAGAGAGGAGAGGCCAGGAATTTCCATTTCTAAGAAGCTCATCAATGAGCATAACATCACACCAATGTTTGAGCATTTTCAATGTTAAACTTGGAAGCCATCCCACTGAAAGGCTAAAACTAAATTCACAAATGGCAGATTGATTTTGGTGAACCTTAAAAACATAAATGTTTAAAACTAACACCCCTTCAAGTTTTGGGAAAGGGAAAATGTTCAGGAGCTGGAAGAAAAAATCTGCATGACTGCACTGAAAGAAAAGTAAGACAAAAAAAAATAGTGACACTTTCCTCCATAGAAACATTCAATATTTTAAAAAATGCAATTCTGTCCTGATTAATCTGCACCTTTAATATATTTCCAGTCCAATCAGAATATACTTAGAATTCCATCTGTCTGTGCTTTGAATTTCCTAAATCTATCCCACACCCTGCGTCCGTTTATCTTTAAATTTCTACCTTTCTCTCTTATTCTGAAGTTTAGGGCAATTATCAAATTTGCTGAATAAGTGTGCTTAGGATACATTTTATCAAGATAACCATCCCAGGGGTGCCTGGGTGGCTCAGTAGGCTGACAGTCCCACTTGGGCTCAGGTCATATCTCACTGTTCATGAGTTTGAGCCCCACATAAGGCTCGCTGCTCTCAGCAGTGGAGCCACTTTGGTTCCTCTGTCTCCCTCGCTCTCTGCCTCTCCTCCACTCCTGCACTCTATCAGAAACAAATAAACATTAAAAAAATTACCAATCCCAATACTTTAGAGCTGATAACAAGAAAGGATTCGTTTTTCTCATTCTACTTGGGCATCACGGTTAGGCTGAGACTGTGTTCCACCGTATCTTTAGGAAAGGACCAGGGCTGAAGGGGCAGCCCCATCTAGGACATTTCCATCTTGAGACAGAAGGTAAGAGAGGTTGGTGAGTCACATTAGGCTCTGGAAGTTCTGGTTCAGAAGTGACAATTCCTCACATTTCACTACCCGAAGCAAATCAAATGTCCAAGCCTCGTGACAGAGGGGTGAAGTATAATCTAGTTGTAAGAAATACCATCCTTAGGTGGTACCACAAAGAGGGAAAGAGTTTTTGGGGGGCGGATTGGGGGGTGGGGGTGGGTAGACTAGTAGAAGCATATCATCTCAGACTTGTAGCTACCTGATTCATGCCTTTGTTTTGTTTTGTTATGCAACATCTACTACCACTGCCGAAATTTTAGTTAAATTTAATGATATTTTAATCTACAGGATATTATTTTCTTGTTCTTGGATTTTTTTATGGTGCTCTGATCTTTAAAACTTTCTAATAATACCATTTTTTTAAAAATTCTATTTTCTTAAGGGTTATTCATTGTACAAACTGATAGTCGATGTGATCTATTGACAGATAAAATAGACTCATTCAGAAAACATTTATCTCATGGTTTAATTAATTCACTCTATGACCCGTATTAGTGGAGGTGAAATGGAACAGAATAGAATTCTTTTTACTCCCTGGTGGGCTTTTCTACCCACCTACCCCAACTTCCCCCATCCCTCCCCACCAAAGAATCCCTCTACTGTAATATACCCAATTTATTGCTGAATTTCTTATATATTACTCTTCTTGTATTTTATTGACCATTTAGAATTTTTCCCTGTTACATTGATAGGGTCATTTTAGCAGGACATTGGAAGTAGGAGTGAGACAAAAGTGTGATCTGTGGTCATAGTATTGACCATCATCTTGGAGAATCAATGAAATGAATATTCAGGGGCACCTGGGTGGCTCAGTCTGTTAAGCGACGGACTTCAGCTCAGGTCATGATCTCATGGTTCGTGGGTTCAAGCCCTGCAACAGGCTCTGTGCTGACAGCTCAGAGCCTGGAGCCTGCTTCAGATTCTGTGTCTCCCTCTCTCTCTGCCCCTCCCCTGCTCATGCTCTGTTTCTCTCTGTCTCAATAATAAATAAAAACATTAAAAAAAGAAAGAAATGAATATTCAATCCAAGAAGCCAAAAATAAATAAATAAGTAAAAAGTCCTCAAAGTGAAACAAAGGAAATAGGAGAAAACATTATAGTTGATACATAATTATTGGCTTTTAATTTGACTAAGACCAACAAATGTATAAAGTCAAACAAGTCCAATCAAGAAAAAATAAATGGAAACAGAAATACAAATTTTTTTGAATAATAAAATAAGTATATTCTCAGATATGGAGAAAAATTCTATACTACTTAAAATAACATTAAAAATTTTAGAAAACATTTTGACTTGTTTTATTAAACCAAAATTTGTCAATAGAGAGCTAAGAAATAATCAACAGACCAATCATTCCACTAAATATAGAGACACATAAAATGATTAAAACTATAGGCTTGGGAGATAAACTTATAATTAAATACTTGCTGTATTTTAAAGAAATATTTTGTGACTCAGACACTCAATTATTCTTTTTTATTTTTTAAGTTTATTTATTTGTTTTGAGAGGGAGAAAATGAGCAGGAGAGAGAGAGAGAGAGAGAAGAGAGGGAGAGAGAGAGAAATCCAAGCAGGTTCCACACTGTCTGCACAGCAAGCCCACGAACCATGAGATCATGACCTGAGACAAAATCAAGAGTCACAGACTTAAACAACTAAGCCATCTAGGTATCCCACATGTAATTATTCTATATGCTTTCTCTAAGGTGGCATTATAATACCTACCTTAAGAATAATTGTGAGGGTTGTATACTTTAAATATTTTAGAATTTTATTTGCCAATTATACCCCCAATAAAGCTGAAAAAATAAATTTAAAAAAGAATAATTGTTTAGAATGAAAAGTGATGAAAATAAGTTGTAAAATACTGCATGCATTCAGTTTTTGCCTGATAATGCCTGCTAACGCATGGCAATGATAATGGTGGTGGTAGTCGTGATGGTGGTCATGGTGGAGTGGTGGTGGTGGCCGCAGAGGTGGCGGTCATGGTGGTGGTGGTGCAATTGTTGAGACATCAAAATTAAAATACAGGAAACTGAATCCCGGTGTATGTTGTAAGATAGATTGTAAGATAGATTCAAAGAAATTGTATGTAGTTTATTCTGGGAATGTAAAAAGAGTTCAACATTAGAAAGACATTTATTTAATTCATTACATTATAGGTAAAAGGAGAACAAATACATAAACATCTCAAATGCTGGAAAGCATTTGATAAGTTTCAACACTTGTTTCTAATTCTAGAAAAACTAGAAAAAAATCTGAATAGAATGCTACTTCAGTATGATTTAAAAATTGCTGTCTGAAATCAATAGAAAATATTGTCCAGGTCTTAAAGCATTTCATTAAAATCAGGGGGGGAGAAAAAGGAAAGCTAGGACCATTGTAATTATTTTGTATTTTTCTAGAACTTCCAGTTAATGTCACAAAGGGAAAAAATGTACTAATAAAATGGAAGGGTCAAAAGCATCATGGTTTTCAAATATGATTGCTTACCTAGAAGAAGCTAAAAATATCAGATTGAGAGGTGTTAGAAAGGATAAGGATATTATATTAGGACATATTTGGACAAAGTCACAAGGATATATGTATATGTTTAAGAGACTCATTGTAATATTTAGCAAGTAACAAAGTAAGATATCCAACCCAAAAGCCTATTAATAAAGGACTGGCTGAATAAAATATAGCCATACCATTAATGCTAGCATGCCTTAAAATAATGGTGCAGAGGGGTGCCTGGGTGGCTCAGTCATTTAAGCAACCAACTTTGGGTCAGGTCATAAAGCATCGAGGACCTCAGCTCAGGTGATGATCTTGGGGTTTATAAGTTCCAGCTCCGTGTGGGGCTCTGTGCTGACAGTGTGGAGCCTGGAGCTGCTTCGAATTCAACGCCCCCCTCTCTCTCTCTGCCCCTCCCCTGCTCACACTCTGATTCTCTCTCTTTCAAAAATAAATAAACATTAAAACTTTTTTTAAATGATAATGGTACAAAGCTAATTTTGTCAAAAAAAATACTTCCTTTTTCAGAATTTCCTGATGATTTTACAATAAACATTTATGTATTACTTTTAGAATCAGAAAATCAGAACTTAGCTATTTATTTTTACTAATTTTGGCAAAAACATAGGAAAGCTATCATCTCATTTAAGGGTAAATTTGTTAAATCATTCTGAGGGCAGTTTCATCTATATAAAAGTCTGAAAAATGTCCACACTTAATTTTTTTGATGTTTATTTTTGAGAGTGAGAGAGAGAGACCGAGTGTGACGGGGGAGGAGCAAGCGTACAGAGACACTGAATCTTAAGCTGGCTCCAGGCTCTGAGCTGTCAGCACTGATCCCCACACAGGACTTGAACCCACCAACCTGAGATCATAACCTGAGCCGAGGTTGGAAGCTTAACCAACTGAGCCACCCAGTGCCCCCAAAATGTCCACACATAAAAGGATAATTGCACCTCTAGGAAATTTTCTTAAGGAAACAGATTTTAACATGCACATCAGAGATGCTCAGTATTTACTGAGAGAAAAAATTGGAAATATCCAGAATAGCTCACCTGCACTGAGCTCTTACCCCTAGGAGGCGCTGCGCCAGGCACGGCGAGGCAGTGTGCCCTGCTCTGGTGAGAGCTGGACTGTTTCTGTGTAGTCCTAAGCCTACCCTTTCTGTCCACCACCAGCCTTCTGGGAATACAAGGCCTCGGGGATCGTGAGTGTTCGTGTCTGCGAACAGAATGTCATTCATACTGGATAGATTATGGAGCATGGGTGCTGGGGAGGGGGCGGTATCAGGCTCAAAGAGACTAGGAGAAGGATGGCCTGTGGGTGCTTTGCTGTGCACCATCTGTTGCTTATCCTCACCTTCAACAATGCAGAAAATAGGTGGTCCCTGAGGCTACTCTGCAAAGGTGACCCGTGCTGGAACTGCTAGGGACATCCCATCGCCCCTCCTTAGCTTTTCCTTTTTAACCCATGTTATGTTTCACCCAGTTTGGAGGCAGGGGCAATTACTTTGCAAGTACATATACAGATTTGTCTTTCTTTTACTTAGACTGGGAACTGGGACTTTAATTTTCAAGTATTTGAAATCTTTGTTTTCTGGTTTCAAAGTTGAGTGAGGTGTGTCAGTCACTCTGAGGTGGGAGGGGCCGCTGTGGAATGACAGCCAGGACACTCAGTGAGGGTGGGGGACGGGCTGGAGGTTAGACATATGATCATGACTTGAAATTGTACCCTGTTGCCCAACCATTATTTTATCTTCACAAAAGCCCTAGATAGATAGTAGATCGTTTTCTTATCAACCATATATAGACAGTGTAGATTTCATTTCCATTTTGCAGACCAGGAAAATAAAGCTTAAGTAAGTCAAGATACCCTTGGCAGGAGTCACACACTCAGTAAATAATAGATACAGCCTTTCAAACTCAGGCTTTCAAATCTCAAAGCCCAGGAATTTAACCCCTAACCCAAGGTCAAAACATAGGTCATTGGAAATATTGTTTATTAAAAAAATTCTTTAGGTTATTAAATCTCACCTAGTCATTACAGAGGACTGCTTGGAAGATAATTTAATTGCATAGGGATATATTATAATAAATAAAATTCAAAATTAGATCAACATTTAAAAAAATAAATTACAATATATATGCATTGCGAAAATAGTGGAAACATAGTGGGAAATGTTAATACTAATGGGATTTTGGGTGACTTTTATGTGCTTTCCTCTATATTTTTAAATGTCTACAATACGCAGTAATATTTGTATAACTGGAAGACAATAATAAAAGAACGGCCCACATTACTTCTGTGCTAGCTACTATAAAAATGTCAGTATAAGGCAGAGTAAAATTAGACCTTGCACTTCGGAGCATGCATTTTCAATTGGTAAAGAGCTGAGCTGTAAGAATAAGATCAGAATTACTATAAGTGAGATCTTGAAGAAACCACTGCTTCAGTCTCTTCGTTTTGCAGATGAGGACACTGAGAGGGAAGTGTAAGAGAACAAAGTCAGCATCCTTGACCCAATAAATCACCCTCTTAACAGAATTGAGAATGGACATTAATTCCTTAAAAGGTTTTCTATCTCCTTCCCTCCAAAAAAGAATCAATGCCTAATAAAAATGTGATCTTTAGCCTCTGCCCTGGGTACAAAATTTAACTAGCACAGAAGAAATGGGTGTTTTGCAACATTCTCCTTCCCTTTAAAAGTTACACAGATTAAAAAACAAAACAAAAACACAAACAAGAAACACCTCTACCATCCCCTCCATCAGTGTGGTTTTATGCTTGCTTCCATGAACTGAAGAAAAAGACTCCTTGGAGGATATTTTATTTCTTGTGTGTGTGTGTGTGTGTGTGTGTGTGTGTGTGTGTGATTTCTGGTTCTGAAAACATTAGATATCCATTGTAGAAAGTGTGGAAAATGCTGAAAATGATACGGAAAATCCTAATCACATACTTTGTATTGTCACTCCAAAACAGTGATAGTTACAGACAGTTACGGATACTTCTAGATTTCTCCCTTCTCTCTTTCCCTTTTTTCTCTTCCCTTTCAATGGTTTGTTGCTGTTGCTGGTTTTAATCAGTTGTGAGCCCACTGAAAAACAAGCCTAATACATCTGCCCAAATCTGATGGCTCTGGCTATCACCCTGCACACCCAGGCAAGATCTTGTAGGAACTGAGGTGATTTCACCTGTTCAAAAACATCCACTTCCTGGCCCCAACCACAAAGGCTATAGGAGTGAGAACCCCCTGATGCGCAGCTCAGCACATGACTTGCTTTGACTAATGAGGTGTTAGCAGATGTGATGCAAACAAAGACTCAGAAGGTACTTGCGTGGCTAGGCTTGTCCTCCCCAAAGAGAACAGAGATGAAGAGTTCCAGCAGAAGAACCATAACTGAGAGAAACAGTTAATAATTGTCACTCTAAGTCACTGAGCATTGGCATTGAGGGACCACACACAGAAAGGTACCTCAAGGCACAGTGCTGGCTACGGATGCTAACCAGCGTCCAAACTGGTGAGCAACTTCAAGTCAGGAAGAAAGTTTTCTCCTCTTAAAGTCCCCTTAAGGGGCACCTGGGTGGCTCAGTCAGTTGAGCATCCGACTTCGGCTCAGGTCATGATCTCATGGTTCGTGGGTTCAAGCCCTGCGTCGGGCTCTGTGCTGACAGCTCAGAGCCTGGAGCCTGTCTTCCGATTCTGTCTTTCCCTCTCTCTCTGACCCTCCCCTGCTCACATTGTCTCTCTCTCTCTTTCAAAAATAAATAAAACATTAAAAAAATTTAAAAAAAAAGTCTCCTTGACTTCCTTTCAATGGGTGGCACTCATCTCAACAGACAATGCACCCCCTGCCAGGGCAGACTAGTTTGGGCTATTTTCTTTCACCAGTCATATTCTTGTTTTCCCTGGGGCACAATGGTACTCCAAGAAAGTTTAATTCTTCATAGTAGGAACTTCTTTTAACATGACTTTCCTCGGGTCATTTATCCCTTCTGCTGAGACAGTTTATAATGCATCTTCATCTTTTTACTCTGCTTTGATTTATTACTGTCTCGTGTGTCCATTTAAAGAAGTGCACTTGAATTCCAACAGGCAAGACTGGTGTGAAGGAAAAGTAGCGGCAGAGACATGAGTCCTGAAGGAAAAGGAGTCCCATGAATGGACATGATAGAGAGGAAAGCAGGCTGAGCCCCTAGTGCCTGAGGGAGGGAAGAGAAAGTCAAATAGATATAGACTATCGGTGTCCCATCAGAGGGTCCAGGCCCTGGCAGACACTCAGCCTCCATGAGCCTGTGCATGGACATTTGGTGGTTTTTTTTTAAAACCTTCCAGGGCGCCTGGGTGGCTCAGTTGGTTAAGCCTCTGACTTCAGCTCAGGTCATGATCTCACATTCGTGGGTTCGAGCCCCGTGTCGGGCTCTGTGCTGACAGCTCGGAGCTTGGAGCTTGGAGCCTGCTTCTGATTCTGTGTCTCTCTCTCGCCCCTCCCCCTCTCATGCTCTGTCTCTCTCTGTATCAAAAATAAATAAAACATTAAAAAAAAAAAAACCTTCCAGACTGTCTACCCCTTTCTTTTAGTTAATGCACCCCAATCTCTTTTAGGAAGCAATTCCCCTTCCCTATCACATCTAATCTTGGCAGAACTGAACCAACAAAATCCATCCTCCTCTGGCCAAGTGTTGAGCCTGTGACCCAAACTTGGAAAGATCGACAATCCCACTTAAGACTTTGATTCTTGCCCACAGTGACCCTAAGAAAGAAAACTGTCAGAGATGATTCATCCCGAGGTACTGGGAAATTGTTCATTAATTCCCATTTCCTAGACTTTCAGAGCTGTGATACCCTTACCCTTCCAAACAACTAATGTAAAGATTTCTCCCTGCAACTCAGAATATCCTAATTAATTCTCTAGTTTTTCTTGTTAGTCTTCCAGTTTCTGGTGTTTTTCATCAAAGAATTTTAACCAACATAGCACAGATTTGCAAAAAGCCCAGGCTGATACTTGAGCTGGAATTACCCTATTGTATTATCTGTTTTTTTTTATTTCTGTCATGAAAAAGAAATTTTCCTGTCTTTATGATCATACAATATATTCTGGTAGTAAACATTTTGAATAATTCATAGGATGTAAAAACGAAAATGAAATATTTTGAAATCCCACCCAAAATCAAGGATACCACTGACATTGCTTTGGCCATCTCTTCATGCATCTCTTTACACAGCTCTGTGCAATTTACCAGGAATGGGATTGTGTTGTATGTGCTGTTTCTATGGTGAATAATATCCAAATGTAGTCTTTCTTGTGTGTTTTTGCCTATTTCTCCTTTTCCTCACATCTACGACTGCCAATATAACCTAATTGATATCTTTTCATGGTTTCCCTCTATTTAGATAATCATGTACATGTAAATTGTATAGACATCTGCATACAGATACTCTTTCTGTTGTTTTACAAAATGGGATCACATTACTGTATTCTGCTGTTCTCACTTCACCCTTCATAGTTGAAATCTATCCAAGTTAAGTTATTTCCACAGTCAGTGAGCATTCAATTTTGTGAACAAGCCAACGTGTACTCAACCATTCCCATACTGATAGGCATTTTTTTGTAGTTGTTGTTTGGCCGCTAGATTAATGAAGCAATAAACATCACTTTGAAATTTAGGAGAAAATGATAAAATTATCTTTTCATCATTTATAAAAGCTTTTAATTTTAGAAGAAAAGAGTAAAAAATTGTTTCTGCTGATAATATGATTGTATGCCTGGAAAATCCAGGAGATTTTAGCAAAAAAACTAATGAAAGGAATAAGGGTAGCTGATCAGGTGACTGGGTACAACTCAGGTATACAGTCAAGTGTCTTTCTATGCTAGACATGTATGGAGGAAAAGCAGTCAATTCAAAGAAGCAACTAGGTGAAATAGATTTTTTAGGAAAAAACTGACAATAAAAAGTATTGTATCTATAATACAAAAACTATTAGATCTTAAAGGACATAAAGCATTATAGGAATAAATGAAAAACTGTATATTTTTGATATAAGACTTGATATCATAAAAGCATGGTTTCTCCCATAAGTAATATAAAATATATAAGTATATTTAATTCACTTCCAGTTAAAATTCCAAATTTTTGGTTGTTGTTCTTTTGAAACAAGGTAAAATGATATTTGGGAAAACAAGGGGGGAAAGGCTAGTAGTATTCAAGAAATATATAGAGGACTAATGAGAGGGACCTTGCTTAGAAGATGTCATAAGGCATTATAAAGTTGATGTACACAAAGCAAGACACATAGATATTTTCCCCAATCCTCTTGCCAAGTACCGCTAAAAACTGTGGATGTTATAAACAAAACAAATATAAGAAGGCTCTGAAAGGAGTAAAGAAGCCAGGTGGGTTGGGGACTTCAGGATTCAAAGAATAATACATTAGAGCTTTCTGTATTTTCTTTTTGCTTCACATACCTCAGATTTAAGGCTGAAAGAGCGAGCAACCCAGAAATTCCAAAAAGCACAGATAACCGCCTCCACCCCCTCCCTGACCTGCTCTTTCTAACCAAAGGAGCCGGAAAGGGGAAGCCTGGCAAAGCAAAAAATGTATTAGACAATAACAGCTCTACTCCCACCAAACACTACGGAGAAAACCCAACCCTGGCCAAGGAAAGTAGAGAGACTAGATTTCCATACTTTCCAGGCTATAGAGGAGATGCTACTAACCCCCACAACAACTGCCTTCATGGTTATTAGAAAAGGCTAAGTAGTAGGCTAGCAGTGACCCTCTCCAAACCCCACCGTGGTGTCAGTAGAGACCTTGTGAGAAGACTGGACTTGTGCCCCTCAAATGGCATAAAGAAACATCTTCCCCACTTCCCACTGGGAGGCCAAGTGGGGGGGAGGGTCAGGACTTTTACCACTGCTGAGTGATCATGAGGCCACTGCCTGTGATGTCTGTGGAGGACATTCAGGAGGCATTCTTATTCCTCTCAGCCGGGATAAAATTATCCAAGACCTAATGAGGATCTGGAGCCCCAGCCTCACGTAGGAGTCATGCAGAGTCCCACCATCCCCACCTTGGGTGCTAACAGAGGCTGAGTGGAGAACCTGGGCTTCTACTCCAACCTGCCAGCAATTACATAATTTACTCCCTTCCCCTGACGGAGCGATGTCAGACAAACCCAACCTAAAACAGGAAGTTCAACGAACACAAAGAATCTCATAACATAATACTCAAAATGTCCTGGTTTCAATTGAAAATCACTTATTGGGGCACCTGGGTAGCTCAGTCGGTTAAGCGTCTGACTTCAGCTCAGGTCATGATCTCACGGTTTGTGAGTTCAGGCCCGAGTCAGGCACTGAGCTGGAACCTGCTTCAGATTCTGTGTCTCCCTCTCTCTCTTCCCCTACCCCACTCGCACACTGTCTCTCTCTCTCTCTCTCTCTCTCTCTCTCTCTCAAAAATAAATGAACATTTAAAAAATTTTAATAGAAAGAAAAAAGAAAATCACTTCTCATATCACGAACCAGGAAAATCCCAAAGAGAACGAAAATAGGCAATCAACACCAAGATGGCAGAGATACTAAAATTATAATGATTGTAAAACAGCCATCAAAAGATGGTTTGGTGAACAATTATAAACGAGCTTCAGAGAAAATGAAGGAAACAGAAAGTCTTAGAGAAGAAACAGAGGAGGTAAAGAATCACCATGTAGAAATGTGGATCGGAAAAATACAATAACTGAAATTAAGAACTCCATGGATGGGCGCAACAGAAGAATGAAGGGAATGGGGGAAACGATTGGTGAACGGCAACGGAAGAGAGAGCAGTCAAAATTATGCAGTTGCCGGAAGAGAGAGCAGTCAAAATTATGCAGTCTGAACGACAAAGAGAAAATTGATTGAAATAAAAAATAAGCAGAACTTCAGTGACCCATGGCACTGGAACAAAAGATCTAACATTCCTGTTATAATAATACCCAAAGGAAAGAGAAGGGCAGGCCTGTAAAAATACTAGATAGAATCATGGCTGAAAAATTCCTAAATTTGGTAAAAGACCTAAAGCTACAGATTCAGGAGGCTGCAAAAACCCCACATAGGATAAACCCAAAAGTCCATGGCAAGACACATCATAGTCAACCTTCTGAAAACTGAAGATGAAGAAAAACACTTGAAAGCCGCAGGAGATATGACATCTTACCTGTAGGGGAAAATCAGCTCAAATGACAGGGATCATCAGAAAGTATAGAGGCTAAAGGAAGTGGCACTTTTTCAAGTGCAGAAAGAAAGGAAAAGTCAACAAAATCCTACATGCACTGAAAATACCTTTCTGGAATGAAGAGAAACTCACGACGTTCACTGACGAAGGAAAATTAAGAGAATTTGTCACCAGCAGACCTACACAAAAGAATGGCTAGTGGAAGTTCTCTGAACAGAAAGGAAATAATAAAATAAGGAATATTGGAAAATCAAGAAAAAAAAGAATATGGTAAGCAAAAAATACAGGTAAATAAATGATGTTTGACCACTGAAGCAAAAATTAGGACACTTCTTGATGTGGCTCTACATGTCAGTAGAAGAAATATTTAAGACAATTATATTATAAAGAAGGGAAGAAAAAAAAGCCATAAAAAGAGGTAAAGATTTTAGATTTTATTCCAACTGGTAAAATGAGGAAATAAGTAGACTATGATATATATATATAAAGTAATACCTAGAGTGATCACTGAAAAAGGTATACAAAGACAAATACTCAAAAATGCTAGAAATAGGGGCGCCTGGGTGGCTCAGTCAGTTAAGTGTCCAACTTTGGCTCTAGTCATGATCTCGCAGTTTGTGAGTTCAAGCCCCCCGTCGGGCTCTGTGCTGACAGCTCAGAGCCTGGAGCCTGCTTCGGATTCTGTGTCTCCCTCTCTGTTCCTCCCCCGCTCGCACTCTGTCTCTCTCTCTCAAAAATAAATACACATTTTAAAAAATGCTATAAATAAAAACGGAATGCTAACATGTTACTAAAATTCACAAGTCAAACACATGAAAGAAAGGATGTCCAACATCATTAGCCATTAGAGACATGCAAAATAAAACCATAGTATGTCATCAGACAATATCAGAATTGCTAAAATAAAAAAATAGTTGACAACACCAAATGCTGGAGAGGATATGGAAAACCTGGACCACTCAGGGTGGGAATGTAAAATGGTACAGATGCTTTGGAATACAGTTTAGCAGCTTAAAGAAAAAAGTAAAGATGTGGCTACTAACAACAATCACACTCCTGAGCGTTCATCCCAAAGAAAGTGAAAAACCCATGGAGTGCCTGGGTGTCTTGGTCGGTTGAGCCTCTGACTTGAGCTCAGGTCATGATCTCGCAGTTGATGGGCTGAGCCCTGCATTGGGCTCTGTGCTGACAGCTCAGAGCCTGGAGCCTGAAGCCTGGAGAAACTTCGGATTCTGTGTCTCCCTATCTCTCTGTCCCTCCCCCACTCATACTCTGTCTCTCTCTCAAAAATAAACAATGAAAAAATTAAAAAAAAAAAAGAAAATGAAAACCCAAAGAAAACAAAAGGCTGTGCATGAATGTTTATGGCGTCTTTATTCATAAGAATCCCAAACTGGAAACCACTCTCTTCCTTCAAAGGGTGAACTGTTAAACTGTGGTATATCCACATCACAGACACTACACAGCAATGAAAATGAATGAATTATTGTTACACAAGAACCTGGAAGAGTCTCCAGAGAATTATGCTGAATTAAAAAACCAAACCCCAAAGGTTTTATATTGTATAATTCCACCGATGTAACAATCTCAAAATAACATAGTTATACAAATGGAGAACAGATTAGTGGTGGCCATGGGTAAAGAAGGGGGTTGCAAAGGGAGGTGGTGGCTATAAAAGAACCACAGGAGTGATCCTTGTGATGATAGAATGTTCTGTGTCTTGACTGTCTCTGTGTCAATGTTCTGGTTATGATATTATATCATAATTTTGCAATATGTTACCATTGGAGGAAAGTGAAGAAAGGGGGTATGGGGAATGTCTATATTTTTCTTACAACTGAATGTGAACCTACTATTACCTCAAAATAAAATGTTTATTAAAAAAACTTTAAATATTTTTAAAGTTTAAAAATATAAAATTTAAATTTAAAAGAACTTAAAAGGTTATATGGTCTTATGGTCTTCCTCTATGAATTTACCTACTTTCTAGAACTGACAAGGCCCTGTGAAAACATGATGATCCAGGGGCTTGAATGCAGAGGAGGGCAATTTCCAGAACAAAGGGAATGCAGGATACACAATAAAACACATCTCTTCCCTAGTGCCCTTTTCCTCATACTCTCCTCGCCACTGGGTAAAGTCAAATCTTTTTGGGTTTGTTTTTAATGCTCTCCATGCAATAGGAAATCCATGATACCACACTGTTGTTTTCATTTATTTTTACCAGTAAAGTTGACATTTTCTTCAAATGTGTTTTAGCCATTTGTAGTTCTTTTGCTTGAATAACCTATTCATATTTTACCTTTTATTCTGTCAAGCTCTACTTTTTACTAATTTATAAGAACCCATTATATATCAGGAATGTTAATCCTAATATTTTGTGGCAAATATATTCTTTAAAATAATTAACTTTGTTTTCAGTAATTTTTGTTGTCCAAATAGTTTAAATTAGATATAGTCAAATATGTAGATGTTTATCATTGCAGGTTTTAAGTTCTGGGTTTAGATAAAAAAAACCTTACCCATCACCAAATTATTAAAATATTTTATTGATTTTTTTATTCTTTGTAGATTTTTATTTAGTCTTTTTTTTTCTTTTTTTAAGTTTATTTTGAGAGAGAGAGAGCGCCCATGTGCGCACGCACATGAGAATGGGTGGGGGGAGAGGAATAGAGAGACTATTCCAAGCAGGCTCCACGCTGTCAACACAAAGTCCAACATGGGGCCCAATCCCACCAACTGCAAGATCACAACCTGAACCCAAATCAATAGCTGAATGCTCAGCTGAATGAGCCACTCAGGCGTCCCAAGTCCTTTTATTCTTGATACATATAATTAAATAATTCCTGAGGTTGAGATAAAAATTTATTTCGCCTTCAAAAATGGCCTAATTCCATTTATTTTAGAATAGTCCCTCATCACTCACTGATTAAAATGCCATGATTTTCCAATACCAATACCCAATATATCTGAGTCTCTTCCATTTTGTCAGTTTATCTTTCTCTTCGTAGGCCAAAGCCTTGTAGCTTTAGAAGTAATTATAATTTGGACAATAGTCGAACACATTCTGCCCTTAACCATATTCCAGGCATTTGCTTCTGATTTTTCATTTCCCAATGCTTTTAAAACCTATATGTCCAAATCTTCTCCATTTTTAATGTGCAAATCAAATGCTGCCTTCATGAAAAAAAAAAAAAAAAAAAAACCAGTCTCATAGCCCAGGGTCTAGTGTGAGATACACTTGGGTTTAATTTCTGCTTCCTGCGTGAATTAAGCAACTCACTTTACCATTTTTTTGGTTTATTTGTTTTTGTTTTGTTTTTATTTTACCTTCATGAAAAAGGAAACATAAAAGCACCTACATCTACACATTGGTTGCAAAAATCAATTAAGAGAATACATTTAAAGTGTTTTGCACAATGCATGGCACATGGTAAGTACGTAACAAATACTGACTCCTAATAATATTACTGCTACTATTACTCATAGCAGCATTATTTCCTTAGTTATGGTTAATCTCTCCTTACTTCTGTTCCCACAGTACTTTGTGCTTCTATTTGCTCACTAATTATATTCTGCCTTAAGCTATTTTGCTTTTTGAAATTGTCTTCCTCTCATACTAGGCTTTAAGGTTTGTCTTTGCCTAAAGACAGATTAAGTTCTTCAGCACCTAGCACAGGTCTTAATATAAACAGTAGCTTAATAAATGATAGAGTAAACTACATTGATGGTATGGTTAGGTAATGACTATTTTATCCATCTTGGGAAAATATGCTTAGCAATTATAATAAATGTAATTCATTTCCTCTCTAAGCCACTGCTCTGAACACAACCCTGTCTTCTAGGTTCCTGAGATTAAAGTTAGACTATAATGAAGCAGGAGGCGGGGGGTGGGGCAGGGCTTAGGGAGATGGATGGAATTAAAATTTTGTTCTCTGAGGGAGGCTCCAACTCTTCTTTGAAGAAATTCCTTCCTCAGAGGAAAAGGATGTGAGGGGCATCCAATATCCTTGTGGTCCACAAATTTTGCAATGGAAAGGGGGCATGCTGCCTGCCGAAGAAGGGGCCAGGGTCTTTGAGAGACAAAATAGGAGTGAGGCTCCATTCTAGGGCAGTCCAAAGGCTGGCCTGATCTCTGATTATCCTTGAATCCAGGGCTCCTGAGGCTTCCACTCAAGAAAGAAAATAGACATTGATGTAGCAAGAACAACAGGAGATGAGATAAGGAGGAGGAGGGAGAGAGAAGAATGAGATGGAATGACAGAGAGTGAGAGCGTGATTGGACCAGGAAGTAGAGTCAAACACTGGGATCCTCTCAGCTCAGACCTTTCCCATTAACCCAGCACACTCACTCTGTGCATTTTGCCAAGCTAAGTTGTGATTATAAGACAACACACGATGATGCCTGCTATCTCCCTCTGACTCATGCCTGCCCTTTGGGATTCTCTCTTTGATTCTAGCTAGCTGCCATCAAAAACCTAGACATAAGCAAAAAATAATTATATCCTAGTTATAACATTGATTGGCTCAAACCAGCATCTTTTAATTTTCCTTTTTGTAAAAAAAAAAAAATTTCTACTAGCATTTACTGAGCATCAACTTTGGACCTGATGTGGCACTGTGGTCCGGGAAGATTCCAAGCTGTCGCAAAAACTCCTTGAGAGTTCCCAGACTGTACAACATGAGGGTGGCCAGAAGGTATTAGGGATAACTTTAAAAAGAAAGACAAGAACCCAAGAGTTATTTTAAAACATCAATACATTTAATTATTATATATTTAATAGAAAATTATATGATTATTATAGTCAATAGATAAAGGACAGATTGGGAAACTACTAAAACACAGGTATGTGATAAAGGGTTAATACCTAGACTAAGATAAAACCTATCTCAAATTTACAACAGAAAGACAAGTATTCAATAGAAACATAAATTAAGGGGCACCTAAATGGCTTAGTCGGTTAAGCACCCGACTCTTGGTTTCGGCTCAGGTCATGATCTCACAGTTTGTGAGTTCTAGCTCCACATCAGGCTCTGAGCCAATAGTGTAGAGCCTGCTTGGGATTCTCTCTCTGTTCCTACCCCACTTGCTCTGTCTCTGTGGCTCTCAAAATAAATAAATAAACTTAAAAAAAAAGAAACATAAATGAAATACAGGAAGAAGAAGTGTGTGAGGAGAAAATGCAAACAATCAGTAACCACATACCACATTAGGATACATGACTGCTCTATAAATAAAGGAAAAGAAAGTTAAAATAACAATTGCTCCCCATTTTCATCTGGTTTGAGAGTGTGGAGGAACCTGAGTTTCTTTGAAAGGAGAGCTCCTGTATTTTTTTTTTAATGTTTCTTATGTATTTTAAGAGAGAGAGATAGAGAGTGAGCAGGGGAAGGGCAGACAGAGGGAGACAGAGAATCCCAAGCTGGCTCCACACTCTCAGCACAGAGCCCGATGCAGGGCTCAAACTCATGAACCATGAGATCATGACCTAAGCTGAAATCGATGCTTAACCACCTGAGCCACCCAGGCACCCCTCAGGAGAGCTCTTTTAAAGGTTCTGGGCTTCTGGTCTAAATTTTGTTCCCCTTCTTAGTTAAATATCTGGCTAAGTCTTAACTTTTACCTGAGATGGGCTGGGGGAGGTTGGCCTTCTGGTGACAGATGTAGGTGCTCTGCTCCTCCCCTGACACGAGAGTATTCAGGTTCCACCTTGCACTCTGTGCCAGCAAGTCTGAAGCCCAGGCTAGGAAGGGGAGGCACCTCAAATGTGACTCTTGCCAAGCCGTGTGCTGCGGGGCACCTTTACTGCTCCAGCCAGTGGAAGTGTAGTCAGTTGGAAAAGACCTGGCTGGAGTTGTATTTTTGTGAAGTATGGAGGAGGCATCCAGAGTCATCCTGAACGCCAAAATTACCCTCTTTCCCACATCCTAGGTTAATCTAACTATCTTAGCTTGGGGACAAGCTTTCTCAACCCTGCAAAGCCACAGGTTATTTTACTAGCCACCTGATTTGGATTTGCAGGCTTCAGACGGAGTCTCTCTTAGTTCCTCCTACCTGGGTCTCTCTCTTTCTCGTCAGACTAGAACCAAAGCAGGCACTCATTTTATTGTAGGGTGGTGTGGTAGCTGGTCTCTAACATGATCTATCAATAATCCATATCTCCAGGTATTCTCGCCCTTAATGTCGTCCTCTCCCTAGAACCTGAGCTGTCCATTTGATTCTCTCTTAACCTATAGTATACCATACACGTGACCCTTTGTGACCTCCAAGGTTTCATTATAAGCAGTCTTTCAGTTTACACCTGGCCTTCTTTAAATGCTCAGAACATGACCTCTTGAAAGCCAGTTGTCATGCTTTGAGAAGCTCAAGGCACATGAAGAAACCACATGAAGGCACTCTGATCAACAGCCTAGCTGAGCTCTCAGAAAGCAACCAGCATCAATTTTCAGCCCTGTGAGTGAGCTGAGTGTCCAACCCACTGAGCCTTCAGATGACAGCAGATCCTCAGACTGCAATGTGAAAGAACCTAAGCAAGAACCACTAGGCTGAGTCCAGGCAGCCCATGGAACCAAGACAGATCATAATAAACATGTGTTTTAAGCCACTGAACTTTGAAGTGCTTTGTGACATACATTAGACAGCCAGAACAGACCTTATTAAAGGCTGCAAGAAGTGGCCAAATTCAATTCAAAATCCCTAAGAGACTCTTAAACACAGAGAACAAACTGAGGGTTATTGGGTGTTGGGGGGGGATGGGTGATGGGCATTGAGGAGGGCACTTGTTGGGATGAGCACTGGGTGTTGTATATATGCAATGAATCATGGGAATCTACTCCCAAAGCCAAGAGCACACTGTATACACTGTAGGTTAGCTACCTTGACAATAAATTGTATTAAAAATAAAATGAAAGGGAGAAATAGAACAAAAAAAAGTCCCTAGGACCCTAGGACTACAACCTTGAAAGACAAGGGGTCTGAATCACAACAACAAATACATGACAATTCAACCAGTTAATTCATTAATGCATGACAAGGTATGTGAGTCCCACTTCCGGAAATAGAGGGTTTCCCCCTCACTACCCTTCTTAATATAGCCATTCAGTCAACTCCATATCAGTGTGAACACTTACAAGTCCTGTTTCTTAGTACCAAATTCGACATTTGGTCCTTCCAACTGAGAGGAAGAGAACGTCTCATTATAAAATGGTGTAAGCAACTGAGAAAATTTATTGATTCTCACATAACTTAAAAGGGTCAGGCTTGGGTATTTCTGGATCCAGGAAGAATTTGAGACTAGACTCACAAGATATCCCCTCTACTTCCTCTGGATCCATTTCTGCTTCAGTCTCTGGGCTCTCAGACTTACCTTCATGTCTCCCACAGTTACAAGTGTCATATTATAACAAATGTTATGCCAAGATTTAAATTCTGCCTCCCTCCTTTTACTTTGTGACCTTCAGCAAGATAAAACAAACAAACAAACAAACAAACCCTCTGGCTTTAATTTCCCTTCTGTAAAATGGGGCCAATAATGGCAGCTATCCCATAGGATTATTGCATGAATTAAATGAGCAAATATATGTAAAGTACTTAAAACTATGTCCATCATTGAGTAAGGGCCCTTACAAGCTTAAGTGTTGTTGTTAGTAGTAGTAATAGTGGTTCAGCAAGAGCAATATACTCTACTACTATCCAAGCACAGCAGGGAAAAGAGAATCTATATTCTAGCATTCTGTAAGGCTCGTTGACTCTCTTGGGGTTTCCCAAATGCATTAGAGGTCCCACCAGTGGAATATACTGCTTGACTCAAGGCACTCAGAGCCACATCAGAAGCCAGGGTGGGGGTGAGTCCTACAAGGCTGGGAAAGAGGAGCCCTGCCAAGAAGAAAAAAGTGGGTAATGGATTCCAGGGAGGCAACAGGCATCCCCTAGCAAGAGAAACTCTTGGCACTCGGGCCTCACTGCCATATTGCTGAGCCCACCTTAGGAATGCCTCGCCATCTTCCTCCAAAGGCGGTTCATGAAAAGGCTGAGCTTAATCTCATTTGCAACAAGAGACTCGTCTGAGCATCTCATTGTGTGTAGACTGTGCTCTTAGCAGAGACAGGACATTGATGGAGCAGCAGGGGAACGTGTCACTTCTGCTTTCTTCTCACTGACTTCTTCTCTCTATATCAGAAACTTCCCATGCCTGTGTAGACTGTGGGGCTGGGGGGCAGGCGGGGGGCCTGCCTTCTGAGGTTTCTGCTAGGACCACACACATCCCCTGTGTAGGGCCTTCCACTTGGGGTGTGAAAGGAGCATGTCTGAGTCCTAAATTCTCCAAGTGTCGGACTTCATTTCTTTCCAATCCCAGAAGCCATTCTCCTAGTGGGTCCAGGTGGATTTGTATTTTTCAGAGCAAAACTGGTTCAAGCAATCTGTAGCCCATAAGTCCCCTCCCTATGGTGTAAGGAGAAAACACCACATTACAAATGATACATGTTGTTTCTTGGTCTCAATAAAACATGTCTTTCTTGTACATAATTAATTTTTAATTGAAAGTATGATGAATTATAGCAGACTATAATTAATTTAGTAAGAGACTTTGGTGAAATATGACTCTGAGCCTTTCTCCAAACCTATTATTGTTTTAGAAAGCAGAGGCAGAATTGGATTCTGTGTGAATTCTTCTGTGGCCTGCTGTGTTTTAAACATGACAGATTGGTAGGGTGAGTTGGGTGGGGGGAAAGGCGTGGATGGTAGCATAAGAAAAGGATGGCCTCACTGGATACAGCACCTGGTGTTTGGGTATTCCATCTCTCCCACACAAGGGTAAGTGGCTCCTCAATTCCAAAGGATGAAGTCATCCATTTGGGCAGCCACATAGGCCCTGGGAAGGATAGGCCCTGGGAAGGAGCAGGGACCTCTCACCTCAGGCCCTAGGCAGAAGTCTTCAGCTGGGTTATCTTCAGGTTAGAGAAAGAGGTGGTTTTTTTTTTTTTTTTTTTTTATATTTAATTTACAAAAGAGACACCAAAATAATAATAATAAACTATCCAGGGAGAGGAGAGTAAGGTCAGGCCCTCTCATGCCCAGCTGTGCCCCTCTTCCTCTCTGGCAGGGAGAGAAGGGACCTTTTGGGGAATTGTCCCTCTGCCTTCGGACAGAGGGGTGAGAGCTGCTATGGATGCCCTACTGGGCATCCCAGGACTCCTGCCCCCTTGGACACCTGCATGCCTGGCAGAACCCTTGTGGCAGAGGCCAGCTTGCCTGGCAGCGGATAAGAGACTCCTATAAAGTCCAGGTGAGAACTAAGCCTGCCGCAGCCAGCAGGCCAGTGAGGTAAGACCCAGCCCAGGCCCTGGCACCCCCAGCTCCCCGAGGATGTTCCCACTGGCATTGTTCACTGCCCCAGCCTATGTAGCACTGGCAGCGAAAGTGAGTCTGCAGGTGGTTAAGATCAGCCCAGCTGAGCTATCTCCCTCTGGTTGCATCTGGGGCTCACCAGGTACAGGGCTAGACACCATGTGGAGGCTGCTGGGACTGAGGTGCAGGAAGGTATTGGCGCTGGGGTCATGATGTACCTGGTGCCTGTGGCCATGGAGCTGGGCCCAGCTGCAACACTGAGTGGCCCAGGACATGTTGATGACATAGGGGACCAGCAGCCTATCAGCAGCCTGTCAGGTAATCCTTGAGGTACTGGCAAGCCTCTGTGCTGGTGGTGTCATCTGTGTGGCCTCAGTGAATGACTTTGGCCATGCCCAGGGCTGCGCTCTCACCAATGGTGGAGATGAGATCCATCTGGCTAAGCCCCGTGAGCCTGCGGCTATAGGCCAAGGTCAGTCTGATCTTTTCTGGGTATCATGTTGGGACAAGGTAGTTTGTTCTAGAGTGTGGGTATCTGATGCGGCTACACTTTGGTCCAGATGGGCTGCAGAGGGCAGAACAAATGCCCCACTGTATGGAACTGACCCCTGAGGTTCTGTGACATTATAACAACTCACAAAGGACCCAGAGAGGGGCAACCCCTCAGTACTCCTAGAACATCTTGGCCAGACAGCTGCTTACCTCTCCCTGAACTGCCACCCCCAGCAGCCTGTTTTATCCTCAGAACTTCCATACAGGGAGTGGTGCCAGGAGAAGGGGTAGAATGGACTAGCTTTCACCACAGTTTATCAATAGCAGTGTAATTAAAATGTCCTTTGATTTTTCAGGCTATCAATATCTTTTGTTTCTCCCTATGTTGTCTGCATGTTGATTAGCTCCTTAATTTTGAAGTTTCTTGTATGGTCCATTCCATTCTCCCCAGGCTCACTGTCCATTGTCACAGTCCCCTTCTCTGTCTGAGGCTCTTTCTGGGTCTCATGCCCATCCCCCCATCAACACAGCCCCTGCCCGTTCACACCCAGCACTCCTGCCTCTACTTCCCCATCCTCACCTCTTCTGCCTTGTCCTCACATCCTCCTCTTTCCCCATTGACATGCTCCGTTCACACTGCCTTTTCTCATTTTCAGTTCCCTCCCACCCACTCTATTCCAGTAGTCTTCCCAACCTCACAGCCAACTCCCATCTTCCCCTCCCCCATCCTCATGTTCACTTTCCTTAGCCTCACCTCTGCTTTCTGTGGAAAACTCAACCCCATCCAGACTCCATCTTATCACTGCATGTGGAGTGATTTTACTCCTTCTTTGTCTGAATGGAGATACTGTATACTCCTGCTCCACCCAGAGTTTCCTCTGCCTAAATGTCTAAAATTTGGAGACTGACTCCTGCCCTTTAATCAGGGGACAATGTAAGGAAAGAAGTAGTGTCTCTACCTCTAGGGGTAGGGGGACAGCCTGAATGATTCGTGCCCTCCTAGGCTCATCTTTCCAGCTGATCCCTGGGACATTTGGGAGCCAGAGGAGGATGCATATGTCACCTTTCAGTATCATTACAGTCCTCAGAACAGCCCTGGATGATGAAAAATGAACTGGTGATGCATATTGGTGGAGAACAACCCCAAGTATACTTTGCTTTGTCTTATTCTGAAGAGAAACAGACTCTGTTTACTCTGCCTTTACTGTCTTCCTAAGCAAAGAAGCATTCCAAACATCAATAATCACAGTTCACATAAAGCACAAAAATTCCGTTTCCACCAGGCAAAAGTCAGAAGCGAAAGAAAGTATAACGGAGAAAAATTTGAGCCAGGTGGCTTGAAATAAGGAGAAATGATAAACAGCCTTGAAGACTTCTGGCTTAAAATGGTGGCTGGCAGCAGCTCCCGGTACAGCCTCTTCCAACCTCTCACTAAGATACAGATGAGAACATGGGGAAAACATGAAAACACAACATGGTAAATGAAGCTGTGCAGACCAGTGCTTGACTGAAGAGATCAGACTCTAATATTGTTGTAGATAAAGCGGACCTGGGAAAATCCTACTAAGGTGTTCATGAAAGGAAAACCCCACTTTCATGTTATAAAAGAGAGGCCACCTTCAAAACTTTAGGAAGACAATGAGTAGCCTTCTCTACCATTTGCTGTTTGATTCAGAGACCTGAGTACAAAGCAGAAAACTGGGAAACAAACCAAGTCTTTCCACAGAAAATGGCGCTCTGTAAAGTCGGCTGAGCACTGATCCAATTTCCCTTCTCCCCGTCAGGTATTTTTAACACAGAGGTAAAAAAATGCAAATTCCAAGAAAATGTTGAAGCAAAACTGTAGCTAAAGGAAACTGATGTTGCCAATGCATTCTGGGAAACATAGTACCCACAAGTGAAGTGCTGTAAATAAAAACTGGGATTCAAAAACCACTATAATCAAGGCCTGCTAAAATCATAGTCTCCATTTTCACATTGTGCAACACACTGGGGGTTTGAGAAAGGAATCCCTTTGGTAGAAAAAAGAAATATAAGGTAAAAATATTGCCATAAGTGCCTCCACCTATTTCGAGCTGTAAATGTAAGATGGGGATTTAGGGCCCCGCTCAACAACCAAGCATAATCTACTCGGCCAGCCAGTCTGACCCTCTGCTCTTTTTTAAAAAAAATTTTTAATGTTTATTTATTTTTGAAAGAGAGAGACAGACAGAACATGAATAGGGAAGGAGTAGAAAGAGAGGGAGACACAGAAACCAAAGCAGTCTCCAGGCTCTGAGCCGTCAGTACAGAGCCTGAAACAGGGCTCGAACTCACAAACCGTGAGATCATGACCTGAGCCGAAGTCAGACGCTCAACCGACTGAGCCACCCAGGCTCCCCATGACCCCTCTGTTCTACAAAGCTTGCTACCATAAAATTTCATGTGAAAGATACTCAGAAGATAATGAATTTAGGGAAATGCCATAATTCCAGGATTTACTCTTACCTACCTTCT
The DNA here is from genome assembly GCA_028646485.1 of Cryptoprocta ferox. Lineage (NCBI taxonomy): Eukaryota > Metazoa > Chordata > Mammalia > Carnivora > Eupleridae > Cryptoprocta > Cryptoprocta ferox. Next base: position 40,317,845 of record CM053561.1, on the reverse strand, counting down.
ATCAGACTCTGCTCCTGGGAATGTACCACCTATTGCTTGTGATATACACACCTCCCAGCATGAATGCACTCCTTGCAGACCCTCTCCTTATTCCTTGCATAGTGGAATTTGTCTCTCACCTGCTCCAGGGTTGTCAGACAAACCAAGGGGAATGACACTGTGCAACCTAGTGAGGAGATTAGGTATGAGAATTAAAATGTCCCACTTGGCCCAAGCATGGCGGCTGAACCCGCATGCTAGCTGCACAGTCAGATGTCTGCTCTACTCTTAACTCCAAAAGAACGTGCCAAAACCTATAGCTAATGCAGAAGAAAGGTTAAAATAAGAAAATAAACAAGACATTTATAAGGGCTATTATTTTTTAAAGGGCCTCACTATTGAGATCCTCATTAAGTTCTGTAACCTTGTCCCAGCAGCAGCCCCAAGGGAGATTTTGCAATATCAGCAATGATCACATTAGTAAGTCATGAAACAGAAACCCATCTCTCCCCAATTCTGGGGGCAAGGGTTAACCCCTAACCCAGGACAAGAACAATGGCATCAATGGAGGAACCATGTGGCAAGCAGCAGAGACGAAGGGCCTCAGATCCTGCAGACACAGCATGGGTCTTGCATAGAATGACTTTCTACTGGGAAGCCAAACTGGATCCCTGAGAGGAAAAGAAGCAGGGAACTTGGGGAACTATCTTTACCATGGTATTTAGAGTTAGCCTACACTTTTACACTTACTTCCAAAATGGTAGGCCCCTAGGAGTCTGAATTGCAGTGAGAAAAGTTCTTTCTTCTAAATTGAATGAGAGGGGGGCAGCTGGGTGGCTCAGTCAGTTGAGCATCCAACTTCAGCTCAGGTCATGATCTCACAGTTCATGGGTTCAGGCCCTGTGTCGGGCTGTGTGCTGACAGCTCAGAGCCTGGAGCCTGCTTTGGATTCAGTGTCTCCTTCTCTCTCTGCCCCTCCCCCATTCGTGCTCTGTCTCTCTCTGTCTCTCAATAATAAATAAATGTAAAAAATAAAAAATAAAAAAAAAATAAAATGAATGAGAGGAACTCCAGCACCCAGGCTCCTTAGAAGCAGAAATCCATGTTGATCCTTTGGCCCAGAATCATGAAACCCAATCTCTGTCTCACTGGATAAGTAGGAAAGAAGGGTGCAGGAAGACAAGAGGGCCCCACCTCAAGACAGCTATACTTGGAACCCCAGCCTCAGTCACCTCTCCTGCTGAATCCCTGTGCCTGCGAGACTTCTGTTTTAATGCCTGGTCACAAGGATTTTTATAACTGTCACCAGTGTCATGGAGGTTAATCTGATGCAAATGTTCTCAACCCTGATCGAATGTTAGAATCACCTGGAGAGCTGTGAGAAAAACAAATCCCCAAACCAACTAGATCAGAATCTCTGTGGTAGGGACCCAGGTATGAGTATTTTCACAAAGCTC